>CM028129.1:329320000-330520000 GCA_016271365.2 Neoceratodus forsteri | reverse complement strand
TTTCGACCCCACAACCTCCTCAGGAAGGCTGTTCCATGCATCCACTACCCTCTCTGTGAAATAATACTTCCTCACATTGCCCCTGAACTGCCCCCCATCTTTAAATTGTGTCCCCTTGTTCTTGCACATCTCTTTTTCTGAAAGATGCTACCCTCTTGGACTTTGTTGATTCCACTGAGGTACTTAAAATTTTCTATCATGTCCCCCCTCTCCTTCTTTCCTCAAGGGTATACATATTAAGCTCCTTTAGTCTCTCCTCATACGGCTTCTCTTGCAGACCCCGCACCATTTTAGTTGCCCTCCTCTGGACTGGCTCTATCCTGTCGATGTCCTTGCGGAGATGGTGTCTCCAGAACTGGAAGCAGTACTCCAGATGGGGTCTCACCAACTGTCTGTACAGAGGGATAACAACTTCCTGTTTTCGGCTGCTGATGCCTCTCCCTATGCATCCCAGTGTATCCCCAGCCTCTCTCTATTGCATTCTCACATTGCTTGCTAGCCTTAAGGTCATCTGATATGATTACCCCCAGGTCCCTTTCCTTTTTTGTTGTTGTTACTACCTCCCCACCATTGTGTATTCTTCCCCTGGGTTCTTGTTTCCCAGGTGCATTATTTTGCACTTCTTTGCATTGAATCCTAGCTGCCATACTTTGACCATTCCTCCAACCTTGCCAAGTCCCTTCTCATCCTTTCCACGCCTCCTTGTATCAACCCTGTTGCAGATCTTTGTGTCATCTGCAAAGAGGCATACTTTTCCTTCCAGTCCTCTGCAATGTCATATGAAGACATTAAAAGGACTGGACCCAATACTAGAACCTCTGCATGGTACCACTAGTAACTCCTCTTTCTTCAGAGTGGACTCCATTTACAATTACCTTCTATGTCCTGTTGTCCAGCCAATGTTTTACCCAGGTTACCACCTTGGGACCCACTCCCAGGCTGGTAAATTTGACTATTAATCTTTGTGTGGACTGTGTCAATGCCTTGTTAAAGTCTAGGTAGACCATGTCCACAGCCCCTCCCTGGTCTACTACTTTGGTCACCCAGTCAAAGAAATCTATTAGATTCTTCTGACATGACCTTCCCACTGTGAACCCATGCTGCCTTGGGTCCTGTGTCCCACTGGCCTCTAGGTACTCAACTATTCTTTCCTTCAGAAGTGACTCCATCACTTTCCCTACCACAGAGGTCAAATTGACAGGTCTGTAGTTTCCTGCCTCTGTCTTGGTCCCACTTCTGTGAAGGGAATCACATCTGTCTTCTCCAGTCCTCAGGTTCCACACCATCCTCCCATGATTTATTAAAAAGAGTAGCCAGTGGTTTCACTGGTTCCCCCTTAATTCTTTTAGAATTCTGGGGTGAATTCCATCAGGCCCCATTGCTTTGTCCACCTTCAGTTTTAGGAGTTCTTACAGAACCCTTTCTTCTGTGAAAGGACTGGGATCGACCCCCTATCAAGAGTGCTTCTGTTAATTGGATTAGGCACTTCCCCCTCCTCTTTTGTGAATACTGAGCAGAAATATTCATTCAGTATCCCTGCTTTTTCACTGTCCCCTCTGCCCACCCAATCGTTCATTCTATTCAGCCTCACTATCCTCTCTTTGTCTTTCTCACGCTCATGATGTACCTATAAAAGGTTTTATCCCCTTCTTAACCGAATGGCTATCTTTTCCTCAGTTTGGACCTTTGCTATTCTGACTTCTCTCCTGCTTCCTTCTGCCTTAACTGGTACAGCTTCTGTCCTGCTCCTTCTGTGTTTCCTTATACTCCGGAATGCTGTCTTTTTCTTCCTGACTTTCACAGCCACCTCTTTTGAGAACCATAGTGGCTTTTCTTTCATTTTGATTTGTTTATTTGCTTCACACAAAGGCTTGTTGCCTCTGTGATGGCAGTTTGATGATTCCCCATTGTTGCTCCACACTCCTTCTAGCCTGTTTGCTAGTGCTTTTCTGAGGCACTCTCCCATCTTGCCAAAGTCAGCCCTCTTGAAGTCCAGTACCCTCACTTTGTATGGCTTGACTCTGTAGCTGAGTTTAATGTGAACCACACTGTTTGATGGTCACTTGTTCCCTGAGATGGCAACCCACTTCTAGATCTGAGATCCTCTCACTGCCCCGTTTGAGAGTACGAGGTCTAAGACTGCTCCCTCACGAGTGGGTTCTGAAACTAGCTGTCTGAGGCCTGCCACCTGTAGGGCATTAAGAATGGCCCTGCTCTTGGATGTGGCTGCAGCAAATGTGCTCCAGTTAACATCTGGCATATCCAGGTCTCCCATCAACAGTATTTCCCCTTTAAAGCAACATGAAGTCTTGCTATATTATAGACATTAGCAGTTTGATCAAGCTCTAGAACTGACCCGGAGTGAAATGGTTAAAACCATTCCAAAATAGAATTTTGGCACGAGAGCAGCTCTATCTGTGTCATTTCAAACTTGAACTGTCAGATTCTTTACTCCGCCTCAGTGAACGAGTCGCCGGGAGATTTCTCTTTCTGCTCAGTTCATTTCTCGGTTTAAACGTGTTTTCTCGGTTGGACTTAACTGAGAATAGTTTATTTTAACCAAAACCGTTCGGTTCAAGCTCTATCTGTGGTAACCATAAGTAAATGAAGGTTTTGTCTGTGTGGAACTTGTAAGTTATCGGTTCGGTTTTGAACGATCAGTGGTTTAAAACTCATTTAAAACTAAAAGTTACTATTTTAGAGTCGGTTCCGGTTCTTATGGTTCTAATAAAAACAGATTTATTACGTTTTTCCAATACCCGTGACACGTTAGGAACCGATAAGGGTGTCTTGCCTAGCACTGTCGTTAAAAGGCAAGTTTTTGGTTAGGCTGGCATTATGTCTGAGAAACCCAAAGAAAAACCGGGCCTTATTTCAACACTGTGATGTTTGTGGGGAAGTCTTTGCCAAGGCTGACCCACACACCACATGTGTTTATTGTCTGGGGTTTGACCACCTCAGTCAGACTGCCAGGTATGTAAGAATTCCCTGCAGCCACCCTGGAAAAAGATTGGGCAGACTCGGGGGAGCGAGGCCAAAAGTCCGCTGACCCGGATGGCCAGCCGGTTCGGTGCCAAACCGAACCAGAGGGAGTGCCCTCTGACCAGGGCCAGACTTCCTCGGGCAAAGAAAAGCTGGTTCTGAGGAACCAATTCCAGTAAAGAAAACAAGAAAATCAGCAGGTCTGGAGTCCAAAATCCTTCTCCAACTGCTGCAGAGATAGCAAAAGCCATACAAATTGTCCAGTCACTGTCTCAGGGTCCGTCCGAACCACCACTATCTGGTAAGGTCGGTTCGTCCGGTCCCAGTGGTTCAGGATTATGATATTGAGAATTTATGAACCAGAGAGGGGAGGAGGATTATGAACGATGAATGTGGCTGGGAAGGTCTGGGTGTGCCATTGAACCGGACATCTCCCAGACAGACTTTAGAATCTCCCCTATGCTGTCTGAGTCCCCATCTCATTTTATGTTTTATAAAAAGTTGCTGAAACCCTCCAGCTTCCTTTAGAAGAGGCTGTGGATGAGCAAGAGGAGCCTGATTTTGTAGAAATGATGGATATTCCAGAGTCTAGGAGATTGTCTATTCCTTTACATAAGTCTTTAGGAAACAAACAATTAAAAATTTTAAAAGCTCCTAATTCTGTGCCTCCTGTAGATAAAAGATGGACAGAAGGTATACATTGTCAGGCCTGATACAGAATTCCTTTCTCAGCAATGCAGTCATGTTGTAGTAGTTCAGGCTGCTGCCTGATAAAGCTAGTATTCCCTTGGCTTCACATCCTCCTGACAAGGATTCCAGGAAGATTGATGCCATGGCAAAAAAAAAAAAACAGTATATGGCAGTCTCTCTGGGACTCAGGCAAGCAAATTATATGGCTTATGTAGCTAGGTATCAGAAATCTGGATGGGATACTGTTATGCAATTAGCCAAGCAGGCCCATGGCCAGCTGGCTAGTGAACTAGAACAGGTGGCTGCTGATGGCATTGAAGCCTCTAAGGTTCAGTTTCATGCTGCTGTGGATGTTAATGATGTTTCCTCTAGGGTCATGGCCACATCTGTAGCTTTTCGTAGGTTGGCCTGGCTCAGGTGTACTAGTTTGTCACAGGATACCCAGACTAAGGCTATGGATTTTCCTGTGGTGGAAATTCTCTGTTTGGAGAGCAGACAGAGAATTACATGAAGAAGATGGATGAATATGGACTACTTACAAGAGTGCCCAGGCTAAGGAGCGCAAGCCACTCCTCAAAGGCATGCCCCAGGGGTAGGGGTAGGCTTTTCACAGGCCTTTCTACCAGACTCAGACCTCCTCTGCCTATGCTCAGAGGGGCTTCTTCAGAGGCAGGGCAGACGAGGGTGGGCAGAGCTGCTCCCACCCCCAGCCTAAAGCTTCCTGAAACAGGCACCCTGATGGGGTGCCCAGGGCCGATTCTCCTGTACCAGTGGGGGCAGGCTGGCTTACTTCAGTCAGAATTGGGCTTCTTTAACCTCAGGCAAGGGTTCTGAAGTAGTAAGCCAGGGTCTGGTTCTCAGCTTCAAAAGTTTCCCAAGTTGAGAAGCAGACTTTTTCTACCTGTAGTGCTTCAGAGACCTCGCTCTGGAAACAGAGGTCTCATCCTGTTAGCTCTCAGAGCAGTAGAAAGGGTTCCTCCCTGCATCAGGGCAGGGGTCTGTATTCCAGATACTTCCTAACCCCAAAAAGACAGGAGAATGGCGGCCCATTTAGATCTCAGATATCTGAAGAGCATCTTTTGAAACCAAAGTTCAAAATGGTAACTCTGGTAATGATTTTACCTTCCCTAAGGCCAGGGACTGGCTAGCCTCCCTGGACCTCAAGGATGCCTATTTCCATGTCCTAATCAGAAGATCCCATCGAAAGTACCTCAGATTCGAACTGCCCTCAGGTCATTACCAGTTCAGAGCAATGCCCTTCGGCCTTACCTCTGCTCCAAGGGTATTCACAAAGTGTCTAGCAGTGGCCCACTTAAGGAGGCAGAGGATGCTGTTTTCCTATCTAGACGTACTGGCTCATTGTAGGCCAGTCCCGGAACAGGTAAAATCTCACCTGCAAGTCACCCAGCAGCTTCTCATCTCCCTGGTTTTCTGCTAAACCTACCAAAGTCGGTTCTGGAACCAGTCCAGGTACTCACCTTTATAGGGGCAGAATTGGACACAAAGCTAGCCAGAGCCTTTCTTCCCCAGAAAGGGTAAGGAATTTAGTAGCTCTGGCTCTTCCTTCACTCTGCAGGTCTCCGACCAGCAAGACACTTTCTGCAGCTCCTGGGGCACATGGCTGCATCCACAACTGTTGTGCAGGGAGCCAGATTTCAGATGAGAGACATTCAGTTTCACTTGAGAACCTTTTGGTCTCAGAGAAGAGACCCCTTCCAAGTTGGTCCCAGTGACTCGAACCTTGATCCTAGCTCTCCAGTGGTGGCAGGATCAGAGCAATTTAAGAGCGGGGGTCCCCTTCATTTCCCCTTCTCACGACTTGACTCTCACTACAGATGCTTCCCTTCTGGGTTGGGGAGCCCACATGGGCGACCTTTCCACTCAGGGAGTTTGGTCCACCCAGGAATCTCTGCTCCACATCAATTTGCTTGATACAAGTCAGAACAGACAACACCACAACAATGTGGTACATCAACAAACAGGGGGGCACTCGGTCTTCGGCCTTGTGCACCGAGGCAATGAAGTTGTGGTCTCTGGCCTATTCCCTGAACACTTCCCTCATAGCAGTTCATCTTCCAGGGAAGGACAATGTCCTAGCGGATGCCCTCAGCAGGATTTCCCAGTGCCATCACGAATGGTCCCTGGATCCTCAAGTGCTGGGGATAGTTTTTGCCAGGTGGAGCATCCCTCAGGTAGATCTTTTTGCAGCCCCAGACAATCACAAACTTCCTCTGTTCTGTTGCAGGCCTCCAGTGCTGGGCTCAGTTCCTCTGGATGCCCTTTTTCTGGATTGGGAGGGGAAGTTCCTCTATGCTTCCCCTCTCTCTCCTATTCAAAGTACTAGTCAAAATCAGATCTCAGCCTTGCAGGTGATTCTGATTGTCCCGGATTGGGCCAGGCAGCCCTGGTACCCACCCTTCTGTCTTTGACAGTCCATCTTCCCCTGTGCCTCCCAGGAATCACAATCTGTTGACTTGTGCCCAGGGAAGGGTTTGGTATCCGACCTCAACTCCTCAACCTCAAGGCCTGGCTCTTGAGGAGTTAGAGTCTGCTGATTTACACCTCTCTCAGGGTGTTCTTGAGATCCAAAGGCTTCCAGAAAGCCTTCCACTAGGCTACTTATAGTTCTAAATGGAAAAGGTTTTCCATTTGGTGTGCTGGGAAAAATATTTCCCCAGAATCTGCTGAATTGCCCATTTTGTTAGATTACATGGTACATCTTAATTCCTTGGGTCTCAGACCAGCTACCCTGAGAGTTCATCTGGCAGCTGTGTCTGCTTTTGTGTCAGCAGGAAAGTCATCCCTCTTTCCTCTCATCCTGTGTTTTCCAATTTTTAGGGATTACTCATACTAATCCTCCTTTTCAGGAACCGGCCCTGCTTGGGACCTTAATGTTTGCATTGCCCAGTTAATGCAACCCCTTTGAACCTCTGTCTTCTGCAGAGCTTAAGTACCTAACTTGGAAAACTGTTTTTCTAGTGGCTATCACTTCTGCCAGACGATAAGTGAATTGCAAGCCTTGTCAGTGGAAACTGACTTTATTTTTTCCACAGGAATAAGATAGTCCTTAGGACTAATAGGAAGTTTTGCCTAAGGTGGTTTCAGATTTCCATCTTAATCAATCTATCTCCTTCCAGTATTTTCACTGATCACTCCTCTTTGGGTGAGAGGAGGTTGCACAAGCCTGGATCTTAAGAGAGCTCTTAGTTATTATATAGGCGTGCACAAAGGTCACAGGTTCGAATCCCTCCAACTTTTCCTTACCTATCGTGAAGTTGGGAAAGGCAAACCTGCCACTAAGAGATCAATAGCCAGGTGGATTGTCTCTTGTATCCAATTTTGTTATCAGAAAGTGGGCAGCGCCTCCCCCCCCCCAGTTTGAGGGCTCATTCTACCAGGGGTACAGCTGCGTCTCTAGCTGCTGCCAGAGATATCCCTTTATTAGAGATTTGCCAGGCTGCTACTTGGAAAGCGGTACACACTTTTACCAAGCATTACTCCCTGGATGTCCAGGCCAGGAGAGATGCTCGGTTTGCACAGCTGTTCTTCAGAGCCTATTCCCTAAGTAGGTTCTGCCCTCCTCCATGGAGGTACTGCTGTGTATTCTGCTAATGTCTATAATATAGCAAGACTTCATGTTGTTTGAAGCAAAAATTACTCACCTTAGTAATGTTGTTTCTTCTAATGGAGTCTTGCTATGTTATAGACCTCCCCCCCAACCTGCCCCTCTCAGAACCTCTACTTGGTGGGGTGCGGGCAACTTAGTGTGGGCACTACTTATGTCCTGTTAGCATTTTGTCCCCTTTGGGACTTTGGGGGTGTGCATGTGTACGCGTGTGTGTGTTTTATTATACTTATGTTCCATTTTCATAGTATTAGAATGGTGTTAGTATTTCTGGTCCCCTGACTTGAGTCTTGGGTGTTGGGACCATCAATGGTTGTTATTATTTAGGTAGCCATTTGGCTAGTGTAGGTTACAGCTTCCACACAGACCTTAGTGAGTTTGGCTCGTAAAGATCTGACAGTTCAAGTTTGAAATGACACAGATAGAGCTGCTCTCGTTCCAAAATTCTATTTTGGAATGGTTTTAACCATTTCACTCTGGGTCACTTCCAGAGCTGGATCAAACTGCTAATGTCTATAATATAGCAAGACTCCATTAGAAGAAACAACATTACTAAGGTGAGTAATTTTTTCTTCTCTGCCATTCTAAGAATGCCTTCTATCATATCCTTGTCCATTCCCTCCCCCTGACATGGGGGTCTGTACACAACCCCTGTGTGGATTGTGGTGCCCTTTTCAGTCTCCAAGGTGACCCACAGTGCCTCCTCTCCTCCCTGTTTACTCTTTTGTTCAGTTGCTTTTATCCCTTCCTTTACATAGAGAGCTACTCCTCTCCCTCTTCTCCCCTGCCTGTCTGTCCTGTAGGTTATGTACCCTGGTATGTTAACATCCCAGTCATGGTTCTCTGTGTACCATGTTTCTGTGACTGCTACGATATCCAGGCACCCCTCTTTCATCAAGACCATTCCTTTTTTATTTTCTTGACGCCGTCGAGTGCTATTTCTGTTTCTTGTTTTTTCATCCGGTCATGTCTCATTCGGGGGACAAGAAGAAACCCTACAAGGTGAGTTAGCCTCCTATGCGGCGGTGTCCCTGTGGTCGACTTTTTTCCGTCATGGACCAGCATGACCGTTGCTTGAGCTGCTTGGGCCCACATCGAGATATGGATGGTTGCGATGCCTGTTTTTCCTTGGACCATTGAGTGTTAGAACTGCGCGCATTTAAAGTCGGACATGCACTGCTGACTTTTGGTGGACAGGCTCGCACTCGGGACACCAAATGCAGGTTCCTTGACCCTTCCTCTGGGTCCCCTCCCGATCATTTCAAACAACATGAAGACTTGCTATATTCTGACTATATGCAGTTAGCACAAGCACTTGAACTGCCCTGGAGAGGAAAGGGTTAACTCTATGTAGGAGCATAGTACATTGAGCTCAAGCTTGGTTTTCAAACCTCTGTCCCTGGTACATTCTCTTGTAACCATCAGATTCTTTATTCCACCTAACTGTGAAGTTGCTCCGGAGATCTCTCCTCGCTGCTTCGGTTTGGTAGTAAATTCGATCAGTATTTTCCAACCATTTTCTTGTTTTCAAACACCATGAAGTCTTGCTATATTAGGACCATTGCAGTCATTCCCCACACTTGAACTGCCCCGGAGAGGAAACAGTTAACTCCAGAGTGATCTGGAGTTCCACAGCGCGAGGGCGCTGTTCAAAGCTCTATCTGGCTAGTTTCAAATGAAACTGTCAGATTCTTTACTCCGCTTCACTGAACAGTCGCTCCGGAGATCAGCTCCTTCAGCTCGGTTCATTTCTCGTTCAATCGAGTATTTTCGGTTCATTGGAACCGCAAAAGTATTTATTTTACATGATTTCGTTAAAAGCTCTATCTGGTAAACCGTAGTACAGAAATTAAGTCTGTGTGGAAATTCATTATCGGTTCGGTTTTGAACCGATCGGGTTGTTAAAATATATGTATCAAACTGTTTGGTTGGGCTTTTAAGTGCGGTTCCGGTTCTTATCGGTTCTAAAAAACCAACTTTTATTTGGGGTTTTTTCAAATACCCGTGACACGGTTAGGAACCGATAAGGGTGTCTTGCCTGGCACTGCCATCTAAAGGGCAAGTTTTTGGTTAGGCTGGCATTATGTCTGAGAAACCCAAAAGAAAAACTGGCCCACTGGGTTTCAACACTGTGATGTCTGTGGGAAGCCTTGCCAAGGCTGACCCACACACCACTTGTGTTTATTGTCTGGGGGCTGACCACCTCCTGTCAGACTGCCAGGTGTGTAAAAATTTCCCTGCAGCCACCCTGGAAAAGAGATTGGGCAGGCTCAGGGAACGAGAGGCCAAAAGTCCGCTGACCCGGATGGCCAGCCGGTCCAGTACCCACTGGACCAGAGGGAGTGCCTCTGACCAGGGCGAGACTTCCTCGGCAAAGGAAGGCTGGTTCAGAGGAACCAGTCCCAGCAAAAGACAAAGAAATCAGCAGGTCTGGAGTACAAAATTGTCTCTCCAACTGCTGCAGAGATAGCTAAAGCCATTCAGATTGTCCAATCTTGTCTCAGGGATCTGTCGAACCCCCTGCATCTGGGAAAAGGGTGGCTGTTCCCCAGTGGTTCAGGATTATGATGTTGAGGATTTTATGAACCACATGAGGGGAGGAGGAATTTGAACAGTATGTTTGTGACTGGGAAGGTCTGGACGTGCCCATTGAACCGGACATTTCTCCAGATAGACCTTTAGAATCTCCCCTATGCTGTCTGAGTCCCTCTCTTTTTATGTTTTATAAAAGGTTGCAGAAACCCTCCAGCTTCCTTTAGAAGAGGCTGTGGATGAGCAAGAGGAGCCTGATTATGTTGAAATGATGGATATTCCAGAGTCTAGGAGGTTGTCTATTCCTTTGCATAAGTCATTTAGGAAGCAAACAACAAAGATTTTAAAATCCTCATTCTGTCCCTCCTGTAGATAAAAAATGGACAGAAGGTATACCTTATCAGGCCCTGATACAGACTTCCTCTGAGCAGTGTAGTCATGTAGGTGTGGTGCAAGCTGCAGCCTGTGACAAGGTTAATATTCCCTGGCCTCACATCCTCCTGATAAGGATTCCAGGAAGATTGATGCCATGGCTAAAAAACAATATATGGCAGCTTCTTTGGGACTCAGGCAGGCTAATTATATGGCTTATGTGGCTAGATATCAGAAATCTAGATGGGACACTTTATTGCAGTTAGCCAAGCAGGCCCAGGGTCAGCTGGCTAGTGAGTTGGAACAAGTGGCTGCTGATGGCATTGAAGCCTCTAAAGTTCAATTTCATACTGCTGTTGATGTTAATGATGTTTCCTCTAGGGTCATGGCCACTTCTGTAGCTTTCCGTAGGTTGGCATGGCTCAGATGCACTAATCTGTCCCAAGATACTCAGTCAAAGGCTATGGATTTTCCTGTAACGGGAAATTCTCTGTTTGGTGATCAAACGGAAAATTATATGAAAAAGATGGATGAATATAGAACTACCTACAAAAGTGCCCAAGCTAAGGAGAGACATGCCACTCCACAAAGGCATGCCCCCAGGGGTAGGGGTAGGCCTTTCCACAGGCCCTTTTACCAATCTCAAGCCTCCTCTGCTTTTTCACAGAGGGTTTTTTTCAGAGGCAGAGGTAGACGGGGCATAGGTAGACAGTCGCCCTTCCCTCAGCCTAAAGCTGCTGCCAAGCAGGCACCCTGATGGGGTGCCCAGGGCCGATTCTCCTGTACCAGTGGGGGGCAGGTTGGCTTATTTCAGCCAGAACTGGCTGTCCCTAACTTCGGACAGGTGGGTTCTGGAAGTAGTAAGCCAGGGCCTGGTTCTCAGCTTCAAACAGTTCCCAAAGATGAGAGCCAGGCAATTTCCACCTGCAAACTCTTCAGAAGCCCTTGCTTTGGAAGCAGAGGTTTCTTCCCTTCTGTATTGCAAAGCAGTGGAAGGGTCCCTCCATCAGGGCAAGGGACTGTACTCAAGATATTTTCTTACCCAAAAAGACAGGAGAATGGCGGCCCATCTTAGACTTAAGGTACCTGAACAAACATGTATTGAAACCAAAGTTCAAAATGTTAACTCTAGCAATGATTTTGCCTTCCTTGAGGCCAGAGGACTGGTTAGCTTCCCTGGACCTCAGGGACGCCTATTTTCATGTCATGATCAGGCCTTCTCACCGAAAGTACCTCAGGTTCGAACTGCTCTCTGGCCACTACCAGTTCAGAGCAATGCCCTTCGGCCTAACCTCGGCTCCAAGGGTATTCACAAAATGTCTAGCTGTGGTAGTGGCTCATTTAAGAAGGCAAGGGATTGCTGTGTTTCCCTACCTGGACGACTGGCTCATAGTGGGTCAGTCTCCAGATCAGGTAAATCCCACTTGCAAGTCACCCAGCAGCTTCTCACTTCCTGGGATTCCTGCTGAACTTACCAAAGTCAGTTCTGGAACCTGTTCAGGTTCTAACTTTCATAGGTGCAGAATTGAACACAAAGTTAGCCAGGGCATTTCTCCCCTGGGAAAGAGTGGACAGGCTCATTGCCCTGGCATCTCTCCTTTACCCTCGTGGTCTCTCGACCAGCAAGGCACTTCTGCAACTCCTAGGGCACATGGCTGCTTCCACAGCTGTCGGGCAGGGAGCAAGATTTCAGATGAGGGACATCCAGTTCCACTTGAGGTCCTATTGGTCTCAAAGGAGGGACCCCCTTACCAAATTAGTCCCGGTGACCAAAACCCTGATCCTGGCCCTTCAGTGGTGGCAGGATCAAAGCAATCTTACTCAAGGGGTTCCCTTTATACCCGTTTCCCACTCCCTCACCCTCACCACGGATGCCTCCCTGTTAGGGTGGGGGGCTCACTTGGGCGACCTTTCCACTCAAGGAGTGTGGTCCCCCCAGGAATCTCTGCTCCACATCAATCTTTTGGAACTCAGAGCTGTTCTTTTAGCTCTTCAGGCTTTTGCAACTGTTGTCCAGAACAAAGTAGTTCAAATCAGGACAGACAACACCACAACAATGTGGTACATAAACAAGCAAGGGGGCACTCGGTCATCAGCCTTGTGCACCGAAGCAATGAAGTTGTGGTCTCTGGCTTACTCCCTAAACACCTCCCTGATCGCAATTCACCTTCCAGGAAAGGACAATGTCCTGCGGATGCTCTCAGCAGGATTTCCCAGGGCCATCACGAATGGTCTCTGAATCCTCGAAGTATTGGGGTCGGTCTTTGCCAGATGGGGCACCCCTCAGATAGATCTCTTCGCAGCCCCAGACAACCATCAACTTCCTCTATTTTGTTGCAGGCCTCCAGTGCTGGGCTCAGTCCCCCTGGACGCCTTTCTGCTGGATTGGAAAGGGAAATTCCTATATGCTTTTCCCCTTCCTCTCCTCTTCAGGGTATTGGTAAAAATCAGAACTCAGCCCTGCAAAGTGGTTCTGATTGCTCCAGACTGGGCCAGACAGCCCTGGTATCCTCTCCTTCTGTCCTGACAATCCACCTCCTGACCTTGCCCAGGACCCACGACTTGCTGACCTGTGCACAGGGAGAGTGTGGTACCGGACCTCAAATCCCTCCACCTCAAGGCTTGGTTCTTGAGGAATTAGAATTGCTGATTTGCACCTTTCTCAAGGGGTCCTGGATATTTTAAAGGCTTCTAGGAAGCCTTCCACTAGGGCTACTTACAATTCTAAGTGGAAGAGGTTTTCCTTCTGGTGTTCGGAGAAACAAATTGTGCCAGAATCTGCTGACTTGGCCACTTTACTGGACTATTTGGCCCATCTAAATTCCCTAGGCCTTAGACCAGCTACCTTGAAGGTTCATCTGGCAGCTGTTTCTGCCTTTGTTTCCGCAGGGAAGCCTGTTTCTCTTTCCTCTCACCCTGTGTTTTCCAAGTTTTTTAAGGGGTTACTTCACACTAACCCTCCCTTTCGGGAACCAGCCCCTGCCTGGGACCTGAATGTTTGCATTGCTCAGTTAATGCAACCTCCCTTGAGCCCTTTCTTCTGCAGATCTCAAGTATTTAACATGGAAAACTGTTTTTCTAGTGGCTATCACTTCTGCCAGACGTATAAGTGAATTGCAAGCCCTTTCAGTGGAAAAGGATTTTATTTCTTTTCACAGGGATAAGGTAGTCCTCAGGACTAACAGAAAGTTTTACGAAAGTGGTTTCAGATTTTCATCTGAACCAGTCCATTTCTCTCCCAGTATTTTTCACTGAGCATTCTTCCTCGGGTGAAAGGAGACTACACAGCTTGGACGTCAAAAGAGCCCTAAGCTACTATGTGGAACGTACCAAGGGTCACAGGTTCGAATCCCTCCAACTCTTCCTTACCTATGGAGAGGTTGGCAAGGGAGACCTGCCACTAAGAGGACAATTGCAAGGTGGATTGTCTCTTGTATCCAATTCTGTTACCAAAACTAGGTAGGGAACCCCTCAGGACTGAGGGCTCACTCCACCAGGGTATAGCTGCATCTCTAGCGGCTGCTAGAGATATTCCTATTTGGAAATTTGTCAAGCTGCTACCTGGAAAACAGTTCACACCTTTACCAAGCATTATTCCCTGGACGTCCCAGTCCAGAGAGATGCCTGCTTTGGCACAGCTGTACTCAGAGCCTATTTCCTAAGTAGGTTCTGACCTCCTCCATGGAGGTACTGCTGGGTAATCTGCAATGGTCCTAATATATAAGACTTCATGGTGTTTGAAGAAAAATTACTCACCTTAGTAATTGCTTTTCTTCTCATGGAGTCTTTATATTAGACAACCCTCCCTCCTACCCCTCTCAGAACTCCTACTTGTATGGGGTTGGCAAATTAGTGCAAGCACTGTGTCATGCCATTTTAGTCTCTCTAGTTCTCCACCTTTTCCTTTGGGTTAGGGAACTAGGTATTTCTGTTTTTGTTATGGTAGACGGTCCTCTCTGGACTTGAGTCTTTGGGGAGAAGGGCCCTATTAGTGCTTGTAAGGGTGATCCTAACAATAAATATTATTATTATTCTGTGATTGTTCTAATTCTACTAATGGTAGGTAGCCAATGGCTAGTGTAGAGCTTTTTCCACACAGACTTGCTATGTTAGTTTAGCTCCGTAAAGAACCTGACAGTTTCATTTGAAACTAGCAGATAGAGCTTTGAACAGCGCTCGCTGTGGAACTCCAGATCACTCTGGAGTTAACTGTTTTCTCTCCGGGCAGTTCAAGTGTGGGAATGACTGCAATGGTCCTAATATACAGACTCCATGAGAAGAAAAGCAATTACTAAGGTGAGTAATTTTTTCTTCTGGTCATCAATTCAAACATGAAGTCTTGCTGTATTCTGACTATTGCAGTTAGGTCCTGCCTTTCAACTGCCCCAGAGAACAAAGGGTTAACTTTTCTATGCCTTGCATAGAACGTTCATCACGAGCTCGGTTGAAGCCCCTTTCTGTTGTTGTTCAAACTGCAACCATCAGATTCTTTACTCCGCCTCACTGAACAGTCGCTCCGGGGATTTCTCCTGCTGCTTGGTTCAAAAGTCGGTTGAAGTGTCGGTTTTCAGTCGGTTTCTACCGAATTGTTTCTGCATAGTCGGTTCAAGTCTCTGTCTGTGGTACCGTGAGTACTAGATAGGTTTTTGTTCTGTTTTCTGTGTGGAACTTGTAAACTGTGGATCAGTTAGGCTGAACCGATCATTTTGAGGTAAAACTTGTGATTTACTTTAGTGTGTGGTTACTGGTCTGTATCAGTTCTAAAAAAAACAGGTTTTAAGTATGTTTTTTCCAAGACCCGTGACACGGTCAGGAACCGATAGGGGAGTCTTGCCTGGCGGATTGCCAAAAAAAGGGTAAGTTTTGGTTAGGTTGGCCATGTCTGAGAAACCCAAGAAAAAAAACAGGCCCACTGGGTTTCAACACTGCAGTGTGTGGGGAGGTCTTTGCTAGGGCCGATCCCCACACCACCTGTGTTTATTGTCTGGGGTTTGACCACCTCGATTCAGACTGCCAAATTTGCAAGAATTTTCCCAAATCTACCCTGGAAAAGAGATTAGGTAGTCTGAGGGAAAGGGAGGCTGAGAAGTCCGCTGACCCGGATGGCCAGCCCGGTTCGGTTCCGACTGAACCAGAAGGAGTGCCCTCTGACCAGGACGATACTTCTTCGGGCAAAAGGAGAACAGATTCCGAGGAATCGGTTCCGACAAAAAGAAAAAGAAAAGACAAATCGACCGGTTCGGTCCCAGAATCTCTTACTCCGACTGCCGATGAGATAGCCAAAGTGATTAGGATTGTGCAATCCCTTAGTTCGGCTCCGACCGAACCGGCACCATCGGGCAGGGGCTCGGTTCGGTTGATTCCCCCAGTTCTGGATTATACCTTGGAAGAATTTTATGAACTGGAGTTTGAGGAGGAGGGAGAGTATGAGGATGATTATGGTGATGATGAAAGTCTGGATGTGCCTATTGACCCGGACATCTTCCCAGACAGACCTTCAGGTGCTTCTCCTCCTAGGCTTTCTGAGTCCCCTTCACACTACATGTTCTACAGAAAGGTGGCTGATACCGTCCAGCTTCCTGTGGAGGAGGCAGTAGAGGATCAGGAAGATCCTGATTATGTTGAGGTGATGGACATCCCAGAGTCCAGGAGACTGTCTATTCCTCTCCACAAATCTTTTGGGAAAGAGACACAAAAAATTCTTAAGTCTCCTAATTCTATACCTCCTGTGGACAGAAGAAAGTGACTAGATGCTGTAGTGGACTCTCAATGATGTTTATCAAGAGTCATTACATCTGTGGCTCTTCGGAGGATGGCTTGGCTCAGATGTACTAGCCTCTCAGGATACCCAGGCTAAGGCCATGGATTTTCCTGTAGTTGGTAATTCTCTGTTTGGGAAGCAGACAGAGAATTACATGAAGAAAATGGACGAATACAGGACCACTATCAGGAGTGTTCAGGCCAAAGAAAGGCAAGCAACTCCTCAAAGGCAGCAGTCCAGGGGCAGGGGCAGGCCTTTCCAAAGACCCTTTTACCAAGCTCAGGCCTCCTCTTCTTCATTTTCGCAGAGGGGGTTCTTTAGAGGGAGAGGCAGAAGGGGGATGAGCAGGCCTGCATCCACCCCTCAGCCTAAAGCCCCTGCCAAGCAGACACCCTGATGAGTCTGCCCGGGTCGATTCTCCTATACCAGTAGGGGGAAGGCTGGCTTACTTTTTCCAGGACTGAATGTCTCTTACATCAGAAAAGTGGGTCCTGGAAGTAGTAAGCCTGGGACTGGTTCTCAGCTTCCAAAAATTTCCCAAGATGAGAGCCAGATTTTTTCCACCTGTAAGTCTCTCAGAGACCCTTGCCCTACAGGCAGAGGTTTCTTCTCTCCTAGCTCTCAGAGCTATAGAGACAGAGTTCTCACCCTACACGGGGCAAAGGATTGTACTCCAGGTGCTTCCTAACCCCCAAGAAGACAGGCGAGTGGTGACCTATCCTGGACCTAAGATATCTGAACAAACATCTTTTAAAGCCAAAATTCAAAATGGTAACTCTGGGAATTATCCTTCCCTCTCTAAGGCCTGGGGACTAGCTAGCCTCCCTGGACCTCAAAGATGCCTACTTTCACATTCCCATCAGGTGCGCCCACAGAAAGTACCTCAGGTTCTTGTTGCCCTCAGGCCACTATCAATTCAGAGCAATGCCCTTTGGCCTAACATCAGCCCCAAGGGTCTTCACAAAGTGCCTGGCAGTAGTTGTTGCCTTCCTAAGAAGACAAAAGATTTCCATTTTCCCGATACTTGGACGCTGTTTCCATAGTAGATCAGTCTCCAGACCAAGTCAAGTCACTCCTGCAAGTGACCCAGCAAGTGCTCACTTTTAGATTCCTTCTCAACCTACCAAAGTCAGTTCTCTAACCAGTGCAGCTCCTCACCTTCATAGGTGTAGAACTGATATGGTAAAGGCAAGAGCCTTCCTTCCCCTGAAAGGGCAAGGACCCTTATGGAACTGGCTCTCATTCAGCCTTCAGGTGTCTCGACCAGCAAGGCATTTCCTTCAGCTACTGGGCCACATGGCAGCTTCCACAGCAGTGGTCCAGGGAGCAAGATTCAAAATGAGGGACATTCAGTTCCACTTAAGAGCCTTTTGGTCCCAAAGAAAGGATTCCCTTACCAAACTAATTCCAGTGACTTGAACCCTGATCCAAGCCTTGCAATGGTGGCAGGAACAGGACAATTTGAGACAAGGGGTTCCATTTGTCACTCAGTCTCATTCAGTGATCCTCACCACAGATGCTTCCCTGCTGGGCTGGGGAGCCCATTTGGGAGATCTTACCACCCGGGGACTGTGGTCACTTCAGGAGCTCTGTGCTTCACATCAATCTCTTGGAACTCAGAGCAGTGTTTCTGGCACTGCAAGCTTTTCTAAATCTGTACAGAACAAGGTGGTTCAGGTCAGAACAGACAACACCACCACCACCACCATGTGGTACATCAACAAGTAAGGAGGCACTCGGGTTCACGGCCTTGTGTACAGAAGCAATGATGTTGTGGTCCCTGTCATTCCCTGAAAACCTCTCTGATAGCAGTTCACCCTCCCAGGGAAGGACAATGTCCTAGCAGATGCACTGAGCAGAATATCCTAGGGCCATCACAAACGGGCCCTAGATCTTCTGGTGTTGAAAGGATTTTCTTTCTCAAGATGGGGCACCCAGAGATAGATCTTTTGCAGCCCCAGACAATCACCAACTTTCTTTTTGTTGCAGACCCCTCAGTCTTGGGTTCAGTCCCCTGGATGCTCTGGTTCTGAACTGGGAAGGGAAATTTCTGCCATGCTTTTCCCCATCTTCCTCTCCTGTTCAGAGTATTAGTCAAGATAAGGTCTACAACCATGCAAAGTGATTCTGATTGCTCCAGACTGGGCCAGACAGCCATGGATCCTTGTTGCTGTCCTAACAGTCCATCTTCCCTGTCTCTTCCCAGGAATTACAACCTGTTAACATCCTCTCAGGGAAGATTTGGTATCAATCTTCAGTCTCTCAATCTCAAGGCTTGGCTCTTGAAGAGTTAGAGTTTGCAGATCTGCATCTTTCCCAAGGGGTTCTGGATATCCTTAAGGCTTCTCAAAAGCCTTCCACCAGAAAGACTTACAACTCCAAATGGAAAAGATTCAGCATTTGGTGTTCTAAGAAGAATATTTCTCCAGACTCTGCTGAATTGCCTACGGTTCTGGATTATATGGTCCATCTTAATGGCCTAGGTCTCATACCAGCTACCCTCAAGGTACACTTGGCAGCTGTTTCTGCTTTCCTGTCGGTAGGCAAGTCTTCCTCTCTGTCATCCCATCCTGTATTCTGTAAGTTTTTCAAGGGATTGCTTCACACCAATCCCACCTTTAGGGATCCTGCTCCTGCTTGGGACCTTAATGTTTGCATTGCTCAGCTTATGCAACCCCCTTTTGAGCCTTTGTCCTCAGCAGAGCTTAAGTACTTGACTTGGAAGACTGTGTTTTTGGTAGCCATTACTTCTGCCAGACGTATCAGTGAATTGCAAGCCCTATCAGTGGAATCTGATTTCATCTCTTTTCACAGAGATAAAGTGGTCCTTAGAACTAACAGAAAGTTCTTGCCTAAAGTGGTTTCAGATTTCCACCTCCACCAGTCTATATCTCTCCCTGTTTTCTTTACTGACCATTCCTCCTTGGGAGAGAGGAGGCTACACAGTTTGGATGTTAAAAGAGCCCTTAGCTACTACATAGAGCGTACCAAGGGTCACAGGTTTGAATCTCTCCAGTTGTTCCTCACTTATGGAGAAGTTGGTAAGGGCAAACCTGCCACTAAGAGATCTATTGCCAGGTGGATTGTTTCTTGTATACAATTCTGCTATGAAAAACTGGGTAGAACTCCACCCTCAGGCCTAAGGGCTCATTCCACAAGAGGTTAGCTGCTTCCTGGCTGCTGCCAGGATATTCTCTCTTAGAAATTTGTCAAGCAGCCACCTGAAAACAGTCCATACTTTCACCAAGCATTACTCTGGATATCCAGGCTAGGAGTGATGCTCGGTTTGGCACAGCAGTACTTCAGAGCCTATCTAACAGCAGGTTCTGTCCCTCCTCCATGGAGGTACTGCTTTGTAGTTCATATTGTCAGGAATACAGCAAGACTTCATGCTGTTTGAAGAAAAATGACTCACCTTAGTAATTTTGTTTCTTCTAGTGGAGTCTTGCTGTATTCTGACCTCCCGCCTCCCCTCTCAGAACCTAGTTTTTGGGATATGGGTGGGCAGGAGCAGTGTTGGCACCCTAGGGGTGTCCATTTTGCACCCTCTTTTTCTTTGGGTGGAATGTTGTGTTTTGGATGTGTTTTTGTTTTTGGGTTTCCTGACTTGAGTCTTCCTTTGAGAACCAAAAACATTATATATTTGCCAGTTGGCTAGTAAAACTTTACAGTTTCCACACAGAACACCTAATGAGTTTTTGCTCGTAAAGATCTGACGGTTGCAGTTTGAACAACAACAGACAGGGGCTTCAACCGAGCTTGTGATGGACGTTCTATGCAAGGCATAGAAAAGTTAACTCTTTGTTCTCCGGGGCAGTTGAAAGGCAGGACCTAACTGCAATAGTCAGAATACAGCAAGACTCCACTAGAAGAAACATAATTACTAAGGTGAGTAATTTTTTCATCTCTGTCTACGGTACAGGTAGTGTAGTTAGATAAACAGTTGTATTTTTTCTGTTTGGTTCTTCATCGGTCGGTCCGGTGTCGAACAGAATACCTCGATTGTGGTAAATTTGTTTAGTTTTACTGTATTTCTGTGAGATCCGGTTTCTTTCGGTCACAAAAAAGCGGCATTTTTTTCCAGTTTTTTTCCCACAACCCTTGAACCGGTTAGTGACCGAAAGTCTTTAGTTGCTCAGCTTGAACGCCTTCATACAGTAACTTGGCAAAAAGGTACAATGTCTGAGAAACCCAAAAAGAAGACTGGTCCCACTGGGTTTCAGCACTGCATGGAGTGTGGGGAGGCTTTTGCTAAAGTTGATCCCCATCTCATCTGTGTCTATTGTCTGGGGGTTTGACCACCTGAAAACAGACTGCCAAATTTGTGCTAATTTTCCCAAAGCCATGCTGGTTAAACAGTTGGATAGACTGAAGGAAAAAGTGGCCGAAAAGTCCACTGACCCGGATGGCCAGCCCGGTTCAGTTCTGAACAAACTTGAGGCGGTGCCTTCTGACCAGGACGATACCTCCTCAGGCAAAAGGAAGTCAGATTCTAAGGGATCGGCTCTGTCTAAAAAGAAAAGAAAATCATCTGGTTCGGATCCGAAACTTCAGATCCCAACCGCCGAGGAGATTACGAAAGCAATAAAAATTGTGCAGTCACTGCAATCTGTTCCGACCAAACCAACGACTTCTTTCAGAAGGTCGGTTGAATTGGTTCAGGTTCAATCCGAATATGATGCGGAGACCTTCTATGAGATAGCCTGGGAGGGAGAAGGAGGAGAAGAAGAAGATTTTGAAGGAGGCCTAGATAAACCAGTGGAGTCTGACATCTCCCAAGACAGGCCTACTTCTCTTTCTCCTCCCAGACTTTCTGAGTCCCCTTCCCACTTTTTGTTTTACAAAAAGGTGGCAGAAACTCTTCAGCTTCCTACTGTGGAAGCATCTGAAGAGGAAGAGGAACCTGACTTTGTGGAGATGATGAATGTCCCAGAGTCCAAGAGACTTTCAATTCCCCTGCATAAATCCTTGGGGAAACAAACACAAAAAATTCCGCAGTTACCGACTTCCATACCTCCTGTGGTTAGGAAGATGGACAAGAGGTATATGCTGTCAGGTCCTGGGATGGAGTTCCTATACAATCATTGCAGCCATGTTGGGGTAGTGCAGACTGCAGCCTGTGACAGGGCTAATACTCCCTTGGCTTCACACACCCCAGATAAGGACTCCAGGAAGCTGGATGCTATGGCTAAAAAGCAGTACCTGGCATCCTCCTTGGGACTCAGACAGGCCTCCTATATGGCTTATGTGGCTAGGTACCAGAAGTCCAGGTGGGAGTCTATCTTGGACCTAGCAAAGAATGCCCCTCCCCAACTGGCCGAGGAGCTGGAACAGGTGACTGCAGATGGGACTGAGGCATCCAAAGTTCAGTTTCATGCTGTGATGGGCTCTAATGATGTCTCATCTAGAGTTATGGTGACATCTGTCTCCCTGAGGAGATTTGCTTGGCTCAGATGTACCAGTCTATCTCAGGATACCCAGGCTAAGGCCATGGATTTTCCTGTGGTTCAGAACTCTCTTTTTGGGGGAGCAAACAGAGATGTACATGAAGAAGATGGACGAGTACAGGACCATGTATAGGAGTGCAGTGGCCAAGGAAAGGTCTGCTACTCCTCAAAAGCAGCAGTCTGGGGCTGGCAGGGGTAGGCCTTTTCAGAGGCCTTTCTACCAAGCTCAGGCCTCCTCTACTTTCCAGCAGTGGGGTTTCTTCAGAGGGAGAGGCAGGAGAGGGATGAGCAGGGCTGCGTCCACCTCCCAGCCTAGAACCCCTGCCAAGCAGACACCCTGATTTGTCAGTCCAGGTTGCCTCCCCTAGCCCAGTAGGGGGCAGGCTGGCTCATTTCTCCCAGGCCTGGAAGTCTGTTACCTCAGACAAATGGGTCCTGGAAGTGGTGAGTCAGGGACTTGCTGTAAATTTCAAAAGATTTCCCAAAATTGGAGCAAGGTCTTTCAAGCCTGCCACCCCACAGGAAACAGCTGCTTTAGAGGCAGAGGTCTCTTCGTTATTGCTCCAAAAAACTGTGGAACAAGTTCCTCTTGTGCACAGGGGAAAAGGGTTGTACTCAAGGTACTGCCTTACCCCAAAAAAGATAGGGGAGTGGCGACCCATCCTAGATCTCCGATATCTGAACAGACATCTTACAAAACCAAAATTCAAAATGGTGACTCTGGGAATCATTCTTCCCTCTCTGAGGCCAGTAGACTGACTAACCTCTCTGGACCTCAAGGAAGCCTATTTTCACATACCAATCAGATGCTCCCACAGAAAGTACCTCAGGTTCCAGTTGCCCTCAGGTCATTATCAATTCAGGGCCATGCCCTTTGGCCTCACCTCTGCCCCCAGAGTTTTTACAAAATGCCTGGCAGTAGTAGTAGTAGCCTTCCTCAGGAGGCAGGGCATCTCTGTGTTCCCCTGTCTAGATGATTGGCTCATTGTGGGCCAGTCTCCAGCACAGGTAAGGTCAGCTCTGGCCGTTATCCAGAGGCTTCAGGGTTCCCGAGGATTTCTTCTCAGTCTTTCCAAGTCAGTGCTGGAGCCAGTCCAGCTTCTCATCTTTATAGGGGCAGAGCTGGATACTATTCAGGCAAAGGCCTTCCTGCCTCTTCACAGTGTAAGGGCCCTATCAGGTCTGTCAGCCTCCTTCAGGCCTCAAGTGTCTTGTCTGGCCAGGCACTTTCTCCTGCTTCTAGGCCACATGGCAGCATCCACTGCAGTGGTCCAGGGAGCCAGGTTCCAAATGAGGGATATTCAGTTTCACCTCAGGTCCTTTTGGTCACAAGAAAAGGATCCTCTCACCAAGTTGTTTCCAGTAACCCAAACTCTTGTCCAGGCTCTCCAGTGGTGGTTGGAGGAGGACAATCTCAGGCAAAGGGGTTCCTTTACTTCAGCAGTCACCCTCAGTGATTCTCACCACAGATGCATCCCTTCTGGGTTGAGGAGCTCACTTGGGGAGCCTCATTGCTCAAGGCACATGGTCACAGCAGGAGTCTCTCCTCACATCAACCTACTGGAACTCAGGGCTGTGTTCTTGGCCCTTCAGGCTTTCTCAAAAATGGCACAGGGGAAGGTGGTGCAGGTCAGGACAGACAACTCCACCACTATGTACTACATAAACAGGCAAGGAGACACTCGGTACACAGCCTTGTGCATGGAAGCCATGAAGTTTTGGACTCTGGCCTACTCTCTTCAAACCTCCTTCATAACCATGCATCTCCCAGGGAAGGACAGTGTGCTGGCAGATGCCCTCAGCAGGATCTCTCAGGGTCACCACGAATGGTCCCTGAACCACCAAGTCCAACACATTATTTTCAGGAGGGGGGCACTCCAGAGATAGATCTTATCTGTGTCAATCTTCACCATTCAACACACATGGGTAGTCGGCCAGAGGTCATGATACATAGATACATAGACAGTGTTGGCAGATAAGGGCCTATGGCCCACCCAGTCTGCCCATCTGAGCTTGTAAGTTCAGTTTATGTTTTCCTAGAAGTCTGTTGCCCCTTGCCCCTGACCTCCAGAATTCCTTTATGTCTATCCCATGCATTCTTAAATCCTGTGATTGTTTCAGCCCCCACCACTTCCTCTGGCAGGGTGTGCCACTTGTCCACCACCCGTTCTGTGAAGAAATTCTTCCTCACGTTTCCTCTGAATCGTCCTCCCTCCAACTTCATCCCATGCCATCTAGTCCTGGAAGATCTTTTTCGCTTAAAAATAGTGTATTCCTGCACCCTGTTCCTCCCTGTAAGATACACAGTATGATCCCATGGGAGCTCTTTTTTTTTTTGATGGGTGGAGCCGACGCACCGACGGCGCCGCCCTCGAGGCCGACACACTGCGTGGCGCTTGAGGGTTGGCCATTAGGTGTTGTTGGCCCCACTCTCCCTCCAGTTCTTCATCTCCTGCCGTAGAGGCATCTTGTGTCGAGAAGCAAATCCCGTTGGTTCCGTTTCGCCACCCACTCGATGCCTCTGACTGGTAAGACTGTTCTTTTATTGTTTTACAGCTGATGTCAAGTCTATTTGTACTTTTATTTGCTGTTGATCATATCTGGTATGGGGCAAAAGTGCATGAAAAGCGGGTCGACCTCCATACGCATCGTGCCCGCGCTTGGGGTATTCGCTATTCGACCAAATGATTGTTGTTTGACGTGTCTTGGCCCGCATCACGACATGGATTCATGTGACGCTTGTTTTTCAATGGATCAACGAGTTCTTGAGCAGTACGTGTGAAAAGTTGGACAAGCTCCACCGACTTTCAGAGGACGGGTGCGCACTTGTCAGGCCAAGCCGCAGTCTCTCAGCCTTTCCTCCAGGTCCCCTCCTGGTTCTATACGGACCACAGAGGAGGTGGCCTCCACCTCTAGTAGCCTTGCTGTGGCAGAGGCCTGTTCAGCGGTGCAGGAGGCCCAGACCATTCCCCCAGAGGAGTGGACAGGAGGCACCGCTGTGGCAATCGCCCCTGCGGGGGCGATGGCTCCCCCAATGTCGTGTCCTTGAGCTTGAGAGCCTGGGCCAGCACCATCCTCGATGCTGTCCATCGGTGCTGTTTAGGCCTCGGCATCGCTTCTTGATGCCGTGGGCTCCTGGCGATGCAAATGGTCCAGTGCGATCCACTGCTTGGCCGCCGTTTCTGCTGTGGCACTGTTCAGGACACCGATGGCGGTGACTGTACAGTGGGAAGTTCTAAGGTGCCATCTTGTTGGTCTTGCTCGGCACCATGCTTGGGCACTGAGGGGCTGTTGGCGCCTGGCTGGTGCCGTGGGGATAGCACCGTCATTGATGCCATCTCTGATTTCGGTGCCGTCTGGAAGGGATGGCACCGTGTCAGGAGTCAACTCCGGTTCCGCTGCCATGGTCGGGGCTGTCTCTTCCTCAGGCATCGTTCATGGGTGCTGCAGAGGAGATCGGTGCCTATTCTGGTGTGAGACCCCTGATTGGCACCTCCCTTGGTCCAGACAGGAGCAGGCGCCTGCGGGTGGTCTGGCTCCATTCCCCAGTCTCCACTTCTTCGGAGGTGGACTCTGGGTCTGGTTCGGACTTGCTGTCCAATTCTTCAGAGTTTGCAAAACCTGTGGGCACCTCAGTAGTCACTTTGGCTGCCCGGACCTAGCCTCCCTCTGGGGAGCGGGCAGTGGTCCCCGAGTCTAGGGTCAAGGGTTCTGACCAGCAGGTGGTGGTCCAGGCCACTGTTACCCTGCAACCTGGACTTAGAGGATTTTCTGCTCCCTCAGCTGGGACACCACCCTCTCCTGTGGTGTGCCTGGATTGCCCAACTTTAGGGCTGACCAGGGCACCCACGGAAGGGGAGGGTGCTACTCCCTGGGTGGTCTCCTCGGGGACCACCCAGGGTTGTCAGTTGCCAAGGTTGGTGTTCTTGAAGCGGAGGGCTTTCTCAGAGTCCGAGGGGTCGAAGGGCCTGGGTTCGAAACAGCGATCCTTCTCTGGGACCCACCCGGGTTTGGGGAAGAGTCACAGCGTGGACCCCCATCCTTCCTTCTCAGTCTCCTTGAGAGTGCCCTTGTCTTTGGAGGGAAGAGACCATCCTTTTGGGCTTACACGGTCCTGGTCACCTCATGGGGGATTCTTCAGGGCACGGTCTAGGCAGTTCCAGTGTGGTTGATCAGCTGTTGGCTGTTGGGCTCTCCGGAACTCCACCTCCCTTGGGGACTTCCGGTGGGCTCTCTTACCCGGATAGAGGACGTTCCTCTTCTGTGGCGGATCTGGCCCCCATTCCTCTGCTGCCATCTCCTGCTCTCCCAGGTACTCCTGGTCATAGGGGTCCTCTCACCTGAGAACAATTCAGAGGTGCGGCTGTTCACTTCCCTACTTATGTCAGGGCCATAGACGAGCAGGTGTTCCACCCTTCCCCCGAGCTGCTGGCCCCTGGATCTCTGAGATCTTTCGCTTCCTCATCCTCCTGTTCTGGAGGAGAGGAGCCTTCCATCCACATCTCCCCTGCCGCTGATCTGTCCGAGGATCAGCTTTTCCTCGTAAGGATGTTGGGAGACCTTCGTATCACCTCACCTCCCACTCAGCACAATCCTGAGCATTTGACACGTGCCTTTTTAGGCGATTTCAGTGCGGCCACCCTTGTGGTGCCTGCTTGGCCTGTTCCTTTTCAGGAGGCATCATTACGCTGCTGGCAGTGACCCTTTTCCGGAGTCTCAGCTCCTAGGGATCTGAGCTAGAGGTATTGTATCCCTCCTGGAGTCTCCAGGTTGTATGCCTCACCCTCATTCAGGGTTGATGCAACTGGACACTCCTGACCTCACGCCCTCCACCGTGACCGGCCACCAGATCAAGACTCTGCGGATTTTGACTTCTGGGGGGGGAGGAGGACCTTCTACTCAGCACGGTTGTTGCTGTTAATTGCTGCACATCAGGCTCACTATGTTTCCTATGATAGGTTCTTGTGGTCCAGGCTAGGTCAGCTCCTAGCCTCCCTGCCTGATTCGGTGGTAACCAGACAAGCCAATGCACTCTTTGCACGGGGCCTGGAGTTAGCAAAGCACCAGGCGGGGGCATCTTACAACGCCAATGAGGTAGCTTCCTGGGTCATAGGGACAGCGACCTGCATTAGGCGGATGGCATGGTTGCGTCTTTCCCAGTTATCACCCTTGGCCAGGCGTGGGGCAATTTCCTCTGCCTACTGGAGAACCCACCTTTTATCCCAAAGGATGAGACAGCGTCTGTCAGGGCAAATTCCTACCCCCTCTGGGGGTCCCCGTCTCACTCTCCCCAGTCTCGGACCACGCTGGGCCCATAGAGGTTCTTCCTCTCAGTGGCTCAACCACTGGGGGCTAAGGGCTTAGTTCCTTAGGGTCTTGGGCCCCCTTCGGGGGGGGGCTCGGTACTCACCCATGTGTGATGAATAGTGAAGACTGATACAGATAAGATATGAAAATTACGTACCTATCGTAATTCTTGATCTTTCTGTGTATCTTCACCATTCATCACAATTCCCACCCTCCGTCCCCTGGGGCCTCAGTCTTGGGTCCCTCCTCTATATAGTTCTTTTCTCTCCTTCCTTCCCATTGGTCAGAAGTAGGGACTTGGCACGCAGGGGATTTTTTCTTCCTTTGTTGATGGAGGAGGAGTAGGAAGGGCTGTTCTCCTCATCGCTTTGGCTTCCACCCTTGGGGTGGGATGATGGTGGCTGTCCCCTCTCTCCTCCTCTGGACCTTTCCTTGTGGTCTAATCCTCTCCTTGATTTTAAGGGGGGTCCCCCCTTTTTTCCTATTTTGGTAGGTCAGGGGAAGGGACAGCTTCGGCTTCTGGTCCCTCCTATCTCTTATGACATTGTCAATCTGCAGGAGTATGTTACTAAATTTATGTGCCTTGGTTTGGCAGCCTAACCAGGCTTGCAACTCCTGGGCAGTAAGTCCTCCAAAACTGGGACCAGACTCCTCCCTCCCTCCTCCCTCTAACGCTTCCTTCCCTCTTCTTCCTTCCTTTCTTCCAGAGATGGGGCCCTCCCAATCCCCTTAGTTTTCTCTCCTCCTTGTCTATCCTCTCAGTCATTTATTTCTCCTTTTAGTTCTTATATCTTTCCTTTGTCTGTCCCTTGGACTTCTTGTCCCACCCTCCAGCCCTGCTTCTTACTCTCACAGTGAGCTCAGACTGGTGGGAGGGTGGGAATGTCTTCCTGTGCCAACCCACATGAAGCACCACGGGTCACGCCAGCCTTGAGGGCGGCGCTTGTCAGTGCATCGGCCCGCCCATCCAAAAGAAAAGGCTCCCGTGGCGTCGTGACCTCTGGCCGACTACCCATGTGTGATGAATGGTGAAGATACACAGAAAGATCAAGAATTACGGTAGGTACTTAATTTTCATAGCTCTTTGCAGCCCCAGACAATCATCAGCTCCCCCTGTTTTGCTGCAGACCTCCACTTCTAGGGTCTGTGCCTCTGGATGCTGTAGTGCTGAATTGGACAAATAGGTTCCTGTATGCCTTTCCCCCTTTTCTCTTCTTTTCAGAGTACTGATAAAAATCAGGTCTCAGCCTTGTACAGTGATACTGGTGGCACCGGATTGGGTCAGGCAACCCTGGTACCCTCTGTTAATGTCCCTGTCAGTCACAATTCCCCTTTGCCTTCCCAGGAGGCACGACCTCCTAACCTCCTCTTTGGAGGATTTGGTATCCCAATCTTAGTTCTCTCAGGCTCAAGGCCTGGCTCTTGAATAGTTAGAATATGCAGGCCTGCATCTTTCACAAGGGGTCCTGGATGTTCTGAAGGTTTCTAGGAATCCTTTCACCAGAAAAACTTATAATTCCAAGTGGAAGAGATTCAGCATTTGGTACTCTCAGAGGAATAAGCAGCCAGATTCGGCTGGTCTGTCTACCACTCTGGACTATTTGGTCCATTTACATGGTCTAAGCCTTAGGCCAGCCACTCTTAAGGTTCACCTGGCAGCTGTGTCTGCTTTTCTGTCTGCAGGGAGGGGATCTTCCCTAGCATCTCACCCTGTTTTTAATAAATTCTTCAAAGGTTTGGTACATCTTATTCTTAACCCTCCCTTTAAGGAACCTATTCCAGCATGGGATCTTAATATCTGCATTGCACAGCTTATGCTGCCCCCCTTTGAACCTATGTCTTCAGCTGAGCTAAAGTACTTGACTTGAAAAACTGTTTTCCTGGTGGCCATTACCTCTGCCAGGAGGATCAGTGAATTACAGGCCCTTTCCATAGAGCCTGACTTTATCGCCTTTCATAGAGACAAGGTTGTGCTTAGGGCAAATAAGAAATGTCTTCTCAAAGTGGTTTCAGATTTTCACCTTAACCAGTTTGTGTCACTGCCAGTGTTTTTCACAGATGATTCTTCCTCTGGTGAGAGAAGGCTGCACAGTCTGAATGTAAAAAGGGCTTTAAGATATTGTATGGACCATACTAAGGCCCATATAAATGATTGTTCTCAGCTGTTTCTCACTTATGGAGAAGTGTGCAAGGGTAAACCTGCCACCAAAAGGACAACAGCCAGGTGGATTGTCTCTTGTATTCAGTTCTGTTACACAAAATTGGGCAAGGAGCCTCCATCAGGCCTGAGGGCTCACTCGACCAGGGCTACAGCTGCCTCTGTGACAGCAGCTAGAGACATCCCCTTATTAGAAATCTGTAAAGTAGCCACCTGGAAAACTGTTCACACATTTATCAAGCATTACTATCTGGATACTCAAGCCAGAAGTGATGCTAGGTTTGGCACAGCAGTACTGCAGAGTCTTTTTCCAAAGTAGGTTCTGTATATCCCTCTTCAGCGGGTACTGCTTGGTAGTCTGCATATAGTCAGAATATAGCATGACTTCATGTTGTTTGAAGAAAAAATTACTCATCGTAGTAATCTTGTTTCTTCTAATGGAGTCTTGCTGTATTCTGACCTCCCTCCCTGCCTCCCCTCTCAGAACCTTGCTTTTGAGTGTTGGAGTTGGCAGGCGCAGTGCTGCACCCCAGAGGTGTAGTTCTCTGTCTCATCCTGGGTGGGGATGAGTTTGTTAATATTATTATTATTGTTGTTATTACCATTATATCACTATCTGTTTAGGGTTTTGTTCTTGGGTTCTCAACTTGAGTCTTTTGACCCAAGTGCTTGTTGGCCTGTGGCCTATTTTTTCATTTTTACAAAGCTAGGCTAATTAGTATTGGTGCTCGTAAGAATCTGACGGTTACAAGAGAATGTACCAGGGACAGAGGTTTGAAAACCGAGCTCGAGCTCAACATTCTATGCTCCTGCATAGAGTTAACCTTTTCCTCTCCGGGGCAGTTCAAGTGCTTGGGCTAACTGCATATTGTCAGAATACAGCAAGACTCCATTAGAAGAAACAAGATTACTATGGTGAGTACTTTTTTCATACGGCCCATGGAGGAGGGTGTTTCTGCCCCTTCGTGCCTTGCCTTGGTGGGAACTCCTTCCATGGTGCAAGAGGCCTGGCCTGATTCCTCTGGGAGTAAGGCGGGAGGCACCCTTCTGGCAATCGCCTCTTCGGAGGCAAAGACTCCCCCAGTGTCATGGCCTAGGGCCTCCGGGCCCAGTCCCGCGTCTTCCTCGGCACCTCCTATCGAGGCCGCCTCAGATCCCGGTGCCACTTGCGGCACCAGAAATTGGGGTGGTGCCATGGGTGGCATGGAGTCAGCTCCCAGTGCCGGGATTGTGGTGGTGCCATGAGCAGTACGGGGCCATTTGCAGTCCTGGAAGTGGACGAGATCGTGGGATGGTCTGGGTATGAGCCTCCTCTGCGGAGGACGATGATTCAGAGGCAGACCCAGACTGGTTTGTGGATTCTTCGGAGTCCTCCAACTCCTCCCTGCCCAGCACTATGACTCCAATTTGGCCCCATCATTTGGGTTTGGCAATTACTGTCAGCTCTGGTGTCGGTGGTCCCGATCAGTCTGGTGCTGAGGGTGGCACTGAGGGACATGCTGGGGTTGGTGGTTCTCCTTCCCCCTTAGGAGGTGTACCCCTTCTTTGAGTGTTTAGGCCGGACCTATTTTTGGACTGGCTAGGACACCTGAGGCAGGGTAAGATGCTCTCTCGGTGACCGCCTCTCAGGAGTCATCCACGGTGATTGAGCTACCTAGACTGACTCTGAGGAAGAGGTCCCTCTCTGAGTCTGAAGGGTTGAGGGGACAGAATCAGGGCAACGCCCCTCCTTGGGAGCCCGCAGGAGCTCGGGTAGAAGTTGCAGCACCAGTCCTGTTTTTTTCCCCTGAAGTCCCCCTTGGAGGAATCTCGTTTTTAGAGGCTAGGGGCTGCCCTTCTGGGCTCATGCGGCCCTGATCGGCTCGCGGTGGGGGATTCTCTTTTAGGGCTCAGTCCTTACTGATCTTACTTTGAGAAACAGCTCTTGCAGCAATTTACACCATTAGGACCAAAGCTGGCAGGCACCAGGACCCCACGTAAAAACTCTAGCTAGAAGTATCCAGCGGGGGACTGCCCCCGATGTCAGCCTCTCCCCAATGTCAGGCATCACATAAAAGGGGGCAGTCCCCCAGCATCCCCAGTTCTTTTCCCGCCGTTGACTCACCAACATCAGCCTCATGAACGCCTGCATTAACGATACAACGCTTTATCCTCCAAAAATCTCAATCCATGTCTGCTTCTCCTACCCCTTCTCTCAAAGGACATCCCCTAAGTGTGCCTTCGGCAAGCAGATCCTTTTTGCAAACCATCATTTGGCCTGTGTCAGGTGCCTAGGCCCAGAGCACAACACCCAGGCCTGCTCAATCTGCCAGCAATTCAATAGCAGAACCTGGATCCGCCGCCAAAAGGCCCTTCGGGGTTCCTCCTCGAGGAGAAATTGAAGAAAATTGAGAAAAGATCTTCCTCCAAAGGGGAATCTTTCCACAAGTCAGTGAAACACTGGGACAAGCATCGGGACTTGGATAGGGTGAGATCCCCCAGCTGGGCCTCCGAGTCCAGGGCCAGCTCCAGCTCTACACGGTCCAACCGCTCTCCTTCCTGGGCTCGCTTCCAACCTCCCCCTGTTAAGGTAAGGTCTTCAGGGGGCTCCTCAGCCTCCTTACACCCGCTGAAGACCACTCAGGGGCCGGATGCCTCCAAGCTTGATTCTTCAGACAGGCACCAAAAATCTTCCTCCAAATCGGGCGGTGCGTCTGACTGACACCGGGACACCAACATCAGGTCTGTCTCCCAACCTCCGAAGGTCCCTGAAAGGAAGACTGCAGAACTGACGTCCCTTAAGCGGATGTCGGAGACCAAGAAGGCGTCTGACCCAGCGCCCACAAAACGGACTACCCCGACGACAGTAGTACTGACGCCGGTGGTCACTGGACGTCAGGGGTCATCAGGTGAAGAGGTTACTGCACCGGCGGATGACCTGACGGGTGACACGGAGGATGCCAGCCTACCCAGCTCACACACACCCTCCTGTCTTTTGATTGGCTTGGCCCTAAGCTCATTTAAATATCTCTTAAAGGCACACCTCCGGGGCAGTTGCACCTAGCCAGCTAAGTGCAAAAAAGTTACTGATGCTAAAGGACCCCTTGGAAGAAAGAAGATTACTGCAGTGAGTAATTTTTTTCTTCTGGGCATAGAAGCCCAAGACATGAGCGACTCCCAGAGACAGACTCTGCTAAGTTTGATTTTTGGGGGAGGAGAGTGTTTTCGTCAGCATGTCTCTCTTTCGGCATATCAGGCCCCGTCATGCTGCCTATAACTGGCACTTATGGTCTCTACTAGGACAGATCCTAGTATCCTTACCTGATTTGGAGGTGACCAGACAGGCCATTGCCTCTCTGCATGGGGCCTGGAGCTTGCGAGGCACCAAGCAAGGGCATCGTATGACGCCAGTGAGGTAGCATCCAGGCTGGTGGAGACAGCGATCTGCATTAGGTGAATGGCATAGCTTCATCTTTCCAGGTTATCACCCCTGGCCCGGCAAAGGATGACTGCCTCCTCTTTCTGGGGAACCCGCCTTTTCTTCCGCAGGGTGAGGCGAGAATTTCAGGGGTGACTTACTTCTCCTACTCAAAGGAGAACCCCTCCTCACCCAGATCAGTCTCAGGCCTAACTAGGCCTGTAAGCATTCCCTCCTCCGGTGTCTTCCCCCACCGGAGGCTGAGGGATTTTTCTTCCTTCAGGGAGGTACCAGGTTCCCTTAGGGGGGCTTGGTAATCACCAACCAGTGATGAATGGTGAAGAGTGACACAGACAAGATATGAAAATTACGTACCTACCATAATTCTTGATCTTTCTGTGTATCGTCACCATTCATCACTGCTTCCCACCCACCTTCCCCTCTTAGGCCTCAGTTTCTAGGTGATACCTCCTCCTTGTTTGTTTCTTCAGATTGTTCCTGCCAGTAATTCTGGTACCTCTTGATCTTCTCCCCTTCAAAGGTGTCAGCAATGTTGGGGGGGGGGGGTGGAGGCAAGCAGGGAGGTAATCCCCATGGTCATCAGGGTTCTGATTTTTCTATCCTGATGGGACCCTCCCCTTGGTCGGAACCATTTGGATCCTCACCCCTGTGTTTGTTCCAAAGCCCTAGAGGCTTTCTTAAGACAGTATAGGGATAACCCTTTCCTCATTTCTATCTCTTTTTAGCGATATCCCTGTTTTGTTTTCCCCTCTGGAGGAATCCTGTCGCTCTTTCACCTAGAAATAAGCCTCCTCTCCTTCATCGGGGCACTGAAAAAGGGAGAGTGAGGGGGCTTATTTTTGTCACTTTAAAGTTTTATTTCAGGATTAATCCTATTCCTTCTCTTTTTACCCCTTCTCATGGGGGACGGGAGGGAGGGAGAGGAGAGGAGACATTAGCAGGTTACTCCTCCATGAGTACTCTTCGGGGTCGGTGCACTGCTCCTCTTCTGCATTCAAATCAGCCATCCTCTGTTTGTAGAGGACTCTTCCTTCTGGAATAAAGTAACAGGATTATGCATTATTGCTCATATGTGGTCCTCGGGTAGCCCTTCGGACCCCAAGAAGAGCGCAGTGTCTCTCTCCCCCTCCCCTTCTTCATCATCTTCTTTCTCTTCTCCCCTTTCTCCCCCCATTCTATCACTCCCTTGTTAGTTCAGAGGTTGGGGCCCCCTGTCCCAGACCCCTAAGTTCCTTTCATTCTGTCCTCTTATCCGGCATTATTCCTTCTTTGGTTTTATATCCTTTCCTTTTTCTATCCCTTGGGCTCCCTTGCCCTGCCCTCCCTTTTTTTCTGGACTACTGTCAAGCATGAGAACTGGGTCTGAGGAGTCAACGTCAGTTACTGGCCATCCCATGAACACCACATAATACGTCTGCCTCGAGTGCGGTGCTGTTGGCTCCACCTCTTTGCAAAAAAAAAAAAAAAAAGCTCCCGCGAGGTCCTGTTCTCCAGCCAGAACCCACTAGTGATGAATGGTGAAGATACACAGAAAGATCAAGAATGGTAGGTATGTAATTTTCATATCCTTATGCTAGCCCCATCTATCCCCCTAGGTGGCAGCAGTGACCTCATTAATATTCATGGCATCATGAACATGAATAATTCATGAGCCCTCACTTTATGCTCGGTTCTGAACTCCTCATAAAAACAGTCCTAAGGCTTCTCGGCCGCCTCCTCTAGGTCACCAGTCCCCAGCCATTTGACAGGGCAACCAGGATCACTGAAGCTCTCCCCTAACAACCACAAGTCCCACTGTCGGTACATAGGGTTACCACCTGTCCTGATTTTCGCAGGACAGTCCTGATTTGGGCAGCTGTGTCCTGCAAAAAAAAACACTAGATGTCCTGATTTTATAGGAGAGAAAATATTTTCTGACTTTCCACTAAATGTTGCAGAAAACTACAATACCTTAATTAAAATACCTTAAAATGAGAAGAAACAACAGAAGCAACTAAGAAACTACAATACTCAGACTTAATTCTGATTTTGCAGAGAAAACAAGTCTGTTGCATTGGTCGAGGTTACGGACTGTCCTGCGAAAAATCATGTTTCAATAAGAAATGTCCCACTTTGGGCTTCTTAAAAGGTGGCAACCCTATCGGTACATCAAAGCGCCACAGAGTGCATGTGTGAGTGCTGTTTCGAAGTAAACATGCTGGCAGCTTATGTAAGGATTCACACATAATTGGCAAAACAACATGCTGGCTGTCCGTGTGCTTCGGGAGAACTGGGGTACCAAAGAAACAGGGAAAAGAAAGAGGACACTAGGAAACAGACAGGAGAAAATGAGGAAATCAGAGCAACTTGAGTAAGCTCCTGGGGGGTGGGGGTTACACTCCTCCCCCCCTTGAAATGCTTGGTTTCCACGCCAAGCTTAAGGGTAAAGTATCAACATTTACCAGTAACACATACTAACATTACTAACTGTACACCTGAATCCTTTCTATTATGTGGTAACCATTTGTTAGAACAAGAGAACATTTATACACAGAATATTATGTTAACTCTAGTAAATTCCTTTTCCCCTTATGAACCCCTTAGCCACATGAAAAGTGGCACACATATGATTAACCCATCAACCATAGGATACAGTACTAGAGTCCCACAGAATACACTTTGTCAGTGACCCTCCTAGGTACCCTTTCAAACAACATGAAGTCTTGCTGTATTCTGACAATCTGCAGCAGTTAACTGTAGCCTTTAAACTGCCCCAGAGAGTATAGGGTTCATTTTCTATGCAGTACATAGAACGCTGAGCTCGAGCTCGGTTGAGGTCTCTGTCTGCAGCACTTTGAAACCCAACCGTCAGATTCTTTACTCCATCTCACTGAACAGTCGCTCTGGAGATTTCTCCTTCAGCTCAGTTCAAAAGTCGGTTAAAGTGTCGGTTTTAAGTCGAAATTATTCTGCATTGTCGGTTCGGGCTCTGTCTGCTGTACCATGAGTACTAGATAGTTTTTCTGATTTACTTTGTGGAAATTGTAAACTTGAACGATTGGTTCGGCTGAACCGATCCTATATATTGAATTCTTGTACTTTGCGATAGAGTGTGGTTACCGGTCCTTATCGGTTTCAAAAAAAAGTGTTTTAAATGTTTTTTTTCCAATACCAGTGACACGGTTAGAAACCGATAAGGAGTCTTGCTCATGCGGTTGCTGAAAAAAGGGTAAGTTTGGTTAGGTGTCCATGTCTGAGAAACCAAGAAAAACCGGCCCACTGGGTTTCAGTCACTGCAGTGAGTGTGGGAGGTCTTGCTAAGGCCAATCCTCACACCACCTGTGTTTTATTGTCTGAGGGTTTGAACACCTCGAAGCAGAACTGTCAAATTGAGAACATTTTCCTAAGTCTATCCTGGAGAAGATTAAGTAGACTTAGGGAAAGGAGGCCAGAAGTCCGCTGACCCGGATGGCTGTAGCCTGGGTTCGGTTCTGACTGAACTAGAAGGAGTGCCCTCTGACCAGGGCGAGCATTTTTGGGCAAGAGGAGAGCCGATCCTGAGAGATCGGTTCCTACAAAAAGGAAAAGGAAAGACACATCAGCCAGTTCAGATCCAGAGGTTCATGTTCCGACCACTGATGAGATTGCCTGAGCGATTCTGATTGTTGAATCGTTTTGCCCGGTTCCGTCCGATCCGGCTCTGTTAGCTAGGGGTTCGGTTCAGTCGGTTCCACCGGTTCAGGATTATGCCCCTGAAGATTTTTATGAACCGGAATTAGAGGAGGAGGGGATTATGAGCAAGATGATGACTATGATGGAGCAGAAAGTCTGGATGTGCCCATTGAACCGGACATCTCCCCAGACAGACCTTCTGGTGTTTCCCCTCCTAGGCTCTCCAAGTCCCCTTCCCACTATCTGTTTTACAGGAAAGTGGCTGAAACTCTCTAACTCCCTATGGTGGAAGCTACAGAGGATCAAGAGGAGCATGATTTTGTTGAAATGATGGACTTCCCAGAGTCCAGGAGGCTGTCTATTCCCTTGCACAAATCTTTTGGGAAACATACACAACAATTTTTAGTCTCCTAATTCTGTACCTCCTGTTGATAGAAGAATGGACAAGAGGTATACTTTATCAGGCTCAGGCATGGAGTTTTTCTACCAGCAATGCAGCCATGTTGGGGTCGTGCAGGATGCAGCCTGTGACAGGGCTAATGTTCCCTTGACTTCACACCCCCCAAATAAAAACTCCAAGAGGATGGATGCCTTGGCAAAGAAGCAACACATAGCATCCTCTTTGGGACTCAGGCAGGCTAATTATATGGCCTATACAGCCAGATACCAGATGTCCAGGTGGGACACTGTACTGGCACTGGCAAAACAGGCCTCCCCCCAGCTGGCCAAGGAGCTGCAGGAGATGGCTGCAGATGGGATTGAGGCATCTAAAGTACGGTTTCATGCTGCTGTGGACTCCAGTGATGTGTCATCAAGAGTCATGGCTACATCTGTGGCTCTTCGGAGAATGGCTTGGCTCAGATGTACTAGCCTCTCACAGGACACCCAGGCTAAGGCCATGGATTTCCCTGTGGAAGGTAATTCTCTGTTTGGGGAGCAGACAGAGAATTACATGAAGAAGATGGAGGAATATAGGACCACGTATAGGAGTGCACAGGCCAAGGAGAGGCGGGCAACTCCTCAAAGGCAGTAATCTAGGGGTGGGGCAGGCCTTTTCATAGGCCTTTCTACCAAGCACAGGCCTCTTCTCCCTTTTCACAGAGGGGGTTCTTCAGAGGGAGAGGCAGAAGGGGGCTTAGCAGGGCAGCATCCACTCCTTAGCCTAAGGCCCCTGCCAAGCAGACACCCTGATGGGCCTGCCCAGGTCAACTCTCCTATCCCTGTAGGGGGCAGGCTGGCTTAGTTCATTCAGGACTGGGTGTCTGTTACCTCAGACAAGTGGGTTCTGAAAGTAGTAAGCCAGGGACTGGTTCTCAGCTTCAAAAAATGTCCGAAGATGAGAGCCAGATCTTTTCCACCTGCCAGTCTCTCCAAACCCTTTGCCCTAGAGGCAGAGATTTCATCTCTTCGCTGCTAAAGCCATAGAGAGAGTTCCTACCCACACTGGGGCAAAGGTCTGTACTCCAGGTACTTCCTTACCCAAAAAGACAGGGAGTGGCGACCATCCTAGATCTAAGATACCTGAACAAACATCTTTTAAAACCAAGGTTCAAGATGGTGACTCTGGGAATAATTCTTCCCTCTCTAAGGCCAGGGGACTGGCTAGCCTCCCTGGACCTCAAAGATGCCTACTTTCACATCCCCATCAGGTGCTTCCATAGAAAGTACCTCAGGTTCAAGTTGCCCTCAGGCCATTACCAGTTCAAAGCAATGCCCTTTGGCCTAACATCAGCTCCAAGGGTTTTCACAAAATGCCTGGCAGTAGTAGTTGCCTTTTCAAGAAGGCAAAAGATTTCCATTTTTCCATATCTGGACGACTGGCTCATAGTGGGTCAGTCTCCAGGACAAGTCAAGTCAGACCTGCAAGTCACCCAGCAAGTGCTCACTTCCCTGGGATTTCTTCTCAGTCTCCCCAAATCAGTTCTCGAACCAGTGCAGCTTCTTACCTTTATAGGGGCAGAGCTAGACACTGTCAAAGCAAGAACCTTTCTTCCCCTGGAAAGGGCAAGAGTTCTTATAGAACTGGCTTCTTCCTTTAGCCTTCATGTGTCCCAACCAGCAAGGCACTTTCTTCAGCTCTTGGGCCACATGGCAGCTTCTACAGAAGTGGTCCAAGGGGCAAGATTTCAGATGAGGGACATTCAGTTCCACCTAAGGGCCTTTTGTTCCCAAAGGAAGGACCCTCTTACCAAACCGATTCCAGTGACTTGGGCACTGATCCAAGCTCTTCAATGGTGGCAGGATCAGGACAATTTAAGGCAAGGGGTCCAATTTGTCACTCAGTCTGATTCAGTGGTTCTTACCATGGATGCTTCCCTTTTGGGGTGGGGAGCTCATCTGGGGGCTCTCACAGCCCAAGGACAGTGGTCCCCTCAGGAGTCCCTTCTCCATATCAATCTCCTGGAACTCACGGCAGTTTTTCAAACCCTGCAAGCCTTCTCTCAGTCTGTACAGAACAAGGTGGTTCAGATCAGGACGGACAACACTACCACGATGTGATACATCAACAAGCAGGGAGGCACCTTGGTCCATGGCCTTGTGCATGGAGGCCATGAAAATATGGTCCCTGGCTTATTCCCTACAGACCTCTCTGGTAGCAGTCCACCTCCCAGGAAAGGACAATGTACTAGCAGATGCATTGAGCAGGATTTCCAGGGCCATCAATGGTTGTCTCTGGATCCTTTGCTGTTGAAAGTGATTTTTTTTCAAGGTGAGGCACTCCAGAGATAGATCTCTTGCAGCCCCAGACAATCACCAACTTCCTCTGTTTTGTTGCAGGCCCTCAGTCTTGGTCTCAGTCCTCTGGATGCTCTGATTTTGAACTGGGAAGGAAATTTCTTTATGCCTTCCTCCCTTTCCTTACTGTTCAAGGTTCTAGTCAAAGTAAGGTCACAACCTTGCAAAGTGAGTCTGATTGCTCCAGACTGGGCCAGGCAGCCTTGGTACCCCCTGTTGCTGTCCCTAGCAATCCATCTTCCCCTGTCTCTTCCCAGGAATTACAACCTGTTAACCTCCTCTCAGGGGAGGATTTAGTACCCCAATCTTTGGTCTCTCAATCTCAAGGTATGGCTCTTGAAGAGTTAGAGTATGCAGATTTGCACCTGTCTCAGGGGGTTCTGGATATTCTCAAAGCCTCTCAAAAGCCCTCCACCAGAAAGACTTATGACTCCAAAAGGAAAAGATTCAGCATTTGGTATTCCAAGAAGCATATCTCTCCAGACAGTTCTAAATTGCCTACAGTTCTGGATTATATGGTCCATCTTAATGGCCTAGGCCTCAGACCAGCTACTCTCAAGGTACATTTGTCAGCTGTTTCTGCTTTTCTGTCAGTGGGGAAGCCTTCTTCACTATCATCTCATCCTGTGTTTTGCAAATTTTTCAAGGGATTGCTTCATACCAATCCTCCATTCAGGGATCCTGCCCCTGCCTGGGACTTAAATATTTGCATTGCTCAACTTATGCAACCTCCTTTTGAGCTTATGTCCTCAGCGGAGCTTAAGTACTTGACTTGGAAAACTGTGTTTTTGGTAGCCATTACCTCTGCCAGACGATTAGTGAATTGCAAGCCTGTCAGTGGAACCTGATTTATCTCCTTTCATAGAGATAAAGTGGTCCTTAGAATCAATAGGAGGTTCTTGCCCAAAGTGGTTTCAGACTTCCACTTGAATCAGTCTGTGTCTCTCCCTGTCTTCTTCACTGATCATTCTTCCTCAGGAGAGAGGAGGCTACACAGTTTAAATGTTAAAAGAGCCCTTAGTTACTACATAAAGCGTACTGAGGGTCACAGGTTTGATTCCCTCCTGTTGTTCTTCACTGATGGGGAAGTGGGAAAGGGTAAACCTGCTACTAAGAGAACTATTGCCAGGTGGATTGTGTCTTGTATACAATTCTGCTATGAGAAACTGGGAAAAATTCCACTCTCAGACCTGAGGGCTCACTCTACAAGAGGTATATAGCTGCTTCTGGCTGCTGCCAGGGATATCTCTGTTAGAAATTTGTCACAGCCACCTGAAAACAGTCCATACCTTTACCAAGCATTACCTCTGGATATCCAGGCTAGAGTGATGCCTGTTTGGTACAGCAGTACTAGAGCCTCATTTCAAAGTAGGTTCTCTCCTCCTCCATGGAGGTACTGCTTTGTAGTCTGCAGATTGTCAAAATACAGCAGACTTCATGTTGTTTGAAGAAAAAATTACTCACCTTAGTAACTGTGTGTTTTCTAATGGAGTCTCAAGACTCCTGACCTCCTCCCTGCCTCCCTCTCAGAGCCTGTTTTGGGAAGTGGGTGGGCAGGTGTAGTGCACCTAGGGGTGTCTTTAGCACACCTCCATGTTTCTAAGTGCTTGCATCAAAATCTTTATTTTGATAGGTTTTGCTTTTGGGTTTCCTGACTTGAGTCTTCCTTTGGGAATCCAAAACTTTCTGTTGCCAGTTGGCTAGTTAAAAATGTTTCCACATAGTATAGTTAGTGAGTGTTTGCTCGTAAGAATCTGATGGTTGGGTTTCAAAGTGCTGTAGACAGAGACCTCAACTGAGCTCGAGCTCAACGTTCTATGCACTGCATAGAAAATTAACCGTATACTCTCTGGAGCAGTTTAAAGGCTGGAGCTAACTGCTGCAGATTGTCAGAATACAGCAAGTATTACAGCAAGAATACTCCATTAGAAGAAACACAATTACTAAGGTGAGTAATTTTTTCTTTCACCTCCCTCTTCTTCTGGTTACCTTTTCTTCAGATAGGGGGAGGGAGGGCTTAGCATCAGCAGGGCACATGACCAGTTTCTGTAGGGACTTAGGGGTAATGTACACTCCCTTATGCACTAAGAACAAGGGTAAGTCCTCCTTGTCCATCTGGGGGAGTCTCCTGAACACTTGGACCACTAACCACCCCTTGGTCAATTGTGCATTCCTCTTCATCCTCACACTCTCCCTGTTCATCTTATTCCTCAGCTACTGGAGCAAACGATTCCAACACCTCCCTAGCATCACCTACAGGCCTACAGCTTCAGGGGGACTAACCCCGGCCCCTTCAGAGGACACAGTTGGATCAGTGTTCCGCTCCAATGTAGGCCCTCCAAAAGACACTTCTTCCCCCTTGCCTTTCTGATCCTCAGAACCACCCTGTGGCCATCCCAAAGGCATATCAGTAGGAGAGCTGCTCTGGCACCACTCGAGCTGCACAACTGGACTAGTATTCAAATCTGGAGTGGTCCCCCCCAAGGGGCATGGCTAGAACAGGCTCCCTGTCCCTACCCTGTCTCCTAGGCGTAACCCTTATCAGGGGCGGCTCCTGAAACAACCTGGCAAGCTCTGGGGTAGGATAATGACTACGTGGAGTACCATTGCTCCCCCCCACTCATCATCAGTGTCCTCTTCATCTGAAACCCCCTCACCCTGGGCAGATCCAGCCCCCATGGCATCACTTCTTCTTTGCCTCTTGTCTCCTGCATGCAGCAGCTCGAGTGGTGGGGGGTGAAGATGGATCTTCCACAGCATCTTCAGGATTTCCCACTTTGTCACCAGTAGGTAGCAGATGGTTACTATGAATAACCTTGTGCCCTCAAGTCTCTCCCTCAGGCCAAATTCTGTTTACTGGAAGGCCTTCAAACTTCTCCAAAATGATATACTGTCTCCCCATCTGTTGACTATCTTATGCTTCCATGGTATTCCCAGCTGTCATAGTAGCACCCTGTCTCCTGCTTCCAAGTCTTGAGCCTGCACTTTCTTATCATAGTGCACTTTATTAGCCTTGTTCCTCTTAGCGGCCATTTCTGAAGCAAGATGATATGCATCATCTAATTGTTGTTTCAGTTTCTTCACACACTGTAAGTAGTGTCCTGCTCCCAGACCATCCAAGGAGACTCCGTAGCACAGGTTCGCTGGCAAAAGGGCTTCCCTCCTGAACATAAGCTGGTAGGAAGAGAACTCTGTTGCGTCACTTCATGTGCAGTTGTAGGCGTGAACCAGGGTGCTCACCCACTGACTCCATGTGCACTTGTCCTGGGGATCCAAGATGTCCAGCATATCTAATAAAGTCCTGTTGAATCTCTCTGGTTGAGGGTCATCCTGGGGATAGTAAGGTGTGGTCTGGGAATTCCTGATGCCCCACAGCGACAAGAGTTCTTTGATGAGCCGACTCTCAAAAACATGGCCCTGGTTCGAATGGATCCCTGGGGGGAGGGCCACCATAATGGATGAAAAACGTCACTAATATTTTGGCCAGAGTGGAAGCTTGCTGATCCTTGGTGGGGTAAGCTTGGGCATATTGGGTGAAATGGTCTGTGACAAGTAGTATGTTGGAGATATTGCATGAGTCGGGCTCCAGCGTGAGGAAGTCTATGCATACCAGTTCCATGGGGCCACTAGTTTTGATGTTGACTAAGGGGGCAGCCCTTTGGGGAAGTGCCTTCCTTTGAATACATCTCATGCAGCTTTTGCAATATGTTTCCACATCTGCCCCCATCTTTGGCCAATAAAACCAACTTTTAACTAGGTCCAAAGTGTGTTCAGTGCCCAGATGCCTTATATCATCATGTAAGGCCTTCAACACAGTTTTAATATGCTGCTCTTATAGTACCAGCTGCTCCAGAGGGGCCCCCTGCTGGTCTTGTGTCTCCCTATATATCAAGCCCTTCTTCAGCTGTAGTTCAGGTCATTCGTGCAGCAGGAGCTGTGCCGGAGGATAGAGGGTGTCCACTTGATCCGGAGTCCCTTGTTGTTGAAGCACTCTGATGATCTCTCCAGTGACTGGGCTGACCCTTTGCTCCCATCTTAGATCTTGAGTAGTTAATTGTGGAAGGGATCTTACATCTATGATGGCCAGCCGGCAGTAGGCAACTGGAAGGCAGCTTCCGGAGGCCCCCAAACATTCTACCAGGCAGTGGGTATCCTCGGGGGGGGGGTTGTTCACCATCATGTTTCTTGCACAAGGCCTTTACAGCTTGTTTTGAAATTCTTGCCCAGCTGGAGCTGTCTTCAATGTAGGCTTGGGGCCGCCTTGACAGGGCATCAGCATCTATGTGGTTCAGGCCTGGGCGGTTCTCCACGCAGTAATCATAGGTGGACAAAGCTGACAACCGCCTATGACCAGCTACTTCCAGCATAGTGGTTTGCACATACAGTAGGTGACGGGATTGTTCTTTGTCTTCACGGTGATCTTGGCCCCATACAGATAGTCATGGAATTGGTCTACGATGGCCCATTTCAGCACCAGGAACTCCAACTTATGAACATGGTACCTTCGCTCAGAAGGATTTAAACTCCAACTGGCGAGTGCAACTGGGCACAAATCTTCAGGGTGCTCTTGGTATAATAAGGCCCCAAGTCCACTAAAACTGGTGTTGGTATGAAGTACATAGGGTTTCTGCAGGTCTGCATAAGCCAGCATGGGTCAGGCAATAGATATTTTCAAAAGCCTTATTGCAGTCTTCATGCCATCATTCGCCGAAAGGTTCAGATGGCTTGAAATAGCTGACTGGTCTAGCAGAGCCCCCAGGCAAAGTAGCTTTCAAACAACATGAAGTCTTGCTATATTATGACTATTGCAGTTTGTCCCACCATTAGAACTGCTCCGGAGGTGAAAGAGTTAACTTCCATGCCAGGCATGGAACTTGGAGAGCGAGCTCGGTTTGAGAAGCTCTGTCTGGAAGATTTCAAACTGAAACTGTCAGATTCTTTACTCCGCCTCACTGAACAGTCGCTCCGGAGATTCCTCCTACTGCTCGGTTCATTTCTCGTTTAAACAGTATTTTCTCGTTAAATTCAACCGCGATTATTATTATTTTAACTGCAAACCGATCGGTTCAAGCTCTGTCTGTGGTATTGTAAGTAACAGACAGGTTTATTTCTGTGTGGAACCTGTAATGTTTATCGGTTCGGTCTCGAACCGATCAGGTTGTTTTAAAACTTTGTTCTCAAGCATTTGAAAGCTTTTAGAGTGCGGTTCCCGGTTCTTATCGGTTCTGAAAAAAACAGATTTCGTTACGTTTTTTTCCACGACCCGTGACACGGTTGGGAACCGCTAAGGGTGTCTTGCCTGGCACTGCCGTTAAAAAGGGCAAGTTTTTGGTTAGGCTGGCATTATGTCTGAGAAACCCAAAAGAAAAACTGGGCCCACTGGGTTTCAGCACTGTAGTGTCTGTGGGGAAGCCTTTGCCAAGGCTGACCCACACACCACATGTGTATATTTCTGGGGTTTGACCACCTCAGTTCAGACTGCCAGATTTGTAAGAACTTCCCTGCTGCTACCCTGGATAAGAGAGTTAGTAGGCTCAGGGAACGAGAGGCCAAAAAGTCCGCTGACCCGGATGGCCAGCCCGGTTCGGTGCCAACCGAACCGGAGGAAGTGCCCTCTGACCAGGGCGAGACTTCCTCGAGCAAACATAAAGCTGGCTCTGAGGAGCCAGTTCCAGCAAAGAAAACTAGAAAATCAGCAGGTGTGGAGTCAAAAATTCCTTCTCCAACTGCTGCAGAGATAGCTAAAGCAATACATATTGTCCAGTCACTTTCTCCGGTTCCGTCCGAACCGCCACTGTCTGGCAAAAGGTCGGTTCGGCCGGTTCCACCGGTTCAAGAATATGATATAGAAGAGTTTTATGAACCAGAGGAGGGGGAGGATGATTATGAACAATGTGAATGTGACTTTGAGAGTCTGGATGTGCCCATTGAACCGACATCTTTCCAGACAGACCTTTAGAATCTCCCCTACGCTTTCTGAGTCCCTCTCATTTTCTGTTTTATAAAAGGTTGTTGAAACCTCCGCTCCCATTGGAGGAAGCTGTGGATGAGTTAAGAGGAACCTGACTTTGTGGAAATGATGGATATCCCAAAGTCTAGGAGATTGTCTATTCTTTACATAAATCATTTAGGAAACAAACAATAAAAATTTTAAAGCTCCTAATTCTGTGCCTCCTGTGGACAAAAAGATGGACAGGAGGTACACTTTGTCAGGTCCTGATACAGAATTTCTTTCACAGCAATGCAGTCATGTTGGAGTAGTTCAGGCTGCAGCCTGTGATAAGGCTAATATTCCACTGGCTTCACATCCTCCTGACAAGGACTCCAGGAAGATTGATGCCATGGCTAAAAAAACAATACATGGCAGCGTCCTTGGGACTCAGACAAGCAAATTGCATGGCTTATGTGGCAAGATACCAAAAATCTAGATGGGACACTGTCATGGCTTTGGCTAAACAGCCTGAGCCAGCTTGCCAAGGAGCTGGAGCAGGTGGCTGCTGATGGTATTGAGGCATCCAAGGTGCAATCCATGCTGCTGTGGATTCTAATGATGTATCCTCTAGAGTCATGGCTACATCTGTGGCCTTCGTAGATTGGCTTGGCTCAGGTGTACTAGTTTGTCACAGGATACCCAGAGTAAGGCTATGGATTTTCCTGGTAGGAAATTCTCTGTTTGGGGAGCAGACAGAGAATTATATGAAGAAATGGATGAATATAGAACCACTTATAGGAGTCACAAGCCAAGGAGCTGCAAGCCACCCTCAGAGGCAGACCCCAGGGGTAGAGGCAGGCCTTTCACAGGCCTTTTACCAAACCCAGGCCTCCTCTTCGCTTATGCTCAGAGGGGTTCTTCAGAGGGAGAGGCAGACAGGGTGCAAGCAGGCCTGCTCCCCTCAGCCTAAAGTTTGCCAAACAGGCACCCTGATGGGGTGCCCAGGGCTGGTTCTCCATTACCTGTAGGGGCAGGCTGGCTTACTTGCTTAGGACTGGGAGTCTTTAACATCAGACAAGTGGGTCCTGAAGTAGTGCCAGGGTCTGGTTCTCAGCTTCAAAAATTTCCAAAGATGAAAATCAGATCTTTTCCACCTGCAAAACCTCTAGAGACTTTTGCTTTGGAAACAGAAGTCTCAACCCTCCTGGCTCTCAGAGCTGTAGAAAGGGTTTCTCCCCACACCAGGGCAAGGGTCTGTATTCCAGGTACTTCCTTACCCCAAAAGATAGAGAATGGCGCTCATTCTGGACCTAAGATATCTGAACAAGCACCTTTAAAACCAAATTCAAAATGGTGACTTGGCGATGATTTTACTTCTCTAAGGCCAGGGACTGGCTAGCTTCCCTGGACCTCAAGGATGCCTACTTCCATGTTCTTATCAGAAGCTCCCACCGAAAGTACCTCAGATTCGAACTGCCCTCAGGCCATTACCAATTCAGAGCAATGCCCTTCGGCCTTACCTCTGCCCCAAGGGTATTCACAAAATGCCTGGCAGTAGCAGTTGCTCATTTAAGAAGGCAAAAGATTGCCATCTTTCCCTACCTAGACGACTGGCTCATTGTAGGTCAGTCTCCGGACCAGGTCAGATCACACCTGCAAGCCACCCAGCAGCTGCTCACCCCTCTGGGCTTTCTTCTCAATCTTCCAAAGTCAGTTCTGGAACCTGTCCAGGTACTCACCTTTATAGGTGCAGAATTGACACAAGCAGGCTAGAGCCTTCCTTCCCCAGAAAGGGTAAGGAACCCAGTGGCCCTGGCCCTCCTTTACTTTGCAGGTCTCTCGACCAGCAAGGCACTTCCTACAGCTCCTAGGACACATGGCTGCTTCCACAGCTGTAGTGCAAGGAGCAAGATTTCAGATGAGGGACATTCAGTTCCACTTGAGAGCCTTTGGTCTCAAAGAAAAGATCCCCATCCAAGTTGATCCCAGTGACTCGAACCCTGATCCAGGCTCTTCAGTGGTGGCAGGATCAGAGCAATCTGAGACTAGGGTCCCCTTCATCCCTCTATCTCACTCCTTGACCCTTACTACAGATGTGTCCCTTCTGGGATGGGGAGCTCACATGGGCGACCTCTCCACCCAGGGATTGTGGTCCCCTCAGAAATCTCTGCTCCACATCAATCTGCTGGAACTCAGAGCTGTTTTTCTAGCACTTCAGTTTTTTTCTGCATCTGTTCAGAACAAAGTGGTACAGGTCAGAACAGACAACACCTCTACAATGTGGTACATCAACAAACAAGGGGGCACTCGGTATTCGGCCTTGTGCACCGAGGCAATGAAGTTGTGGTCTCTGGCTTATTCTCTGAACACTTCCCTCATAGCAGTTCACCTCCCAGGCAAGGACAATGTCCTGGCAGATGCTCTCAGCAGGATTTCCCAGGGCCATCACGAATGGTCACTGGATCCCTGAGTATTGGGGATAGTTTTTGACAGATGGGGCACCCCTCAGATAGATCTTTTTGCTGCCCCAGACAATCATCAACTTCCACTGTTTTGTTGCAGGCCCCAAGTGATGGGCTCAGTCCCCCTGGATGCCTTTCTCCTCGATTGGGAAGGGAAGTTTCTATATGCCTTTCCCCCCTTCCCTCTCCTGTTCAAGGTGCTAGTCAAAATCAGATCCCAGCCCTGCAAGATGATCCTGATTGCTCCAGATTGGGCCAGGCAGCCCTGGTACCCACTCCTTCTGTCCTTAGCAGTCCATCTTCCCCTGTTTCTCCCCAGGAACCACAACCTGTTAATTTGTGCCCAGGGAGAGTTTGGTATCCGAATCTCAATCCTCAACCTCAAGGCCTGGCTCTTGAGGAGTTAGAATTTGTTGACCCACACCTTTCTCAAGGTGTTCTCGAAATCTGAAAGCTTCTAGGAAGCCTTCCACTAGGGCTACTTATAACTCTAAATGGAAAAGGTTTCCATATGGTGTTCTGGGAAGTATATTTCCTGAATCTGCTGATTTGCCCATTGTTTTGGACTATATGGTCCATCTTAATTTTTGGGACTGAGACCAGCTACCCTGAAAGTGCATTTGGCAGCTGTGTCTGCTTTTATTTCAGCAGGAAAGCCCTCTTCTCTTTCCACTCACCCTGTATTTTCCAAGTTTTTCAAAGGATTACTTCATACTAATCCACCTTTCAGGGCCCCTGCTCCTGCCTGGGATCTTAATGTTTGCATTGCTCAGCTGATGCAACCCCCCTTTGAACCTCTGTCTTTGGCAGAGCTTAAGTAGGGATGCTCGGTTTGGCACAGCCGTGCTTCAGAGCCTATTCCCCTAAGTAGGTTCTGTCCCTCCTCCATGGGAGTACTGCTGTGTATTCTGTATTAGTCATAATATAGCAAGACTTCATGTTGTTTGAAGAAAAATTACTCACCTTAGTAATGTTGTTTCTTCTAATGGAGTCTTGCTATATTATGACCTCCCCAGCCTGCTCCTCTCAGAACTTCTACTTGGGTATGGGGTGGGATTCCAGTGTTGGCACTTTTTGATGCCCATTTTTGTTTCCACCCTTCTTTTGGGGTGTTTGGGTGTTGTGTTTTATATTATCTTATTTCATCTTATTTTAATTTTCTGGTCCCCTGACTTGAGTCTTAGTGTTGGGACTAGGAAAATGTGTTAATATTTAAGTAGCCAGTTGGCTAGTGTAGGTTACAGCTTCCACACAGAACTTTAGTGAGTTTTGCTCGTGAAGATCTGACAGTTTCAGTTTGAAATCTTCCAGACAGAGCTTCTCAAACCGAGCTCGCACTCCAAGTTCCATGCCTGGCATGGAAGTTAACTCTTTCACCTCCGGAGCAGTTCTAATGGTGGGACAAACTGCAATAGTCATAATATAGCAAGACTCCATTAGAAGAAACAACATTACTAAGGTGAGAAATTTTTTCTTCTTGCTTCCATACTAGTCTGGTGTAATCCTTCACAAATCTCTTATAGTAGCCGCAGAAACCAAGTAGCCATGTAATTCCTTCAGAGTCCATGGCTTAGGCCAGGTGGTAAGGGCCTCAGCCTTGCTGGGGTCGGTCTGTATGCCTTTCTCAGAAACTATGTGCCCCACGTACTTTTTTTTATCAATAAAATTTTATTACGTTTTGTCAACTAATTCATAAGCACAATGAATATACATTAAATAACATGTTAAACTTTGCACTTCAAATCTAAAATTCCACATCTTTAAAAAAAAAAGGAAAACAGTCCTGTACTTTAAAAGAAGTTATGAGACGCATAAGTTAATCATCCAACTAATGTTACAAGAAAAGAAAATTATTTAAATAGTCCCAGTATATACTCTAAACTATCAAATTTCAATAATATATGCAATGCCTTACTTTGCAATACATATAAACCAAGAGGTTATATGTTACTCTGAATCATGGAAAAAAAAAAGTTCAGTGGTTATAGTAATTCAAACAACATGAAGTCTTGCTGTATTCTCACAATTGCAGTTAGCGCCAGCACTTTAACTGCCCCGGAGAGTGAAGGGTTAAAATTCTATGCCAGGCATAGAACGTTGGGCTCGAGCTCGGTTGAAAACTCTGTAATACTTTAAAACCAAACCATCAGATTCTTTACTCCGCCTCAATGAACAGTCGCTACGGAGATTTCTCCCTCTGCTCGGTTCAAAGTCGGTTAAAGTTGTCAGTTTTAGTCCGCAATAAGTTCCGTTTGTCGGTTCGGGACTCTGTCTGTGGTACTGTAAGTACTTAGGATAGTTATTGTGTGGAAATTGTAGGGCTTTTTCGGTCTGTTCGGCTGAAAAATCTTTTGTGTAAAAGTTTAGTGTGTGGTTACCAGTCCGTATCGGTTTTAAAAAAAACATGAATTGAACGTCTTTTTTCCAACACCAGTAAAACAGTGAGAAACCGATAGGGGAGTCTTGCCTGGCGGTTGCCTTATAAAGGGTTAGTTTTGTTAGGTTGGCCATGTCTGAGAAACCCAAGAAAAAAACCAGGTCTACTGGGTTTCAACACTGCAGTGTGTGTGGGGAGGTCTTTGCTAAGGCCGATCCCCACACCACTTGTGTTTACTGTCTGGGGTTTGACTACCTCGATTCAGACTGCCAAATTTGCAAGAATTTCCCTAAGTCTACTTTGGATAAAAGGTTAGGTAGACTTAGGGATATGGAGGCCGAGAAATCCGCTGACCCGGAAGGCCGGCCCGGTTCGGTTCCTACCGAACCAGAAGGAGTGCCCTCTGACCAGGGCGATACTTCCGGCAAGAGGAGAGCTGATCCTGAGGGATCGGTTCCTACTAAAAGAAAGTGCAAGAATAAATCGGCCGGTTCAGATCCAGACCTTCATGTTCCAACCGCCGAAGAGATAGCCAGGGTGATTCGGATTGTTGAATCGCTTCGTCTGGTTTCGTCCGATCCGGCGCCTTCGGGCAGGGGTTCTTTTCGGTCGGCTCCCCCGGTTCAGGATTATTCCCCTGAAGATTTTTACAAACCAGAGTTTGATGAGAAGGGGGATTTTGAAGAGGATGATTATGGCAGTGAAATTCTGGATGTGCCTGTGGAACCGGACATCTCCCCAGACAGCCCTTCTGGTGTTTCCCCTCCTAGGCTTTCTGAGTCCCCTCCCCACTTTCTGTTTTACAGAAAAGTGGCTCAAACCCTCCAGCTTCCTATAGAGGAGGCTGCGGAGGATCAGGAGGAGCCTGATTTTGTTGAGATAATGGACATCCCAGAGTCTAAGATACTGTCTGTTCCCCTCCATAAGTCCTTTGGGAAACAGACACAAAAATTCTAAGGTCTCCTAATTCTGTACCTCCTGTTGACAAGAGAATGGACAAGAGGTATACCTTGTCAGGCTCAGATACAGAGTTTTTCTATCAGCAATGCAGCCATGTTGGGGTAGCGCAGGCTGCAGCCTGTGACAAGGCAAACATTCCCTTGGCTTTACACCCCCAGACAAAGACTCCAGGAAGATAGATGCCATGGCAAAGAAGCAGTACATGGCATCATCTTTGGGACTCAGGCAGGCTAACTATATGGCCTATACAGCCAGGTACCAGAAGTCCAGGTGGGACACTGTACTGGCACTGGCTAAACAGGCTTCTCCCCAGCTAGCCAAGGAGCTGGAGGGGGAGGCTGCTGATGGGATTGAGGCATCAAAGGTGCAATTTCATGCTGCTGTGGACTCCAGTGATGTGTCATCAAGAGTCATGGCTACATCTGTGGCTCTTTGGAGAATGGCTTGGCTCAGGTGTACTAGCCTTTCGCAGGACACCCAGGCTAAGGCCATGGATTTCCCTGTGGTGGTTAATTCTCTGTTTGGGGAGCAGACAGAGAATTACATGAAGAAAATGATGAGTACAGGACCACTTACAGGAGTACCCAGGCCAAGGAGAGGCAGGCAACTCCTCAAAGGCAGCTAGGTAGGGGCAGGCCTTTTCACAGGCCTTTCTACCAAGCGCAGGCCTCTTCTTCCTTTTCTCCAAGGGGGTCCTTCAGAGGGAGAGGCAGAAGGGTATGAGCAGGGCTGCATCCACCCTTCAGCCTAAGGCTCCTGCCAAGCAGACACCCTGATGTGTCAGCCCGGGTCGACTCCCTCATTCCGGTAGGTGGCAGGCTCGCTTACTTTGTCCAGGACTGGATGTCTGTTACCTCAGACAAGTGGGTCCTGGAGGTTGTAAGCCTTGGGCTGGTTCTCAGTTTCAAAAATTTTCCGAAACTGAGACTCAGATCCTTTCCACCTGCAAATACATCAGAAACCCTTGCTCTAGAGGAAGAGGTTGCCTCTCTACTGGCCTTAAGAGCCATAGAGAAAGTTCCTACCCCATACAGGGGCAAAGGTCTGTACTCCAGGTACTTCCTTACCCCAAAAAAGACAGGAGAGTGGCAACACATCCTAGATCTAAGATACATAACAAGCACCTACTAAAGCCAAAATTCAAAATGGTGACTCTGGGAACAATTCTTCCCTCTCTGAGGCCAGGAGACTGGCTAGCCTCCCTGGACCTCAAGGATGCCTATTTTCACATTCCCATCAGGTGCTCCCACAGAAAGTACCTCAGGTTCGAATTCCCCTCAGGCCATTACCAGTTCAGAGCAATGCCCTTTGGCCTGACTTCAGTTCCAAGGGTGTTTACAAAGTACCTAGCAGTAGTGGTGGCCTTTTTAAGAAGGAAAAGGATTTCTATCTTTCCATACCTGGATGATTGGCTCCTTGTGGGCCTGTCCCCAGACCAAGTCAAGTCAGATCTGCAGGGTACCCAGCAAGTTCTCACTTCCCTGGGGTTCCTTCTCAATCTTCCCAAGTCAGTTCTTGAGCCAGTACAGCTCCTCAATTTTATAGGAGCAGAGCTGGACATGCTCAGGGCAAGAGCTTTCCTTCCTCTGGAAAGGGCAAAAGCCATCTCTTAGCTGGCCTCTTCCTTCCTCCCTCTGGTTTCTTGACCAGCAAAGCATTTATTTTCTTCAGCTTTTGGACCACATGGCAGCTTCCATGGCAGTGGTACAAGGGGCCAGGTTTCAGATGAGGGACAATCAGTTCCATCTGAGGACCTTTTGGTCCCAAAGGAAAGATCCTCTTACCAAACTAGTTCCTGTTACTCAGACCTTAATTCAGGCCCTTCAATGGTGGCAGGACCTGGACAATCTGAGGCAAGGTGTTCCATTTGTCACTCAGATTCACTCTGTGGTTCTTACCACAGATGCTTCCCTTTTGGGGTAGGGAGTCCATCTGAGGGCTCTCACAGCCCAGGGACTGTGGTTCCCTCAGGAAACCCTTATTTATATCAACCTTCTGGAGCTCAGGGAAGTACTTCTTGCCCTACAAGCTTTCTCTCAGTCAGTACAGAACAAGGTGGTTCAGATCAGGACGGACAACACTACCACGATGTGGTACATCAACAAGCAGGGAGGCACTTGGTACACGGCCTTGTGCATGGAGACCATGAAAATATGGTCCCTGGCTTATTCCCTACAGACCTCTCTGGTAGCAGTCCACCTCCCAGGAAAGGACAATGTGCTAGCAGATGCATTGAGCAGGATTTCCCAGAGCCATCACGAATGGTCTCTGGATCCTTTGCTGTTGAAAGTGATTTTCTCAAGGTGGGGCACTCCAGAGATGGATCTCTTTGCAGCCCCAGACAATCACCAACTTCCTCTGTTTTGTTGCAGGCCCCCAGTCTTGGGCTCAGTCCCTCTGGATGCTCTGATTTTGAACTGGGAAGGGAAATTTCTTTATGCCTTCCCTCCCTTTCCTCTACTGTTCAAGGTTCTAGTCAAAGTAAGGTCACAACCTTGCAAAGTGAGTCTGATTGCTCCAGACTGGGCCAGGCAGCCTTGGTACCCCCTGTTGCTGTCCCTAGCAATCCATCTTCCCCTGTCTCTCCCCAGGAATCACAACCTGTTAACCTCCTCTCAGGGGAGGATTTGGTACCCCAATCTTCGGTCACTCAATCTCAAGGCATGGCTCTTGAAGAGTCAGGGTGTGCAGACTTGCATCTGTCCCAAGGGGTTCTGGATATTTTCAAAGCTTCTCGAAAGCCTGCCACCAGAAAAACTTACAACTCCAAATGGAAAAGGTTCAGCATTTGGTGTTCCAAGAAGCATATATCCCCAGACACTGCTGAGTTGTCTACAGTTCTGGATTATATGGTTCACCTTAATGGCCTAGGCCTCAAACCAGCTACTCTCAAAGTTTATTTGTCAGCTGTTTCTGCTTTCCTGTCAGTGGGGAAGTCTTCCTCTCTGTCATCTCACCATGTATTCTATAAATTTTTCAAAGGATTGCTTCATACCAATCCCCCTTTTAGGGATCCTGCTCCTGCCTGGGATTTGAATATTTGCATTGCTCAGCTTATGTAACCCCCTTTCAGCCTATGTCCTCAACAGAGCTCAAGTACTTGACTTGGAAAACTGCATTTTTGGTTGCTGTTACCTCTGCCAGATGTATCAGTGAATTGCAAGCCCTGTCAGTTGAGCCTGACTTCATTTCATTCCATAGAGATTAGGTGGTCTTTGAGACCAATAGAAGGTTCTTACATTAAGTGGTTTCTGATTTCCACTTAAACCAATCTATGTCTCTTCCTGTGTTCTTCACTGATCATACCTCCTCAGGAGAGCGGATGCTACACAGTTTAGATGTTAAAAGGGCCCTTAGTTACTATATAGAACATACAAAGGGTCACAGATTTGACTCCCTCCAGTTGTTCCTCACTTATGGGGAAGTAGGTAACGGCAAACCTACCACCAAGAGAACCATTCCCTTCTCGTTAAATTATAATGCTCAGTTTTAAGGTGTTTCTCCTGAAGAAAGGCTATTGTGTCTCCTAGTCTGTTCAAATGTCTTAAAACTGAATATCGTTTAATTTTATGGTTGAGCCCCCTTACATTCCATGTTATTAAGACTATATTATTAGACCCCATCATAATATAACAACAAAAACACTAAATATGTAATCAGATCTACTAAGACCAAACTGGATAACTTGAACAATGGTCTTATGAAACCTATGTGTAGGCTACTGAATTGTGCTGTAAGAACTCAACCTCCAGACATCAAGGGGACAGTTTCCCTAACCATTCTGGGTGTGTATAGAATGAAAGAGAATAGGAAAGTGAAGGAAAAGAAAAAAGAACATAAGATAGCAATAGTATAAAACCTCTTATTGAGATATATCAAAAATACACTTAAAACAGAACCTATAACTGTTACATTGTAAGATGATACCAATCTACTTATCCCCAAACCCATGTTTATTCGCGAATGTTAGTAATATACCAGCAAGGTGCAAAGGGCACCCTTCCTTCTTCTATGTAACATGATTAGTGAACCTACATTAGAATATGGGGGCAGGGGAAAGAATGAAACAAACATATCTATGTATGGAGAACCCCCCTCCCCCTACCAAACACCACCCTCCATACAGCACAACAGAAAAAGTAGCGTTGGACAGAGGAAGGACCTAACTAGATACAAGACAAATAACCCCTACAATACTGATCATCATTTTAAAACTGCAGACAAAAATAACACGTGCCCCCCCATCTGCCCGTGTCATCCCTTGCTTGCACATTCTGTAATATAATGTCAGTAAAACACACTTGGATAAATTATTTCACTTAGAATAATGCTTCAAACATGTTGTCAAAACCGATAAGATTTAGAACTCTGGCAATGTTGAACAATACCAAGATAGCTCACGTAACAACTATCCAGATTTGTGTCCTTAGTGTGATGCTTTTTCTTGGTGCACAGAGGTGCTCTCTGCCATGTTCCCAGCATGTTTATGTCCCATAAGTCCATGCCTCATCACACTGCATATGTCTCAAGATAAGCAAGAGCTTGTGGAATTATGGTGGTTGAGGGAGCACGAGCAGCCGAATCCTTTCCTAACGGACAAATTCAGAATCCTCAGAACGAAAGGGAAGGGGAAAAAAAAACATGGCTAAAAATCAAAATTTCAGTACACATCTTAAGAGGCACTGTCTCTATGTTGTAACCAGGCAGCTCGACAAAGCACTTACTAGGGAAATCCCAGTGCTCCACCTAAAGACAACAACCCCCAATACAAACTACTCAGGCCTACCCCCACCAAGAACGCTATTCGCTCAGTTTTTCCATTAAATCCTCACTGAGGGGCCCCAAATCATAGCATTCACCGAGTTAAATTAAATGCAGATATCTGATGTCTGACAGCGGGGCCACATTAAATTGCGTTTAACTGACCGAGAATACCGGGCAACCTGTGGAAACATCAAGTGGGCGCAGTCACATCAAGCTAAAAAATATGTGTTTCACTGCACAAAGACACCCCGGGGAAGCTAACCGGCAGGATCTGTATCCCACCATTTCCTTATTGTTCAATTCAGTACATATATGCATCTATATTTTGAGAATCGTACCCACTGTTCTAATCAGGTTTTAAGGGAAAGCCCCTTCATTCGGCATTGTAAAGCTACTAGACAGGACCTCAGAGGGATAGTAACAATACCATGAGCAGAATTAACTATAAATACTGAGGGCTTACCAAGAAGCCAAAATTGTCTGCTTCTCCAAAGGGGAGCTGAGACCTAACCCTACAAGCCCTTCATAGCGCCTGAGCCAAACCCAGAGACAGTTACATCACTATTTATAATTTTTCTCCACCAACTACCAGTATTAGCATTAGGATATAAGTGCTGCATGAAATGACAGTTAAACTGACAACCATTCAGAAGATAAAAACATATAAGGTATACAGCGATGTTATGACTTATGAACCCTTAAAGTTAAAATTAGAGAACAGCTGAGGGAAATCTTTAGGAAGTCCTTGTATTGCTGCTTCAAGTCCATTATACTACTTGGTGCCAGAAGGAGCACATATTTTAAGAATAGTTGGGAAGAGCAGTCCATACGTAAGGCCAGCTTCCCAAAGCCTTTTCTTAATAGGGAAGAAAGCATCCCTTTTCTTTATGATTTCTGGGGGGAGATCATTGAACACCTTGATAGCACAGCCCTCAAATTTTAGAACTACAGTGTCTCGAAAAGCACGTTGAATAAAGACTTTTTGGTGGAAATCTAGAAATCACAACACAAAAGATCTAGGTCTTTCATTTTTTGTTGGTTTTGGTTTTAAAGAAAGATGTGCTCGTTCAATAATATATCTAGAGGTGCTTGGGGGCAGGCCAGTAATGCTAATAAACAAGCGATTTGCGAACTCAATAGGGTCTGAACCTTCAAGCCCTTCCTTCAGTCCAGAAATTCTCAAATTATTCCTTCTACTTCTGTTCTCTAGATGCTCTATCTTTGCAACAAGAGCTGAAATTTTCTTGTGTTGGCAACTTGTTCATTTTGCTCTTTATTATTAAAAGTCTTCTAAACTACTGATTCTAACCCCAGGAATCCACTAATATTATTACTCTTGCAGTGCTCCTTTAAATCAGCACTGCCCCAGAGAGAGAGTATAATGCTATGCTAATCATGGAATGTTTAGCTCGTGCATCTATTTTCAAACTGCCCAGTGTCAACTGCCTACATTCTACCTCATAGATACAGTACATTGATACATAGACAGTGTCGGCAGATAAGGGCCTACAGACCACCCAGTCTGCCCATTTGAGCTTGTAAGTTTACTTTGTTTTCCTAGAAGTCTGTTGCCCCTTAACCCTGACCTCCAGAATTCCTTTATGTCTATCCCATGCATTCTTAAATCCTGTGATTGTTTCAGCCCCCACTACTTCCTCTGGCAGGGTGTTCCACTTGTCCACCACCCATTCTATGAAAAAATTCTTCCTCATGTTTCCTCTGAATTGTCCTCCCTCCAACTTCATCCCATGCCCTCTAGTCCTGGAAAATCTTTTTCGCTTAAAAATAGTGTATTCCTGCACCCTGTTCCTCACTGTAAGATACTTGTATGTCTCTATCATACCCCCTCTCTCCTTCCTCTCCTCTCCTCTCCTCCAGGGAGTACATATTCAATTCCTTCAACCTGTCCTCATAGGACTTGTGATGCAATCCATGTACCATCTTTGTTGCCCTCCTCTGAACCTTCCCTATCCTGTCTATGTCCTTACTAAGTAAAGTCTCCAGAACTGTACACCGTAATCCAGGTGGGGCCTCACTAGTGTCTTGTATAGTGGAATTATGACCTCCATTTTCCAGCTGGTGATGCCCCTGCCAATGCATCCCAGCATCCTATTTGCTTTACCTGTTGCCTTGTCACACTGTTTCCCTACCTTGAGGTCATCAGAGATGATAACCCCAAGATCCCTTTCCTGCTTGGTGCATGCTATATCCTCACCCCCCAACTTATACATTGTGCCAGGGTTTTTGTGCCCCATATGCATTATCTTGCACTTCTTTGCATTGAATTTGAACTGCCAAACCCCTGACCATTCTCCAAGTTTCTGCAGGTCCCTTCTCATTCTGTCTACACCCTCTGGTGTGTCTACTCTGTTACAGAGCTTTGTGTCATCAGCAAACAGGGAAATTCTGCCTTCTAGGTCCTGCGCAATGTCACTGATGAAGATGTTGAATAGAACCGGTCTCAGCACTGATCCCTGTGGTACCCCACTGGTCACTCTTCCCTATGTGGAGTGACAGCCATTTACCACCACCCTCTGTGTCCTGCCGCCCAGCCAGTTACCTACCCACTGCACTACTGTCCTGCCCACACCCATATTCCCCAGTTTGTGTAATAGTCTTCTATATGGCACAGTGTCAAAGGCCTTGCTGAAGTCCAGATATGCCATGTCCACTACCCTCCCCTGATCCACCTCCCTAGTCACCCAGTAAAAAAATTCAATGAGGTTGGTCTGACATGACCTCCCCCTGGTGAAACCATGCTGCCTTGGGTCCTGTAGTCCATTGACAACCAGATGTTCCACCAATCTCTCCTTCAGTAGTGCTTCCATGATCTTCCCCAGTACCGAGGTGAGGCTGACTGGTCTGTAGTTCCCCTCTTCCTCTTTGTTCCCACTTTTGTATAAGGGGACTACATCTGCTAGATACCAGACAATTTTAATCGCTTTGGCTATTTCTTCAGCGGTTGGAGAGGAAAGTTTTGGCTCCACACCAGCTGATTTCCTTGTCCTTTTTGCTGGAATCGACTCCTCCGAGTCGGCTCTCCTTTTGCCCGAGGAAGTCTTGCCCTGGTCAGAGGGCACTCCCTCTGGTTCGGTTGGCCATCCGGGTCAGCGGACTTCTTGGCCTCCTTTCCTGAGCCTACCAACTCTCTTATCCAGGGTAGCTGCAGGAAAATTTTGCAAATCTGGCAGTCTGCAGTGAGGTGGTCAAACCCCAGACAATAAACACCAGGTGGTGTGGGGTCAGCCTGGCAAAGGCTTCCCACAGACACTGTAGTGTTGAAACCCAGTGGGCCCGGTTTTTCTTTTGGTTTCTCAGACATAGTGCCAGTCCTAACCAAACTTGCCTGTTTATGGCAATCCGCCAAGCAAGACCCTCTTATCGGTTCCCAACCGTGTCACGGGTCGTGGAAAAAAAACGTAATAAAATCCGTCTTTTTTAGAACCGATAAGAACCGGTAACCGCACTCTAAAAGACAGATTAATATATTTCAAAACAACCTGATCGGTTCAAACCGAACTGATAACCGTTTACAAGTTCCACACAGAAGAATTAAATGTAAAAGCTATCTAGTACTTACAATACCACAGACAGAGCTCGAACCGACCGGTTACGGTTTAAATTCAGTCAAAAAATGAGAAAATAATACTTTAACCGACAAAATGAACCGAGCAATAGGAGAAAATCTTCAGAGCGACTGCTCAGTGAGGCGGAGTAAAGAATCTGACAGTTTGAGTTTGAAGAACAACAGACAGAGTTTTCAACCAAGCTCGAGCTCAGCGTTCCATGCCTGGCATGGAAAGTTAACTCTTTCACCTCTGGAGCAGTTCGAAGGTTGGGACTCACTGCATATGTCATAATATAGCAAGACTCCATTAGAAGAAACAACATTACTAAGGTGAGTAATTTTTTCTTCCCCCTTATGCCCCTCCTACTCCAACCCCTACTATATCCTGTGCTTAGCTCCTGTCAATCAGAGTTAACAGGGCATATATTTAAGAGTTGGGGGCAGGGAAGGGAGGTGGGGTGAACATTTGCAGCAATTAAAGACAGCAAAGAAATATACTACCACTACAAGCAGAACAAACTAGGTTTAAAATTTTCAACAGCCCAAAAACAATTCTAAGTAAAGACAGCAAAGAAATTACAGTGTCACTAAAAGCTCACAATCTAAGTTTAAAACAAAAATAGCAATGTACAATTACTGTAAAGCACTGAAATGAATCTGTTTTCTTTCCCTTTTGCCTTCTTCGATTTCTTCTCTCTCTGCTGCAAAGTTCAGACACCCTGGAGATCTCTCTCATATCAAGACAGATTCCTGTAGTGCATAGAGCAAAACAACTGCAGTATTTTTGTTTTATTTTTCATTACTGCCTATTGTCATTGTTCTTTAGTGTTTTATACCTCATAAGTTTTAAATTTAAACTTATCAGTTCCTCGCAGTTCATTTGAACTGAGGGGCAACCAACCTTTCTTTTTATTTAATCGGATCCTTTTTGGGGGGTTCCGGTTACTTTATTCTTTAACTTTATTTAATTTTACCCGCTTTTGAACCGAGGTTTATCATTTTTTCTCAGCAGTTTCTCAGTTCCCGATCCGATTGGAACTGATAGTTTTTTTCACTTTATCGTTTCCTGAACCGACCGTTTCTCTATTGAAACTGACCACAAATATTTAAATTTAGACTATTTTTTGGTTGTTTATTGGTTCCTGTTTTCTGTGATGTCAGACAAGCCTAAAAAGAAAACAGGACCCCCTGGGTTCAAGAATTGCTTGAATTGTACAGAGGTGTTTGCCAAGGCAGACAAGCATGATCTTTGCTTGATTTGCCTTGGGCAACAGCACTTCAGTGAAGACTGTGATATTTATAAGTCTTTCCCTGATAAGACAGTACAGAAACGCAGGGAGAGGCTTAAAAGAAAACTAGAGGAGGGGTCCACTCTAACCAGTCCACCCCCTCTAAGACCGTGGCAGTTCCTTCCAGAGCCTCTAAATCCACCCGTGATATGGGTGAGGGCTCTGGCAAAAGAGGCAATCAACTGGCTGATGCCCCGGTGCCTGCCAAGAAATGAAAGAAAACCAAACACACTCGCACCCCGGCTGAAATGCCTGAAGGGGTCCCTCGGGTGCCTATTAATGCTCCTTCTCCTGCTGATTCGACACAGACTTTAGCCTTACTCCAGACTCTGCAGGGTTTAGTACCCCCTCAGCAGCCTTTGATTACTACTGCTGAAAAAGCAACTGTTGCTGCCTCTCTTTTCCTACTGCTACAGTGGCATATGAGGAGGATGACATGGAAGAAGAGGGAATTGAACCTGAAGTGTCACCAGAGCAGGATTTTGGCTCCCCTCACATACACTCAGAGGATTTCTCTTTCCATTTTTCCTTTGTCAAGAAAATGGTAGAAACCCTGGATCTCCAGACAGCTCAAGATATCCAGGATGAAGATGAGGTACAATACATGGAGCTGATGGGGCTGACACCCTCAAAGAGGCTTCTTTTGCCTATTTACAAATTCTTTAAGAAGGATGTTTTAGAAATCCTAAAGGCTCCCAATGCAGTCACACCCACTGACAAAACGTGTGACAAGAAGTATCAGTTAGAAAGATCTGGTGCGGAGTTTCTTTTTGGTCACCCAGACCACCAGGATATTGTACAGCAGGCTGTCTGTGAGAAAGCCAAAACTCCCTTATCCTCTCACCCCCCTGTGAAGGATTTGAGAAAAGTGGACAGCATGGCAAAAAAGGGGTACCTTTCCGCATCCCTGGCAATTTGTCAAGTCAGCTACCAGGCCTATGCAGCCATTTATCAGAAAGCTCTCTGGCAGTCAGTAGTGGACAATGCTGAGGCTAATCCCTCTTTAACAGTGTCAGAGCTGCTAGACACAGCAAAATTGGGCTTGGAGCTTTCCAAATACCAATTTCAGATGGCAGCTGACACCAATGATACAGCTGCAGGGTGGATGACTGGTACCATTGCTCTAAGAAGATTTGCCTGGCTGAGGGCTACCAACTTCACCCAGGACACCCAAACTAAGGCAATGGACTTTCCTGTTGAAGGTCACTCCCTTTTTGGTGCCCAGACTGAAGCATATATGAAAAAAGCAGATGAATATAAAGCTACTTTTAGGAGCAACTCAATCAGAGACAGGCCCTCTACTTCAACTTCATCTTATTCTAGGGGAGTCAGGGGCAGGTCCTCTTTTTGGAGACCTTTCTTTCAGGTACAGGCTGTTTCCCAGCAGCAGTACCAACCACAGCAGATTGGATTTTACAGAGCTAGAGGTAGAAGGGGTTCTCAGAGAGGATCCCAAATCTGCTCAGCCTCAGCAGCAAGCAAAACAGAACCCCTGACTTTTCCACATCCTGTAGGGGGCAGACTCACCCACTATTTCCAGGAATGGTTAAAAATAACCACAGACAAGTGAGTCCTGGAAATAGTGAGTCAGGGTCTCTCCCTTTGCTTCAAGTTCCTTCCTCCTCCAAGGTTAAAACATTTTGCGCCAGCTCCCTTCTCAGAAAGAAAACTGCTGGAGCAGGAGGTACAGGCCCTACTGCTGGAAAAAGCAGTGGAGCCAGTCCCTCACAACCAAAGAGGGCAAGGATTCTATTCCAGATATTTCCTAGCAACAAAAAAGAATGGAGAGTGGTGGCCTATACTAGACCTCAGACTGCTAAACAGGTACCTGATAAAGCCCAGGTTCAAAATGGTCACAATGGCCATGATTTTGCCAACTCTGCAAAAAGGGGACTGGCTAGCCTCCTTGGATCTAAAGGACACACATTTCCATATTCTCGTAAGGCAGTCACACAGAAAGTATCTCAGATTCAGACTCCCCTCAGGCCACTACCAGTTCTCAGCACTTCCCTTCAGCCTTACCTCTGCATCAAGGGTCTTTACTGAGTGCGTAGCAGTAGTAGTGGCACACCTCAGAAGACTGGGTATCACAATTTGTCCTTACCTGGACAATTGGCTAATCGTAGGGAAATCCCACCAACAGGTGTCAGACCACCTTCAGGTAACCCAGGATGTGCTGCTGTCTGTGGGATTCCTTCTCAATACCAAAAAGTCAGTCCTGACCCCATATGAGTTCTGCAGTTCATAGGTGCAGAACTGAATACAGTAGTGGCAAGAGCTTTTCTCCCTCAGGAGAGGGCAGAAAGCATTCAGCTTCTGGCAGGCTCATTTGCCCTGGGCAGGCCAAAGCCAGCAAAATAGTTTCTTCAACTGTTAGAGGACATGGTTGCAGCAACAAGCACAGTCATAGGTGCCAGGTTTCAGATGAGAGATATTCAGTTCCACCTCAGAACACACTGGTGCCAAAGGCGGGACCCCCTCTCAAAGCCAGTACCAGTCACACAAATGTTACTACAGGCCCTCCAATGGTGGAGGGAACCAGAAAATTTAAGGGAAGGGGTTCCATTTCTACGGGAGCCTCCCTTCCTGGTTCTCACAACCGATGCTTCTCTGCTTGGTTGGGTGCTCTCTTAGGGGATCACACCATCCACAGTACCTGGGAGAGTGCAGATTCACTCCTGCACATAAACCTGCTGGAGTTAAGAGCTGTTTATCTGGTCCTTCAGGTTTTCTCTCATCTCATACAGGGAAAGGTGGTACAAGTCAGAACAGACAATGCCACAACAATGTATTACATCAACAAACAAGGAGGGACAAGGTTCACTCCTCTGTGTACAGAGGCAATGAAGATATGGAGCCTTGCTTACTCTCTAAATGCCTTTCTGTAGTCAATTCATCTGCCAGGCAAGGACAACACCTTGGCAGATGCCTTGAGCAGGATAAACCAGGCCCATCATGAATGGGTTTTGAACAAGCAAGTGGTGAATGCTCTATTCGGGAGGTGGGGGACCCCAGAAATAGACCTTTTTGCTTCCCACCAAAATCACCACTTACCTCTCTATTGCTGCAGGGCCCCAGTGAAGGGGACAATTCCAATGGATACCCTGATTCTGGATTGGACAGGCAGGTACCTCTGTGCCTTTCCTCCTTTTCCTCTGATACTCAGGGTGCTCATCAAGCTCAGGTCACAACTAGCTTTGATGATTCTGGTAGCCCTGGATTGAGCAAGACAGCCTTGGTACTCTCTGCTGCTGTCAATGTCTGTGAGCAAACCAGTTCACCTTCCTCAGAGGTACAATCTACTGACTTCCTTTCAGGGGAAGGTAGTGTACCCCAATCTCAAGTCTCTCAAGCTCAAGGCCTGGCTCTTGAGGACTTAGACTATGCAGATTGCCAATTCTCTGAAGCAGTTTTAGAAGTTCTTAAGGGTTACAGGAAGCCTTCCACCAAGAAAACCCATGCCTCAAAATGGAAAAGATTTTCCATTTGGTGCAGTGACAAGGGTATAGTCCCAGCCCAGGCTGGGATCCCAACCCTTCTTGATTATTTGTTTCACCTGCACTCCCCGGGGTTGCAGCATTCAACTCTGAAGGTGCACCTGGCTTCAGTTTCAGCATACCTTTCAGCTAGAAAGGATACCTCCCTGGCATCAAACCCTATATTCAACAGATTCTTTAAAGGGCTTTCTCATTTGTTTCCCCCTCACAGGGAACCAGTGCCAGCATGGGACCTTAATATTTGCATTGCCCAGTTTATGCTTCCACCCTTTGAGCCTATGGCATCTGCAGAGCTTAAATTTCTTACCTGGAAGGTAGTTTTTCTGGTAGCAATCACTTCTGCCAGAAGGCTAAGTGAGCTATAGGCCCTCTGTGTGGAAAAGGACTATGTTTCTTTTCACAGGGACAAAGTAGTGTTGAGAACTAATAGGAGGTTCCTCTCCAAGGTGGTTTCTGACTTCCATTTGAACCAGTCTATAACATTGCCAGTTTTTTTTACTGAACACTCTAGCTCAGGTGAGCATAGATTGCACAGCTTGGATGTAAAAAGAACACTGAGTTATCACATGACTCATACCAAAGATCACAGGCAGGACAGACAACAACTGTTCCTCACCTATGGAGAAGTAGGTAAAGGTACTCCTGCTTCAAAGAGGACTATCTTTCGATGGATAGTCCAATGTATTCAGTCTTGCTACTTAAAGACAGGCAAGGTTCCTCCCTCTGGTCTTAGGGCCCACTCTAGAAGGGGCACAGCTGCCACTGTTGCAGCTGCCAGAGAGGTACCCTTTAATGGAAATATGTAAAGCAGCTACCTGGAGGTCATTCCACGCCTACACTAAGCATTATAGCCTGGACACCCAGTCCAGAAGTGATGCCAGATTTGACACAGCAGTCTTGCAGAGTCTTTTTCCTAAATAGATTCTGGCTCACCTCTTTGAGGTACTGCTGCATAGTCTGCAAGAGTAATAATATTTGTGGTTTCCTGGGGTTAGAAGAAAAAATTACTCACCTGTAGCAATCTTGTTTCTTCCAAAGAGATCCACTAACATTATTACTCCCCGTCCTTGCCTCCCCTTTCAGAATCAGTAACAAGAAAATCCTCTCCACAGCTGATAAGATGTATAGTTGGAGTGGCATGCCACCTGCTGGCACCTTCTAGTAATGTCTTAACTTGTAGGTTCTTTTCTAAATGCGTATCTGACTGCAAAAGAAAGGGACATTTGTTTATACCAGGGGCGTCACCAGAGGTATAAAGTTGGGGGGGGCTAATGCCCCACAGAGAAAATCCTAACAAAGCTAGGGTGGTCCGGAGCCATGCTCCCCTGGAAAATTTAGAGATTTTTATCTTCAAATGGTGGCTTTTCCTGTAATTTAATGATGAAATATATGTTTGAGAAACCTGGTTATCATGACATCTATCAAATGGTACATGTGCAACAATTTGGTTACTGGACCAGTGAGAACAACAGAAAGAGAGACACCATTATCCCAGCAGATCTGCTCAGGAGGTTACAGTCCCCCACAGCAAATAAGAGACCATTGAGACACCATTATCCCAGCAGATCTGCTGGAAGGTTACTGGATCCCAGAGCAAGTAAGAGACCAGCTAGGCACCATTATTCCAGAAGATCTGCTGGGAATGTTATAGGACAGCCACCACTTCCACACTGCATAATTCTGAACAAGTCACTTAACATTCCTGCCCTTAATCTCTCTGCATGCCCTCTCTCTTTCCCTCTCATCAATTTCTGTAGTCTTTGCATCTCCGTGTGTGCTGCAAACTATCCCTCCGCTCCCCCTCTTCCTGGATTCTAAGGAGTTTGGGGATGACTTGTATGATTGTGTCTATGTAGGTTGCTATATAAAAAGGCAACAAAATTTACTCCCTCCCTCTTTGGATTGTAAAGCACTCAGGAATACAGTCTGTATGAAAGGTGCTATATAAATCAAAATTTCTTTTCACACAAGCCACAGGCACAGATCTTCCTTCTCTAAACTGCCAAACAACTGTGTAAAGACTCATGCTGCACAGCCTTTAAGATGTGTACCACATCTGTGACTGTCTGAAAAATATACCTGCTGTGCAAGCAATGCAGACTGTGTTGGCATGGCAGTTACTAAAAGGTGGTCACCAATCCCAATCCCAATTTATGTCAATCACTCCCAGTCCTGTCCAGGTGTTTCCTCCTACAAGGCAAGACGTGACAAACCTCTCAAGCTTCTGCACCTACTGAACAGAGTCCAAGAGACTAGCGGAGGCAGAGTGCATTTGTTGTAACCCCCCCAGCGCTCCCTGTCAGATTGGGATCCAACTAACTTGAGAGTGATGATGACAAATCCCTGCCCCAAGCTCTGAGCTCTCCCATGGTGTAATCCTGACTCCTGTCCCAATGTTCTCTTTGTTGACAGCACAGTACACAGCAGCCAGCCACCAGTGCACTCGGTTTGCTCACAAAACTTACTTTCTTTTTTCTCCATCAGACTTGTGAGTGGACGAGTGTAGTGCCCCAGAGTTTGTCAGGCAAGCAGACCAAAGAGGACTCAGGGAGGGAAAGGGTTAACTCCCCACCCACCCCATACATAGCCAGCTGGCTTATTGACTAAACTGCCTGGCTGATCATTTCCTGTCTCTATCCCCCTCCCCCATCCCCTCCTGGAGCCTTCTGGCACTGGATCCTTTGTCTTGACCAGGCCAGGTCTCCAGCCAGTGCCTAAAGGGGCCATAAATCAGCCAAATGGGCTGATCTTAGCCCCAGATACCCAGTCATCTGTCCAAAAGCCAGGTCCACCTCTAGGCTAGACAGGGTCTTCCCTGCTAGCCAGTGGCAGTTCTGGACTGGGTGACTGACAGAGTAGACAGCACAGGAGTATGGATGCCTGGAGGCTTAACTGAAGCTTGGGTTCATAGCTCCTGGGTGGCAGCTCCTCTATAGCCAGTGGCCCTCGGGGGGGTCTCCAGCAGCAGCAGCTGTCACACCTTAGCCCAGAAAAGGACCAGCAGTCCTCCTGATGGCCAGCAGCAGTCAGTTCCATAGGGTGAGCTCCCTTTAGTTGTCTGCTCCCTCAGTTTCCAGTTTTTATATTGGGGTTTTCTGGGGTGTACTAACACTGGGTGCCTAGTAGTGCATGTAGTACAAGCATCACATTTCAGATGCAAAGTGACAAGGGTAATGCTCACCCAAGTTCTCTTTTGTTCGAATAAAAATATGGCTTTGCAAGTCTATTAGTTTGCTTCTTGTTATTTTGCAGAATAAGTATTGCATGGTTTGTGTTTTTTGGGGGCTGCCATTGCAGTTCCCGTCTCCCCTCTCCAGTATACTGACTGTTTTTTTTTTTCTGGCATTGACATTGGGTGTTGCCAAACATGGGGCTGCCATTGCAGTCCCCTGTTGTCCTTCCCCCTTTGTTTATTGCCTCTAGTGCTACTTACTTTATTAGATTTCTTTCTCTTCCCCTTTATGGGGGCTCCAGGTTAGTTCCCATCCCTTTGCCTGGCCTTCTGTGCTGGTTGTGGGGTGTGGTGCCCTTTTGGGGGGGGCTCTTTATTTTCTGCCTTCAGTTTTGCATTTTTTGTTTTTATTTTTATCTGTTTTGTGGGCTCCTCTAACCCTTTTCTTGCTCCAGTCCCCTGAGATGACCCCCAACTGTGGTCCTTCTCCTGTAGCCCTCCTTCCCTCAGAATGAAGCAGCGGTTTCTGTTTTGGTGGTCATTGGTGGTGGAGTTCCCCTGCTCAGTTCTCTTCCCCACCTCCCTACTACAGTAAATTAGTGCCACTGCAGTCATGGACCTGGGCACCCAGCTGATCGTGGTCCATGTGGCATTCACCAAGAGGGGACAAGTTTGGGCAGACGGACCATGAGGTGCAGCAGCAAAGAGTGTCTGGGCGGAAACCAGCACCCAGACCACTAAAGTTCTGTCCTGCCACTATTCAGGGGCAACCAAAGCATTGGGTAGGAGCAGAGCTTTCTGACCTCCACCACTAGCACCACCAACGATCGCAGTGGGATCCGGAGATCCCAGGCCAGGCAAAGAAAAAGGAAAGTGCGCTCCGTGTGGTAGAGCTATAAAGTGCTAACTCTAAACTGTGGCTTCTTTTTTTCTCAGCAAGTAGTGAAGCTGTGAGTCTTTAAATTTTTCAGGGAAAATGATTGGGGGGCTTGAACTTACATTAGGGGGGCTTCAACCTTCCCAAAAACAGCCTGGTGACACCACTGGTTTATACTAGTCCTTTGGTCAATGTTGTTATTTGCCCAGTTGGGCATTGTTTTTCTATAATTGTTTAAATAGTGATTCACATGTTGTTATGGCCTCTTTGCAGGCTTCTAAGAAATCTGAGGTAGAATGTAGGCAGTTGACACTGGGCAGTTTGAAAATAGATGCACGAGTTAAACATTCCATGATTAGCATAGCATTCTATTCTCTCTGGGGCAGTACTGATTTAAAGGAGCACTGCAAGAATAATAATATTAGTGGGTCCCTTTGGAAGAAACAAGATTACTACAGGTGAATAATTTTTTTCTTCTCACCTCAGCATCCCCATTTCTTCTGTTGTGAACTGCCAGCTCACCTTTAACTGTTTTAATGTCACCAACCATATCATGCAGAGTAATTTTCATGCCAGCTATCTCATTCATTAAAATGTCAAAATGAGCAACTGTCAGAGGAGCCTCTGTAGTTGATTTTTTTGGGATCAGAACCATTATCAGATCTGCTGTCAGTATGACCTAGTGGTCTTTTTTTGAGATTAGCTTTGTGTTCTTCTGTCATGTTTACTAGATTTTCAGTTTGAATATCTGTGGCCGTCCTGACTGTAAAGTAGCCAATATGCGTAGAGTTTAGTTCTGCTATTCCGGGTATGTCTCAATAAATCTACTTGCCTCTGTGGTATACCAGGCTGTACTATACAAAAGATTGTGTGTAACTTTAATAGCAGCTGTTAAATATCAAGTCCAGAATGTGAAGCTGAGTGGCACTAGTGTGTATAGATGAACTTCAGCAATTACTCACTGTTCCATTTATCCTTTTTAGACACTGCTAATAAAATTATTACAACATTGACTGACACTCAAGTGAAACAAAAAATATGCGCCACTGAATAGCTATTAGAGAAGATGCAAAGAAATTAAAAATAAAGAAAATAAATAACATGGACAGGTTCACATTAAACTGCGATGTTCACAGGGCGGTAGGTCGCTACAGAGCTCACCAGCCCACGTCTGACCTGCTTGCCAGCATTCGATCAAATCCCCTTGCCCCACGTACTTGACTGAGGTCTGTCTGACATTTACTGATTGATAGCTTCAGTCCAAATTCTTCCAGGCGGTCCAGCACTTTCATTAATCAGGCCTTATGTTCCTCCAGAGTCTTTCTGAACACAATGATATTGTCCAGGTAGACCAAACACTCCAGCAAATTCATATCTCCTATGGCATTCTCCATCAGGCACTGGACGGTGGCAGGTGCACCCGAGATTCCCTCTGGCATCCTCAGGAACTCAAAAACCCAAGGGGGCATATAAAAGCCATCTTCTCCTGATCTGGGGAGCCATCGGGATCTGATAGTAACCACTCCGCAGATCCAGGACCAAGAACCAGTGGCTTTTCCATTCAAACAGTCCAGCGCATCCTGTACTCTGGGCATAGTATATTGGTCTGGCACTGTCCATTTATTCGGTGTTCAGTAGTCCACGCACATTCGTATGGCCCCACTACTCTTTCTCCCCACCACAACTGGTGATTCATATGGGCTTCTTGATTCCTGAATAATATCTGCAGTCATCATTTCTTGCAAGTGCTGCCGGATGTCATCAGTATTAGCTGGGGCCAACTGCCTTGACCGCTCCCGAAAAGGCTTGTCATCCATGAGTCATATTCGATGCTGCTCTCCACTCACACACCCAACATCCCATTCGTGCAAGGAGAAAACATTCATCTGAGCAGCCAGCTTCCCCCCCCCCCTTTCCATTCCTCCAGGATGGGGGAATCATTCACGTTGAACAATACTGGGTCAGTTCCTGATGGGGCGCCTCCGCTCGTAGCAACAGTGTACACTGCTGTGTCGGCGCAATATAGTTGGGCTATGGTCTGCCCTTTCCTCACCACTACTTCCTTATCCATGATGTTCTTCACTTGTACGGTCACCCTCCGGACATATGCATGTGCTCTGGCTGGCAAAACGCTGGGTTTGACTAACAGTCCCACTGGTGAGCCATGTTCATTCGGAGCATCCAACATCAGTATCTGATTTTTGACATCCTTCTTTAACCTCACCAGCAATGTTGCATTCCGCGCTTGGTGTGAGCACAATTTCATCTTCATCTCATCTCCACACTATTCCCCATGGGATCATCAGGCTCCTCAACATGGGATTTCCCCTTCGTTCTGTAGGCCTCCTGGATCAGGGGTTGTAACAGGCTCGTCTCACCGTTTCTTTCAACCACTCAAGCATGACACAGCTGGACCAGACGTCCAAACATATGGACATTTGTGCCCACTAATACAGGCCCCCATCAAAGATTTTAGGTTCTGAGCAAATCAAAGCTAGGGTTTCTGCAGCTTCACTCACTCCAGCCACTTTGGCAGGGAAAGTCATCCACACTTTGACATAGCCGAGATAAGGGTATAAATGTATAACTTTTCGCTTAGGCCCCACACCTGCAGTCCTTCAAGCAGCTGTATCTCCACATCTGGTAAACGCTGATCTTACCAGGACTTAAAAATAATGGTAACCTGGGAGCTGCTATCCAGAACAGCCTGAGTGGGGACTCAGTTGATGGTGATAGTGGTCTCAGTTGTCGGTCCCACTAGTTTACGCATGTCGATGTGCTGATGTGGTGGCTTTGGCAGATGAAACCCTCATATGAGCCATGGAGTTGGATCTGTCAGGGGCCCCGGTGTGCTCCTTTACTGGGCCTCTCCTTAGTTTCCCTGATTTTGGGCTGGGTTGGTGGATGTCCCATCTCTATTAGATGAGCAGTTTAAAGGAACCCTACACCCCCTCTTTATATGGCTCCCACACCTATAGCAAATGACGGGATCCCAGAACTGCGGCTGGTCTGATGCCACAGAAAGGGTACCAGGCATTCCCACTGGGGAACTCTGAGCCGCATGATTACACTCTACAACCCACTCATTTCCCTGGGCAACAACAGGCACCCTCACCCTCTCTCTCAGTTACCCTCCAGACTAATTCCTCTACTTGGGCCTTGACCCCTGTGTCAGAGAGGGGTTCCAGCACAGGGGACCCAGTACCAAAAATCGGACCCACATTAAGGACTATACCACTTACCCCAGGAGACTCAGGTGAACCCAAACCCACAGTCCATTTAGCCGTGGTGACTACATCCTTGTATTCCCTCAACAAAGTCCTTAGTTCCTGTATCTCACCAGGGGGCACCTCTCGTTCCATCTGCACCACGTCTGTGGAGGCCCTTTACATCCCCCAGTGGCCCCTGCTCCTCCTCAGCCTCCTGAACCTCCCTTACTAGAACCCAATACGGAGAGGGATTACTTTTTTTGTCTGCTAGGTGCAACTGCAGTACAAACAAAGGGGAGTAACAAGCAGCCTTCACTACATGATCCAACCTAATCCAGTTCAGGTCTTTGGCTGCTACCCCTCCTTTTCGGAACACCCTCTGCAGCACCTTCTCTACCTGGGTAAGAAAAGCAGACAGTGGTTACCCCTCCCACTGCTAGTGGTTTTAAACTTCCACTTAAGGTCCTCATAGGATTCAGGACTGCCAAACACACTTTCCAAGGCCATAAGGTATACCTGGGCTGGAGCTTTTGGACCTGTGGCTCATAAAGAAGGAACTTCCAAAGTAGGACCCCATAAGCTATCCACTAATCGCTTCCACTTCTCAACCTCAGAACACTGCCAGTCCTGAACTAACGGTGTGGCACCAGTCATCCTCACTGTTTGGGGTAGGTTTTACCCTTAAGAACATCCTCACTTTACAGTATGACTCAAAGGCCACAGGCATGGAACCAGGCTGGGGTTTCTCAAACTTGGGTGGGCACCCTAGGAAGGGCTCTGGCTCCCCTACCCCTCCCGGGAGGTCACACTAAAAGGAGTTACCACCGGTAGATCCCCAGTCAATCCTTCCATCACAAGAGCCTCAGGCATTCAGTTGGCCTCTATCGGGTGAGTACTCTCTGTCAGCATAGTCAGTGTACCCTTAGCTGAATCAAACATTTTCCCTTGTACTTTTACCTTTCCCAGTCTCTTTATGGTGGATACACATTTTTCAATCTCTCCCTCATCCATCTCTTGGGGTACCCCCATCAAAAGAAAAGACCTCTGGGGATCCATTTTCATGCCCCCACTCCATTCCACCAGCCTCACCTTATCTTCTTTGGTAGGCTTAAACTTGGGCTGAGGCGGAGTGAGCTTGGGGCCCAGGGACCAAACAAGGGTCCCACTACTCAGATTTTCCAGTGCAGACATGACTGGCGAACAGTAGAGCCCAGTGGTGCCTCTAAAGATGTAGCCCAGGCGCCATGTACCAGTGGGCTACCCCCCCGCTGTCCCTGGTACAGGTTAAGGGGCCTGGGCTCTGCTACGGTGACAACTAAGGGTTCATTCCCAAAGATATATATGATAGTGTGGTGCCTCAACCCAGAGTAAATTATAAGTGGGCCAGGTATCCACTTGGTACAGTTCCCTGGGATACTGTACCTCCCCACCCTCCCTCAACCAACCACTCTGCACACAGAATCCCCAATGACCTTGATCCACCACAAACCATAAACTTCAGCAATAAGTAAATGCAATGAGCCTCGATGATGCAGCAGTTTCAACAAACAACTCACAGCTTTATTTTGGGATAAGGGCTAGGGATGGGATACCAGGACAAAGTATGGCTGTGAAAGAAAAAGGAAGGTTAGTGAGATATTTAACAACAGTAACCTTTTGGGCTCACAGGCCAAACCCACCCCCACTGGTACCAGTGTTCCCTAATTGTCCTTCGGGGTACCCACTAGATGCAAGCCTGGTCGGTGCCGCAGGCTGGCTGGCTGCTGGGGCCCTGAAATATTTGCAATGAGCTTTATGTAAGAACAGAAACAAAACTTCTCTCTCCAGGAACCAGGTTCTGGGTACTCACTGTTTGTTGATCTCAACACCTGGAGCATGGAGCTCCTTGTTCAATGCAGCATAGAGTGGAAGAAGGCTGGCCTTGGTTCCTCTGATGGGCTGGAACTTGCTTGACAATCTTGCAGCTGGTCACCTTGATTGTAGTTCTGGCCGCTTGTCACCTTCAGCTGCTTCTGGCCCATTGCAGAGCTCTGTGGCAAGACAGCACCAGCCCCAGAAGGTCCAGACCCGGGAGTGGCTCCACAGCCTGGCTCCCTTAATGGATCCTAGGTACTCTAGCACCACAGCAAGCGCTGGTGACCTCCTGAGACATTGAGTTCCACTTGGAAGTGGTTAGCAGGTTCCCTTCCTGGCTCTGGGTGAGAACTCCCGAATGGTGGAGGTCCTCCTGCAGTCTCTGCACTGGGTTTGAAGCAAGAAGAGTTATAAGGCACTTATCTGAATAAAGTCCAGTGCCAGTTTGAGTGGGTGCTAGCCCTAGATCCAAGATGCATAGGTGCAATCAAACGGGGGAACCCAAACTCAACAGCCCCTGCACACCAGTCCGCACTCTCCAGTTAGACAATTTCCACAACCTTTTCTTCAGTTGAAGCTGGGACTCAGCTCTCAGCCACTTTAACCAGTTCACTCAGGACATGTACAGCACCTGGCTAGCATCCCAACATCCAGAGATTCTTTGCCTCTTCCAAATTACAATTGCAGTCCCACGCAAGTAAACTAACCCTCAGCAGCAACTGTAGCACTCAAATACAGCTCAATCCTCTCAGCTCAGTTCAGTTCATACAGCTCAGTCCTCTCAGCTCAATTCAGTCCACCAGTGCAGGGTTCCTGCAGCATTTAGTTTCTCCAAGCAATCATTAAGCAACTCCTCAATACCTGGGGAATCAGGACCACAATTCAGCTTCTTTTCTCTCTTTCCCCATCTCACTCCAGTTCTGCAAACAGCAATCTCCAAAATGGACCTGGGAAAGGCCCTTGCAGTTCAAAGTCCACTCTCACAGGATACCTCCGACTTGTACAGAGCCCGTGAACAGACTGAAGGAATCCCAGCAAGTCTACAGAGTTTCAGCTGAAAATCAACAGTTCTGATTGGCTGATGGAACCTATCAATAATCTATAACCATAGAGATCAATATTTCCTGTGGGCTCCCTGGGGCATGATCTAGGTGCCTGAATTAGTCCCCTCCTTCTCCCAGGAGTTCCTTTAGTTCAGTTTTGGGTGCCTAGATCACTGACTGGCTGCCAGAAAAGGCTAATGTGTTATCAAAATGTCAGCCCCCAGTCTGTACAGTGCAATCCAATATAGTTCCTCAGAATCCGAGGTCTGGTGCAGCCCACATCAATACTTTATTTAATAGCCCCACCAATTTGTAGCCCTTCCATTGCTCTGTTAGACAAGCCCCATATCCTTATGCTTACCCCAGCAGTTCAGCTGTCGCTGCTGCTGAAACTCTGTCCCCCTAGGTGGTTGCAGAAACCTCATTAATGTTCATGAATAATTCATGAGTCTTCACTATATGCCTGGTTCTGAATTCCTCCTAAAAACAATCCCGCGGCTTCTTGGCTGCCTCCCCGAGGTCACTGGTTCCCATTTGAAAGCACAGGGCGACCGGGACCACTGAAGCTCTCCCTTAATGACCTCAAGTTCCATGGTCAGTATTTCAAAATGCCACAAGGTGCATGCGTGAGACCCAAAGTAAACATGCCAGCAGCTCATGGCCAAGGATTCACACTTGAGCTGGGCAAAAACAACATGCTGGGCTTTCCGGGGAGCTCGGGGAGAACCAGGGACACTAACAGAAATGGGGAAAAAGGAGAGGACACCAGGAAACAAACGGGAGAAATGAAGAAATCAGGGAGCAACTCAGGTAAGCCCCCTGAGAGGTGTTACAGGAAGTTTTTCAAAGGTCTGTTACACTTGCATCCTCTACACAGGGAGATAATTCCTGCAGGGGACCTCAATATATGCACTGGCCAGCTAATGCAGCCACCCTTCAAGCCCATGTCTTCAGCAGAGCTTAAATATGTGACATGGAAAACAGTGTTCCTGAAAGCCATCACCTCAGCCAGGAGAATCCATGAGCTCCAGGCCTTGTCCAAAATGCCAAATTATATTCTCACCCCAAGAATATTCCAGTATTTCTAATTCTTATGCAGTATGCCTTTCAGCCAGATCTGCCCATTGTCATCTGTGAAAATGGGCAAATTTGCTCATTAGATTCACAAGTATAAAAAATAAAATGAAAATTAAATGAAAGCTGGAACGGTATGCTGATGATGGAATCATTGGCTTGTGTCACTTTTTCAAATGCTGCAAGCTATCAACTGCCTACATTCTGACCCTCAGATTTCTCTCTCCGCTTCTTAAGACTAGACGCTCAGAGAGCCTCTCCTCATCATCTCGCTGTAAGTCTTTAAAAAAACACATATAAGTACTATTTTATTTTCATTTGCTGCCCTTATCTTTTGTTAGTACTTAACCATTAGCTTTATTTTAATTAAATTGCTTCATTTTCTCGGTTTCTCCCGGTTCGGGATAACTGGTGGGAAACCGAGACTTTTTTAGTCTTAGCAGTGTTTTTTCTTTCTAAAACTCCTTTATTTGTTGTAAATTGTTTTATTAAAACTAATTTTTGGTAACCGCTAATATCAGTTACTGAACTGCTAATCCTGGTTCCTTTCACTCTCGGTTCCCGGTTCTGATCGGTTCCACATAGGGTTACCACCTGTCCTGCGTTTCGCAGGACAGTCCTGATTTAGCAGCTGTGTCCTGCAAAAAAACATGAAAAATACTACATGCCCTGACTTTTTAGTAGAAAAAATATTTTCTAACTTTCCTCTAAATCTGGTAGAAAACTATAGTACCTTAACTAAAATACATTAAAACGATATGAACCCATAGAAGCAACTAAAAAACTACAATACTTAGCCTTAATTCTGATTATATAGAGAAAACAAGTCTGTTGCACTAGTCGAGGTTACGTACTGTCCTGCAAAAAATCATGTTTTAGTAAGAAATGTCCCACTTTGAGCTTCTTAAAAGGCGGTAACCCTAGTTCCACGATCGGTTCCTGAACCGACCACAACCGATAAATTTGTTTTAAAAAGTTTAAATTTAATCATGGTTGCAATTTTTTGGTTCTTTTGCTTTAGATGTCTGAAAACAACTAAGAAAAAGACCAGTGAACCCGGTTTCAAAAATTGCACAGAGTATGGAGACGTTTTTGCCAAGACAGATAAGCACACTTCTTGTGTTGTCTGCCTTGGTTATGATCAGGGCCCCTACTTTTCTGTGGCACAGTGGGACCAAGTTCTGCGGCAAGACTACCATTTGCTGCAGAACTTCTACGGCAGTGGTTTGTAATTTCTGCAGAAGTTCTGCAGCACTAACAAACTACCACATCACAGTGTCAGCTTGTCATCCTGACTTCACTTTCATGGCAGTGGTTATAGCAATCAGGATGGTGGAAAGCACAGTAACACTAGTTTAAAAATAACAGACATAAAAATAATTTTATGCCTTAAAAAGTGAAACAAATGTCTCTCTCTTAAGGTCCTAGCCTGTTGCATAAATGACATACGCAGAGGGGATCTTATGTGATAAATAAGGTATTTCTATATGCATGCTATCTATCCCACTAATGAGGTTTCCACTGTCTATTACTTATATATTTGTATGTGCTTTCTACACCACTCATGAGGTTCCCACTGTGTATCACTTATATATTTATATGCAATCTGTAACATACATACAAATGTGTGTGTGTGTGGGGGGGGGTGAGAGAGACAGCGATACTGTATGTGTGTGTATATATACTGTGTATATATATATATATATATATATATTTTTAAAAATTTCCATGAACTTCATCCTCATTCATACAGGTCCCATTGGAAATGGAATAGAGGAGTTATTGCAAAACTCATTCTTCATGTCAACCTGCTTACCCTGACACACTGCGTAACACCATCAGGCCATAACATGCATGTGAACTGATTGTGAAATAGAGCTCTCCAGCCCATCACAATGTATCCACCATGTGACAGAACACTGAACCATATCTTCCCAGGCTCTGAGCAGTGATGTGTTCCACCAATCCTTGTGCTGCTCAGCCAGCTCCCAGAGCTAATCTCTGAACCTAAGTTGCCAGCATGGAAACACAGCATGCTACCCTCTAGCCCAACAGCTGTCCCTGCACACAACATTTCTCCATAACTTTTAGGTGATTCTATCAACCAATGACAATATGTAATCAATAACCCTGGAAAAAATGCTTATAGTGCAGTTATTTATTTAACAGGTCTATTCTTTCAACAGGTCTACACATCATTATATTCCACTTTTCTGGGCATAATTACTTTATTTTTCTTAAATATGACAGTTAAATTCATTTTACCAGTTATTCATTTCAGATGGCATCTCTATACCTTAAAGGCACAAATATGTTTGTACAAAGTGAGGTATGGACTTAACAAGTCTATGCTATTGACAAGGTTTTGTTTAAGTTGGCCCTAGCGCAATAAAGTAAGACTGAAAATTGTATTAGGCTGTAGTGCAGGTTGAACAAATATCACCATGCATGATGTGCTGTGCCACCATCTCTGGCAGTGGGAGCTGTGGTAGATAAGTGACTGTTCATTTCTGTTGCAGATTGCAGCCATTTTGTTAGCTAATGTATGATGTTATAGCAATGATAACATCACATTCTGAGCATATGGGGGTTTTGGATATAAAAAGAGGGGAAGGGAACCAGATTCTATGGATAAACAAAAATATTAATAAAAAATCACCAAAGAAGAGTGAATTCTGCGGCACTGCAGAAGTTCTGCTGTAGATTGCAAATTCTGCACAAAATTCTGCGGCCGCAGAATTCTAGGGGCCTTGGTAATGATCATTTAAAGATGGATTGTGAAATCTGTAAAACCTTTCCAGAAAAAACACATGAAAAATGTTTGGAAAGGCTTAAAAAGAAATTACCTCCACCTAAGGGTCCCTCAGGCTCTGACCAGCTGACGCCCTCAGTGGATGTGGGTGAAATGACAGAAGCCACAATTTCTACCCCTGATACAGGTATGAAGGCCATCACAAAAAGGCCTGCTGAACCAGCTAGCTCTCCGGTTACCAAGAAAAAGACAGAGAAAAAAAAAACACACTGAACCCCCTGCTGGTCATCCTACGGGGACTTCTGCTGCGTCTGTAAACATGCCTACTCCTCTAGAGATTGCACAGATGTTTAAGGTCTTGCAGGCCTTGCAGGGTCTGCTGCCCGCTGCACAGCAGTCTACAGTTCAGACCCCTGATGAATCATCCCAGTCCTCCCTGCCCGAGAAGGAAGAGGGAGGTTTAGGAGGGAGGTCAGGAAGCACTTCTTCACAGAGAGGGTGGTGGCTACTTGGAATGTGCTGCCAGAAGAGGAAATCTTGTTGAAGACAGTGGGCAGCTTTAAGAGAGTCTGGGATAGGCGTGGGGGAAGGTAAGGATCATGGGTAGGGAGGATGGGAGGGCAGGGACAGTGGTTCAAGCTGTGGACCCTGCAATATGAGCAGACTTGATAGACCAAATGGCCTTCTTCTGTTGGCTTCTTCGTATGTTCACAAGAAGATGGAGGAGAGTTTATAGAGCCTGAAGTGTCTCCTGAGCAAGAGTTTGGCTCTCCTCCCAGATCATCAGAAGATTATTCATCTCATGTTTTCTTTGTTAGAAAAATGGTGGATGCTCTGGATATCTCTACCACTGAGGTGATAGAGGATGAGGAGGAGGAGGCAGAGTACTTGGAAATGATGGGGTTAACACCCACCAGAAATGTATTGCTTTCCATAAATAAGTTTGTTAAAAGGGATGCAGTAAAGCTCCTCCAAACACCTGGGTCTGTCCCATCTTTATGTAACCCCCTCTGTTACCCGAGGTTACTAGAATTCCAATAAGACCTAGTGGTAGGCAGGGAAGGCAGCTTGTGAAACTCCAGTTAAATGGATTTCACACTGTCTCACTCTGTTCTCAGTCTCAGCTGAGACTGAGGGATGACATCATAATAGAACTTTCGCAGCTGCATAAGCCACATTGGGATGCTGCAGTTGGAGGTTAGAGTAGAACGTTGGGGAATTTGAAGAGAGTCTGTGTGCAGTCTTAGAGAGAGACTGTAGTGCAGCAGAGTGTGTGCAGGCTCTCAGAGCTTTAAGCTCTGTTTAAGAGCTACTTTTGGAAGGTGTGTGTTTCCACCTGAAGAGAAACACAGGAACTGGTAATTGAAATGGTGGAGACCGCTTTCAATGGTTCAGTAGCCCCATCCCTGAGGGGATGGGGGGAAGGTGTTTGCCTGTTTTCCAGGGCAACCCCCCTGGATCCAGCTAAGGGAAAGAAGCTGCCTGTTCAAGTTGTGCTAAGGCACCAGAAGCTCTGAGAGGAAGATTTCTTGTGGAGGAAACGCCTGTGGGGCACCTGCAACCAAAGGGCGAGTTCACTCTGAAAAAGGGCCAAGTGTTTTCACCTGAACAGAAGGAAACTAAAGGGACTGTTACTGTGGGGTCAGGAAAAGACAGCCAAGTACAGTTGGAAAGTGGGGATTGGACTGCTTAATCCATGGGAGGTCTAGAGTAATGGACAATGCCACTTAATTCAAGTATGTTCAAGTCCAGCACACAGAGTTAAAGGAAATTGGGGATTGGACTGCTTAATCAGTGGGGGGTCTAGAGTAATGGACAATGCCACTTAAAAGTATGTTCAAGTCCAGCACAAATGGGAAGCAAGACAAGTAGATGGAATGTGAAATACATTTAGCAAGAATCTACATTGCAAAGCTTTACAGGATGAGGAGTTTACTGTCCAGAGAAATGGCCAGGTATGAATTGTGGGAGCGAGAGGTGGAAGACCCCCCATCAGTAGTAACCAAATTCACCTCTACGGATTTGCTCTGAGACACCTTTTGCTTTCTCTCAGGTACTTGGCCAGTGCCTGAGGAAAGTACCCGGACGTGGGATTGAAAGGAAGATTCCCTGATGGAGCCGTGGTGCTCTTAGGTGGTTTAGGGAGCCACCAGAAAATGTTTCCATGGATTATGGAAGGTGTCCAAGTGGCTGGCAAGGGAGCCGAGCCAGGGAAAACCCAGAACAGTGTACAAGTTCAGGCTGTGTAACCCAAAGCAGCATGCAAGTCCGGGCTGTGTGCCCAGTGGGTTCAGAGCCTGAGGGCTAAAGTGTTGAGGAAATGTTCTGGCCTCTTTAATCTGCATTACCAGGAGTGTAGCCCCGTGGGGGTCCATCTATGCTTTGTTTATTCTGTTTGGATGAGAATAAAAAGCCACACTTTAGAATCCCACTTCTGGTATTGGACATTACAGTTATTGCTTCGTGTGTTCGGTGTTACTTGGGTGCCCCTGAGCAGAATAGCCAAACCTAGCCTTTGTGCCGAGTGACCTATTCCTTCCCGAACCCAGCCCACCTGGTTTTGCTGCCAGAAACAAACGGTAGACCAGGTAGGGGTTACACTTGGATAAAAGGCTGGACAAAAAGTACCAGCTAGACAGGGAAGGGGCTGAATTTGTGTTCTCTCACCCCGACCACCAGGGGGGTGGTACAAGCTGCAGCCTGTGACAAGGCAAAAGTACATCTTACTTCTCACCCACCAGAGAAGGATTCGAGAAAAATAGACAGTATGGCCACAAAAGGCAATTTATCAACTTCTTTGGCCATAAGACAGGCTGATTTCCAAGCCTATGTGGCCCAGTACCAAAAATCCCTCTGGCAGTCTGTCATGGCTATGGCAGACAAGGCTCTTTCCAGTCTTTCAGCAGACCTTGCTGAGACTGACAGATTTGGCTTGGAAGTTGCCAAATATCAGTTTCAGGTGGCAGCAGACACCAATGACGCTGCTGACAGGTGAATGGCCAATACAATTGTCCAGAGAAGGTTTGCCTGGTTAAGAGCTACAATCCTTACTCAAGACACTCAAAATAAGGCTCTGGATTTCCCAGTTGGGGGTAACTCCCTCTTTGGAACTCACACAGAAACCTACATGAAGAAAGTGGACAAGTACAAGGCCACTTATAGAAGTAACTCTGCCAAAAAAAGGCTTCCCTATCTACAAGACCATATGGAAGGGGAGGCAGGGGCAGACAGTTTCATTCCAGGCCTTTTTATCAGGCCATGGCTGTGCCCTAAGTGCAACAGTACCCTAAGCAAGGGTACTTCAGAGGCAGGGGCAGAAGGGATTCCAGGCGTGGTTCCCATTCTCAGCCCCAGGCAAAGCAGGACCCCTTACTTGTCCTCCCAGGCCGCCTCCCAACTTCCAGTAGGGGGCAGACTGATTCACTATTTCCAGGCTTGGAAACCGATCACCACAGACAAGTGGGTCCTGGAAGTAGTGCGTCAGGGATTGTCCCTAAGCTTCAGATCCCTTCCCTCTCTAAGAACAAGAGTGTTCAAACCAGCTTCCCATGTGGAAAGAAAGCTATTGGAAAAGGAGATTCAAAACCTATTGTTAAAAGCAGTGGAACCCGTGCCTCCACAGCAAAAGGGAAATGGTTTTATTCAAGATACTCCCTCACAACAAAGAAAAATGGGGAGTGGCGGCTTATCCTAGACCTAAGGGTGCTAAACAGGTGCTTACTAAAGCCAAGGTTCAAAATGGTAACCTTGTCACTGATTCTGTCAGCTCTCCAAAAAGGAGATTGGCTGGCATCCCTGGACCTAAAAGATGCTTCTTTTCACATCCCCATAAGGGAGTCTCACAGAAAGTATCTCAGGTTCAGACTCCCATCAGGTCATTACCAGTTTTCAACCCTGCCATTCGATCTCACTTCAGCTACAGGAGTGTTCACAAAGTGCCTGGGCACACCTGTGAAGGCAAGGTGTCAGTGTTCCACTATCTGGACAACTGGTTGGTGGTGGGAAAATCATAACAGGCAGAGGAACATCTGCAGCTCACCCAAGGACTCTTGGAGTCTCTGGGTTTCCTGGTAAATCTCAAAAAAGTCAATCCTTCTCCCTGCACAAGTGCTGCAGTTCATAGGAGCAGAATTAAATACCCAGGAGAGCAAGGCCTATCTACCTCTGGACAGGGTAAAAAGTATTCTGCAGATGGCAGGCTCCTTCAGCCTGAACAAACCAAAAACTGCAAGACAGTTTCTGCAGTTACTGATCCACATGGCAGCCACCACTGGCACAGTTTGAGGTTCCAGATTTCAGATGAGACACATCCAGTTCCACCTAAGAGCTCATTGGTGTCAAAGAAGGGATTCTCTCTCAAAGCTGGTTGCAGTAACAAAAACGTTACTTCTGGCCCTTCAGTGGTGGAAAGAGGAAGCCAACCTCAGAGAAGGGGGTTCCCTTTGAAAAGGAGCCTCCGTCCGTGATCCTCACAACAGATGCATCACTACTAGAGTGGGATGCCAACCTAGGAGATCACACTACTCATTGCACTTGGTCTAGTGCAGAGTCGCTCCAGCACATGAACCTTCTGGAGCTCAGGGCGATGTTCCTGGCACTCCAAGCCTTCACAGCACTAGTTCAGGGAAAGGTGGTAAAGGTCAGAACAGACAATACCACCACTATGTATTACATAAACAAGCAGGGAGGAACAAGGTCGGATCCTCTCTGCACAGAAGCTATGCGAATTTGGACTCTGGCCTACTCCCTAGGAGTTTCTCTTCAGGCCATTCATCTGCCAGGCAAGGGCAGTACCCTAGCAGATGCCCTGAGTCAGATCAATGAGGCCAGTAATGAATGGACCTTAAACAGACAGCTGGTGGAAGTGATTTTTTAAGAGGTGGCGCACCCCGGAAATAGATCTCTTTGTATCCCACGAAAGTCACCACCTGTTATAGTATTTTTGCAGACCCCCAGCTTGGGGAACGATTCCTCTGGATGCTCTGGTTCTGAACTGGTCAGGGAGGTACCTGTATGCATTCCCCCATTCCCTCTGATGTACAGAGTGCTACTCAAGCTCATGTACCAGTCAGTCACAATGATCTTGATAGCCTCAGACTGGGCCAGACAGACATGGTACTGTCTGCTGCTCTTCATGTCTGTGGCCAAACCAATACACCTTCCTCAGAGGCACAACCTGCTAAACTCCAACCAAGGGAGACTCTTGTACCCAAATCTCAAGTCACACAGACTCAAAGCATGACTCTTGTAGGCCTGCATCTCTCCGACAGTGTTTTGGATGTTTTAAGGAGGTACAGGAAACCTTCCACCAAGAAAACCTATACCTTTAAATGGAAAAAGGCTTTCTATCTGGTGCTCCTCCAGGAATGTGGTGCCAGCTCAGGCAGGGGTTCCAGCTGTGCTGGACTACCTTACTCATTTGCATTGACTGGGCCTGCAGCTTTAAAACTTGAACTTTGAACTTTAAAAGTTCATCTAGCTTCAGTGTCTGCTTACACTTCAGCTGGGAAGAATGCCTCTATGGCATCAAATTCTATCTTTAAAAAGTTCTTTAAAGGTTTGTGCCACCTGCACACACCTATTAGGGAACCAGTTCCAGTGTGGGACCTGAACATATGCATTGCTCAGCTCATGAAACCACCTTTTGAGCCTATGTCCTCATTTACAATATGTTACATAGAAAACTAGATAGATAGATACATAGACAGTGTCAGCAGATAAGGGCCTATGGCCCACCCAGTCTGCCCATTTGAGCTTGTAAGTTCAGTTTGTTTTCCTAGAAGTCTGTTGCACCTTACCCCTGACCTCCAGAATTCCTTTATGTCTATCCCATGCATTCTTAAATCCCGTGATTGTTTCAGCCCCCACCACTTCCTCTGGCAGGGTGTTCCACTTGTCCACCACCCGTTCTGTGAAGAAATTCTTTCTCATGTTTCCTCTGAATCGTCCTCCCTCCAACTTCATCCCATGCCCTGTAGTCCTGGAACATCTTTTTCGCTTAAAATAGTGTTTTCCTGCACCCTGTTCCTCCCTGTAAGATATTTGTATGTCTCTATCATATCCCTCTCTCCTCCTCTCCTCCAGGGAGTACATGTTCAGTTCCTTCAACCTGACTTCATAGGACTTGTGATGCAATCCATGCACCATCTTTGTTGCCCTCCTCTGAACCTTCTCTACCCTGTCTATGCCCTCACGTAGCTATGGTCTCCAGAACTGTACACTGTACTCCAGGTGGGAGCCTCACTAGTGTCTTGTATACGGAATTATGACCTCCTTTTCCTGCTGGTAATGCCCCTGCCTATACATCCCAGCATCCTATTTGCTTTTACCTGCTGCCTTGTCACACTGTTTCTCTACCTTGAGGTCATCAGAGATGATAACCCCAAGATCCCTTTCCTGCTTGGTGCATGCTATTCCTCACCCCCAACTGATATATTGTGCCAGGGTTTTTGTGCCCCATATGCATTATCTTGCACTTCTTTGCATTGAATTTCAACTGCCAAACCCTGACCATTCTTCAAGTTTCTGCAGGTCGCTTCTCATTCTGTCTACACCCCTGGTGTGTCTACTCTGTTACAGAGCTTTGTGTCATCAGCGAACAGTGAAATTCTGCCTTCTAGGTCCTGCGCCATGTCACTGATGAAGATGTTGAATAGGACCGGTCCCAGCACTGATCCCTGTGGTACCCCACTGGTCACTCTTCCCTCTGTGGAGTGACAGCCATTTACCACCACCCTCTGAGTCCTGCCACCCAGCCAGTTACCTACCCACCACACTACTGTCCTGCCCACACCCATATTCCCCAGTTTGTGTAATAGTCTTCTATGTGGCACAGTGTCAAAGGCCTTGCTGAAGTCCAGATAGGCCATGTCCACTACCCTCCCCTGATCCACCTCCCTAAAAACTGTGTTTCTAACCCCAGTAATGCTCAGAATATTCCTAACTTTGTGCAGTAAGCCTGGAGGGTTGGACTGCCCGGAGAGATAGAACACATGCAAATGATGGAACACTTTGCACGTGAGCATCTTTCAAACACTGCCTCTACTAACTGCCTGTGTTCTAAATCTCTTCAGATTTTTCTCTCCACCTGAAAAGTCTGGTCACTCGGAACTTCATTCGTTCACTTTCTCCTACTTGAAGAAAACTACTAAAAATCTACTATAAGTGTATTTTTGTTTTCAATTACTGCCTCTACTTATTGTTTTGTGATATTTACTTAGTTTACGTTTAAATTTGTTGTTTTCCCGGTTCCTCTTGGTTCGGTATAACCGTAGGGGAACCGGGTTAGTTTCTGATAAAATCAGGGTTCTCTGACTAAAGAAATGCTTTGGTTTCTACATAAAAATCTGTTTTATTTAATTGTTTATAACTGATAGTTTTTGGTTACCTGAGCCACTGACCCTGTTCCATTCCTACATAGGTTTGGTTTCTCCGGTTCCTTTTTGGTTCTGGAACCAGCCATTTAAAAAAAAAAAAGCTTTTTTCTTTAGCGGTTGGGTTTTTTCTCTATTAAAACATTATGTCTGAGAAACCCAAAAAGCGAACCGGTGAACCTGGTTTCAAAAATGTTTCCCAGTGTGGGGAAGTATTTCCTAAAGCAGACAAACACACTTTATGTGTCATATGTTTGGGTTTTGATCACCTTAAGGAGAAATGTGAGGTATGTAAGACATTCCCAGACAAAACCCTAGAAAAACACCTTCAAAGACTTAAGAAAAAGTCTGCTAAGGGACCCTCTGACTCTGACCAGCTGATACCCGAGGAATCTGTGGTCGAACCCACACTTACTTCTGTGCCTGCCCCGGAGATGGGCTGAGATGGGCAAAAAGGGCACAAAATGCTCAAATGAGCCATCTGACTCCCCAGTTCCTTCTAAGAAAAGCAAAAAGCTTAAACACACAGAACCCCCTGCTGTCAAACCGGGGACTTCTGTGTCTGTTATGCCTGTACCAAGGGCCAAAGAGATTGCTCAGGCCTTCAAAGTCATACAATCACTACAGACAATAGTCCCTCCACAGCAGCCTCCTGCCCCTTTTCAGAGTCCCCAGGCTGGCAGTACTGTGCATCCACCCCCTCAGGAAGGAGGGGATCTTTTTGATGATGATGATGATCAATATAGTGAGGATGAGGGACTAATCAAACCAGAAGTGTCCCCTGAACAGGACTTTGGTTCATCTCCAAGGGTTACTGAGGATTTCCCATTCCATTTTACTTTTATCAGGAGGATGGCAGATGCTCTTGACATCTCCACCACCGAACAAGTTGAGGATGAAATGGAGGTAGTGTATTTAGAGATGATGGGACTGACACCCACCAACGCTCTACTCCTACCAGTGTATAAATTCTTTAAGAAGGATACCTTAAAGAGTCTTCAAACACCAAACTCCACTCCTCCCATAGATAGGAGGATAGACAAAAAATATCAGTTGGAAAGGGAGGGAGCAGACTTTCTCTTCTCCCATCCAGACCATCAGGGGGTAATTCAGCAAGCTGCTTGTGATAAGGCCAGGGTCCCACTGTCCTCACATTCTCCGGACAAGGACCCCAGAAAAATTGACAGCATGGCCAAAAAAGGGTACCTGTCAGCCTCTCTGGCTATGCGTCAGGCTACCTTCCAGGCATATGCTGCTCAGTACCAGAAGTCACTATGGCAGTCAGTCCTGGCTATGTCTCAGAAAGCTCCCTCACCCTTGTCAGACGACCTGGCTGAAACTGCCAGGTTTGGGCTAGAGGCAGCTAAGTATCAATTCCAAATGGCTGCCGATACCAATGACACTGCAGCCAGATGGATGGCAAATACGGTGGCACAGAGGAGGTTTGCATGGCTCAGGGCCACAAACCTCACCCAAGATACCCAGTCTAAGGCCTTGGATTTTCCTCTAGAGGGAAACTTTCTCTCTTTTGGGGAGTCCACTGTGGCATATATGAAGAAGGTGGATGAGTATAAGGCCACTTACAGAAACAACTCTGCTAAGGAGAGAGCTTCACCATCCACTAGGCCTTATGGAAGGGGAGGCCGGGGCAGATTCTTTTATACCAGGCTCTTCTTCCAGCCAGTGGCCTTACCCCAGTACCAGCAGTATCCACAACAAGGATTCTCCAGGGGCAGAGGAAGGAGGGACTTGAGGCGAGGATCCCAAACTCGGCCTCAGCCACAGTCAAAACAGACCCCTGAACTGCAGGCTGCTTCCTCTCTACCGGTGGGAGGCAGACTATCTCACTTTCTCCATGCCTGGTTGAGAATCACCACAGACAAGCGGGTGCTTGAGGTAGTGGGTCAAGGTCTGTCCCTGGAATTCAAATCCCTTCCTTCCAGAAAATCTGAGTTTCCAGCTCTCCCTCATTAGCAGAATAAACACTGCTACAGTCAGAGGTTCAAAACCTGCCACAGCTGAAAGCACTAGAACCAGTTCCAAAGTCCCTGCGGGAAAGGGGTTTTTAATCCAGATATTTCCTGACAACAAAGAAAAGTGGGGAGTGGTGGCCTATTCTTGATCTCAGAGCTTTAAACAAGCATCTAAGGAAAAGGAAGTTCAAGATGGTTACACTAGCTGTGATTTAACCAATGCTCCAAAAGGGAGACTGGCTGGCATCACTGGACCTAAAGGATGCCTATTTCTACATCCCCATAAGGGACTCTTACCGGAGATATCTCAGATTCTGACTCCCTTCAGGACACTACTAGTTTTCAACCCTGCCTTTGACCTTTCTTCGGCCCCAAGGGTATTCACAAAGTGGCTAGCACATCTTCGGAGACAAGGTATCACTGTCTTCCCTTATCTGGGCGACTGGTTAGTGGTGGGAAAATCCCCACAGAAGGTACAGCAGGATTTGAAGGTCACTCAGGACCTCCTAGAATCCCTGGGATTTCTAATCAACCACAAAAAGTCTGCTTTCATCCCCACACAGGTGTTGCAGTTCATATGAGCAGAAATAAATACCTTGCAGGCCAGGGCCTGCTTGCCTCTGGAAAGAGTGCAAAGCCTTCAGTCAGTGGCAAATTCCTTCAGCCTGCACAAAGCAAAAACTGCAAGGCAGTTTCTTCAGCTACTGGGCCACATGGCTACTGCCACTGGCACAGTGCAGGGTTCCAGATTTCACATGAGGGACACCCAGTTTCACCTCAGGGCTCACTGGTGCCAGAAAAAAAAAGACTCCTTTTCAAAGCTCATTACAATAACAAGGGCACTGTTACAGGCCCTCTTGTGGTGGAAAGACGAATCAAATTTAAGAAAAGGAATCCCCTTTCAAAAAGAGAATCCTTTAGTGGTGCTCACAATAGATGCATCCCTATTGGGCTGGGGCGCCCATCTAGGGCAGAATACCACTCAGGGTACCTGGTCAGCTGCAGAGTCCCTCCAGCACATAAACTTACTGGAACTCAGAGCAGTTCTGCTAGCTCTGGGAGCTTTCACTCCCCTATTACAGGGCAAGGTGGTACAGATAAGAACAGACAATACCACCACAATGTATTACATAAACAAGCAGGGAGGCACCAGGTTAGGCCTCCTTTGTACAGAAGCCATTCATATTTGGACTCTAGCTTACTCTCTGGGAATATCCTTACAGGCAATTCATTTGTCAGGAAAGGACAACATCCTGGCAGATGCCTTGAGTCGAATCAATCAGGCCCATCACGAATGGACCCTAAACAGACAGGTGGTACAGGTTATTTTCAGAAGGTGGGGCACGCCACAGATAGATTTGTTTGCATCCCACCAGAACCACCACCTGCCACAGTATTGTTTCAGACCACTGGACAAGGGGACACTCCCTTTGGATGTCTTAACCCTGGATTGGTCAGGGAGGTTCCTATATGCTTTTTCTCCTTTCCCTCTAATTCACAAGGTGCTGCTTAAGCTCAGATCCCATGCAGCATCACTGATCTTGATAGCTCCAGATTGCTCAAGGCAGCCATGGTACTCTCTTTTGCTCTCCATGTCTGTCACAAGACTGATGCATCTCCCTTGGAGGCACAGTCTATTGACTTCCAATCAGGGAACTCTGTTGTACCCGAATCTCAAGTCCCTCAACCTCAAGGCCTGGCTCTTGAGGACACAGAATATGCAAAATTAAACCTTTCTCAGTCTGTTTTAAGTATCTTGAAAGCTTATAGAAAACCTACTAGAAAAACCTGTCTTTCTAAATGGAAGAGGTTTTCCTTTTGGTGCTCTAGCAGATCACTAATACCAGGACAGGCAGAAATGCCAGTCGTCCTGGATTATCTCTCTCACTTGCATTCCTCTGGTTTACAACCCAGTTCTCTGAATGTTCATTTGGCAGCTGTCTCTGCTTACCTCTCTGCTGGTGCAAGGGTAACCATAGCCTCAGATCCTATCTTTAAAAGATTTTTTAAAGGTCTAATTCATTTACATCCACCCCACGGGGCACCAGTGCCAACTTGGGATTTGAATGTGTGTATAGCTAAACTCATGGGCTCTCCTTTTGAACACATGGCTACAGCTCATCTAAAATATGTCACTTGGAAAACAGTCTTCCTCATGGCTATGACTTCTGCAAGAAGGATCAGTGAGCTTCAGGCTCTCTGTATAGATCAGGACTACATCTCCTTTCATAGGGATAAGGTAGTCCTTAGAACAAACAGAAAATTTTTCCCCAAGGTATTCTTGGACTTCCAGTTAAACCAGTCCATCACTATTCCTGTCTTTTTCACTGACCACTCTACCTCTGGTGAAAGAAGACTCCACAGTTTAGATGCGAAAAGGGCTCTCAGTTACTACATGACAGTCACAAAAGGCCATAGACAGGACAGAAAGCAACTGTTTCTGACCTATGGGGATGTGGGAAAGGTAGTCCAGCTTTGAAAAGGTCCATTTCTCGATGGATAGTCCAGTGTATCCAGTTCTGCTACACAAAGGCTAGTAAGGAGCCCCCTTCAGGACTGAGGGCTCATTCCACAAGAGGGACAGCTGCTACCTTAGCAGCTGCCAGGGATGTTCCATTACTGGGCATTTGTAAAGCAGCTACTTGGAAGACAGTATACACCTTTACAAAGCATTACAATCTGGATATTTTATCTAGAGGTGATGCTAGGTTTGGCACAGCAGTCCTGCAAAGTCTGTTTCCAAAATAAGCTCTGTACCCACCTCCAGTGATACTGCTTGGTAGTCTGCATAAAGTTAGAAATATTCTGAGCATTACTGGGGTTAGAAGAAAAAATTACCTACCATAGTAATATTCTTTCTAACCCCAGTAATGCTCAGGATATTCATAACTTTATGCAGTAATCCTGGAGGGTTGGACTGCCCAGAGAGATGGAACACATGCAAATGAGTAGAACTCTTTGCACCTGAGCATCTTTCAAACACTGCCTCTACCAACTGTAGTGTTCTACCTCTTCAGAGTTTTCTCTCCGTCTGAAAGTCTGGTCGCTCAGAGTTACTGTCATCCTCTTTCGCGTGAAGAAAGATATAAAAATCATAAAACCATAAGTATATTTTCATTTCTTTTACTGCCTCTACTAATTGTCAGTTTAGATCTCTTTTTTTTTTTAAATAGTTGTTTTCTTGGTTCCTCGCGGTTCGGGATAACCGTGAGGGATCCGAGTTAGTTTTGAGTTATTTCTGGTTCTCTGACTAAAGAACCTATGTGTTTGCATTTAAATTTGGTCTTTACAAATTCTATTTGTAACCGCTTTTTCTCGGTTACAGAACAGCTGAACCGTTTCATTTTTACATTTCCTGGTTCGGTTCCTCCGGTTCCTATCGGTTCCGGAACCAACCGCAAAAAAAAAAACTTGATTTTATAACCGCAGCAGTTTGTTATTTAGCGGTTGGGGGTTTTCTTCTTTGGCTTCACAATGGCAGAGAAACCTAAAAAGAGAACCGGAGAGCCTGGTTTTAAAAATTGCTTAAAGTGTGGAGATGTGTTCACTAAGGCAGACAAGCACACCTTATGTGTAGCCTGTCTGGGATTTGAACATCTAGACCAAGAATGTAATATTTGTAAAACTTTCCCAGATAAAACCGTGGAAAAATGCCTTGAAGGCTTAATAAAAAGTTTCCAAGGGGTCCTTCTGGCTCGTACCAGCTGACACCCCAGATTGTTGTGGCTGAACCCACAGTTGTGCATACCCCTGCCCCTGATACGGGTGAAAAAGGGGCCAAAAGAGGCAAAGAACTGTCTGATTCCCCAGTTCCCTCAAAAAAGCTTAAACATACAGAACCCTCCCCTACTAAACCAGGGACTTCTGCGCAAGTGCCCACTATGCCTTCAGCTCAGGCGATAGCTCAGGCATTTAAAATTATTCAAGCCCTGCAAAATGTCATCCCTCAGCCTCCTGCCCCTTCTCAGGGTCCCCAGACTGGCAGTGCAGTCTTGCCCTCTTTACCAGAGCAACTATATTTTGAAGAGGATGATGAGCCTTTCAACGAGGATGAACCTATCCCTCCAGAGGTGTCCCCTGAGCAGGATTTTGGCTCGCCTCCCAGGGTGTCTGAGGACTTTTCCTCTCATTTTTCTTTTGTGAGGAAAATGGCAGATGCTCTGGATATTGCTACAGCAGAGCAAGTGGAGGATGAGGAGGAGATTGAATATTTAAGCATGATGGGTTTAACACCCACAAAGGCCCTCCTACTCCCACTATATAAGTTTTTTAAGAAGGATGCTCTGAAGCTCCTGCAGACCCCTAATTCTATTCCTCCCATTGACAGGAGAATAGACAAGAAATACCAGCTGGATAGGGAGGGAGCTGACTTCCTCTTCTCCCAACCAGACCACCAAGGGGTAATACAACAGGCAGCCTGTGATAAAGCTAAGGTCCCTTTGTCCTCCATCCACTGGACAAGGACTCTAGAATATTGGACAGTATGGCCAAAAAAGGCTATTTGTCAGCCTCACTGGCCATGAGACAGGCTATGTTCCAAGCTTATGCTGCCCAGTATCAGAAATCCCTGTGGCAGTCGGTACTGGCTATGTCCATGAAAGCCACCGCACCCTTGTCAGATGACCTGGCTGAAACTGCCTGGTTTGGGCTAGAGGTGGCTAAGTACCAGTTCCAGATGGCTGCTGATTCGAATGACACTGCAGCCAGATGGATGGCTAACACAGTGGCTCAGAGGAGGTTTGCTTGGCTTAGGGCTACAAACCTCACTCAGGATACCCAATTGAAGGCCGTGGATTTTCCATTAGAAGGAAATTCTCTTTTTGGGGAATCCACGGTGGCCTATATGAAGAAGGTGGATGAATATAAGGCTACTTATAGAAGCAACTCTGCCAGAGACAGAGCTTCTTCATCCACCAGGCCCTATGGAAGTGGGGGGGAGCAGAGGTAGCTCTTTTATGACAAGACCTTTTTTCCAGCCAGTAGCCATGCCCCAAAACCAGCAGTACCCCCAGCAGGGCTACTCTATGGGGTAGGGGTAGAAGGGGATCCAGGTGAGGGTCTCAGGCACAACCTCAGCCCCAGCCTAAACAGAACCCCTGAGATGCAGGCCGCCTCCTCCCTACCTGTTGGAGGCAGACTGTCCCATTTCCTCCACCTTTGGTCAGCCATCACCACAGACAAGGGGGTGTTGGAGGTAGTGGGCAAAGGTTTGTCTCTGGACTTCAAATGTCTTCCTCTAAAAAATTCCAGGGTTTTCATCTCTCCTCCCCTAGCACAAACTTCATTGATAGAGGCAGAGGTTCAAAAGCTGCTACAACTTAGAGCAGTGGAACCAGTTCCTATAACCCTGAGAGGAAGAGGTTTTTACTCCAGATACTTCCTAACAACAAAAAAAAATGGGGCGTGGCGGCCAATTTTGGATCTCAGAGTTTTAAACAAGCACCTGAAAAAGCCAAAGTTCAAAATGGTAACTGTGGCTCGGATTCTGCCAACAATCCAAAAAGGGGACTGGCTGGCATCTCTGGACTTACAAGATGCCTATTTTCACATCCCCATAAAAGAATCTTTCAGGAAATATCTCAGATTCAGACTCATATCAGGTCATTATCAGTTTGCAACCCTGCCCTTCGGCCTTTCCTCAGCACCAAGGGTGTTTACAGAATGCTTAGCAGCTGTGGTGGCATTTCTTCGAAGACGGGGAGTGACTGTTTTTCCCATATCTGGATGACTGGTTGGTGGTGGGCAAATCACCAGAACAAGTCAGAACCTCTCTAAAGCTCACACAGGATCTTTTGGAGTCCTTGGGTTTCATAATAAGCCAGAAAAAATCTGTCTTAACCCCTACACAGACTTTACAGTTCATAGGGGCAGAGATCAGTACTCTACAGGCCAGGGCCTTTTTGCCACTGGACAGGGTGCAAAGCCTTCAGACCATAGCAAATTCCTTCAAGTTGCACAGGCAAAAAACAGCCAGGCAATTCTTGTAGCTCTTGGGTCATATGGCTGCATCCATAGGCACAGTGTAGGGTTCCAGATTTCACATGAGAGACATCCTCTTTAACGTCTTTATAGGTGACATTGCAGAGGGTCTGGAAGGAAAGGTATGCCTCTTTGCGGATGACACAAAGATCTGTAACAGAGTTGATACACAAGGGAGGGTAGAAAGGATGAGAAGGGACTTGGCAAGGTTGGAGGAATGGTCAGACATATGGCAACTTAGATTCAATGCAAAGAAGTGCAAAGTAATGCACCTGGGAAATAAAAATCCAGGAGAAGAGTACACAATAGCAGGGAGGTACTAACGACAACAATAATGGAAAGAGATCTGGGTGTAGTCATATCAGATGACCTAAATGTGGGTAAGCAATGTGAGAAGTCAGTAAGGAGAGCCAGGGGATACAGGGATGCATAGGGAGAGGCATCACAAGTAGAAAAAGGGAAGTGGTTATCCCTCTATACAGACAGTTGGTGAGACCCCATCTGGAGTACTGCGTGCAGTTTTAGAGACCTCATCTACACAAGAACATAGACAGGATGGAAGCAGTCTAGAGGAGGGCAACTAAAATGGTGCAGGGTCTACATCAGAAACCATATGAAGAGAGACTGAGAGAGCTTAATATGTATACCCTTGATGAAAGGAGGGACAGGAGGGACATGATAGAAACTTTTAAGTACCTCAAGGGAATCAACAAAGTCCAGGAGGGTAGCATCTTTCAGAAAAAGAGATGTGTAAGAACAAGGGGGCACAATTTAAAGTTAGAGGGGACGGCTCAGGGGTAATGTGAGGAAATTCTTTTTCATGGAAAGAGTGGTGGACACATGGAACCGCCTTCCTGGAGAGGTTGTGGGGTCTAAAACAGTGGGAGAATTCAAACATGCATGGGACAGACATAAGGCAATTATAGTGGGGGGTTGCAGGAAGTAGGCTGTTGGTTAACTAGAATCTGCAGCTTATCCAATAGGTAGGGGAAATGGGCAGACTGGGTGGGCCAAGTGGTCCTTATCTGCCATCAAAGTCTATGTTTCTATCCAGTTTCATCTCAGGAATCATTGGAGTCAAAAAAAGATCCCTTTTCAAAACTCATTCCGGTGACAAGGGCACTGTTACAAGCCCTTTTGTGGTGGAAAAAAGGAATCCAACCTAAGACAAGGAGTCCCTTTTCAGAAGGAGGATCCTTCACTAGTCCTCATGACAGATGCATCCCTTCTGGGCTGGGGCGCCCATCTGGGGTAGCACACAACTCAGGGTATCTGGACAGAAGCAGAGTCCCTTCAGCATATAAACTTGCTGGAACTCAAAGCAGTATGGCCGTCACTAAAAGTTTTCTCTACACTGGTGATGGGCAAGGTGGAACAGGTCAGAACAGACAATACCATCACTATGTACTACATAAACAAGCAGGGAGGCACCAGATCAGGTCCCCTGTGCACAGAAGCCATGAAAATTTGGACTCTGGCGTATTCCCTAGAGGTGTCCTTGCAAGCAATCTATCTGCCAGGAAAGGGCAATACCTTGGCAGACACACTGAGTCGAATCAATCAGTCCCATCACGAATGGACACTGAACAAGCAGGTGGTGCAGGTAATTTTCAGGAGGTGGGGCATTCCAGAGATAGACTTGTTCGCATTCCACCAGAACCACCAGTTGCCTCAGTATCACTGCAGAGCACCGGCCCAGGGCACAATCCCTCTGGATACCCTGGTACTGGACTGGTCAGGGAGGTTTCTTTATGCCTTCTCCCCCTTTTCCTCTGGTTTTCAGAGTACTACTGAAGCTCAAATCCCTCAAAGCTTCTCTGATCTTGATAGGTCCAGATTGGCCCTGGCAGCCATGTTACTCTCTTCTGCTCTCCATGTCAGTGAGCAAACCAATAAACTTACCTCTCAGGCACAATCTCCTGAGCTCTAACCAGGGAACATTGTTGTACCCAAATCTCAAGTCCCTCCACCTCAAGCAATGGCTCTTGAGGAATTAGAGTATGCAGACTTAAACCTTTCTGAAGCTGTATTAACTATCTTGAAAGGTTATAGGCAGGGCCCCTGGTGTTCCGCGGCAGAATTTTCTGATTTCTACGGCAGGGCTCCTTGACTTCTGCGGCAGCATTTTCTGATTTCTGCGGCATGATTTATTTATTTCTCTTGCAGAATGCAGTCCTGTCATTGGCTAAATATGATGTGATGTCATCGATGACATCATATGCTGAGCATAGAGGAGGGGCTTCAGGATAAACGAGGTGGGAAAGAAAGCTTGACACTATGGAAAAGCAGTATATTTATACGAAAATTCGCAAAAAACAATGAATTCTGTGGCACTATATATATTCTGCGGCATGATGCAAATTCTGTGGCAAATTCTGCAACTGCAGAACCACAGAATTCCAGGGGCCTTGGTTATAGGAAGCCCTCTGCTAAAAAAACGTATTCTGCTAAATGGAAGAGATTTTTTTTTTGGTGCTCTGGTAGGAATTTTGCCCCAAATGATGCAGGAGTCTCAGTGGTGTTGGATTATCTGACTCACATTCACAAGGTCTACAACACAGTTCTCTAAGGGTTCATCTTGCAGCAGTGTCTGCATATCTTTCTTCTAGGACAAAGGTGTCAGTAGCATCAGATCCCATTTTCAAAAGATTTTTAAAGGCCTGATACATTTGCATCCTCCTCACAGGGCACCAGTGCCTGCTTGGAATCTTAATATATGTATAGCCAGATTAATGAGGGCTCCTCTTGAGCCCATGGCTACAGCCCATTTAAAGTATGTTACCTGGAAAACAGTTTTTCTGGTAGCAATTACCTCAGCAAGAAGAATTAGTGAGCTTCAGGCTGTCTGTGTTGACCAGGACTACATCTCCTTTCACAGAGATAAGGTAGTCCTCAGAACAAACAGACAATTCCTTCTCAAGGTCGTTTCAGACTTTCATCTGAACCAATCAATCACTCTGCCTGTCTTTTTCACAGACTATACAAGCTCTGGTGAAAGAAGACTCCACAGTCTGGATGTGAAAAGAGCTCTCAGCTATTACATGACAGCTACTAAGAGCCATAGACAAGACAAAAAACAACTTTTCCTTACATATGGAGATGTCGGAATGGGCAAACCAACCTCAAAAAGATTCATTTCTTGATGGATTGTCCAGTGTATTCAATTCTGCTACACTAGAGCAGGCAGGGAGTCCCCAGCTGGGCTGAGGGCACACTCGACAAGAGGAACAGCTGCCAGTCTTGCAGCTGCTAGGGAGGTTCCATTATTGGATATTTGTAAAGCAGCTACCTGGAAATCAGTACACACCTTACAAAGCATTACAACTTGGATGTTTTGTCCAGAAGTGATGCCAGGTTTGGCATAGCAGTCCTGCAAAGTCTGTTTCCAAAATAAATTCTGTGCCCACCTCCAGGGGTACTGCTTGGTAGTCTGCACAAAGTTATGAATATCCTGAGCATTACTGGGGTTAGAAGAAAAAATTACTTACCATAGTAATCTTCTTTCTTCCCAGTGATGCTCAGATATTCATATCTCCCTCCCATCCTCCTCTTCCAGAACTTCAGCCTCTGCATTCCGCATGCTAGTGCCACATAGCCATACCCTTCTGGGTACACTTTTCTATACCGAATAGATTGAAACAGAGTTTTTTCTGTCTCTCTTAATAGTTTTCTCATGCTGTTTGGTGAACACCATTGTCTATTTGATGTAGTTCCTCCTTAGGTTTTTTGGGGTAAATTCTCTTTATTAGGGTAACCCTAAAAAATTTTTTTTAAAATTAGCTGTTGGATTTTTTCATAATACCTGACTTCCAGGCTTCTTACAATCTAAAGGGTTTAGAACACTACAGCTGGTAGAGGCAGTATTTGAAAGATGCTCACGTGCAAAGAATTCCTTCATTTGCATGTGTTCCATCTCTCCGGGCAGTCCAACCCACCAGGCTGACTGCATAAAGTTATGAATATCTGAGCATCATTGGGAAGAAAGAAGATTAGTATGGTAAGTACTTTTTTCTTCTAGGAGTGGTATATAACATTCATCCACACGGACCCACCCAACCTCCCTGGCTTTGGCGCACACTTGTGCTTCCAGTGGGCAAGATCTGGCATCATGGGGTGGAGCTGAGGGAGTTGGCACCTAGGTGGGTGGGAGGAGCCAGCTTGAAGACTTTCTGGCAAGCTGTTAAAGGGAACAGACACTGCCAGAAGTGTAGATGAACATCATATACCACTACTGATCTTACTTCAAGGGGGAGCTGTTGCAGCAGGCTATAACAATTAGGATTACGCCGCAGGTCTTAGGACCAGAAAAACTCCTAGCTAGCAATACCCAGCACGGACTGCCCTTCGACATTGGCTCCACCCCGACGTCAGTCTCGGTAGACAAAGGGGGACCCACCTAATTCAGTTCTTTTCCGCCGTGACCCACTCACATTGGGGAAGTTCTGGCTACTCTAGCCCAGCAAAAAAATGTAAAAATTATTTAGTATTTTCTTCAGAGATTTTCATCCTTCGTCAGGCATCAGTCACCCATTTCATCACCTGTGGTTCCTCCGACTCCAGTCCGATGTATGTCATCACCTTCATCTGTCTCCTCCAGGCCCAAGAGGAACAAGTGTCGCTGTGGCCACCAAATTTCCTCCAAAGACGGCCACGTTGAATGCGTCTTCTGTCTGGGCCCAGACCACGACAGCGCGACCTGCACCATCTGTCAAGGCTTCACCATCAGGACCAGAATCAGGCACCTGAAGACTCTCATGGCCCACCTTCTGGAGAAAAAAATGGACATCCTGTATGCCTTTAGGGACAAGGGATAGCATCGGGACGAGTTCCGAAAATGCTTCCACGACAAGGACCGTAGCCGGTCCCACCATCACTCCAGATCTTGGTCCCGCTCTCACTCTTCCCTCAAGAATTCCTCAAGCTCAGGGGACTGCCGCAAGCACCCAGAAGGCTCCAAGGTGCCAAGCCCTCCTGCTAAGAAACTGGCTCCAGCCAAGACAGGAACATCGGGGGAGAAACTGGTTAAACCCAAGGTGGTTCCTCTTAGGGTTACCCCCCTGACCTCTTCAGCACAGGCTACGGTACTTAAGAAGATTTCGACCTCGCCCGCTTTAGGCAAACTGCTGGGCGACAAGGTTACCTTGGCACCAAAGCCCGTCAAGCCGAGGTTGGACCCTATACCGATGCTGGTAGAGGCGACTGTGGTGGAAGTACCCACAGCAGGGACAGCTTCAGGTACCCCCAAATCCTCCACCTTGCAGGGTTCTGTGGGTGGTTTGCCCTCACACAACCTTCCTGATCTGGCTTCACTGCCCACCTTTCCAGGTTCAGCAGCCACAGTCTTCAAAAAAGACAAACTGCAGGAACTTTTCTCATTCTAGTGGAGTCAGTTGAGAAAACAGTCTCCGCCGCCGAAGTCAGACCCTAACCAGCCAGACAACAGGGAACCCGAGGGCCTTCCCACTCCTTCCCTGTGGAAGACCCCTGAGCGGCCGCTACCATGCCCACCCTCCAAGGTTCGTTCCCGGTCTCGGTCTCAGACCTGTCATCGGCACCCCTCTCAATCGGCTAGCCATTGCTGGTCTCAGTCCCGGTCCAGGAGCCGTTCCCGCTCTTATAGGCGGGCCCACCCCATTCCCGATGTCAGTCATTGTTCTGTTGTTGGTCCTGCAGCCAACAGTAGCTACCGACGCTCGAGTGGGGAGAGTCTGAGATGCAGCTCAGGCCATTCAGGGCCCAGTAGCAGATCATCCATCCCTTCTACCTCATCCCTCTTAGGGGTCGGGGGTTCCCCAGGAGAAAAGGACCAACCCCACTCACCTCCTGATGTTCCGACCTTCATGGATGTCATGAGGTACATCCAGGCCTCCAACGAATGGGAGACGGAGGACCTGGATCTGGAACGCCACCGACGAGCCAAATACCTGAGGCAAAAGGAGCCCAAACCTCTAGTGGTTCCTTCTTTTGGTGGATACCTTCCAGATCCTTACCAGGATTATTTGGAAGCATCCAGCTTCAGTCCCGGCAGTTCCAAAAAAATCAGACAGGCTGCATAGAGCCCTGAGAGATGAGCCCTTTCTGGCAGAACACCCTCAGGCAGACTCTTCGGTGATCATAGCTGCCCATGATAAGTCAAAACAGTCTAAACACCTAAGCTCCCAGAATCCCGCTACTTGGATCAGGTGAGTAAAAAGGTTTATTCTGCTTCCTCCTGCTCCATTAGGTCACTCAACTTCCTCACGCATATGGTCCAGTACCAGAATGCGCTATGGGAGAGAAAACAGGAGATAGCCAATGCCTTGCCAGACTCCGCACAAAAGACGGAGCTTCTGGATATATTAAAGTCAGGTTCGGACGTAGGCACGCATGTTCTCCTTGTCTTGTATGATACTACAGATACAGTGGCCAAAGCAGCAGAATCAGGTGTCTGCCTCTGGCGCCATACCTGGTTGAGGAAGCCCTCAGGTGCTCAAACCCGAGGAAACCAACAGGGCCAGAAAGGCAGTTTCAAAAGGAGAGTCAGCAACCAGCAACCTGGAGGCGCCCCTTTTCAAGGCCCCAAGTCCTCCCAAGCCTCTCTACCCACTCCCGGCTTTGCCCAGTGACTCCCTCCTGACCCCTCCCAGAGGAGGAGGTACCAGGGAAGGCTGTGGGGGTCGCTTCTCCCTTCATCTGAAGGATTGGAGCTCCATTACAGTGAGCCAATGGGTCCTAGACATTATAAGGAAGGGACACATGCTGGAGTTCACCGAAATTCCTCCAGATACTCCACCAGGGTCCGCAAGATATCCTCCTTCTCACATACCATTCATAGAAGGAGAAATCCAGGCTCTCTTGCAAAAAAGGCGATAGAACCAGTTCCTCTGCAGCAGTAAGGAAAGGGATTTTACTCTCATTTTTTCCTAGTTCTAAAGAAGACGCAGGATCTTAGGCCCATTCTGGACCTCAGCTCTTTGAACAACTATATAGAGTACCGAAGGTTCAGGATGGTGACCCTTCAAGGTCTTATTCCTCTGCTCTACCAGGGAGACTGGCTCTGCTCCCTAGACATGCAAGATGCGTACATGCACATCGGGGTCTTTCCCCCTCACAGGAAGTTTCTGAGGTTCCACTTCCAGGGGGGGCATTATCAGTTTCAGGTTCTTCCACTCGGCCTCTCCTCCACTCCTTGAGTCTTCACCAAATGTTTGGCAGTGATAGCTGTGACTCTAAGGTGCCTGGGGCATTACGTCTTCCTTTACCTCGACGATTGGCTGCTTGTGGCCCCGTCCAGGGCGCGCCTACTTGAAGCTCTCCGAGACACCTATACTCCGTTCTGAGAGGTGGGGATCACCCTGAACCTTCCAAAGTCATCCCTGGAGCCCAGCCAAAGACTCGTCTTTATAGGGGCAGTTCTGGACTCGATCCAGGGCATGGGTTTTCTGCCTCCAGAGAGGGGCGATCACCTTTGGGAGATAGCCGGATCGGTTCTAATAACCCCTCAGGTCCAGGCCAGGACATTCCTCAGGCTTCTGGGGCACATGGTGGTGGCCATTCCTGTCACTCCTTTGTCCCGTCTCCACATGAGTCCCACAGTGGATGCTCAGGGTGCAGTGGGACCAGTGCTCAGACGACTTAGACCAAGTGGTCAGAGTCACATAGCCAGTCAAGAGGACACTTATTTGGTGGCTGGACCCTCTCAATTTAGAGAATGGGGTCCCTTTCTATCAGGAGCCTCCAAATCAGACCTTAATGATGGATGCATCAGATTTTGGTTTAGGACACACCTAGGGACTTGACAAACACAAGTGGTCTGGACCCTGGAGGAGCGCGGCCTCCACATCAATGTACTGGAGATGTGAGCAGTCCTCAATGTACTGATTGCCTTTCAAGAGGACCTTGTCCCAGGCTCTCTCCTTGTTCAGACGGACAACATGGCGGTCGTCTTTTACATCAACAAGCAAGGGGGGAACACACTCCTATCCCCTATGCAAGGGAGGTGATGAGAGTCTGGTACTAGGCACTGGAGCGTCACATTTACCTGTCCGCAGTGCATGTTCCAGGCATCCAAAATGCCTTGGCAGACAGCCTAAGCAGGTCTCAGTCCAAGGGATATGAGTAGGAGTTGCTACAATCAGTAGCGGACCAGCTCTTCGACACATGGGGTCATCGAGAGCTGGACCTCTTTGCGTCATAGAAACTTAGAAACATAGACTTTGACAGCAGATAAGGACCACTTGGCCCACCCAGTCTGCCCATTTCTCTACCTACTGGATAAGCTGCAGATTCTAGTTAACCAACAGCCTACTTCCTGCAACCCCCCACTATAATTGCCTTATGTCTGTCCCATGCATGTTTGAATTCCCCCACTGTTTTAGACCCAACGACCTCCTCAGGAAGGCTGTTCCATGTATCCACCACTCTCTCCGTGAAAAAAAATTTCCTTACATTACCCCTGAGCGTCCCCTCTATCTTTAAATTGTGCCCTTGTTCTTACACATCTCTTTTCTGAAAGATGCTACCCTCCTGGACTTTGTTGATTCCCTTGAGGTACTTGAACATTTCTATCATGTCCCCCCGTCCCTCCTTTCATCAAGAGTATACATATTAAGCTCTCTCAAGTCTCTCTTCATATGGTTTCTGCTGCAGACCCTGCACCATTTTAGTTGCCCTCCTCTGGACTGCTTCCATCCTGTCTATGTTCTTGCGTAGATGAGGTCTCCAAAACTGCACACAGTACTCCAGATGGGGTCTCACCAACTGTCTGTATAGAGGGATAACCACTTCCCTTTTTCTACTTGTGATGCCTCTTCCTATGCATCCCCTGGCTCTCCTTACCGACTTTTCACATTGCTTACCCACCTTTAGGTCATCTGATATGACTACCCCAGGTCCTTTCCATTTTTGTTGTTGTTAGTACCTCCCCTGCTATTGTGTACTCTTCTCCTGGGTTTTTGTTTCCCAGGTGCATTACTTTGCACTTCTTTGCATTGAATCTAAGTTGCCATATGTCTGACCATTCCTCCAACCTTGCCAAGTCCCTTCTCATCTTTTCTACCCCCTCTTGTGTATCAACTCTGTTACAGATCTTTGTGTCATCTGCAAAGAGGCATACCTTTCCCTCCAGACCCTCTGCAGTGTCACCTATAAAGATGTTAAAGAGGACTGGACCCAGTACTGAGCCCTGAGGTACTCCACTAGTAACCCCCCTTTCTTTGGAATGTGTTCCATTCACTATTACCTTCTGTGTCCTGTTGTGCAGCCAGTTTGCTACCCAGGCTACCACCCTGGGACCCACTCCCAGGCTGGCTAACTTGATTATTAATCTTTTGTGCGGGACTGTGTCAAATGCCTTGCTAAAGTCTAGGTAGGCCACATCCACAGCCCTTCCCTGGTCTATTACTTTGGTCACCCAGTCAAAGAAATCAATTAGATTCATCTGACATGACCTTCCTGCTGTAAATCCATGCTGCTTTGGGTCTTGTGCCCCGCTGGCCTCTAGGTACTCAAAAATTCTTTCTTTCAGAAGTGATTCCATCATTTTTCCCTACAACTGAGGTCAAACTTACAGGCCTGTAGTTTCCTGCTTCTGCCTTGCTCCCACTTTTGTGAAATGGAATCACATCTGCCCTCCTCCAGTCCTCAGGTACCGCCCCATCCTGCCATGATTTGTTAAAAAGCGTGGTCAGTGGTGTCACTAGGTCCTCCCTTAGTTCTTTTAGGATTCTGGGGTGAATCCCATCAGGCCCCATTGCTTTGTCCACCTTGAGTTTTAGGAGTTCTTTCAGAACTCTTTCTTCTGTGAATGGACTGGTGTCAACCCCTACCCAGAGTGCTTCTATTGTCTGGTTTAGGTAACTCCTTCTCATCTTCTTTTGTGAATACTGAGCAAAAGTATTCATTCAGTATCTCTGCCTTTCACTGTCTCCCTCTGCCCACCTCCCCTCTCCTTTATTAATCTTCACTATCCCTCCCTTAACCTTTCTATGCTCCCTAATGTACCTATAAAAGGTTTTATCCCCCTTCTTAACTGAGTTGGCTATTTTTTCCTCGGTTTGGGCCTTTGCTAGTCTGACTGCCTTCCCCACTTCTTTCTGCTTAAATTGATACAGTTTCCTGTTGCGCTTCTTCTCTGATTCCTTAGACTTTTTGAATGCAGCCTTTTTCTCCTTAACCATCCCTGCCACCTCTTTTGAGAACCATAGTGGTTTTTTACTCCGCTTTGTTTTCTTTATTTGTTTCACACAAAGGCTTGTTGCCTCTATGATGGCAGTTTTGATTTTTCTCCATTGTTCTTCTACCCCTCCTTTTTGTCATTTGCTAGTGCATTTTCAGGTATTCACCATTTTGCCAAAGTTAGCCCTTCTAAAGTCCAGTATCCTTGTTTTTGTATGGTTTATCTCCATGGTTGTGCTCATTGTGAAGCACGCTGTGCAGTGACGCTTGTTCCCAGATGTCTACTGACTTCTAAATTTGTGATCCTCTCTCCATTTGAGAGTACCAGGTCTAGTATTGCTCCCTCCCGAGTGGGTTCCAACACTAGCTGTCTAAGGCCTGCCCCCTGCATGGCATCGAGAATTACCTTGCTCTTGGATGTGGCTGCAGTACATGTTATCCAGTTAACGTCTGGCATATTCAGGTCCCCCATCAACAGTATCTCCCCTTTTTCAGCCATTTTGAGAATGTCCTCTATCATTTGTTGTCCATTTCCTCCCCTTGAGACGGGGGTCTGTATACAACCCCTGTGCGGATTGTGATGCCATTCCCTGTCTCCAAGGTGACCCAGAGTGTCTCTTGTCCTCCCCTTTACTTTTTAATTCTGTAGCTTTGATCCCTTCCCTTATGTATAGAGCTACTCCACCTCCTCTTTTACCTTCCCTGTCGCTTCTGTAGATTGTGTACCCTGGTATGTTGACATCCCAGTCATGGTTCTCGGTGTACCATCTTTCCGTGACCACCACAATATCCAATTGTTCATCTTCCATCAGGGCTACTAGCTCAGGAAGCTTGTTTCCCAGACTACAGGCATTGGTACTCATTGCCCTCCATTTAATGTTGGCTTTATCCTTTTTCCCCCCATCCCTGCTCTTACTGTCCTTGTCTATTTTTCCATTTACCCCGTCCTGCCCCGTGTAGAGCTCTGTACCTCAGTGTTTACCTTACTACCTGCCATGTTTTGTGGGGGGAGGCTTGAAATTTCCTGCCTTTTATCAGCACCTCCCCCCCTTGGCTAGTTTAAAGGCTTGCCAAGGAAGCATTTAAACCTATCATCTAGGAGCTTGGTTCCCTTTGTGGACAGATGCAGACCTTCATGCCAGTACAGACCTTTCTCTCTCCAGGTGGCCCCCCAGTCCCCAATGAAGCCAAAGCCCTGTGCTCTGCACCAGTTTTGCAACCATTCATTAAACTGCATGGTGTGCAGTACCCTAGTCTCACTCCTGCCAGGGACTGGTAGCACCTCTGAGAAGGTTACCGTGCTTGCTACCCATCTGAGGCCCTTCCCCAACTCCACAAATTCATTCTGCACTGCACTGATCCCATGCCTAGCTAGGTCATTTGTCCCAAGGTGGACTATGATATCTAGTTCCTTCTCCTGTGATGCTGCTTCTGCAATCCTGAGGATTCGCTTCCTGTCCCTCCAAGCCATGGCACCAGGCAGGCACCTTACTTCCTTCTCCTCTCCCTTTCCCAGTTTTACCCCCCTAACAATAGAGTCCCCTATCAGAAGCTGTTTCCTTCCCCTGTGGTGTCCCTTGCCACCCTTTTGTGGGTCTCCCTTGTGGATGTCCTCAGCATTCTTCTGGGTCTCCACTGAGGGTGCCATCATAGAGGAACCTTGCTCTGCCAGAATGGCATATGGTTTGTGTAGAGGTATAACTAAGGGGCTTCGCCTCTGGTCCACCACCCGCACCCTCCCAGAACCCACTGTGGTCCAACTGCTCTTCATACTTGGCAACCTCTGAGGCAGTGGTTGTGGCAGTGGTGCTTTTGGAAGGAGGCCCCTTAGTCCTTGCTAGTTCAGCCTGGAGGTGGGCAACCTTCTCCCTCGGAGCTGACAGTTGCCTGCAAATGGGATAGCAACGCAGTTTCCAGAATGTCTCCTGGAAAACTGCTGCCCCACAACCAGTGCATTGCACCACTCCCCACATGTCTATCTCCCTTATAGTATACAATATGTAATATATATATATATTTTTTTTTTTATTATTATTTGTGGTGTGTACCTACCCTTTTTGCACTGTGCTCGATTATTAAGGATATGACAGTTCTGCCCCAAGACCTGTTGAGGAAGTGATGTCAGAACTGTGGCTATAAAGGAAATGCCACGCCGGGGGGGGTGTGTGGGGTAGGGTGGATGGGTAGGTAGTCCACAGCCACTGGTGACTGTTAGAAACAATCAAATACACAACTGCTCCACCACCCTGGTGAGTATTGCCTTTTATAGTAATTCAACTAACATCACAATTTACTAGACCACGGCTCCTGCACAAACCACTCTACTGAGTCCAGGGATAAAAATGAACTCACTCCTCAGCCAGCAGGATACTTTTAAAATGTTGCAAAAATATCCTTCCAAATCCTAGGTCTCAACCCCAACAATCAAGCAAATTCAGTTGTACCTCACTCCCTCTGGTTATAAAATTACTACACTTTTAATGGAATCCTGCAATTCTCTGCTTAATGCCAATAAGGAAAAAAAATGAAACTTTTTGTAGAAAGCTTAGCACCCCTTCTTAACAAGTCCCACCAGTATTATGCCTTACCAGGTTTCCAGGTCCTAAATGGAGTTATAGTTTGTTCTTTGCAGTGTAGCAAGGTTCTCAGCTTCCAACAGACAAATCAAAGTCAGTCTGACTGACTTCTAACTGTGAAGGATGCCTAAGACAGCACAGTGATGAAACCCCACCCAGAGCCAATTGATTGACTAGTGACACCTGTGATGTAAGCAGGCCTTTCAATGTAGGCACTCTGCTATGTCTGATTCCAATACACAAAATCTTTCAGTGAAGCCAGGGATAAAAACTTAACTTCTCAGCCAGCAAGACACTTTTAAAATGTTACAAAAATATCCTTCCAAATCCTAGGTCTCAACCCCAACAATCAAGCAAATTCAGTTGTACCTCACTCCCTCTGGTTATAAAATTACTACACTTTTAATGGAATCCTGCAATTCTCTGCTTAATGCCAATAAGGAAAAAAAAATTTTTGTAGAAAGCGTAGCTCCCCTTCTTAACAATTCCCAACAGTATTATGCCTTACCAGGTTTCCAGGTCCTAAATGGAGTTATAGTTTGTTCTTTGCAGTGTAGCAAGGTTCTCAGCTTCCAACAGACAAATCCCCATGCAATGCCTTACCAGGTTTCCAGGTCCTAAATGGAGTTATAGTTTGTTCTTTGCAGTGTAGCAAGGTTCTCAGCTTCCAACAGACAAATCCCCATGCAATGCCAAACTGCCAGTTTTCTGCTTGTGAGAGCACGCGTCTGGTGTTTCTGGCCAGATGCATTGTCCCTTTGTTGGGCAGGGAAGTATCTTCATGCCTTGCCTCCCTTCCCTCTCATTCAGAGAGTCCTGTTGAAGATACAGGCCGAGGGGGCTCGAATGATTCTAATCATCCTGTAGAGGGCTCAGCAGATTTAATTCCCACTACTTCAGCAGTTGTATTCAGAACCTCCAGTTCCGCTCCCAGTATGCTCGCAGTTGCTGTCCCAGGATCAGGGCATGCTGGTCCATCCAGATCTCAGGTCTCTGCACCTTCATGCTTGGCTCCTGCAGACGCAGTAAGGTTAAGGTATGGGGTCTCCCAGGAGGTGGCAGACGTCCTCATCTCAGTGAGAAAGCCTTCTACTCGCTCCATTTATGCTATGAAGTGGAAGTGTTTTTGTCTCTGGGCTTCATCTCACCATCTGGACCCCCTTACCTGTCCGGTGAACTCAGCATTACAGTATCTCCTCACCTTATACCAGCAAGGCTTGAGTTACTCTTCAATAAAGATGCACATGTGGCATCTCTGCATATCATGTTCTCTTGGGGGATAGAACCTTGGCCCAACTGGACGTGGCCTGCACCTTTTTATGAGGGATTCTGCATATGAGACCTCCCATCAGGGATTCTATCCCTTCCTGGGACCTCCTGTTTGTGTTGGAGTAGCTCACACTCCCCCCCCACTTGAACCAGCGGCTGAGTGTGAGCTGCGATACCTTTCCTGGAAGGTTTGTTTTTTAGTTGCTGTTACTTTGGCTCAAAGAGTTCCCAAGCTCCAGGCTCTGATGTGTAAAGAGCCTTATTTAGTTTTTCACAGTGAGAGAGTTTCCTTCAGAACAAATCCTAAGTTCCTTCCTAAAGTGGTCTCAGAGTTGGCCCTCAACCAGTCGGTTGACCTTCCAGTTTATTTTCCTTCTCTATCTAATAGAGAAGAAGCTCTCCTTCACACTCTGGATGTTCACAGGGCACTGAGGTACTACCTCAAACGTACGGCTGCACACCGTAAATCGGAGCAACTGTTCGTGGCTTTTGCACCACAACATTTGGGCAACCTGATGTCCAAGCAGACTATTTCGAAGTGGATTGTCTACTGCATCGTGTTTTGCTATGAAAAACACAACCCCTTCCAGGTCCAGTTAGGGGTCACTCCACCAGAGGAGTTTCAGCTTCTTTCGCCACATTTTAAGATTGTCTCTATAAGGACATATGCGTGGCCGCCACCTGGAATTCTGTGCACACTTTCGTGACACACTATATCCTGGACATTGCATCCAGGCGCCATGCCAGTTTTGGCTTGGCAGTCCTTCAGGTGCTTCTTTCCTGACTGGCCGAGCGGTCAGCATTGTTTCACCCTTCCTCCTCCCGGGATTAGACTCCTCCTTGGTGCATGACTGCTTGGGATTCAGTCCTAATGGTTATAGCTTGCTGCAAGAGCTCCCCCTCAAAGTAAGATAGTACAGTTTTGTAAGAACTTACTGTAACAGTAGATCTTCGAGAGGAGCTCTTGCAGCAGGCGCTGCTTTCCTGCCCTCCATCCCCCAAGTGAGGTATTCAGGACATCATCTTCAGGCTTCGCCTCCTTCTCTCGCTGGGGCTCATTCCACGGTCTTGGCTGGGAACTGGGTGGAGCTGGGTTCCCCTTTGTACTGTGACCGACGCCGGGTGGAGCTGACGTCAGCGTGTCCCTGCTGGGTATTGCTAGCTAGGAGGTTTTCCGGTGGGTCCTAAGGCCTGTGGAGTAGTCCTAATTGTTATAGCCTGCTGCAAGAGCTCCTCTCGAAGATCTACTGTTACAGTAAGTTCTTACGTAACTGTACTTTACAGGTAAGTAACCTGTTTTTTTTTAAATGCAGCAACTGTGTTCGTCGGATTCATTGCTATAGCAAGCAGATTGACATCTACAGGAATTTCTCAGGGTGCTTCATTTAAGTTAAATCTTTCAACATCATATTACATTTATAATTTGTTTATTGTGCAGCCTGGACTCTGTGGCACAGAATAATGCTGACAGTCTGCACTGTCAATACTTTCCGTTGACATATATATGATTTAGCAGAACTGCAGCTACTGTTCTCACTGGATTAACTGAAGCTATGTACGGAAATGAACGTGAATATATATTCCTGGAGTTCATCAAAGGTAATTTCTACTTTTCATATGATATTTAATAAATTTTAATGACAAGTCAATTGTGCAGTGCTCGGGTTAAGAAGATATATTTCAGTAAATGAAAATTTTGTGAACTTGGGCATGTGGTGTTACCCATGCATGCAAAAAGCCACTGAAAAGCTAGCATGGGGAATCATCCAGCCCCCCGAACCCCACCCTTGTCTGTTTACTCAGTGGATGTCCTTGTGTCAAGTGGCACTCTGCACACTTCAATTGGCCATTGCCATAATGATTTAGATTTCCCTGTTGTCCACTGTCACCCTCTGCCACCAACTGTCCTGCGCCACCATGTCAGCAATTTCCCTGGTGTCCACTGTCACCCTCTGCCACCCTCAACTGTCTTGTGCCACTATGTCAGCAATTTCCCTGGTGTCTAGTGTCATCCCCACCCTTCTATCACATGACGATATATTAATACTGATTGCTGTGGTGCCTCCAATGCCCCTGCTGTCTATGGGGGGGAGGGCTGGATGATGTGCTTAGTGCATGGAGGGGGCTGCTAGCCATCAGGGAGGCAGAGTGGCACTGGGACAGGTGTCTATTGGGAGAGGGGTCACAGTAAACACAAGTGATTAACTCAACATGTCATGCCAAGGCATCAGAAGGCGGGTGGTGCCACTAGACACCACAGTAATCAGTATTAATATGTTGTGTGATATGAAGGTGGGGGATGACATGGTGGCGCAGGACAGTCAAGAACATCCACTGAGTAGACGGACCAGAGTGAGGTTGGGGGGGAAGGATAGTGGTCAACAGGGAAATCTAAATGATTATTTCAGTGTGTTAGGACTCTTAGTTCACACACATAGTGAATATTGACGTTCTTCTGACTAGTTTTTTCCTGGGGGGGATTAATTCCATTGGGTTTTTATTCAGATTCCTTAGACTGTTGCTTTACATATAGCAGTTTGATTATATACTGCCACTTTTTTGAACTCTGAACATATTAGGATGTATGATCTCACTCACTTGGGGGTTCCTTGATAGGTTTAATTCCACTGGGTAAATATTGTAATGATTGATGTAAATGATGGTGTGTTAGGACTCTTGGCTCACATTCAAACTAACATACTAAAATGCCAGCAGAATAGGCCTAATGGTCTTTCGTGTCTGCTCGTTAGGTCAGCCCCCACCTTGCTGCCCCCCTCTCCCTCTCTGGCTTCTGCCTTCCCAGTCCCGGATATTCTCGCTGCACCGGTTTTTGCTTCCAGAACCCTTCCCCTGTACCTGTCCCACCCCCTCTTGAACCCTTCCACCATTTCTGCCTCCACCAGCCCCCTGGGCAGCGCATTCCATGGCTCCACCATCCTCTCAGTAAAGTAGCACCTCCTCCTTTCTCCCCTGAATCTCCCCCCCCCAGCTTCCACCCATGCCCTCTAGTTGTCTCCCCCTTCCTTCGGAGCACCCTGACTGCTCCTCCCCTATTTACCCCCTTCATGTACCTGAAGACCTCTATCATGTCCCCCCGGTCCCTTCTCTCTTCCAATGTGTACATATTTAGCTCTTCGAGCCTCTCCCCATAGGTTCTATTCCCCAAACCCCAAATCATTTTGGTTGCCCTCCTCTGGACCCTCTCCAGGAGTTCAATGTCCCTCTTTAAATGTAGCCTCCAAAACTGCACGCAGTATTCGAGGTGCGGCCTCACCAAGCAGTTATACAGTGGGAGTATCATTTCCCTCCTTCTGGAGGTGAGCCCCCTAGCGATGCATCCAAGCATCTTGTTGGCCTTTGCCGCCGCCCTCCTACAAGTCTCCAAGTTGTGCATCTTGACATCCACCACCACCCCCGGGTCCCTCTCAGCCATCGAGACTTGCAGCATCCCCCCCCCAAGGTGTACACTTGGCCTGAGTTTCTGGCTCCCAGGTGCAGTACCTTGCATTTCCCTGCATTGAACCTCAGCTTCCGCTTTTCTAGACCACCTTTCCAGAGCCTCCAGGTCCCTCTGTAGGGCCACTCTCCTCTCCTCCCCATCCACCACTGCCCCCAGTTTTGAGTCAACCGCAAAGAGACTCATCTCACTCCTGATACCCTTCCTTATGTCAGAGACATAGGCGTTGAACAGGAGGGGCCCAAGGACCCATCCTTGAGGGACTCCACTAATGACCTCCTTGGGGATGAGACTATCTCTCCAACCACGACCCTCTGGGTCCAGTTCTGGAGTCAATTTCCTATCCATCTGATCTTCTGGTTCCCCACCCCCCATTTCTCCCAGATTATCCAACAGGACCCCATGAGGAACAGAGTCAAATGCCTTGCTGAAGTCAAGAAAGAGGACGTCCACTGGTCTACCCAGGTCCAAGGCACTTGTCACCCAGTCATAGAACTCCACAAGGTTTGTCTGACATGATTTCCCTGGGATGAATCCATGCTGTCTATCGTCCAGGCACCCCAACTTTTCCAGGTCCCCCTCAGTCTCTCCTTGACAATGCCCTCCATCACCTTGCCCACCACCGATGTCAGTCTGATGGGCCTGTAGTTCCCTGCCACCTCCCTTGATCCCCCCTTGTGGATAGGCACTATATGCACCACCTCCAGTCCTGGGGCATCCACCCTGTCCTCAGAGAGATGCTGAAGAGCTCCGCCAGGGATTTCGCCAGGACATCCGCCAGTTCCTTCAGCACTCTGGGATGTAATTTATCCTGCCCTGGTGCTTTCTCCGTCTTAAGGGACCTGAGGGCTTCCCTCACTCTCTCTGCCATGATTTCCATCTCTGCTACCTCGTCCCCCTGCTTTGCCTTCCCCCCACCTGCCAGTGATGCCCCCCTTCCCAGACCCGCCAATTGTTAAGGGGTTCCCATTCCTCAGTTTCACCATCTCCTCCCATGTATGATGCAGCCCCATTTTCCTTGGAAAACTGAGGTGAAGTACTCATTTAGTACCTCAGCCTGCTCCCCGGGTCTTGTGCCCATCCCTCCCTGTTTTAATCCTGCTAATCTGCCCTTCACCCTTTGTTTTTCCCCAATGTAGCTAAAGAACCCCTTGTTCCTGCTCTTAATTTCCCTGGCCAGGTTCTGCTCCTTCCTTGCCTTAGCCGCCCTCACCACCCTAGTGGTCCTTCTGGTCATCAGCTCGTACTCCCCTCAGTCCCTTTCACTCCTTCAGCACTTGAATTGCCTATAGGCCGCCTTCTTTCCCCTCACCACCTCCTGAACCTCCCTGGTCCACCAGCAGGGTTTTCGGGCCCTACCACATTTCCATCTTAGTCTTGCGCAGGTGCTGGTAGCATCCTGCACCCTCCTCCTGATGATTTCTCACCTACTGTCAGCGTCCATGTCTGGCCCAATCCCATCAAAGTGCTCCTTAAGGATCCTTTCCATTTCCTTGAAATCCGCCCCCCTGAAGTCAGTTACCTCCATCTTTGTGCAGCCTTCTACCCCTCCTAGGTTCAGGCAGAACCAGACCATAGCATGGTCGCTCCCGACAATGGGTCTCTTACCTCCAGGCCCCCAGTCTGGTCACTGTCTGCCAGGACCACATCCAGTATCTGCTCCTCCCTGGTTGGTTCCCCCACCTGCTGAGTTAGGAATGCATCCTGAAAGACATCCAACAACCTCTGTTCCCTGGCCACTGAGGATGTCATAGTCTCCTAGTCTGTTCCTGGCATGTTTAAGTCCCCCAACACCACCACCCTTTCCCTTTCCAATCTGCAGTGTCTCCCAACCTCTGCCACCAGACTCTCCTCCAGCTCCTCCGCAGTGCAGGGGGTCTATACACCACTCTGATTTTTACTCTCTTGCCCCCCCTTGTTATCAAGGTGACCCAAATCACCTCTACAGTTCCCTCTGCCTCCTCCACTCCTATGGCAATGCAGTTTCTGACTATTATTGCTACCCCTCCTCCCCTTTCCTTCCCCCGTCCTTCCTGAACATGGTGTAACCCCTCCAGGTTCAGGTCCCAGTCGTGCCCTGCGGTGGCCCAGGTCTCAGTGACCGCTGCCATCCACCTCTCCTCAGTTAGCATCGCCTGGAGCTCAGGCATTTTATTGCCCAAGCTCCTGGCATTTAGCAGGACTACCTTCCACCCTTCCTATATACTTCCATTTCCCTGCTCTGTTCCTGTGGGATTCTGTCTTCCCTGGTCCACACCTTACCAGTCGGCCTTTTCCTGCATTCCTCCAAGCTCCCAGAGTGAGACAGAATCCCTCCTTTATTGGACCCCCTTGACATCCTTTTCTCCCATCCCTCCCCCCTTCACAAGTTTAAACCCACCTTTCACCAGTGAACCCTCTATTTTTCAACTTAAGGTTTTCCTTCCCCTCCGAATTGAGATGGAGCCTATCTCTAGCATACAGCCCCCTTATCCTCCCAGGTCTCCCCCCCAATCCCCCATCAACTCATACCCTCTGGCCCAACACCACTCCCTGAGCCACTGGTTTATCACCCTAATCTCCCTCTTGTGTTCCTCACTAGCCCTTGGCACCGGCAGGATTTCCGAGAAGGAAATTGTGCATTCTGTATCATGACAGACCCTGGCAAGCTCCCTGAACCTTGCCTGTATCTCTAGCTCACTATTTCCTCAAAGTCATTGGTACCCAGGTGGACCAATATGTCCGGGGAACCTCCACAATCCTTTGCCAGCTGATATACCTCATGTAACATGATATTATACAAGATAATATCAATTGTCAGTATAAAAGCCAAATGAAAAAATACCTGTCAAGGACCCCTAAGAAAATGAAACCATGCATCCCAATTTCCCTCAATGCCATTGTTACCTGGCCCCTCCCCCCAGCCGGCTCCTTGCTGTACAAACAAAATCGGACCTGAAACAGAAAGTTTGCAGCCTCGCCAACAAGAGAGATTTCTCAGAAAATCTGCCTGGGACCTAGCCATTCTACTTTTTTCCTTTGGTGTGGGATGTCGGCATATAACTTCAGTAGTGTATAAATTAAGGAGTAACCCACAGAGCGATGTGAGGAACTGGAGACTGCTTTTCAGTTCAAAGCCATTCATTGGGAAAAGGACGCTCAGAATTTGCTACCCAAGTCTTACAATGCACATGCCTAACCCACAAACCAGGCAAGTCTTTAACTCCTTCTGCAATTTTTATTTATTTATTTATTTTAATTTATTAACCGGGTAACAGCACTGGGTAAAACAATACTCTTTTTCAGGCTCAATCCGCACACAAACAACAAATAAGTCATAACCTATACAACATAAAAATTAAATGCATAGATAGTCTACAAATAACAAGTTAACACATGGAAAAGACATTAATAAATACATTTACAAACATCCAGGCAGGACAAATATTCTTTCAGCCTAAATTTAAACACCTCTAATGACATAGTAGCATGTAAATTGCTGGGGAGATCATTCCTAAAAGCTGGAGCAGTAATAGAGAACGAACGAGAACCTTTTTTGGATTTACACAGAGAAGATGTAAGAAGAATACCAGATGAGGACTTCAAACTTAGACCAGTAGTACGAACCATAACAAGATCCTGCAGAGGGCGGTAAGAATTACTATGAATTGCTTTAAAAATTTGACAACCTGAAAAATAAGCAAATTTACTACTGGGAAAAGGGGCTAAAACAAAATGACAAATGTTGTGATAGGCTACTTTCAAAATGTTACTTTTTCCCATGTCAAGATTACAGTAGAGACTGGCATTATAGTTTAAATGGCAATAAAAAACCAATAGCAATGGAATGCCGAGTTGACAATGGAAAATATTTTTTAAACTTATACAGTGTACCAAGTTAGTTATTAATAGTACGACTAACTCGAGTCACTTGGGGCAATAGAGTCAGGCTTGTATCCAATAAAAAACCTAGATATCTAAATTCTGACACCTGTTCAATAGAAATATCATTCAAATCATGTATCTGCAAACTAGGATAATTCCTAATCATGAGAGGTGTACCAAAGAGCACTGATTTGTTTTTTCTTATATGCAAAGCCATAGCATTCTGAACAAACCACCGACATATATTCTGAAATTCCGTTTTTAGTGAAGCAGCAAGATGAGCTCCATCATTAGACTGATAGTAAACAATCAAGTCGTCCACATATAAGAGCGTGTCACATGAACTACATAATGATGGAAGTTGGTTAACAAACAAGGAGAACAACAAGGGCCCCAAAATACTCCACACTTAAGTCGACATGCATCAGACTAAACTGAATTAATGGAAACCACCTGAATACGATTCTTAAGATAGATTGCAAACCAGTTAACCACCCCTAGGGGTAATCCCAAATCAATAAGTTTAACCTTCAAAATGGGAATGATCAATTAGATCAAACACCCTGGCCAGGTCCACAAACACAGCCCCAGTCATAACTCCCAGTTCAAATCCTCCAAGGACGGTGTTAGTGAACCTGATCAGGGCAGTATCTGTCCCATGGTTTTTTCTGAAGCCGTGCTGCTGAGGACACATTAGGTGGTAAGACTCTAAGTAGTATATAACCTGATTTGAAACCAATTTCTCCAGAATTTTACTCAGTGGATTTAAAACAGAAATTGGTCTGAAGTCCTCAGCTAGTACAGCTCCAGATTTCTTAGGGACAGGCACTACACGTGCACATTTCCAAGCTGTAGGAAAAACACCAGTAGCAATGCCTGCACCAAGAACATTAGGGTAGCAAAGCCTGACTATTTCAGGTCTCAGCTATCCCATGCACAATCCTCCAACTTCCGGAAAGTTATGCACTCCCTCTTAAATCCACCGGCCTAACCCAGCACCCCAGCAGCTTTCAAGCAACATGGCAAACCTGACACTGACCCTGTTTGCACTGAAGAAACCCTTAATAAATGTTTCACTTCTTGTGCCCTACCTGATGGCTACCCCTCTCCCCTTCTGTATCCCCTCTTACACCATTAACAGCTCCTTCCAGTTCATGCCCATCTGTGAACAAGAAGTCCTCATTGCCCTCCATTCATTAAATACCTCCAAATCCAGCCCGAACGGATGGGATCCACCCAAAACTCATGCAGATTTCAGCACCTGCTATTGCCAAGCCTATTACCCACCTCTTAAATCTCTCATTCACCTCAGACACAGTCCCGCAGGCCTGGAAAGCAGCCTGCATAATTCCCCTTCACAAAGGCGGTGACCCCACTGTGCCTGGTAATTACAAGCCAATCTCTCTTCCTCCAGCCCTTGCCAAACTACAAGAATCCCTGGCCCACACCAGACTTTCTGAATACCTCACGGCTATCAATCTCCTCTCTCCCAACCATTCAGGATTTAGAAAACAACACTCCACAATCTCTCACTTCTGCAAGTCACCAATTACATCCACACCACTTCTGATCAATGCCAGCGAATAGCAGTAGTATTTGTCAATCTGGCCAAGGCCTTCGACTCTGTCTCTCACCCACTCCTCCTGGCAAAACTAGAGTCAACAGGACTAGCACCCATCATTGTCCAGTGGTTCCAATCCTATCTATCCAACAGGATACATTATGTCAGAATAGCTGACTCCACTCCCCCCTCTCCCTATTCTAGCAGGTGTGCCTCAAGGATCGGTACTTGACCCCATCCTATTCTCTTTAGTCATAAATGACCTTCCCTCCTCCTGCACCAACTCGCACATACACATGTATGCTATGCAGATGACACTATCGTCTTTACCTCAGGTCCTGTCCTACATGAAGTCCAAGCCACCTTCCAGAATGACTTCGATAACATTCAGTACTGGTTCAGGAATAATCAACTAAAATTAAATACCTCCAAAACAGTATCTGTGGTTTTCGGCACAGTGCAAAACCTAAACAGAGCTCCATCTCCTCCCCTCATCACTTCACTGGATGGTTCACCATTGAACTCTGTCACAAAATACAAATACCTTGGTGTCTGATTGGACTCCCATTTGTCCTTCTCAACTCGCATTGAAGCAATTACCTCAAAATTACGCCCCAAACTAGGTATGGTATACCAGAATAGAGATTCTCTCCCGCTACTGGCCAGACACGAAATCCTATCTAAAATGATCATCCCTATCTTTGTTTATGTGGATGTGGTATACAGCACTGCCCCTGCATCCACTCTGTCCAGACTGGACACCCTCCTGAACTCATTCTACCGCTTCACTACAAACTCCCCCCTCAGGACACACAACTGCGATCTTTACTCCTCTCTAGGCCTAACTCCACTTTCCCACCGACGCTATATCCACTCCCTCAATCTCATATCCAAATTCTGGTTCAACCTGCTTCCCACATACCTATCGGATAGTCTCTCCATCATCTCTCACTCCCCTATGAGCTGAGGCACAGGAATGCTAGGTCCTTCACCCTGCCTTGGCCATCCTCCACAGCTAGTAAATCCACATTTTCCTATCGATTCCCCAGCTTGTAGAACAAACTCTCCCCCTCCATTAGGAACTCCTCTTCCCACTATGCCTGCAAAAGAAGAAATTAACTTCATACTTACCATAATTTCCTTTTCTGTTAGCTCCAACATTGTCAATGGGTAATCATTACAACTGGGTATAGTGCACCCCTACCAGGGGAATGGCACAGTCCAAGCTTTAGAATGCTGGGCACCTGAGAATTCCCTGCACTATCAGCAGATCCCCAGTTATTACTTACTATGCAGTGCCATGAAAACTACACAGAAACACAATCACAAATAATTACATATTTACCATAATTAAAACCAGTCTTACCTTTCTATCTGACCTTCAGGAAAGGGATACCTTTTATGGACCCACAAAGGATGCCTGAAGTATTCGGCTCTTCTTGACAAGAGAGCATGCTCCCTTAAGGTGCTTCCCAGGTGCCACATGTGTCACCAACGTTACCATCTGTGAACGGAGGCTAATATACAATGAGACATGCTCGTAATTTTTTCTTTTTATTTTTAAAGGCAGAGAACTAAACTGCAACAGGAAGCACACCTCAATTAACCAATGAAACCTGTTAACCTGTGGTCAAAGAAAACTAATAAATCAGCATATAAATATACATATCAGAGTGCAGTGCAGCAAGATAGAGAGATCCACATAGGGGATTTTACTGAAAAACAGACCTCTCTCGTAGCATGCAGGTTAAGATTCTGCCTCAGGAGCCAGGCTCCTGGGTGGGTCCCGTTGACAATGCTGGAGCCAAAAGAAAAGGAAATTATGGTAATTATGAAGCTAATTTCTTCTTTTTGTAATGCTCCACATTGCCAATGGGTAATCATTATAAATGGGTTTTAAGACGCAGTACCCAGACAAAAAAAACGGGAGGGAGGAGAATGTTATCCTGTATGCCAGATGCTTCAGAATTACTTGCCAGCTGTTTCCTGCAATACTCTGTGACCTAAAGCTAGGTTAACAGAACTCTGAACATCCAATTTATAAAGTTTCCTGAATCTGTGGACTGTAGTTTCTTTGCATAGTTCTGAAACTGTAGCTTTACCACTCACAACCCAGGAAGTTGCCATCGTTCTGGTGGACAGAGCCTTGATAAGAGCCAGAGGCCTCTTCTTTTGCACCACATAGGCCTTAGCAGCACAGACCCTCCCTCCCCCACCCACCTGGCTAGAGTGGGTTTAGGGGCCTTTTGTCCTTGTTTGGCTGGCCCAAAATGCACAAATAGATCATCTGACTTAAGAAATTCAGACGTACAATTAAGGTGTATTGTCATGGTGCAAGATAATTCAAAACTTGTACAATTTCTTCCCTTGAATAGAGGAGGTTGTGGACAGTCAGACAAATATATGTCTTGGACTCCTGGAAGGCGATACGCACCTGAGGGATGAACACTATTCTGAATACCACCACCTGTCCTTATGCCTAACAAAGTATGGCTCCTTAACAGGAAGCCTGAAAAATAACACATCCAGCCAAGTGGAAAAGAATAGTTTGGAGAACTCCTTATAGCTCCTTAACAGGAAGCCTAAAAAAAAAAAAAGCATGTAGTGAAGTGGATGGGAGTGGTTCAGAAAACTCCTAGTAAGGAGCATTCATAACCCTGAGATTCCACATCAAGCCAGATCCGACAGCAGATGTGTCCTACAAACACGCGCTTATGAGTTCCTAAGCCTCCCCGGACTGCGACAGCAGAACCCAGCCTCTCAATGAACTCAAGGCAACCTCTCTGCCTTCTTAGAGAAAACCAAAAAAATTTCAGAATAAGGGCCATTGAACAAGAAACCTTTCGCAACTGGTCCAAGGGAAAGAGAGAGATGGCCCCTTTTGGAGCCTAGGCTGCAGACACTGAGGATTTCTGGCGGCCATCAAAGAGTAAAGTGGTTTATTTTTAATTTTGATGGCCTCCTCCACTCAGTAGGTAGGGCGTGGGCTCTGTCATTCCAGGATTTCTTTGGGTTGAGAGAGAGAGAGAGAGACCCTGAGCATGTCTCTGCTCACCAGAAAGCGCAAGAGTGCTTGCTGAACAAGATCCTTTAAGTCTGAGAAACACAGTCTAGTCGGCCGCTCAGCAGGTAACAAGGAGAAGCAGCTCCCTCCAGAGCATCCTCATTTCAATTGATTATCATCTCAGTATTCTTTGAGAAAAGATATTAATAGCAGGAAATACACTCTGAAGGCCCATTCTTGAGGCAGAGCGATCACCGCCCTAGTCTGTGGTCACTTACGAGACCGAATAGCCTTCTTGGATCTGAGCCCTGTGGCTGGAGGAACAGATTGATCAGAGGTAGACCAAACTGGTTGAACAGGGGTCAGAAAACACCTCCGGTCCAACTTCCACTGCACGGGATGAACAGACTGCAACTTAAGCAGTCCGCCCAAAGGTTAAGCACACCTGCCAGGGGACTGACGACAGTCTGGTGACCTCTCAAAACATCTCACATGCCTTAAAGAGGGATTCTCATGGTCAGTAAATCATTTAAATCACTCACCGAAATGTGCCATGTTGCCCGACTAGCTGATTGATTGTAATTTTGAAATACAAAAGTCCCCCAATTATGACTTAATTATATTTTAATACACAGCTCAGCACCGCAGTTTTTGGCCACCTGGAGGAGATTGCTGGACCGGAAGTGATGTTTCGACCTGATCCTGCAGTGAAAGAGCATCTGACAGACCGAGGTGCAGTAGCAGAAAGTTCATGTGCCGTTTGTCTCACGAAGAGGGACATATCCACTAATCAATTTCTTTGTAGTATTCTAACTTAGTTATTTTGTAAAAACTTCTATTTTTAAAATCTGTGTCCAATGTACTGTTGTGCATTGTCATGGCAGGCTGTAAAACATATGTATTCTGTGTCTTTTTCATTAGTGTGGCACCATTATATGTTCATTTTTTCCTGCTCTCTGATAAAACTTTTCTGGGTGCATGACATATATGGAATATGATTTATTTTGATTACTGGTGAGCAACGTGATTTAGTGGAGCACTGTACCTGACTTCTTTATATAGTGCCTAATCAAATGCTTTGCTTTGCACACAGCTATAGCTGTGAGAAATAAAATAAACATAAGATTTGTCAACAGTGTGTGTCTTGTACTGTTGTCTTTGTTTTGTATGGTTTTGTAAATCCTCACTTATTCAGAATGGTAGCATAATCTGCAGTCTGAGTTTATTTTACTGCTAACTTTGCACTTCTGGTTGTCTAAATATATTGTACTTTTAGTACTGTAATTTCACTCCTTCAATAGTGTCTGTGTTGTGCAGTATAATTTGTTATGCAGCTTCTAACAAATACATAATAATTTTGTCTTGTAACATTTTATACTAATACTGTTTTTATAAGTTTAATACAGAATTAGTGTTATTCATCTGTCAACAACCACCATCTCTGTTATTTATTTGTCTTTTAATTAACCTGCTATTCAAAAATGCCATCACATTGTGTGACTGCTAACTGTGGGAACATGCATCGGGCAGGTTTTTCCCTGTTTATGTTCCCAAAGGATGTACATGTACTTAGGTTGTGGAACCGATTTGTTAGTGTTGAGCGCCTGGACTGGTGTGGGCCAAGTAAATATAGTGTGTTATGCTCTTCACATTTTGATGAGTTCTGTTAAGATCCCTCCATTTTGATGCAATATAAAATGAAATTTGTTAAGTGTTTGCGACTACTGCCCAATGCTGTACCCAATATTCATGCCACCCCAACCCACTAATGCTGCAGTGAGTCTACTTAGTACCATGTCTCACAGTGATTGCATGGTATGTGAGCCACAATTCGTGGCTGAAGGAGATTCTCAAGGCCACAGAAAGAAAATTGGAGGTGCTTTCCATAAAAGATAACTTGCCGAGGTGTACCGAATTATTTTGCGTTGGACATTTGTAATACCATGTTATTTCCCCCCCACACACACAATCTCTGTCATATCATCACAGACTTAGAGTACCCTTTGTTATTGCAAATGGTATTTATTACTTGCGAGCTGTGAATGGGTACGATTGTTGCGATGCCATCTCTGTCCTGCCCCCCTCACCACCACCACCCTCTTTGTTGTACTGTCATGAATGTGTTTTCAAGTACTGTACATCAACAATGTCATAGCGTGGATGCGCCACATTTCATGATTGTGGCTTATTGTTGTTTCACCCAACACATGTAAAGCTTGGTATTGAAGTATATGAACACAGTCAATTGACAGCAGATGCAGGGGCCTGATTATCAAAGTGTTACACCTTGCCTAAATGTACTTGTGCCCCCCAAAATGATGCAAGTACCAATTTTCTCCTGGAGTTGCGATATTCACTATTCGACAAAGTGTCCCGTGAAATGTCGCATGCTGCTTTCGGCTAAGTTGAGTTACACCATAAACCCCTGCAACATGACACTAAGGTGCTTACATCACCAGTTGCACCCTAATCTGGAAGGTCAGTTGCAAAGTTGCCGATTTTGGTATTTGGTATTTACCACCATGGATACACAGAACAGTAGAAAAGGTCATGCATTGTCTTTGAACATATACATAAACAGGCTGGCGCAAGTCACATCACACTACAGCAAAGTGCGTAACATTCCACCCCACCACCCCCCAATGGCCATATCCCACATATAATGTTAAATGCCCTGCATGGCAAGCAGAGACCCCACCTATCCCCAACAACTTCTGGCCAAAGCCTTCCAGGGCTAGCGCCCCTCCCCATGCTGATTCCCCCCTATGTACTGTGTACATGCCCCTCAGGTGTTGCCAACCCCCTGATCCCGTGTCCATATCCACCCATGTACTGTTTGACTGGTTCACAGTGTTAGCACATCCCCCCATGCCTTGATCCCTGCATCCCATCTATGCATGACAATAACCAAGAACAACAAGCACCATAATCTCTGGTAGCCTAGTGTCAGCCTCCACCCCCCCCCACCCAGAACTGCCGAACTGCCTGTCCATACACACCTGTTCTCCGCTGAAGAATGGCACAGCCCACCTCTCACCAACACGGCCAGCCGCTAACTCAGCTCCTTAATGAGTGCATACTGTAAATAGTACTCGCGCACTGAATAACAGTTGCTGTCATTCAGTGATCGCGTACTATTCACATTGCTGACTATGTTGTGGGGGGTTAGTGGGGGTGGTCTGACACTTCAGTGCAGGGCAGCATTAAACTTCCATGGATAATGTTGAAATTATTCACATTTTTTACAAATGTTACCGCAATTGCCATGGCTTGTGGATCGTGGCTTGGGGTGGGCGGTGGCGCCATCCCGGCGGTGCTTCTGGATATGCATTTGTGGGTGTGTTTGGCATGGGTGGACCATTATCTCTGAGTCACATATTAAGTTATTTGTGTGATCTTGGCATTGGTGGGGTCTCTGCTTGCCATGCAGGGCATTTAACATTATATGTGGGATATGGCCATTGGGGGGTGGTGGGGTGGAATGTTGCGCACTTTGCTGTAGTGTGATGTGACTTGCGCCAGCCTGTTTATGTATGCCATTTGTTTGGTGTATTGGTGTGATTGCCGCAAGTCCCAGGACTTAGTGGCATGGACACTGTCCATTATAGAATGTGGAGCAGGTTCCATGTCCTTACGGTGTTTTGCGCAAGTCACCTTTGGCAGCGACTTGCACGACCCTTTGTATAATTGTGCACAGGGTATGCATAACGTCAGTCATTCTGACTGCATCTGCCCCACCCCCATGCTCAGATTTACCTTGATACCCCATCTCCTTCCCACTACATGTTTGTACTCTCCATTTCAATATTTCGTACTCCGACATGAAGCGCCGCTCAGTCTTCTAAGAGACAATTTCCTGTTGTAGTGCTTTTCAGCATGCCACCTCCCTTTTTGTTAAATAGTGCCTCCTCTTCTGTATCTGTGGTGCAGAGTGAATGTGGTTACAATTAATGCTGTGGACCAGTGTTCGCTGGCCAAGCCCGAGTGCCATGAGCACAGGCCTGCGTGGAGGGATTGTATAAGCGTGTATTGCACGCTTCTCTTTCGGCATCTCCAGGCGGATTTTGTTCATAGTGTACATGAGGTCTTGACATTAACCCTTCATGCCCCCACCCTAGGACACAACATTCCATAGGTAGAGAACGTGTTGTAGATGAGTGTACAAAAGTGGAAAATGGGCACATTGGTTGGTTAGCTGATGGCTTCTTGTACTGTATCGGTCTTGGTGCACCCTAATAAATGTTGACTGACCACAGCAGCACTCTGTGCCAAAGGAGCACAACAGGATGTTTTCCTGTCCCCATCTGGGAAAGGCAACGCACACTGAAGGGACCCATTGGGTTACCCTTGTATGGCTGAGATGTTGGACGGTGTGTTTTTTTTTGCTCTAGAGATCATTTTCATTAAGTCTGGCCATTCCATCCCTCTCTATGTACCAGCCCCACCCTCCAATATTCCCTGCTCCCTATCCTTTGCAATTCACTTTGTTTGTCCCAGGCACTCTGTAATCGATCAGCTGTACTAGTACTCCTTACTTCATGGTACAGTGCTCAGCAACTGTATGTGTCAATTAATACTTACTAATGTTTCAGCTAAAAGTTTCCCCCTTCATCTTCTGACTAATTTTTTTTTTTTTTATTTAGTTGTTTAACCAGGTATAGCACACTAAGCTGGAAGCTTTTTTACAGGAGCGACCTGGGAGCACAAGGAGGTTAAGTGACTTGCTTTGGGTCACACAGTATGTAAGTGGAAGCTGTGGGATTCAAACCCAGGTCTGGTCTGTTGGATGTCACCAGATTTGCAGCTCAGAGCCTTAGACCACTGCGCTATGCTGTCTCCTTATAGTTAATAAGCTAATAAGGTGAATGAATAAGCTCTTCCAGTCTGCATTGCTCCCCTTCACATACTTGAGCGTTTCGGTCATGTTCCATTTCTCCGTTCTGTTTTCCAGAGGATGCAAATCAATTTCCCTCAACCTATCATTATATGCAGTTCCTCTTATCCCATGCACCAATTTAGTGTGACTGTTCTGCACCCTTTCTATGCCATCTATGTACTCTCTTAGATGTGGCAAACAGATCTGTACCCCCTAACACAAGTGTGGCATCACCATAGTGTTGTCAAGTGCCATCAGCACCTGCCACCTTCTGTTGCTTATCCCTCTACATATGCACTCCATCATCCTGTTATCCTTGCCCACTGTGTAATGGCACGTGGTTCCATGAAACCCAACACGCTTGGAGCATAGTAGATACATCTCTGTATAGCTTTTGTGTTGCTTTTACCCATTATTTATAATGAATTTGCACAGTGCATGTCTGCTGATAGTCAGTTTTAATGTGGTCTTCATTTTATACAGTTTTACATTATGTTTTCCTAGAATTTGCATGCTGTTTGATATATGTTTATCATGCATAGTTTACAGAACACATGGCATCTTATTTTCAGTGGTGCTCTACAGCTAAATAATATTGTGCTGCTTTGCATAAAATCAGAAGACCCAGAAAACAATATTATAAATATTATAAAAGTGGTAAAATCATGACCACATTGAAATCAAGATATGTACTCTAATCCCGGACATCATGATTAAATACATTGTAAAATTGTGTGAAATAAAGAGCACAATGACAATTAGATGTAGCATGCACCCAGTGCTATCCATGATACAAAATATAGGCTACGTGATTTAATTTAGTTTTTATTTAATTTTTGTTGACCGGATAAGTGCACTTGTCAAATTATGCCTATTTTCATGCAGTACTGGGTGGGGAGACAGATGGATGCCAACCGACTTTGAACCAGATGAAGCTGTTGGTGATATTTTGATTAAATGGGTTGAAACTTCAGTAGGGCAATGGGGAAGTTCCACTACTAGTTTCAGCCAGTTACATGGGATCTTTACACAGCCCTATGTGTGACATTTAAGTCCAGATTGCATTCTGGATTCACAGTGACAAATATTGTCATGGTGTTGCTTCGCTTAGTGTAACCAGTACATTACACTTTGTATGGACAGCAACAGGACTACATGTTTCCAGACATCATGGCACGCTTGGCATGAACGTACTGTAGTACGCACAGCCGTCATCTAGTAGGTGAGCCACCACACACCCCTGTGTACTTAATGCATGCATGTTAAATGAGCATGTTTGTAGAATAGTTCACAACTCTATTTTTGAACGGAATAATATATTATGTATGCATCCATACTTACGTGCTACTAATACATATTTTACATTACTTATGCTTATTACAGATAATCAGCCAGTATGTAAATACTGAACAGAAAACTGAGTCTTCGGGCTGTGTAGGAGCTGATGGAACAAGCGATGCCGTGGTCGATTCAGTCACTGAGAAGGATGAGGATGAATCATTACCCAGTGGTTGGGCAGTGTCAGAATCTATAGCAAAGCAGTACATTTCCAAGGGTACACAGATGTCTCTTCATCGTCCACCCTGTAAAAGCATAGGGGAATTTTATTCCTATCTTTTTTGGTTCAGGTTATTGCAAGCTACCTACTTATTGTCTGGATATGCACAGAGATTGCAACTGGCATGCATTCTTAAGAACATGTGTGGACAACAGTATTGACATTCACTTTTCTCACTGTGTTTAGAAAACTGGCAATAATGATATTTCAAGTGTCGAATTGTCATCATGTCAAATTCTAGCACCTGACCATACATTACTGTACCGTTACACCAACAGTTAGTATGTTGCTGTAAATACATGTTTCTATTGCTTTAGCCTATTATAAAAGTACAATCACCCAGTACAGTTAATTTGTGTATTAGGACATTGCTGGACGTCACATCCTGTGTACGTCACCTGCGCACACACTCTACCATCATGACACAATCATTGCGTTCATTGATGGCCTGATACATCACTGGTCTGTGGTGTGTTATAGCGCACATTTGTATGTTGTCTTTTTTCTATATTTCTATACTGGGATGCATAGGGAGGAGAGGCATCAACAGTAGAAAACAGGAAGTTGTTCTCCCTCTGTACAGACAGTTAGTGAGACCCCATCTGGAGTACTGTGTGAAATTCTGGAGACCCCATCTCCACAAAGACATAGACAGAGTGGAGGCTGTTCAGAGGAGGGCAACCAAAATGGTGCAGGGTCTGCACCAGAAGACATATGAGGAGAGACTAAAGCAGCCTAATATGTATACCCTTGAGGAAAGGAGGGAGTGGGGGGACATCATAGGAACTTTCAAGTATCTCAAAAGAATTAAAGTACAAGAGGGTAGTATCTTTCAGAAGAAGAGATGTGCAAGAACAAGGGGGCACAATTTGAAGATAGAGGGGGGACAGCACAGAGGTAATGTTAGAAAGTATTTTTTCACAGAGAGGGTTGTGGATGCATGGAACAGCCTTCCTGAGGAGGTTGTGGAGTCAGGAACAGTGGCAGAATTCAAGAATGCGTGGGACAGGCATAAGGCAATTCCAGTGGGGGGTAGGAGGAAGTAAGCTGTTGATTAATTAGAATCTGCAGCTTATCCATCAGGTAGGGAAATGGGCAGACTAGGTGGGCCAAGCGGTCCTTGTCTGCCTTCAAATTCTGTTTCTATGTTTCTACAGTCCTGGTGTGTGTATGTAATCCTCATGGAGATCTTTAGTAAGGATTATTTACTTTTCATGTACTGTATTTTAGTTTGGGTTATGCATGTGTAGTATGAGGTAGTACAACATGTGTACTTTTTATTGTTGATTTGGTGTTCACAAATCACCAAAATTAAAGGATGCCTGCACACAGACTGATCCAATGGTGCATCATCTCTTTATGTCATCACCTGGCCACAGTTGTAATACAGAGTCTGAGCCATTAGTGTTTGATGATGTCAATGACACAGTTATTCTCCAAGCACGATGGACTCAGACAGTGAGTGCAACACTAGTCAGCCCATTTCCGTAATTAGTGGTTATGCCATTAAGGTATATCACAAATAATGTTATAGTCTACATATTACTGTATATGTATCCATTTACATTAAAGAGGACATTTTCTACACTTATCAGGCCTGTACCCAGTGTGGAGCAGCAATCAACCCAGAAGTTTATGTAGGAGGAAAGAACATTTATTGTTTCTGAGTCATCATTACTGGACTTATTCAAAATATGTATCCAGTGTCATGTCTCCACACACCCTGTGATCACCTACATGAAAGGGACATTTATTGCAATTACACAGACATGATCTGAGTGTTGCCATAAGCGCACGTGAGCATCACAGCCTCATATTGCAGAATATCCAGCCAGGTATGTTCTGTTGTCTGCTAGTATAGGGTTTAGTGGTCTTTCACCACAGCAGACATTGAGAGTACTTCGCAGTGTTAACATTCAGTGTATTTCTGAGGCAACATACTATCGTCATTTCACTACATTTGTGCAGCCAACTGTTTATAAAGTATGGACTGCTCACAAGGAATCCATAGTTAGTAAAACAAGACCAGCTGGAATGGTGTCATCCTATCTGGTGATGGCAGATTTGACAGCCCTGGTCACTCAGCCAAGATCTTATCTGTGTCAGTCTTTTTCATTCAAACAACATGAAGTCTTGCTGTATTCTGACTATTGCAGTTAGCCCCAGCCTTTAAACTGCCCTGGAGAACAAAGGGTTAACTTTCTATGCAGAGCATAGAATGCTGAGCTTGAGTTCGGTTGAGGTCTCTTTCTGCAGCCCTTTGAAATCCAACCATCAGATTCTTTACCCTGCTTCACTGAACAGTCGCTCCGGAGATTTCTCCTTCAGCTCGGTTCGAAAAGTCGGTTAAAGTGTCGGTAAAAGTGTTGGTTTTAAGCCGAATTTGTTCCGCTTAGTCGGTTCAGCCTCTGTCTGCAGTACCGTGAGTACTAGATAGGTTTTACCTATTTCTGTGTGGAAATTGTAAACTTGTTTGATCTTTCTTTTACTTTAGAGTGTGGTTACCGGTCCTTATCAGTTCTAAACAAAAAGTGTTTTGAACATTTTTTTCCAACACCCGTGACCCGGTTAGGAACCGATAAGGGAGTCTTGCCTGGCGGTTGCCATAAGAAGGGTAAGTTTGGTTAGGCTGGCAATGTCTGAGAAACCCAAGAAGAAAACTGGGCCCACTGGGTTTCAACACTGCAGTGAGTGTGGGGAGGTCTTTGCTAAGGCCGATCCCCACACCACCTGTGTTTACTGTCTGGGGTTTGAACATCTCGATACAGACTGCCAAATTTGTAAAAATTTTCCTAAATATACCCTTGAAAAGAGATTAGGTAGACTGAGGGAAAAGGAGGCCAAGAAGTCTGCTGACCCAGATAGCCAGCCCAATCTGGTTCTGACCGAACCAGAAGGAGTGCCCTCTGACCAGGGCAATACTTCTTCAGGCAAAAGGAGAGCTGATCATGAGGGGTTGGTTCCTACAAAAAGGAAATGCAAAGAGAAATCGACCGGTTCGGATCCAGAGGTTCATGTTCCAACCACCAAAGAAATAGCCAGAGTGATTCAGATAGTGGAATCGCTTTGCCCAGTTCCGACCGATCCGGCACCATTTGGCAGGGGCTCGGTTCGGTCGCTTACCCCGGTTCAAGATTATACCCCTGAAGATTTTTATGAACTGGAGTTTGAGGAGGAGGGGGAGTTCGAGGATGATGGTGAAAGTCTGGATGTGCCTGAGTCCCCCTCCCCACTTTCTGTTTTACAGAAAGGTGGCTGAAACCCTCCAGCTTCCTATGGAGGAGGCCATGGCAGACCAAGAGGAGCCTGATTATGTAGAAATAATGGACATCCTAGAGTCCAGGAGACTGTCTATTCCCCCCACAAATCCTTTGGGAAGCAGACACTCAAAATCTTAGTCTCCCAATACTATACCTCCTGTTGACAGAAGGATGGACAAGAGGTACACACTATCAGGCTCAGATACAGAATTTTTATACCAACAATGCAGCCATGTTGGGGTAGAGCAGGCTGCTGCCTGTGACAAGGCAACTATTCCCTTGGCTTCACACCCCCCAGACAAAGACTCCAGGAAGATTGATGCCATGGCAAAAAAGCAGTACATGGCATCTTCCTTGGGACTCAGGCAGGTGAACTATATGGCCTATACAGCCAGGTACCAGAAGTCCAGGTGGGACACTTTACTGGCACTGGCTAAACAGGCCTCCCTCCAGCTAGCCAAGGAGCTGGAGGAGGTGGCTGCTGATGGGATTGAGGCATCAAAAGTACAGTTTCATGCTGCTGTGGACTCCAATGATGTGTCATCAAGAGTCATGGCTACATCTGTAGCTCTTTGGAAATCAGATGTACTAGCCTCTCACAGGACACCTAGGCTAAGGCCATGGATTTTCCTGTAGTGGGTAATTCTCTGTTTGGGGAGCAGACAGAGAATTACATGAAGAAAATGGACGAGTACAGGACCACTTATAAGAGTGCTCAGGCCAAGGAGAGGCATGCAACTCCTCAAGGGCAGCAATCTAGGGGCAGGGGCAGGCCTTTTCATAGGCCTTTTTACCAAGCACAGGCCTCTTTTCCCTTTTCACAGAGGGGGTTCTTCAGAGGGAGAGGCAGAAGAGGGATGAGCAGGGCTGCATCCACTCCTCAGCCTAAGGCCCCTGCCAAGCAGACACCCTGATGGACCTGCCCGGGTCAACTCTTCTATTCCAGTAGGGGGCAGGCTGGCTTACTTTGTCCAGGACTGGATGTCTATTACCTCAGACAAGTGGTCATGGAAGTAGTAAGCCAGGGACTGGTTCTCAGCTTCAAAAAATTTCCGAAGATGAGAGCCAGATCTTTTCCACCTGCAGTTCTCTCAGAAATTCTTGCCCTAGAGGCAGAGGTTTCATCTCTCCTGGCCTTATGAGCCATAGAGAGAGTTCCTGCCCTACACTGGGGCAAAGGTCTGTATTCTAGGTACTTCCTTACCCCAAAAAAGACAGGGAGGTGGCGACACATCCTAGACCTTAGATACCTGAACAAACATCTTTTAAAACCAAAGTTCAAGATGGCAACTCTAGGAATAATTCTTCCCTCTCTAAGACCAGGGGACTGGCTATCCTCCCTTGACCTCAAAGATGCCTGTTTTCACATTCCCATCAGGTGCTCCCACAGAAAGTACCTCAGGTTCGAGTTGCCCTCAGGCCACTATCAGTTCAAAGCAATTCCCTTTGGCCTAACATCAGCCCCAAGGGTTTTCAGCAAAGTGCCTGGCAGTAGTCGTTACCTTCTAAGAAGGCAAAAAGATTTCCATTTTTCCATATCTGGATGACTGGCTCATAGTGGGCCAGTCTCCAGACCAAGTCAAGTCAGACCTGCAAGTGACCCAGCAAGTGCTCACTTCTCTAGGATTTCTTCTCAACCTTCCCAAGTCAGTTCTTGAGCCAGTGCAGCTCCTTACCTTTATAGGGGTGGAGCTGGATACTGTCAAAGCAAGAGCCTTTCTTCCCCTGGAGAGGGCAAGAGTTCTTATAGAAATGGCTTCTTCCTTCAGCCTTCAGGTGTCCTGACCAGCAAGGCATTTCCTTCAGCTCTTGGGCCACATGGCAGCTTCTACAGCAGTGGTCCAAGGGGCGAGATTCCAGATGAGGGACATTCAGTTCCATCTGAGGGCCTTTTAGTACCATAGGAAGGATCCCCTTACCAAACTGATCCCAGTGACTCGGACCCTGATCCAAGCCCTTCAATGGTGACAGGATCAGGACAATTTAGGCAAGGGGTCCCATTTGTCACTCAGTCTCATTCAGTGGTCCTTACCACGGATGCTTCCCTTCTGGGCTGTGGAGCCAATCTGGGGGCCCTCACTGCCCAGGGACTGTGGTCCCCTCAGGAATCCCTTCTCCATATCAATCTCCTAGAACTCAGGGCAGTTTTTCTGGCCCTGCAAGCTTTCTCTCAGTCAGTACAGAACAAGATGGTTCAGGTCAGAACAGACAACACCACCACCATGTGGTACATCAACAAGCAGGGAGGCACTCAGTCTATGGCCTTGTGCACAGAAGCCATGAAGTTGTGGTCCCTGGCTTATTCCCTGCAAACCTCTCTGATAGCAGTCCACCTTGCAGGGAAGGACAATGTGCTAGCAGATGCACTGAGCAGGATCTCACACGGCCATGACGATTGGTCCCTGGATCCTCTGGTGTTGAAGGTGATTTTTTCAAGGTGGGGCACTCCAGAGATAGATCTCTTTGCAGCCCCAATCACCAACTTCCTCTCTTTTGTTGCAGACCCCCAGTCTTGGGCTCAATCCCTCTGGATGCTTCGATTCTGAACTGGGAAGGGACATTTCTGTATGCCTTCCCTCCCTTTCCTCTACTGTTCAAAGTTTTAGTCAAGATAAGGTCACAACCTTGCGAAGTGATTCTGATTGCTCCAGACTGGGCCAGACAGCCTTGGTACCCCTTGTTGCTGTCCCTAGCAGTCCGTCTTCCCCTGTCTCTTCCCAGGAATTACAACCTGTTAACCTCCTCTCGGGAATGATTTGGTACACCAATCTTCAGTCTCTCAATCTCAAGACATGGCTCTTGAAGAGTTAGAGTATGCAGATTTGCATCTGTCTCAGGGGGTTCTGGATATTCTCAAAGCCTCTCGAAAGCCCACCACTAGAAAAACCTATAACTCCAAATGGAAGAGATTCAGCATTTGGTGTTACAAGAAACATATTTCCCCAGACACTGCTGAATTGCCTGCAGTTCTGGATTATATGGTCCATTTTAATAGCTTAGGCCTCAGACCAGTTAGACTCTCAAGGTGCACTTGTCAGCTGTTTCTGCTTTTCTGTCAGTGGGGAAGTCTTTCTCACTATCATCTCATCCTGTGTTCTGTAAATTTTTCAAGGGATTGCTTCATACCAATCTTCCCTTTAGAGACTCTGCCCCTGCCTGGGACTTAAATGTTTGCATTGCTCAACTTATGCAACCTCCCTTTGAACCCATGTCCTCAGCAGAGCTTAAGTACTTGACTTGGAAAACTGTGTTTTTAGTAGCCATTCCTCTGTCAGACGTACCAGTGAATTGCAAGCCCTGTCAGTGGAACCTGATTTTATCTCCTTTCATAGAGAAAAAGTGGTCCTTAGAACCAATAGAAGGTTCTTGCCCAAAGTGGTTTCAGATTTCCAGTTGAATCAGTCTATGTCTCTTCCTGTCTTCTTCACTGATCATTCTTCTTCAGGAGAGAGGAGGTTACACAGTTTAGATGTTAAAAGGGCCCTTAGCTACTACATAGAGTGTACCAAGGGTCACAGGTTGATTCCCTCCAGTTGTTCCTCACTTATGGAGAAATAGGAAAGGGCAAACCTGCCACCAAGAGAACTATTGCCAGGTGGATTGTGTCTTGTATACAATTCTGCTATGAGAAACTAGGAAAGATTCCACCCTCAGGCCTGAGGGATCACTCCACCAGAGGTACAGCTGCTTCCTTGGCTGCTGTCAGGGATATACCTCTCTTAGAAATTTGTCAAGCAGCCACCTGGAAAATAGTCCATATCTTTAGCAAGCATTACTCTCTGGATAGCTAGGCTAGGAGTGATGCTTGGTTTGGCACAGCAGTACTTCAGAGCCTATTCCCAAAGTAGGTTCTGTCCCTCCTCCATGGAGGTACTGCTTGGTAGTCTGCAATAGTCAGAATATAGCAAGACTTCATGTTGTTTGAAGAAAAAATTACTCACCTTAGTAATTATGTTTCTTCTAATGGAGTCTTGCTCTATTCTGACCTCCCTCCCTGCCTCCCCTCTCAGAACCTGTTTTTGGGAAGTGGGTGGGCAGGTGCAATGTTGCAACTCAGGGGTGCTTCTTTCACACCCTTCTCTTTTTGTTTGGGTGTTTGTTTTATTATTATTCTTATTTGGATTGGTTTTTGGTTTTGGGTTTCTTGATTTGAGTCTTCCTTGGGAATTTAAAACTCTTGTTGCCAGTTGGCTAGTAAAAATTTTACAATTTCCACATGGGATAGTTATTGAGTTTTTTGCTCGTAAGAATCTGATGGTTGGATTTCAAAGGGCTGCAGACAGAGACCTCAACCGAGCTCGAGCTCAGCATTCTATGCTCTGCATAGAAAGTTAACCCTTTGTTCTCCAGGGCAGTTTAAAGGCTGGGGCTAACTGCAATAGTCAGAATACAGCAAGACTCCATTAGAAGAAACATAATTACTAAGGTGAGTAATTTTTTCTTCATCACTAGTGGGTAGAGTGCCAGAGCTAGGATCCCACAGGAGACTTTTTTTTCCTTCCCTCTATGGGCAGAGTCAACGCTGGGCTGGCGCCGCCCTCAAGGCCAACATTCTACGTGGTGCTCGTAAGTTGGCCGTTATCCATTGCCGACTCTGCCCCAGCCTCAGTTCTTCTTCTCCCACCGTTGAATATAGACCTCTTGTGGAGACTCTGCTAGCAAAACTGCGCATGTGGCCTAGTTATGTCGGCCTTGTGTGTGTGTGTCTCGGTTCTGTTTTGCCCTGCTCGACATCACTGCTGCCGGTAAGACTGTTTCATTGCTTTTAAGTGATGTCGAGTACTGTTTTTGTTTGTTTGCTGTACGGTCACGTCTCATCCCGGGCACAAAAAATCATCAAAGGTGGGGTGGCCTCCTATGCATCGGTGCCCCCGTGGCTGCCTTTATTCTGTGATGGACCAGCATGACCGTTGCCTCTCCTGCCTCGGCCCGGCCCATGACATGGACAACTGTGATGTCTGCTTCTCTATGGACCATCGAGTTCTTGAGATCCGTGCATTTAAAGTCAGACGTGCACTGACGACTTTTGGTGGATGGGTTCGCAGTCAGCAGGCCAAGGCGAGGATTCTTGGCCCTTCCTCTGGGTCCCCTCCTGGTCCTATATGGCCCGTGGAGGAGGGGGCCTCTGCCTCTCTCAGTCTTGCCATGGCGGGGGCTCCTTCTGCTGTGCAGGAGGCCCAGTCTGTCCCTCTCGGAGGACATATGGGAGGCACCGCCATGGCAGTCACCTCTTCAGAGGTGAAGGCTCCCTCAGTGTTGTGTTCTGGGTCCTCTGGGTCTGGATTGGCACCATCCTCGGTGTCGTCTGGCAGCACCGCCCTTTCTCCCAGAGCTGTTTGCATTACCAGGGGCTTGGAGTGTGACGGTGTGGTTGGCGCCGGGCCATCCCTCAGTGCCGCTGTCGCTCCTGGTGCCATTGGGGGTGCTGGGGATGTCTGCAACATCAGGAGTAGTTCTACTGCGGTTTCTGGGCCTGTTTTGTGTTTCTGGTGCTGTGTGCAGTGCCGGGACTGGAGCCGCACCACCCCCGACTCTGGCACCATTCATGGCACCAGGGATGGGGCGGCGCCACTGCCAGTGCTGACCTTGGCTCCAGCGCTGCTTGCAGTGCTGGGGGGAGTGCAGTGCTGTGCTTGGTATCGTGGCCAACTCTGATGCCGTTCATGGCACCGGGGAGGGTGGTGGCGGGCGTGGTGCCATGCTTGACTCCGGTGCCGGGGTGGAAGGTGGTCTGGGAGCTGGTGGGGATTGAGGGGTAATCTGGCATCAGACCTCGGAGTCTGCCTCCTTGCAGGGGGAACCTGGGTCTGATTTGGATTGGCTCCAGGATTCTTTGGAATCCTCCGATCCCTCAGTATCCAGCACGTCGGCCCCTATTCGGTCCCCCTCTGGGGGTCAGTCAGTGCCGGTAGGCTCTGGGGTCAGTGGTACTGCCCAGCCATCAGTGGTCCCCATGGCCAATGCCGTGCAACTTAAGGCCACTGGCACTTCTGCTCCTCCGGTTGGGGCACCCCCTTCCCTGGTGTGTTTGGACAGTCCAAGTTTGGGACAGCCCGGGGCACACCAGGAAGGGGCGGGCACTGTCTCCTGGGTGGACTCCTTGGAAACTGCCCAGAGTTGTCAGCTGCCTAGGCTGGTGGTTATGAGGATGAGGTCCCTCTCCGACTCTGAAGGGTTGAGGAGTAAGGGTGTGGTGCAGCGCATCCTCACCAGAGCCTGGACGGGTTCTGGGAGGGGCTGCATTGTGAACCCTCACTCTTCCCTGGATCCGTCCTTGAGAGGGACTTCAACTTCGGAGGTCAGGAGCCGTCCATCTGGACTCACATGGTCCCAGTCACCTTATGGGGGGATTTCTTCCCATGGGCACAGCTCTGACTGTTCCGATCTGGTTGAATGGCCTTTAGCTGCTGGGTCTTTGAGATATCCCTCTTCACAGGGAGTTTCCTCTAGGCCCTCCTGCCCTGACAGAGGCCATTCTCCTGCTGCTAGGAGCTTGTCCCCCATGCCTCTGTTTCCATCCCCAGCTATCCCAGGTATTCCCAGTCCTAGGGCACCTCTCACCTGGGAGCAGTTCAGAGGTGCGGTTGCGCATTTCCCTACCTGTCTCCATGCCCTGGACCAGCAGGTGTTCCACCATGCTTCTGTGCATCCAGACCTTGAACCTCGGAGCTTGCCCACATCTTCTTCCTCCTCCTTGGAAGGAGAAGAGTTATCTGTCCACATCTTCCCAGCATCTGATCTTTCATCCTATCAGTGCTTCCTTGTGAGGATGTTGGACAAGCTCCACCTTACCCCGGTCCCTGTCAGCAATCTCGATCATGTGACATGTGCCTTCTTAGGCGAGCATAGTGCGGCCAACCTAATGGTTCCTGCCTGTCCTGTTCCTTTCCAAGAAGTGTCACATCGGCTTTGGTTACATCCCTTCTCCACTGTTCCAGCCCCAAGGGATCTACACCAATGGTATTACTCCCCCCGGGTTTCCAGGTTCTCTGCTTCATCCCTCTTCAGGCTTGACCTCCCTGGACACCCCTTCTGGGCCTCCCCCCCACTGTGACTGACCCCCAGATTCGGACTCTGCAGACTTCAATTTTTTTGGGAGAAGTGTTTTTTAATCGGCATGGATCCTTCTTTTTATTACTTCCCATCAGGCCACTTTGCTGCCTATGATAGGTTCTTGTGGTCCAGGCTAGGACAACTCCCAGCCTCAATGCCTGATATGGAGGAAACCAGGAAAGCCATTGCCCTCTCTGCTCAGGGCCTGGAGCTAGCAAGGCACCAAGCAAGGGCATCTTATGATGCCAATGAGATGGCATCCAGAGCTATAAGGACAGCGATCTGCATTAGACGGATGGCATAGCTTTGCTCATCCTGGTTGTCATCCCTGGCGCGGCATAGGGTGATCTCCTCCGCATACCGGAGAACTCATCTCTTCTCCCGCAGGGTGAGACAGCGACTTTCAGGGCACCTTCCCTCCCCTAATGAGGGCTCCCCGTCTCATCCAGACCAGTCTCAGGCCTCCCCCGGCCTGTAAGAGTTCTCTCCTCCAGTGTCTCACCCACTGGAGGCTAAGGGACTTAGTCTCTTGGGGAAGTTTAGGGCCCCCTTTGGGGGCTTGGTACTCACTCACTAGTGATGAATGGTGAAGATTGACACAGATAAGATACAAAAATTATGTACCTACAGTAATTATTGATCTTTCTGTGTATCTTCACCATTCATCACTAAATCCCGCCCTCCTTCTCCCTGGGGCCTCAGTCTCTGGGCTCCCTCCTCCCTCCTGTGTCCTGTGTCTCCCTGTTGATTTTGTCCTCGCTCTCCTGATGCAGAAACACAGAAGCTGACAGCAGATAAGGACCGCAAGGCCCATCCAGTCTGCTCATTTCTTTTTCTGCCTTATGAATTTGCCATCGGCCTTTGCTCTGTTAAAGGCCTATCTATTCATACTCACCTGTTTTGCTCCCTTATGCCTATCCCATGCCTGTTTGAAGCCCTGCACTGTATTCGTATCCACCACTTCCTGAGGTAGGCCATCCCATGCATCCACCACCCCTTTCTGTGAAAAAGAACTTCCTCACATTACCCCTTAATCGGCCTCCCTCTAATCTCATGCTATTTTTCGTATATTGAAACATGTTAGACTCTTTCACCTTGTTAATGCCCTTAAGGTGTTTGAATGTTTCAATCATATCACCTCTCTCCCTCCTTTGCTCTAGGTACACATATTGAGCTCTGTTAATCTTTCCTCATATGTTTTTTTGATGCAGTCCCTGCACCATTTTGGTTGCCCTTCTCTGGACTGCCTCAATTTGGTTAATGTCCTTGTGAAGGTGTGGCCTCCAGTGCTGCACACAGTACTCCAGACGGGGCCTAACCTGTGTCTTGTAAACAGGAATTATCACCTCACTCTTCTGACTTGTGATACTCCTACTAATACACCCCAACATCCCTCTAGCCTTACCTACTGCTTTACTGGTCTGCTTGGATGATTTCAGGTCATCAGTGATAATGACGCCTAAGTCTCTTTCTTCCCTTGTGACTGCCAGCAACTCCCCTCCCAGCCTATAGGTGGCTTCAGGGTTTCTCTTCCCTATGTGCAAGGCCCCTGGAATTCTGCGGTTCTGCAGTTGAGGAATTTGCCGCAGAATTTGCATCATGCCGCAGAATACATATAGTGCCGCAGAATTCATTGTTTTTGGTGAATTTTCATATAAATATACTGTTTTTCCATAGTGTCAGGCTTTCTTTCCCACCTTGTTTATCCTGAAGCCCCTCCTCTGTGCTCAGCATATGATGTCATCGATGACATCACATCATATTTAGTCAATGACAGGACTGCATTCTGCCAGAGAAATGAATAAATCATGCCTCAGAAATCAGAAAATGCTGCCGCAGAAGTCAAGGAGCCCTGCTGCAGAAATCAGAAAATTCTGCCACAGAACACCAGGGGCCCTGCCTATGTGCATGATCTTGCACTTCTTTGTGTTAAACCCTAGTTGCCACTCTTCTGACCATTTTGCTAGTTTATCCAGATCTCTTCTTATTCTGCCCACCCCATCTGGATCATCTACTCTGTTGCAGATCTTGGTGTCATCTGCAAACAGACAAACCTTACCCTCCAGTCCATCTGCAATGTCACTGATGAAGATATAGAAGAGGACTGGCCCCAGGACTGATCAATGAGGTACCCCACTTGTGACTTGGATCTCTTCTAACTGTATACCATTTACCACCACTTTTCTGTTTTCTGCCCATCAACCAGTTTGCCACCCAGTTGACCAACTTCTAACCCACCCCGAGCCTACCCAGCTTATTAATTATTCTTCTATGTGGAACAGTGTCGAAAGCTTTACTGAAGTCAAGGTAGATGAGATCAACTGCTCCCCCTTGGTCCACCACTCTGGTTACCCAGTTAAAGAAATCTATGAGATTAGTTTGAAAGGACCTTCTTGCTGTAAACCCATGCTGTCATAGAAACATAGAAACATAGAATTTGATGCAGATAAGGACCGCTTGGCCCACCCAGTCTGCCCATTTCCTACCTGATGGATAAGCTGCAGATCCTAGTTAACCAGCAGCCTACTTCTTCCTACCTTCACCCCTAGAATTGCCTTATGACTGTCCCACGATGCTTGAATTCCACCACTGTTTTTGAATCCACAACCTCCTCCGAAGGCTGTTTCATACATCCACAACCTCTCTGTGAAAAATACTTCCTTAAATTACCTCTGAGCCGCCCCCATCTTCAAATTGTGCCCCTTGTTCTTGCACACCTCTTTTTTGAAAGATGCTACCCTCTTGGACTTTGTTGATTCCCTTGAGGTACTTGAAAGTTTCTATCATGTCCCCCTCTCCTCCTTTCCTCGAGGCTATACATATTAAGCTCCTTAAGTCTCTCTTCATATGTCTTCTGGTGCAGATCCTGCACCATTTTAGTTGCCCTCCTCTGGACAGTTTCCATCCTGTCTATGTCTTTGCTGAGATTGGGTCTCCAGAACTGTACACAGTACTCCAGATGGGGTCTTACCAGCTGTCTGTACAGAGGGATAATAACTTCCTGTTTTCTACTGGTGATGCCTCTCCCATGCATTCCAGTATCCCCCAGCCCTCCTTGCTGCCCTCTCACATTGCTTGCCCACCTTTAGGTCATCTGATATGACTACCCCAGGTCCCTTTCCATTTTTGTTGTTGTTAGTATCTCACCCCCCATTGTGTACTCTTCCCCTGGGTTTTTGTTTCCCAGGTGCATTACCTTGCACTTCTTAGCATTGAATCTAAGCTGCCATACATTTGACCATTCCTCTAACCTTGCCAAGTCCCTTCTCATCCTTTCCACCCCACCCTCTGCATCAACTCTGTTGCAGATCTTTGTGTCATCTGCAAAGAGACATACTTTTCCTTCCAGTCCCTCTGCAATGTCACTTATAAAGACATTGAAGAGGACTGGTCCTAATACTGAACCCTGCGGTACCCCACTAGTAACCCCCCTTTTTTCAGAGTGGACTCCATTTACTATTACTCTCTGTGTCCTATTCTCCAGCCAAATCTTTACCCAGGCTGTCATCTTGGGACCCACTCCCAGGCTGGCTAACTTGTATATTAATCTTTTGTGTGGGACTGTGTCAAATGCCTTGCTAAAGTCCAGGTAGGCCATGTCCACAGCCCCTCCCTGATCAACTACTTTGGTCACCTTTGGATTCCAGGTATTGCACTATCCTTTCCTTAAGGAGTGCCTCCATAATCTTGCCCACTACTGAGATAAGACTGACTGGTCTGTAGTTCCCTGCCTCCTCCCTGCTACCACTCTTGTGGAGCTGGATCACATGTGCCCTTCTCCAGTCTTCTGGGACCTCTCCTGTGCTAACAGACTCACTAAGCAGTTCTGATAATGGCTCTGCTAGTTCCACCCTTAGCTCCTTTAGTACGCAGGGATGTATGCCATCAGGTCCCATTGCCTTGTCCACCCTGAGCTTATTAAGCTCTTGTAGGATCCTTTCTTTTGTGAAGGGACTAGTGCACACTTCCCTCCCTCCCCCGTGTCCATGGTGCTGAGCTGTGAGCCCTGCCCTACCTACTCCTCAGTAAATACTGAGCAGAAATATCTATTTAGGACAGATGCTTTAACATGGTCCTCCTCCTCATACCCCCTCTTATCCCCTTTGATCTTAGCAATATCCCCTCTGGACTTTCTCCTTTCACTGATGTATCTATAAAAAGTATTTTCACCTTCTTTTACTGTTTGTGCTAGTGTTTCCTCAAGTTTGGACCTTTACCTGCCTTACTGCCTTCCCTGCTTCCCTTAGGAAAGTTTGGTATGCCTCCCTATCTTCATCCTGCTGCGTTCCCTTATATTTCCTGAAGGCCAGCCTTTTGGCTCTGACCTTTTTTGCTATTGTTTTTGAGAACCAAAGTGGTTTCCTTCTTCTTTTGCACTTCCTTTTCTCTCTACAACAATGGGATGTTGCTTCAAGTATTGTATCTTTAATACTTGCCCACGTTGCCTGTACCCCATCACCTGTATTTCTTTTTGCCAGGGCTAGCTTAACTTTGTTGGCCATCTTATCAAAGTCAACTCCTCTGAAGTCCCATATTTTTGCCTTGGAATAGGATAATTTAGTTCTAGTGGCCAACTTGAACCATACCATGTGATGGTCACGTGTCCCCAGGTGACCATCTACCTAGAGATCTGTGATCCTTTCCCTTTTAGTGAGTACTAGATCTAGGATAGCCCTGTCTGTTTTGGGTTGTTGTACCAGTTGTTTCAGTCCCTCCCCCTGCAGGGAATCCACCATGTGTCTAGTTCTGGCAGATGTTCCTGCTGGTATTGACCAATCTGTATGTGGCATGTTGAAGTCTCCCATTATCAGAATCTCCCCTTTAGCTGTCATGTTTTATATATCTTCTAACAGTAATGTGTCTATGTCCTCCCCCTCGTGATTAGGAGGAAGAGGATCCTGGAGACAGACAGGAAGGAATTCTTCTCCTGTAGGAGGTATTATTGGGGTGGAGGGGGGTCCTCTCCCCCGTCTTTAGTCTCTTCTCCCTCACTTCTTCGGGAGTGAGTTGAGGGATTGGGAGACCCCTCCCCCCCATTTTTCTTTATGACCTCAAAACACTTGGTTTTATTTACTTAAGTTGGATCCCTTTAATGTCCTTCCTGGCAGTTAAGTTTTCCCCTATTTCAGGGGGAGAGGATAGGAAACACATCCCTATTCCTGACCCTCCTCTCTTAAGGTTGGCCCTCCCAGGTGAATGCTGCTTAGTAGTTTCAGGCTTTGCCTCCCAGCAGCTATTAACCTTGGTAGTCCAGATTATGGTCTATCATTCTTGTCAAAATCCTAGGGTTCAGGATCATCTCTAGGGGTGTGGTCCTCTTCCTTCCCTCCCTTATCCCTTCCTTATCCCTTCCTTCCTTTCTCCTCCTTCCAGAGATAGGGAGCCCCTTCCCCTTTCCCCAAATTCCCATATCTAGTTTCTCCCTTCTGTCTCCTCTGTCGTTTATTTCTCCTTTTAGTTTATATATACCCTTTCCTTTTCAAATCCCAGGAACTCTTACTGTATTCTGACAAATGCAGTATGGTCTCACCATAGGACTGCCCCAGAGCCGAAATGGTGAATAGAACCTAGGCTAATAGTGGAATGTTAGGCTCGAGCTCGGTTTTCAAATCACTGTCCCAGGTTGCACTTCCTGAAACCATCAGATTCTTACGAGGCATGTAGAAGCTAAATACTAAGTAACCAAACTAAGTTTACTACCCCCAAATACCCCTATTAGGGGAACAGAAACTACAACAACAGGAGGCATCTCTAAGACTCAAGTCAACAGATGCCCAAAGGACTAATAGGTACCCACAGGTTTCCAACATCAGCTATACAGTAGTGAGTAGAGCCCTGTAGGTCCTAGCAGGGGAGGAAGGGTGGGAGCTCAGAATACAGTAAGATTCCCTTAGAAGAAACAAGATTACTATGGTAAATAATGTTTTCAAACAACATGAAGTCTTGCTATATTATGACAATTGCAGTTTGTCCCAGCCTTAGAACTGCTCCGGAGGTGAAAGAGTTAACTTCCATGCCAGGCATGGAATCCTGAGCGCGAGCTTGGTTGTAAAAGCTCTGTCTGGAGATATTCAAACCGAACCTGTCAGATTCTTTACTCCGCCTCACTGAACGGTCGCTCCGGAGATTCCTCCTTCTGCTCGGTTCATTTCTCGGTTAAAAAAGTGTTATTCTCGGTTTATTTTAAACCGCAATTATATTTATTTTAACCGCAAACCAGTCAGTTCAAGCTCTGTCTGTGGTATCGTAAGTAATAGATAGGTTTTCTTTCTCTGTGTGGAACTTGCAAACATTGTTATCGGTTCGGTTTGAACCGATCAGGTTGTTGTTAAAACTTATTAAATTACATTTAGAGTGCAGTTCCGGTTCTTATCGGTTCACAAAAAAGCAGTTCATTCGTTTTTCCACGACCCGTTGACACGGTTGGGAACCGATAAGGGTGTCTTCTTAGCGATTTGCTGGAAAAGGGCAAGTTTTGGTTAGGCTGGCATTATGTCTGAGAAACCCAAAAGAAAAACCGGGCCCACTGGGTTTCAGCACTGTAGTGTCTGTGGGGAAGCCTTTGCCAAGGCTGACCCACACCACATGTGTTTATTGTCTGGGGTTTGACCACCTCAATGCAGACTGCCAGATTTGCAAGAATTTCCCTGCAGCCACCCTGGATAAGAGAGTTGGTAGGCTCAGGGAGCGAGAGGCCAAAAAGTCCGCTGACCCGGATGGCCAGCCCAGTTCAGTGCCAATCGAACCGGAGGGAGTACCCTCTGACCAGGGTGAGACTTCCTCAGGCAAACGAAGAGCTGACTCGGATGATCCAGTTCCAACAAAGAGGACTAGAAAATCAGCAGGTGTGGAGCCAAAATTTCCTTCTCCAACCGCTGCAGAGATAGCTAAAGCGATCCAAATTGTCCAGTCACTTTCCCCGGTTCCGTCTGAGCCGCCACTATCAGGTAAACGGTCGGTTCGGTCGGTTCCTCCGGTTCAAGAATATGATATAGAGGAATTTTATGAATCGGAGGAGGGGGAGGAGGATTATGAAGAGTGTGAATGTGATTTTGAAAGTCTGGATGTGCCCATTGAACCGGACATCTCCCCAGACAGACCTTCAGGAGTGTCTCCCCCTAGGCTTTCTGAGTCACCTTCTCATTTTCAGTTTTATAAAAAAGTTGCTGAAACCCTCCAGCTCCCTTTGGAAGAAGCTGTGGATGAACAGGAGGAGCCTGACTATGTGGAAATGATGGATATCTCAGAGTCCAGGAGATTGTCTATTCCTTTACATAAATCCTTTAGGAAACAGACAATAAAAATTTTAAAAGCTCCTAATTCTTTACCTCCTGTGGATAAAAAGATGGACAGGAGACACACATTGTCAGGCCCTGATACGGAGTTCCTTTCACAACAATGCAGCCATGTTGGGGTAGTGCAGGCTGCAGCCTGTGATAAGGCAAATATTCTCTTGGCTTCACACCCCCATGATAAGGACTCCAGGAGGATTGATGCCATGGCAAAGAAACAATACATGGCAGCATCCTTGGGACTCAGACAGGCAAATTATATGGCCTATGTTGCAAGATACCAGAAATCCAGATGGGATACTGTTATGGCTTTAGCGAAACAGGTCCCTGGCCAGCTTGCCAAGGAGCTGGAACAGGTGGCTGCTGATGGTATTGAGGCATCCAAGGTGCAATTCCATGCTGCAGTGGACTCTAATGATGTATCTTCAAGAGTCATGGCTACATCTGTGGCTTTTCGTAGAATGGCTTGGCTCAGGTGTACTAGCCTGTCACAGGATACCCAGGCTAAGGCCATGGATTTTCCTGTTGTGGGTAATTCTCTGTTTGGGGAGCAGACAGAGAATTACATGAAGAAAATGGATGAGTATAGGACCACTTATAGGAGTGCACAGGCCAAGGAGAGGCAAGCCACTCCTCAGAGGCAGCCTTCCAGGGGCAGGGGCAGGCCTTTTCACAGGCCTTTTTACCAAGCCCAGGCCTCCTCTTCATCTTATACCCAGAGGGGGTTCTTCAGAGGGAGAGGCAGATGGGGTATGAGCAGGCCTGCTCCCACCCCTCACCCTAAAGCCCCAGCCAAACAGGCACCCTGATGGGATGCCCAGGGCCGATTCTCCATTACCTGTAGGGGGCAGGCTGGCTTACTTCATCCAGGACTGGGAGTCTCTTAACATCAGACAAGTGGGTCCTGGAAGTAGTAAGCCAGGGACTGGTTCTCAGCTTCAAAAAATTTCCAAAGATGAGAACCAGATCTTTTCCACCTGCAAATCCATTAGAGGCTCTTGCTTTGGAAACAGAAGTCTCAACCATCCTGGCTCTCAGAGCTGTGGAAAGGGTTCCTCCCCTACACCAGGGCAAAGGACTATACTCCAGGTACTTCCTTATGCCAAAAAAGACAGGAGAATGGCAGCCCATCCTGGATCTAAGATACCTAAACAAGCACCTTTTAAAACCAAAATTCAAAATGGTGACTCTGGGAATTATTTTACCCTCCCTAAGGCCAGGGGACTGGCTAGCATCCCTGGACCTCAAGGATGCCTACTTCCATGTTCTCCTCAAGCTCCCACTGAAAGTACCTCAGATTCATCGAACTGCCCTTAGGCCATTACCAGTTCAGAGCAATGCCCTTCAGCCTTACCTCTGCCCCAAGGGTATTCACAAAATGCCTGGCAGTAGCAGTTGCTCACTTAAGAAGGCAAAAGATTGCCATCTTTCCTTACCTGGACGACTGGCTCATAGTGGGTCAGTCCCCAGACCAAGTCAAATCACACCTTCAGGTTACCCAGCAGCTGCTTACATCTCTAGGTTTTCTTCTCAATCTTCCAAAGTCAGTTCTATAGCCTGTTCAGCTACTCACCTTCATTGGCGCAGAACTGGACACAAAGCAGGCCAGAGCTTTCTTTCCTCTAGAAAGGGTAAAGACCCTGGTGGCTCTGGCCTCCTCCTTCACTCTGCAGGTCTCTAGGCCAGCAAGGCACTTTCTACAGCTCCTAGGGCACATGGCTGCTTCCACAGCTGTAGTGCAAGGAGCCAGATTTCAGATGAGGACATTCAGTTCCATTTGAGAGCCTTTGGTCTCAAAGGAGAGATCCCCAACCAAATTGATCCCAGTAACTCGAACCCTGGTCCAGGCCCTGCAGTGGTGGCAGGATCAGAGCAATCTGAGACAGGGGTTCCTTTCATCCCTCAATCTCACTCCTTGACCCTTACTACAGATGCGTCCCTCTTGGGATGGGAGCTCACATGGGCGACCTCACCACCCAGGGATTGTGATCCCTCAGGAATCTCTGCTCCACATCAATCTGTTGGAACTCAGAGCTGTTTTTCTAGCACTTCAGGTTTTTTCTGCATCTGTTCAGAACAAAGTGGTACAGGTCAGAACAGACAACACCACTACAATGTGGTACATCAACAAGCAAGGGGGCACTCGGTCCTCGGCCTTGTGCACTGAGGCAATGAAGTTGTGGTCTCTGGCTTATTCCCTGAACACCTCCCTCATAGCAGTTCACCTCCCAGGCAAGGACAATGTCCTGGCAGATGCTCTCAGCAGGATTTCCCAGGGCCATCACGAATGGTCACTGGATCCCCTAGTACTAGGGTTAGTATTTACCAGGTGGGGCACCCCTCAGATAGATCTTTTTGCAGCCCCAGACAACCACCAACTTCTGCTTTTTTGTTGCAGGCCCCCAGTGTTGGGCTCAGTCCCTCTGGATGCCTTCCTTCTCGATTGGGAAGGGAAGTTCCTCTATGCCTTTCCCCCCTTCCCTCTCTTGTTCAAGGTGCTAGTCAAAATCAGATCTCAACCTTGCAAGATGATTCTGATTGCTCCAGATTGGGCCAGACAGCCCTGGTATCCTCTCCTTCTGTCCTTAGCAGTCCATCTTCCCCTGTGTCTCCCCATGAATCACAATCTGTTAACCTGTGCCCAGGGGAGAGTTTGGTATCCGAATCTCAAATCTCTCAACCTCAAGGCCTGGCTCTTGAGGAGTTAGAGTTTGCTGACCTACACCTTTCTCAAGGTGTACTCGAAATCTTGAAAGCTTCTAGGAAGCCTTCCACCAGGAGCTATATAATTCTAAATGGAAAAGGTTTTCCATATGGTGCTCTGGAAGCATATTTCCCAGAATCTGCTGATTTGCCCACAGTCTTGGACTATATGGTCCATCTAAATACTTTGGGGCTGAGGCCAGCTACCCTGAAAGTACATTTGGCAGCTGTCTCTGCTTTTATTTCAGCAGGAAAGACCTCTTCTCTTTCTGCTTACCCTGTATTCTCCAAGTTTTTCAAGGGATTGCTTCACACCAACCCTCCATTCAGGGACCCTGCTCCTGTTTGGGATCTTAATGTTTGCATTGCTCAGCTGATGCAACCCCCCTTTGAACCTTTGTCTTCAGCAGAGCTTAAGTACTTGGCTTGGAAAACTATGTTTCTAGTAGCCATCACTTCTGCCAGGTGCATAAGTGAATTACAAGCTTAGTCAGTGGAGCCTGATTTTATCTCCTTTCACAGAGATAAGGTAGTCCTCAGGACTAACAGGAAGTTCTTGCCTAAGGTGGTTTCAGATTTCCACCTTACTCAATCTATATCTCTTCCAGTGTACTTCACTGACCATTCCTCCTCTGGCGAGAGGAGGTTGCACAGTTTAGATGTAAAGAGAGCCCTTAGTTACTACATAGCACCGAGGGTCACAGGTTTGACTCCCCAACTGTTCCTCACTTATGGTGAGGTTGGGAAAGGAAACCTACCACTAAAAGATCCATTGCCAGGTGGATTGTCTCTTGTATCCAATTTTGCTATCAAAACTGGGTAAGGTTCCCCTTCAGGCCTGAGGGCTCACTCTACTAGAGGTCTGGCTGCGCCCTAGCTGCAGCCAGGGACATCTATCTTAGAGAATATGTCAAGCAGTTACCTGGAAAACAGTACACACTTTCACCAAGCATTACTCCTGGACATCCAGGCTAGGAGGGATGCTCGGTTTGGCACAGCTGTGCTTCAGAGCCTATTTCCTAAGTAGGTTCTGTCCCTCCTCCATGGAGGTACTGCTGTGTAGTCTGCAATTGTCATAATATAGCAAGACTTCATGTTGTTTGAAGAAAAAATTACTCACCTTAGTAATGTTGTTTCTTCTAATGGAGTCTTGCTATATTATGACCCCCCACCTGCCCCTCTCAGAACCTCTGCTCTTGGGATGTGGGTGAGCAGTGCAGTGTTGGCACCTAATGATGCCCACCTTGTGTTTTTCACCCCCTTTTTGGGGTGTTTGGGTGTTGTATTTCATTTTGTTTTCTGGGTCCCCTGACTTGAGTCTTGGTTTTGGGACCAGAAAAAATGTGTTAATATTTTAGTAGCCAGTTGGCTAGTGTAGGTTTACAGCTTCCACACAGAACCTTAGTGAGTTTTTGCTCGTAAAGATCTGACAGTTTCGGTTTGAATATCTCCAGACAGAGCTTTTACAACCGAGCTCGCGCTCAGGATTCCATGCCTGGCATGGATGTTAACTCTTTCACCTCCGGAGCAGTTCTAAGGCTGGGACAAACTACAATTGTCATAATATAGCAAGACTCCATTAGAAGAAACAACATTACTAAGGTGAGTAATTTTTTCTTCTTATCTATCCCTTGGGCTCCCTTGCCCCACCCCACCTCCCTTCCTTTACACTCTCCGGCATCTCAGAACTGGGGCTGGGGCGGAGTCAGATAACGGCCTACCAGCGAGTGCCACGTAGAACATCGGCCTCGAGGACGATGCCGGCCCTGTGTTGACTCTACCCATAGGGGGAAAAAAAAAAGTCTCCTGCGGGGTCCCAGCTCCGGTGCTATACCCACTAGTGATGAATGGTGAAGATACACAGAAAGATCAACAATTACGTTAGGTACGTAATTTTCATTTTTTAACATATACAGTGAAGGAAATGCAATGCCATAAGGTCCGAAGCATCAATTTGGTACAGGTAACTCATTTATGTTTTAAATAATTTCATTTATTTATAGCTTGCTTGTCTGTGCTCAGTGTATAGCAAAATGCTTTAATGCATTTTATTGCAGGCCCGAAGATGCATGTTCTGCTGCAATACTGACATCAATCTGTTTTTATGCCACATAATTGTGGTCACAACCAGTCAGTGGCACATCACACTGGCTGCATAGACTGCCCGAACAACTATCCTCTATATGTAGTGCACAGTAAAGTACTTCAAACCTGGTAACACATTTTATTTTACAGAAATATTAGGGCCTCAAATGTAATTATGATTAGGTAGGAAATGTGCATCAAATTGGCTGTTATGTTATTGTTTGCCATCCATTCTCTGTACCAGAAAGATGCATGTGCTGATAAAACTGTTTACCTAGTGATGTGCCTCAAGTAATAATCTGTTGTGTGGGCCATATACATTGGCTGTGTGGCTTAAAAATGTAGCCAGTCTTACATATGTCACTTTTTATTCATTGTTAGTGCAATGGGGTCAAGAGCGCTTACCACATGGAGTTGGAGGGGTTGAAACACTGCATAGACAGTGTCAGACAAGAGGGATTGCAACCCCTAGTGCTAATCACAGATAGACACCCACAAATTCAGAAGTATTTATGGGAGAACGAACCAGAAATCAAGCATCAGTACAATGTTTGGCACTACGTTAAAGGTGAGTAACATATTTCTGTTCACTACACAGTGAGTCTGTATTACAACCCCCCAAAAAAATACCTACTGCACAATTGGGATGCGGTTGCATGTATGCTTGTGTCACTGTAAACACATGTTTGAGTACGGACTATGGTGCCATCGGTAAGGACAGGGCTAGAATGATTCAGCTTTTGGTGACTGCTCACTTTCACTGTGTGTTTGCTGTAGAGGATGTGTACTGGCACTAGCTGACTCCTGGCACATGCCATTTGACCAGCAACACATTGTGCCCCTCTGTATTGTGAATATTACCAAAGTTGGCGTACGTATTAATGTTACTTTCATTACATGAATTAGTGACCTACCAGGCTTCACGTGGAAACAAAAAAAGACTTGTAGTTACATGATCAGTATGATAATCACACTCTATAGTTGAAATGCTTCACTGTGCACAAACTGAGCGACATATTATGTTAAGTTTGTGATTAAGTGAATCATTTGAACACCTTACTGCTGTTATAATTTATAATAAGGGTATCACAAGTGATGCAATTTCACTTGATATTTAGGATTAACACATTATTATAGGAATCGCTATCATGCTGTTGTGTAACACATGATCACCATGCAACCTTGATTCTTTGTCTCATCTTTCACTCATGTAGCACTGCTGAATGAGTATAATGCTGCATTCTGAGCTTGAAGAAGCAGTTTTAAACTGGTGTTAAAAAACATCAATTATGCAAAAAATATATCTATCCATAAGTAAAACATTCCAAAAGGAGACTTTGAATGCTGTTGTTTTACAATAATGCCTTTCCATAAATAATGTTTTTTTAACATCTGTGGACCATGGTAACAAATGCTGCTCTACCACAGGTCAAAGTTCATGGAATGTTGCTGTACCCTTTTGTGGTACAATAGCATTTTGTAACATGTAGGGGCCACAAAATTAAATTTTATTGTGAAACTCAAAACACCTAAATGCACACATTTCGCTAACTATCTCTATATTGTCTAATTAGTGTTCCTGCCTCTAGGTTACACATATGGTAATCAACGAATGCAGGCACATTAATCATGCAATATTGTAACCTAGTAATTGAAACTATGCGCGTCAGAACATCTTGTACAACAAACCATGCCTTGTGTGGTGTGTCACGAAGTGCAGCCGATTCTGTTAACCACACAAACAGTGAGTAAATCCTGCAATAATCAACACCCTGGAGTGCCTTGCTGCACTTATACACAGGACCTACATGTAAATTAAATTAAAAATGTTTACACTTGTGTTTTTATAAATGGCATTTCAAAGCCGTGGGTTATGTAAGCAATAAGAGATGACAGGGTGTGCATAGAACATACTATACCACTCGGCCAGGGGCGTAATAAGGCACGAGACCCCTGGCCGAGTGCTTTTAGACCCTTTAGCGCTTATAAAATGGGCTCTTTTTAAAAAAAATCATTTTTTCAGTTAGAAAATTAATTTTTATATGTGGTAAATAGCATTTGCTTATGCTGATTTAAGATAAAATAGTCCTTCTGCCTACCACATAATGATGTCATCCTGCTGTCTCTAGCTCTTGGGGAAGGGGATGCTCTCTAGTTGGGAGGGTGCTGCTATTCTCTCTGAATTAAGGAGGGCGTCTGTCATCTCTAAGGGTGAAGGGGCGGCTGTCATATTTCCTCCCATGGGTTGTCATTGAGGGGGAGGGTCTGTGGTCCCAGCGGTATGGGGACTGACTTCCCTTTCCAGCGCTCTGTGTTGAAAGAAGAACAGAACCTTGTTTCTTTCCCGATTGTCGGCTGACCACAGACTTGCGGTGATTGCTCCTTACTTCTGGTGTACTGGTAGCCGCTATGACGCCAGCTAATTAAGGGCTCTGTCCATTGTCCAATGTTACTCCTTGAGAATGGGATTCACCGCAGACTTCACGCCACTCACTTTCTCACACCGTCTTTTGTTCTCCCCCTCCGTTCCAGCTTATGGTCTACAGCTCGCGAACTTGTTCCTGATGACCCTGCCCTCAGCACACAAGGGCGTGTCTGCGCTTGCTCTGTAATATTCCTGACTGCAACTCTGCCATAAATATGACAGAAAACAGAGAGAGAGAGAGAGAAAACATCAGCGGTGCACTGTTGACACCAGACAGTCAATTCAAGCCTGTGTTCAGCGCACATTACCCCGGTGTGAGAGAGAGCAAGAAGTAAGCAATCTGTTTTTCTCTCATTTTGGGTAAAGAAAAGATGGCTGCCTGTGAAAATGCCAACGTTCTATGGCACCAGAATCTTGGCCTTTTTACTGCCAGCTCTTTTTTTTTTAATCCATGCATGCAACAGATTTTATGCATGGAGAGCTGGGGCTTTGATTGACTGGTTTAGCCTACCCATTTTATAAGCACCAATAATATCCCACACCCTGTTGTGCCTTATTGCTTAATTAAGTTACATATATTATAGCTTGGTATGTTTGAAAAAACTCCAATATGAAACAATGCACTAATAACAGAGTGTCTGTTTCTGCAAACTTCTTAAGATGCGCATTCTTGTAATCTTCCAATTTGATTTCTGTTTTTGTCTGCTAGGTATTACAAAGAAACTGGAGGCAACAGCTGCAATTAGAGAATGGATAACATCAATTAGAAACATGTTGTACTGGATCCCCAGATTCACTCCAGACGGGAATGGTGCTGTCATGTTGGTAAAATTAACATCTATCACAAATCACATACAGAATGTGCACGATCATGACAATGACTTTTTTCCAAGTTGTGCTCATGGACTGCTTGACGAAGCTGATAGGAAACGGAAATGGATGAAACCCAGTAAGTGGTCGATGCACATATCTGTCTTTATTCATCTTTCATTAAGACTGCATACTTCTTACAAGGGTAACAAATACAACATTTATGTCATGTATAGCAATTGCTTTTAGTAGACTTATAATCACAATAATGAATGGAAAGCTGTTTATGTCATTGAGAGTAGCAATCATCTGTGTGTGGTCGACCCTCAGCTGAGCCTCCGGACAGCACTGCTTCCTATACGGTCATTAATCAACATGAAATGATTTTCTCTCACATCATTAATGCTTACTATGAAATGGGTAGAAAGAATGCTAGCTCCTGATTGGACCACAGCATTTTCCAGCTGTGCCGTTATACCACTGCAATGACCCAGCTGAAAGTAATATGTAAAGAAAAGGCATAAAATTTGAAAAAAAAAAAAGATCAATTTCATTATCGGAATAAGGCACTACAGGGTGTGTGTGCCTTGTTACACCACTGGCCATGCTGTGAAATATGTTTAACACACACCCCTTCGTACCTTATTGCTTACTTATAAAATGGCAGGGTAAAATCATGTGATCTGATTGTCTCTTATTTATTTATTTTTTTATGACTATTTTTATCCTCCTGTGGCGGGTTGACTGCAACATTTGCCGAGCCTACCGAGTTTGGGGTCCTTCAGGGACTTATACAGGAGCACAATGTGCACCCTGCCAGATCCCCAGAGTCGGTCCGGGGGCATCATCCTTGTTGTCCCCCACGGTTTCCTCTGTTACTCCCATGTGCCTGCTACCCAAGACCCTCGGAAGTGGTGGAGCATGCGCTTGGAGGCGCACACGTGCACTGCAGCTCCAGACTGGGTCCCTTCCACCCTCCCCATCGACCTAGCGTCAGCGCTCCTCAGAGTGGCACTATCCCTCTGGCCTCCACCAGGGGCATCCAATCTCTGAGAGAGTTGAAGAACTCCTCCTGAAGCGGAGTGCCGCCAGCCAGCAGCGAATCACATCCTCCCCCCCGGCCTCCGATGACCCTGGCTTGTTCTCGAACCCGGGTCACTGGTGTGGTGTGAGGTGTGGCGTCCAGCACCTCAACCCTTAGCGCCACCAGGCTGGACTGATTGTGTCTTATTTATGTGTAAATTATGGTTGACACATACGAACATATGAAATTTGCCAGCAGATAAAGGCCTAGAGGTCTATCAAGTCTGCTCGAATGTGCAGCTAGCACCCCTTATTCTGCAGCTGCCCCTCCCTTCCACCCTTCCCCTTCATTAACCCTCCCCCTTGTCCTGTCCCATCCTCATTTGAAGCAGTCCACTGTTCTACTGCATACCACTTCAGCAGGTAACGCATTCCACCCAGCCACCACCCTCTCTGTAAAAAAGTGTCTCCTCATCTCCCTCCTGAACCTTCCTCGCTCCAGTCTCATATCATGGCCCCTGGTGGCCCTCCCCTCCCCTCCCTTACTTTGAACAGCGCCTCTGTACCCGTCTTGTTTGTTTCTTTCATGTATTTAAAGGTTTCAATCATGTCACCCCTGTCTCTCCTCTCCTCCAGTGAGCACATGTTCAACTCCTTCAACCTCCTCTCGTATGACAAGTCCCCCAGCCCCTTAATCATCTTTGTCGCTCTGCACTGCACCCCCTCCAGTAACTTAATGTCCCTCTTCAGATACGGATGCCAGTACTGCACGCAGTACTCCAGGTGTGGTCTAACTAATGACCTATACAGTGGCAGAATCACCTCCTCCCTCCTGAGGATATACCCCTTGCAATACAACCCAGCACTTTGTTGGCCTTTGCAGCTGCCTTCCTACGTTGTGCTGAGTTGTTCATTGACCCTGTAATGAGCACAGCCAGATCCTTCTCCTCCTCTGTCTGGGCTAGCTGCACTCCCCCTAGCTGGTAACTCCTCCTTGGGTTCTTCATCCCAAAATGCAGCACCTTGCACTTTTTGGCATTAAAGCCCAGTTGCCAGGTGTCTGACCAGGTTTCAAGCTTTGCCAGATCATCCTGCAACCCCTGCCATCCCCCTAGGTCATCCACCACCGCACCTACCTTAGTATCATCAGCAAACAGACTGATCTTGCTCTTGATGTCCCATGATATGTCTGCAATGAATATCCCAAACAACACTGGTCCCAACACTGAGCCCTGTGGAATACTGCTCGTCACTGCCCTTGGGTGTGAGCCCCCACCCACCCCACCCTCTGTTGCCTTCCCTGCAGCCAGTTTCCTACCCATCTCACCAGCTTTACACCGCCCCTGTGCCTACTAACTTCCTTCCCAGCCTTCCATGTGGCACCGGTGAATGCCTTACTGAAGTCCAGATACAGGACATCCACTGCATGGCCCCTGTCCAGTTGCCTAGTTACCCAGTCACAGAACTCGACCAGGTTGGTTTGGCAGGATCTGCCACGTGTGAAGCCATGCTGTCTGCTGTCCTGTAGTCCTTTGGCCTCTAGAAGGGCCACCAGCCTCTCCTTCAGGATAGTCTCCATTAGCTTACCCACGATGGATGTGATGCTCACTGGTCTGTAGTTTCGGTTCATCCTTGGGCCACTCTTGTGGAGGGCACCATGAACCATCCTCCAGTCCTGAGGTACACACCCGAATGTAGTGAGGCATTAAATAGGTCTGCCAAGGTCCTGCAAGGACCTCTGCCAGCTCCTTCAGTACCCTGGGGTGGATGCCATCTGGGCCTGGCGCCTTGTCCACCCTCAGTGCCTTCAAACCCTCTCGAACTCTGAATGGTTACATGTTACATGGCCCTTGGCATCGTGCCTTACTACGTTCAGTCCATGATGTAAATTATGTTTTACACACACCCCTTCATGTCTTATTGTTTAATTACAGCATGGCCAGGGGCATATTATGGCATGAGACCAAAGGCCATGTAATATGTAACCATGTGTCAGCCATATTTCACACATAAATAAGAGCCAGTTAAATTACATGATTTTACCTGTCCACTTTATAATGTTTAAATAGTACAGTGCATGGAAGACAAATACAGAAGTGCACAATTCTCTTACCTCATGTTTTCAATGGTGACCTTCACCTATCTAGCCTCACCATTGAAACCACTTGGTAAAAAAACAGAGTCTTTGTGTGTGGGATCACATACAGTATCCTACATATTTCACATGACATCATTTATCCTGCATTATTTAATTGAATGTGCACACAATGGCTGGACTTGTTTCTCACGATAATAAATCAGTCTATGTGAAAGTTATAATGATCTGCATGCCAAGTTTTGTTATTCAATCCCAATGTATGAATGTTGCGGTTTAATTTTACAGTATGTCCTTTATGTAAAATATAAATATGTCTTGCATAGGTGTCATCCAACTGGCACGCTAATCAACCTCCATGCGCATGTACACAACCTGATACATAACAGCACTAGTGGTTGATGAACAGAACATAACAATAACCAATATTATAAAAACGGTCTGAGAAATGGAGCTTTCTGATTGGCTCTAAGTATTCTAACAGCCTTATACATGTATAGCTTAATCATATGCTGAACAATGTTTAACACTGTTAAAAAAACATTTTTATTATCATGGCAAATAAGGCACTCATATGGGTAATGTTAAAAGTCAATTGATCATCTTCTATGGGCATGTGACACTCGGCTATGCCTCTTGCCATATTACACCTGTAGAGTCTGGTTAACAGGCCATTAACATTATCCATGATCATGCCTTATTGCCTAAACATTGCCTGTTGCTTTCATATTGTGTGTATATACTAATAATAACATAACTCTAACATCCCACTGATATGGCATTTTTTTTGTATTCTCATCTCTTCCCTCAATGCCAGGTGAAAAGGCATATGAAAAGGTTGATATGATTGTGACATCAACTGTTGCCAAAAAAGATGTGCAGAAGTTGTCTGCCATGCACTAAACATGTTCACTTGAGTCTTTCCACAGCCTTGTAATATAGTATGCCCCAAAGAGTTGGGTATTCAGTTTTCGTGGGATATACACACTGTATGCATTATTTATTTAGTTTTAATTGTGTTAGGTAACAGAACAAGGCAAACAAGACACTATATCTGTCTGTGATGCTGACATATATTATCAACAGCAGCTGGTTACAGACTTCACTTTCTGTGAATATGTCTGTTTATCTTCTGCCATGGCTTGACATGACATGACATTTTAGTCTTAAGTGAGGTCAGGAGACTGGATGGTCCTAATGTGACGGTTGCTGACTTAAATTGATACTGACAGTTATAGACTACTCTAGAAATTGCTGAAAAAGAATCTGTTGTCACCCTAGGGATACTCCAATATTCCTAACTCTTCTGCAGTATGCCTCTAAGCCAGATCCACCCGGAGAGAGAATGCTATGCTAATGATGGAATCATTGGCATGTGCCACTTTTCAAATGCTGCCACTACTCAACTGCCTACATTCTAACCCTCAGATTTCTCTCTCCACCTGTCAAGACTAGATGCCTGGAGATCCTCTCTTCATCATATTGTTCTGTCAAGTGAAAACTTATAAAATATACATAAGTATTTATTGTTTTTCATATGCTGCCTCTGTTCTTTATCATTTTAAGCTAACCCGTAAGTTTTTAAGTGTTAAATTATGTGTTTCCTCGGTTTCTCCCGGTTCAGCATAACCAGGGTTTGATTTATATTTATCAGAGTTTTTTAACTAAAAACGCCATTAGTTATATTTAATTGTATTAATTTAAACGTGTTTTTAGAACCGCTAATCCTGGTTCTTGAACCGTTAGCTTCGGTTCACTTACTTCGGTTCCCAGTTCCGATCAGTTCTCCATCGGTTAGGGAACTGACCACAATCGCCGTTTATACTTTAATTTAAACAAGTTTTTAGCGGTTGCAAAGTTTATGTGTTTTACACCTAGAAACTGAAAAGAAAAAACTGGTAATCCCGGTTTTTAATGTTTTTTTGATTGTGGTGAATTCTGTTGAGACATGGACACTTCAGCAGTGTGAAACCTGCGTTCATGTCTTGACAGAATTATTAAAGATGCCTGGATAAGGCTAAAAGATGAAAAATGTCACCACCTCAGGGTCCCTCGAGCTCTGACCAGCTGACACCCTAAATTACTGTGGGTAAAACCACAGTAATAACTACTGTAACTGCTACCCCTGAGACAGGTATGCAAGCAGTTTTTAAGAGGCTTGCTGAACTGACTAACTCCCTGGTTCCCTCTAAAATCAAGAGAAAACTAAGCATAGAGAACCCCCTGCTGGACAGCATTTGAGGAATTCTATGCCTGTTATAATGCCTGACAGCTCCTGCAGATTGCAGGCTGCTAAAGATCATTCATGCTTACAAAGGCTGTCTGCTTTTGAGCAGCAGACCTCTGCAAACAACTGTCTCCTTTGCTCATTTTCATGTTTGCTTGCACGCATGTGCAAGAAACATAGTGCCATCATCCGAGATTTCGGAGGTGTGTCACCCCCTCTTCCAGTTCAGTCAGTGTGTTGGCAGGCATGGCCCCTGTAAGCCAATGCATGCTGGAGCTGTCTATGACAAACTCCAAAATGCAGTGGCATACAGTTGAAAGGGGGAGCTACGCTTCAGTGAGCAGCGATAAGATATCGCCTGCTCATGTGCAGCTCCCCCTACACACACACACACACACACACACACACACACACACATGCACATGCAGGCATGCACCCCACATGCACACTGCTTATGAGCCGGCGGGGTGCTCAATCCCCGTCGGCTGTGCGCTCGCCCGCCCCCAAAGCCTTCCAAATGCCGCTGGGTGCCCACCCCAGTGTGGCAACCTCATGATATAGCTGAGAGGGTGCCCAATCCCCATCGGCTCCACTGTCCTCACCCCAGTACTGGGTGCCACGCTGGAGCCCACCCCAAGCGTGGCAATAGATCTTTGGCCGGCCAGGGGTGCCCAATCCCCGTCGGCTGAGGCGCCCTCACCTCCAACGTCCTTGTGCCGCGCTGGGAGCCCACCCCAGCATGGCAAATGTCAGCGTCATCATTGAAAATAAAAAGAAAACCTGTAAAGAAAAAACGGTCCCACGTAGTCTCTCGCCCCCTCCACAACCCGCACCTACCCACTGCGCACCCTGCCTCCACCACCCTCACCCCATACTTACCTCTGACCTCGGCGCGATGATCTTCGGTGGACCAGGAACACGTCTGCACTCTTCAAAGCCGACCGCGAACTGAGGAAATGCCGGTAAGCTGTATAATGGGCTCGATAGGGTTTTTTCAACTTTGTTGCATATCTCAGGCATTTTTTGGAATTTTCACACCAAATATTCAACATGGGGTTTTTGGGACCCCTTCTCATGAATGATGTCACTGTCATGGTGTTATTCAGGTCCGAAGGGTGATGTCGCAGTCACTGTGCAGTCACTGCGCGAAATCACCTTTTGGGACTGATTAATGAAACAACACTGCCAGTGATCATAAGGTGGGCTCTCAAGAAGCCTATTTTGAAAATTTGGTGGAAAAATTCCTAACAATGACTGTTTTACAAGCGTGCGTTGCGCAGTTCATACGCACGCTCGTAAGTTCGTGAATTTTCAATATTTTCACTCCATATTTTCAACATTGCCATTTTACCACACCTTCTTATGAGTAGTACAGCTGTCATTTTCACATCTCACTTAAAACGTGTTTCTGCCCATGCAGCACACAATGGCGCAGTCGAGTGTGCGAAATCAATGTACGGACAAATTAAGAAAATTACAGTGACACTGTTCATGAGTAGAGGTCTTAAAATGGCTATGTTGAAAATTTGGTAAAAAATTCCAAAAATTACTGTTTTATGAGCGTCGTTGAACAGTTCTTCACGCACACTCGTAAGTTCGCAAATTTTCAATATTTTCACTCCAGATTTTCAACATTGCCATTTTACCACACCTTCTTATGAGTAGTACAGCTGCCATTTTTCACATCTTGCCCAAAATGTTCATGAGCAAGCAGGTCTTAAATGGCTATGTGGAAATTTGTTGACAAAAGTCCATAAATGACTGTGTTACGAGTGAGCATTGTGCAGTTTCCACGCACCCTGTAAGTTCATGACTTTGTAATATTTTCAGTCCAGATTTTCACCAGTGGCATTTTTCCACACTTCCTTATTTACAGTACAGCTGTCATTTTTCACAACATGGCCGAAGTGTGTTTTCACACTTTCAGCAGAGATGCGTGGTCGCTGTGGGAAATCATTTTTTGGACAGATAAAGAAAATCACAGTGACACTGTTCATGATCGGAGGCACCAAAATGCCTGAGTTGACAATCTGCTGTAAAAAATCCTCAACCTAATTATATTACGGGTGTGCGTTGCACAGTTTCTATGTACGCTCGTGACTTCACCATTTTTTAAATATTTTTACTGCAGATTTGCAACATTGCCATTTTTTACACCTCCCCATGAACAGTACAGCTGTCATTTTTTACATCCTGTTCGGAATGTTTTTGCACCTGTGGTGCTAAATGCCGTAGTCGCTGTGCATAAGCAGCTTTCGGCTAAGAAACTGATATTCCCCCTGTTCATGAGGTGGGGTCACAAAAAAACCATGTTGAACATTTGGAGTGAAAATACCAACGAATGCCTGAGGTATTAGGGTTTCCAACCATAATGCCCAACCCTGTAGAGAATGACAGGCATCAGGGGTGTACTTGGGATTCTTGCCTGTAATGCTCATACCATTCCACACCCTGCAGCCAGTGAGAGGCATCGAGGTATGCCTTGGACTCTTCGGCCCCAAAGTTCACCCCATTCTCCTATATCGCACCCATCTCACTGTATTTCCTAATGGAATGGGGTATGCATAAGGGCCAAAGACCCCAAGGAACACCGTGACACTTGCCAGTGTCTGCAGGGTGGGGTGTACTGAAATGGCATGGCCGTTATGCCTGACGACCCAAAGGCACACCCCAATGCCTGTCACTCTCTGCAGGGTGGTGATGGGGGTTGGCTTCAGTTCAATACTTCACTGCCATTCCTATTACGCAGCTCTGTAACTTCTACACTACCACTGCAAATGCCAGCAAGCAAACATTCGGCATTGACAAATGCTTGTTACTATTAATGTTACAGACGAGAAATATGTGTTTATGATGAAATGGACAAAGGGGAACCTATTAAACCTAGGTTTTTTCCCTAAATAGGAGTTTGATTCTTTCCACAGAGCTTGAGGATTATTCCTCGCACTCCACAATTATGAGATATGACTGGGCTGACTTCCACCAAAACCTTCTCCCTCCTGTGAATAGATATATTCATCAAGGAGGGTACTTTCAAGATTTTACAAACTCCTAAGCTGTCTCCCCTCTTGATAAGAGGCTGTACAAGACATAATAAACTGGATAAGGAGGGGTTGAATTTCTATCCTCCCACTCTGTCCACTGAGGGGTGGTACAAGTGATAGCCTGTGACAAAGCATTGATACCATTGCCATTTATCAGTTTTCCTAGCAGGCAAACTTTGTAATAGAACAATTTTAGTATTGAGCATAATGCATAATGCATAAAATACATTTTAAACAACACATATAGACTGTAAACTTAGCTTAGAGTCCAGAAATGTTAAGAGTACTGTGAATTTACTGGTTGAAAAAAATGCATTCATTGCTGTAAGGCAATGACAAAAGTTGTTTTGCATTTGTTTTAACAGGATAAGAAAGCTGAAAAGACAATCAAAAGAATGAATATGTGTGGACATACATACACAACTTTACCCTCCAGCGTAACTGATTACTTGCTGAGGCAGAAACCCTGTACCAATAATAGGTGTGAAGATTTAACTGTTTGCACTAGAAAAACAGAAGGGCTTGGGCTGGTTATGCTGTTAAAATACCTTGGGTCTTTTTTTTTTTTTCTTTTTTTAAACCTGTAAATAAGAAACAATTATTGGCAAATATACATTTTTTATTTACCCTTGGGGACCAGTGAGTACCTTGCAAACCTTGCAACTTTAGGAACTACACTGGAAGGAATAGAGAAAGGTAGCTTACCCCTCTCCCCAAACTCCTACTGGTGGAAGAGACAGCTCGAATACTGTAGCAATAAAGGTTAGCTGTGGATGGTGACATGATCCCCACCTACTACACTTTAAATTATAACAAGATAATATTACAATTAGTTTAGTAAGTTTTATACCTTACTATAAAGATGGGAACTTCTTTTCTCTAGAAAGAGAAGAAGAAACACAAACAACAAAACAAACACACACCAGTTTAAAAATAAAACAAGATTATTTTCATAGGATAAAAAAGCCATGCGTCCCTGGGTTTCCTTATTTTAAGCATGACAAAATGTCAGCTGAATTTATAAAAAAATCCATATTGATGGTAATACCGTACGTACGTATTTCTAGAATGCATTTTAAAAAGACAAAAAAATGATTACACCATGGTCACACATAAAAACAAAAGCCATTGTTTTTAACTGTAGATGGTAAACTCTCAAAAACAGCCATAATAGTCCTTTTTTTAAAATCGTACTATATATATATATATATATAAAAAATATGGGGAGATGATGAATAATCCTCCCCTTCCAGCTGGAGTATTGCCTGTGTTGGCTGCAAGTCAGAAGCAGTGAGATAAGAAGAAAAGTTTGTCCCTCTTCACTTAGAATACTAGTTTTGCAATAAAAAGTCAAATTACATGGTTCACTCTTGGTGTGCTTTTATGAAAACATACATTTTGTGTGAAAAGTGTGCTTTAGGTATGGAATACACATTAAGTTTGAACTGGTAGTAACATAAAATGTTGAAACACAAGAAGGTCAAATAACGTGCAAAGGTCACAGTGTGCATGCAAGGGTGGTTCAAACCCAGTTATTTATTTTTAGTGTCCTTGAACACTACTGATATTAAATATTTTTACAATAAAACTGCTGGCCAAGACAGTACACACATACACATACACAAAAGAAATACTTAACACAAAATAAGACTGACATTGTTTCACACCAATTTGCTGAGGTAATGCCCATAGTTTCATTAGAAAACTGTACATTTTAGATATATGTGCCTCCCCTGTCTTGTAACACTGACAATTTTAAATCAACACATTTATACATATCACCATGCCAAATTTTTCCAGAACAAAACACTTTTTAAACACATTCTAACTCCTTTCAACACCTTTAAAACACAACACAACGTACCATTTGTAAGTAAACATTTTGTATAACATGGTTACCCTTTTGGCACCTAGCCAAATATGGCACCCTGCCATTTGCAAAAGTTTTGGTTATAACTAGAAGTATGATAAAGCCATTTATAGCTGTTAACACATTACATTTCACCTAGCAGTGGCTTGGCACATTGCTTGCAAACTACAAATCTTTCTGCACATTGCGATTTATATGACGTCATATTTCTTCACCTTCAACACTACCTGCTTTACCCAACAACTACATACAAAAGTTTTTTACTGACCCTATTTAGGCAGCACAAATGTTCCATTAAAAATAAAACCAATTAAAACAGTCAGATATGAGGCAAAGAAGCTTCCTCTTTCTTTTTTACTGTAACATGTTATGCACTGAAGGCAGCCAATTCTGTCTCACAACCTTGACAACAGAACATAATTACAGAACACAGATATAAACTAGAAAATATGCACAAGAAGAGCATACTACCTTGTTTAGTATATGTATTACAGAAATAAAACAGACAGACATAAAACAACTTTGAATAAAAATTCAGACTTACCCGTTGCCAAGGTATTTTTCTTCTTTTCCGATACACAAGTCTGAGTAAGAAACTGACTGCAGGACCTTCATGATAATTTCCAAACACTGCAGCTATTAACTCTTTCAAAGATTTTTTTGCTATTTTAGTAACCTGCAAACCAAGTCTTTTTCCAGAGCTCTGGTTTGCAGTTTAAAACAAAACAAAAAATCTCTAACAGTACTAGGTTGAGATCCATCTGGTAGAGGTCCTGAGTACTTAGGTTTGGGACAAATGTTTCAGCTCTATAGGAGGCAAGGAACTTGAAATTAATACAAAAACTTGAAACTATACAGATAGGCAACATGGGGGGTAGGATTTTAAATCATCCTGTTCAGTAGTCACCTACTGTGTGTACATCCACAGTAGTTTATTTTTCTTTTCTAGCTGTTGCTTATTTAACGTTACTTAATCAGCAGCTGCTTTTCTCCTAAAGCAGCCTGAACTATAAAAGCCATCATTGGCTCTAACAGTATATACTTGCAGCAAGCACAAATTACAAGTACAAGGGCAGTGCAGTTGCCCTTGTAATTTGTTTGGTCAAACTGTCAAACATACATTTTGCGGTCCAGATAATACTAACTCTGGACCCAGCTATTTTTTTCCTGTTTCCCATATTATATAGCCTGTCCTTTATAGTGCACACTGCTCCAAGGTATTCTTTGTATTACAGTGATGATGAGTGTCGTCCAGCCCCTAGGTGCACGTCCTGATGGGGTTCCACAAAATGTCCTTCTTTGTCCAAGGAAACAACCCAATCATGAGGTGACACGGACCAAGAACTCATCCTGCCGACTCACGCCAAAACTGTGATCGCAAATTTTTTCACTGTAAGTATTACCTGAGCAACCACTCCCGTCGTCACGGGGCCAAAACCACACCACTGGGTTTTGTCTTAACGTCGCTTTATTTGATCAAATATTTCACACATGCATGTGGGACTTCTACAATGGAGAAGTTCCCTGATTACAATTTATAGTAGCTTTTTATAAGCTAGATTTTGCACTTTTTATTTTGAAAAATACCAACATTTTAGTATAAGCCAATCATAAGACAGCATAACAAGTTTTTAGTAATGTAAAATAAAACATGCAATTTATTTTTTTCCCATTACTGCTTGATACATATGCCTGGGTCAAGCTGACCTGAGAAGAGACAATGAGTTTCACTCACACCATAGTGACGTAGCTTATTTTTAATGCCACTGCGTGCTCTTATCTTTATATTTTGTCCAAGCTGCCATGCAGGCTGGTACAACTCAGTTTTGCTCAGTTTTATCTAGCTTTCTGTTTTTACAAATGTACTTTAAGTAACCTCAGTACAAATTCTATAACCCTTAAAGAACAAAACATGAACTCAGGAATGTCTACTACATTCATTATTACTTTGTTACAGCATGGCTTTTAAAGCAAGCATAGCTTAAGGCATTTAATAGCAAATATAGCTTTAGGATATATAAAATTCCCTCACACTCTCCCCTTTTGATACTATGTATCAACTAACCTGATTCCTTTTTACTTTTTTTTGCTTTATATTTTGGTTACAATTTGGCTCATTTGTAATGGAAAACACCCTCAGTTTAATGGGGTCCTTTTGTTTTGGGTTGTAGCAAGGGGCAGGTGGGTGGCGTCCCGTGACACCATTTATGTTGCACAGGCATTGTAGGAAAAGTTTGATTAGGACAGTCAGTAGCCAGAGTGCCAATATGACCACCTACAAGTATTGTCACCCAATGGAGAAGATAGCACCCAGTCACCAACTACGCTTGAAGCCATGACCATGGGTCCCATATTATGTGTAGCAAGCTTAGAAAAAATGCAAGGTGGAATTTGTGCATATTTTGCCACGGCCTCATTTTATGCTTTTAGCTATATATTTTTTTTTTTATTGTATAGAATTTTACAATTAACTCTTTTAGAGTCTTACACGCACACATATTAAGTGACATAGTGTTATTTTTTACTTGCAGCCTTTTGCTACTAGATATACTAATTTACATGTTGGCATTATTTAGTCATTTACTAACCATTTTTACTTTTTACTAGCCCTTTAGCAATTTACACTAGCCATTTTACACCTTTTTATTTTTTTAGTTTTATGGTTAGCCAACTACACATTGTTGATAAAAGTTTGGTCACTGATTACTAAAACTTTGGCCACTGACCACTGTTAATAATTTTACCCTGAAGATAGGAGGCCCTGAGGGACTCGGAACATTTACAAAAAATTGAACATAAATGTAAAGATATTAGTAAATAACTGAAGGTTACAAAAAAAAAACAAAAAAAAAACTAAACATTTTTACTTTTAGACTGTTAGACTAGGTGACTAGGTATATGATTTAAAACTGGTTGCCAGCATACAGATAGTCGAGGCATTTATAAAAAGCATTTTGTTTTGGAGTTGGCACAGGGGTGGTTACAGACGGAACACAAATTGTGAGTTTGTAAAACATAATACAGAATTGAGGGATGTCAACACCACAATTGAAATATGTGAAAAATGCTAACATGTGACACCACATATAACACAATATAACATGACAATTTTGTTGATGAAAAAGAGTTTATGGAATTTACTTTGAGAGTGAATAAGGTAGATGCTACTTTGTGTTGAGGTGTGGCACACCCTGGGAGCTTGATTGAAGAATTTGTTGATAATGTCTTTTGACAGATAAGTCCTTATAAAACATAACAGTCCATGAAATTAACAGTTTATAAGTTCATATAAGTATTCACAGGTTGATGTAGTTACAGTACAGATGAAATGTCATTTGCAGAATGGTGGTAACCCCACAAGGCATATGGGGCAATGCAGACAGTAATTTAAAAACAAAACACCAGCATAGTAGAAAAGTCAGTGTTTATTTTGTGGCTAGCTGCTGGATGGCTGAGTAGTAGACACACTGGCCAGGGGTGCATTGAGACTTTTTAATGGAATAGCCACACACACACACACTGGCATGGCATTTGTTTTGTCGTAGTTGATTCACACCTTGCATAAAGATTACCAGTCCATAAAAGGTAACAATTGACAATAAACCATTAAGAACACAGTCCATAACAGAGCAATAGGGTTGTAGAAAGTACCAGCCATGTTTGGAACAAGCAGCAGTGAAGAAAATAGATGTATTGCTTGAAGGTCAATTGAAGCAGAATTTTGTTGCTGGGTTGGGAGTGCCCTTTCCCAGACTTAACTTATAGTAAGCAGAAACAATAAGCTTGATTGCAGAGTCTGAACTGACTGGACCTTTTTAGTTGATTTAAAGTTTTACAAATAGGTGTAATTTTGCTGAAAACATTACATTTGCAGAGGTAAATAATAACGGATTTATGCAATAGTCCTTATTAGGAACCAGTCAGGCACAAGATGGTGATAACATTAAAACTGTGGCAGTTGTTTTTTTTGTTAAGGAAAAGATGAAGGTTTTGGCAACTTAGATGAAAGTATTACTTTTGTTGAGCGTGGAGATTTTATGTGTGCCACACTCTTGAAACCTGCAAATTTGCAAAGTGTGTTAGAATATGAATTAAAACACATAAATAACAATTTTAAACCATTAACTTTTGTTTTGTAAAGAGTGGTGGACAGAGCCTAAATTTTGGCAATTTAGAAAGAGAAAAATAAAATTGACATTAACCGCACACTTGGGGTGCAGGCCAAGGTTTAATTATACCATTTGACCATTTGTAAATTATGACAGTGTTATGTTACCTCCTGCTTTTAAATTAAGAAGCAGTTATGACAGTGATGAACATTATTTTTCTGTCTGTTGCAAGCAGGCCTGACTGAGACCTGAGTTATAAAATTTTGTAATGTTACAATACATAGATACATAGATACATAGACAGTGTCAGCAGATAAGGGCCTATGGCCCACCCAGTCCACCCATTTGAGCCCGCAAGTCCAGCCTGTTTTTTTAGAAGTCTGTTTTTCCTTACCCCTGACTTCCAGAACTCCTCCATGTCCACCCCATGCACCCTCAAATTTCGTGACCGTCTCAGCCCCCACCACTTTCTCTGGCAGGGTGTTTCACTTGTCCACCACCTGTTTTGTGAAGAAATTATTTTTTATGTTTTCTCTGAATCGTCCTCCCTCCAGCTTTATTTCATGATTTTTAGTCCTGGAACATTTTTTTTACTTAAAAATAGGCAAACTTTCAAGCTTATGTCAAAGTCAAAAGTTATTAGGGTAGTCAGCCTCTGCTGTAACAGTCAAGGTCCAGACTCCTCTGTCAGATGACCTGGCTGAAACAGCTAACTTTGGTTTGGAGCTAAATATCAATCTCAAATGTCTGCTGATTCTAAAGTCTCTTACCAGGGATGGTAAATACAATGGGTAGAAGAGGTTTGCCTGGTTGCAAGTCACAAGCCTCATTTAGGATACCCAAATCACGAATCTTGATTTCCCAGACGAGGGTAACTCCTTCTTTGGGGAAAAGATAAAGGTTTAAAAAGGAGTGCACAAATACAATACAGTAGTAATTCTGCACAAGAAGAGGCTTCCCCTCCCATTAAATCACATAGGATACATAGAAACATAGACTTTGATGGCAGATAAGGACTGCTTGGCCCACCCAGTCTGCCCATTTCCCTAGTTTCATACCTATTTGATAAGCTGCAGATTCTAGTTAACCAACAGCCTACTTCCTCCCAACCCCTTCCCCCACTGTAACTGCCTTATGTCTGTCCCATACATGTTTGAATTTCCCCCACTGTTTTAGACCCCACAACCTCCCCAGGAAGGTGGTTCCATGCGTCCACCACTCTTTCCGTGAAAAAAAATTTCCTCACATTGCCCCTGAGCCATCCCCCTCTATATTTAAATTGTGCCCCCTTGTTCTTGCACATCTCTTTTTCTGAAAGATGCTACCCTGCTGGACTTTGTTGATTCCCTTGAGGTACTTGAAAGTTTCTATCATGTCCCCACCATTTCATCAAGGGTATACATATTAAGCTCTCTCAGTCTCTCTTCATATGGTTTCTGATGCAGACCCTGCACCATTTTAGTTGACCTCCTCTGAACTGCCTCCATCCTGTCTATGTCCTTGCGGAGATGGGGTCTCCAAAACTGCATGCAGTACTCCAGATGGGGTCTCACCATCTGTCTGTACAGAGGTATAACCACTTCCCTTTTTCTACTTGTGATGCCTCTCTCTATGGATCCCAGTACCCCCCCCCGGCTCTCCTTACTGACTTCTCACATTGCTTGCCTACCTTTAGGCCATCTGATATGACTACCCCCCAGGTCCCTTTCCATTATTGTTGTTGTTAGTACCTTCCCTGCCATTGTGTACTCTTCCCCTGGGTTTTTGTTTCCCAGGTGCATTACTTTGCACTTCTTTGCATTGAATCTAAGTTGCCATATGTCTGACCATTCCTCCAACCTTGCCAAGTCCCTTCTCATCTTTTCCACACACACCCCCCCTTGTGTATCAGCTCTGTTGATACACAAGGAGGTAGATCTTTCCAGAGCAGGCTCCTTTGGTTACCAGGCCATGAACGCACCTTTACATTTACAGTGCCCACAGCAGTGGTACTTCAGGAATTGACATGCCCCGCCCATTAAAAGCAGGTTTGTTAAACCTGTTATTGACAGGTACAGTGGACCCTGCTCTATTATAACAATGGGTACCACAAAGAAAATGTGGTGTGGGGGCCTGTTTTAGACACCTAACAAAGCCAAAGTGCAAAGTACTTGGCATTTTTTTCCTTTAACTTGCCAATTTTTCCTTTACCTAGATCACTGGCTGGGGGTTGTAAAATCATCCCAGTAAGTGTGAGTATCTGCAACTCACCCAAGGGTTCCTTGAGTCCTTAGGCTCCTGATACCTGTAGAAAGTCTGTCCCTAGCTTGCTCAGGCACTATGGTTCATGGGAGCAGAACTAGATACCCTGCAAAGCAGGGCCTTATCTGCCTCTGGGCAGGTCAAGGAATATCCCATGGTTAGCAGGCTTAACCAACCTGAATAAACCAAATACTCCAGCACTGTTTCTTCCCCTACTGGCCATATGGCACCTGTCATTGACAGTACTGGAATCCAGGTTACAGGTGAGGGACATTTCATTTTACCTCAGGGCTCACTGGGGTCAGGGTAAGTGCCCCCTTTCAAAACTAATCCTAGTAACAAGAACATTGTTACTGACCTTCCAAGGGTGGACAAAGGAAACCAGCTAAGGGTTTCCTTTTTCAGCAAGAATCCCTATCAGTTGTTCTAACAACAGATGCATTCCTACTACAGTGGGAGTCCCATTTGGGGTTCACACCATCCAAGGCATATAGTTAAGTGCAGAGTCACTCCTGCAGATAAATCTGCTGGAGCTAAGAGTTGTGTTACTGCTACATGTCAGAGCAGACTATACCTCCACACTGCATTACATAAATGAGCAGGAAGAGATAAGGTCAAATCCTCCCTGTACAGAAGTCATGAAAATATGGAGTCTAGTATACTCCATGGGGGTTTCCCGACAGGTTTTTCTTCTGCCAGGCAAATATATTACATTGGCAAGTACCCTGACTCAAATCAACCAGGCTCATTTCTAATGGGCCTTGAACAGTTAGGTGGTGCAAGTGATCGTTAAGAAGTAGGGCACTCCAGTGGTACAGTTGTTTGTATCCCACCAGAACTACCACTTGCCACAGTACTATTGCACAGCTGATTGGGAAATAGTCTCCCTGGATATTTTGACTTTGTTTTGGTCAGTGAGGCACACATATGCTTTCACATACCTTCTTCCTCCTCCTCTTTGGTGTACAGAGCATTGCTTGGGCTCAAGCCCTAATCAGTATTAACAGTTTCTGTGACACCAGACTGAGCCAGACACCATAGTACATTCTGCTATACTCCATGCCTGTGGCCAAGTCAATGCATATTCTTCAAAAGGCATATTTTACTGCCTCCAATAGAGGGAGGCTCCTGTACTCCAACCTCAACTCACTTGGAGGTTTTGGAAATCTAGAATATGCATGCTTGCATCTTTCTAAGGTGTCTTGGGCATTTTAAGGCGTTACAGAAAGCCTTCTATTGGGAATACCTATGTTACAAAAGGTGAAAGGTTTTCTATTGGGATAGCAGCACAGACTGGTGCCCCAGCTGTGCTGCACTATTTTGTCTGTTTATAATCAATGGGTTTACAGCCCAGTATCTTAAAAAAAAAAAAAAAAAGCATTTGCTTACATGTCAGTTGCAGAGTATTTTTCTGGTTTTATACTCTGTTTAAAAAAAAAAAAGAGGTTCTTTAAGGGCCTGGTCCGCCTGCACCCCTCACAGGGAACCAGTGCCTGCATGGGACCTAAAGGTATGTATAACTAGGCTCATGGTTCCCCTTTTTGAATCTATGCATTCAGCTCATTTGAGATGTGTCACATGGCACAGCTTTCCTTGTCCCATTAAACAGGACTACATCTCATCCCACAGAGACAAAGTGGTCATGAGAACAAACAGGAGGTCTATTACTAGAGTGGTTCCTAAGTCCCATTTGAACCAAAGCGTTACCTTATTGTCTTTTTCACTGAACACTCAAGTTCTGGTGAAAGGAGACTCCATAGCCTGGATGTCAAAGGAACTTCTAGCTATTACTCCTGACATATAAGGATACAGGTCAGGGAAACAGTGTCAGTATGGGGTCTGTACCTTTGTCTTGCCAAGCTCATGGGTTCTTCCTTTGAACCCATGTTTTCAGGAACACTAAACTACGTTACATGGCAAATGCTATTTTTAGTGGCTATCACCTCACTCAGACCAATCAGTGACCTCCAGGCCCTGTGCATTGAGCAGGACTATATCCCTTCTCACAGGGATAAAGTTGTTCTTCAAACTAATAGGAAATTCCAGAGTGGTTTCAGACTTTCACCTAAACCAAACAAAGTATCACTCAGTTAGTGTTTTTTTACTGAGCATTCTTATTCTGGTGAATGTATTTTGCATAGTCTTGATGCAAGGGAGCTTTCAGCTACTGCATGACAGCTACTAAGCTCCACAGGCAGGACGAGACACAGTTTTCTCATTTATGGGGATATGGGAAGGGTTAATCCAGCATCTAAAGGTCCACTTCTCACTGGATGGTCCAGTGTATTCAGTTTTGTCATGTCACAGCGGGCAGAGAGACCTAAGCTGGGCTTAGAGCCCATTCCACAAGGGGGGCAGATGACACACTGGCAGCTGTCAGAGATGTCCCTTTCTAGATATCTGTAAAGCAGCTGCCTGGAGGACAGTTCACACATTTACCAAACATTGCAGCCTGGGTATGCAGGCTAGGGCTGATGCTCAGTTGGTACAGCAGTCCTGCAGTGCCTGTTTCCAAAATACGCTCTGTTCCCACCTCCAAAGGTACTGCTTTTTAGTCTGCAGAAGAGTTAGGAATATTGGAGTATTCCTGGGGTGAGGAGAAAAAGTTACTTACCATAGTAACCTTGTTTCTCCCAGGGAATACTCCAATATTCATAACTCTCCCACCCTGCCTCCCCGTCCAGAACCAGTGGCTTCTGCAATCCATGCTGTACCTTAAGGGTATGTATGCCACATTCTGGTTTTTATTGAAACCAGTTTCAGTGGTTTTTCACCTTTCAGGTTATTCTGACATTGGAGAATGCATTGTTTGTGAATATATCTTGGTATATTCTTTCTTTAGTTGAAGGCTAGCTGTGGGAGTCCTAAAATTACTGCATTTTACTGATTTTAAATCTTTTGGGCCCTGTCTTTACAGGCGTCCACGAAATCTGAGGGTTAGAATGTAGGCAGTTGAGTAGTGGCAGCATTTGAAAAGTGGCACATGCCAATGATTCCATCATTAGCATAGCATTCTATCTCCGGGCAGATCTGGCTTAGAGGCATACTGCAGAAGAGTTATGAATATTGGAGTATCCCCTGGGAGAAACAATGTTACTATGGTAAGTAACTTTTTCTTGTCAGTCTTTTTACAAAATGTTACTGATGATGCATTTTAGTAATACCTGTGTAATGGAATTCAGTCCTAGTACTGACATTTCAAAACATAATCCACGGAATGGAAAAAACACACACATACTATTATCAAGAAACCATCTCAGGCTGTGCATTATTGTATAGTAACGACCATTATTTTTATGCTGAATAATTAATCTTGACTTGGTTATACAAGACAACCTTGATGGACTGATAACACAGCATAATGCACATGCTGTCATGACTCAACAGGGACACTGATTTACTGGTATTGAGAAAGGGTAAATTCCATTTTGCACATTGTAAAAAAAACTGTATTGTCACCGGTGTCTGCTAAGCCAAAATCTGGTTTTACCGGTGTTTGTTTTTGTGTACTTTATTGAACAATTTTTAATTCTTCTAACATGCATTTTAGCAATTTTGGCCTCCACTATTGTACATCCATCCATCCTTGTGCCAATTTAAAGTTATTTTAGGTACAAGATGTGACAGCAGCAGCAGCACTACAGCTCCCATCCTTAAGGTGTGATGGAAACAGCACTATGGCCCCCATCCCTCAGGTGCGATAGCAGCACCAATAGCACTATGGCCCCCCTCAGGTGAGATGGCAGTATTATCACTATGGCCCCCATCCCTCAGGTGTGATGGCAGTATCAGCATTATGGGCCCCATCCCTCAGGTAGGATGGCAGCACCAACAGCACTATGGCCCCCATCTCTCTGATGTGATGGTATTATCAGCACTATGGCCCCCCATCCCTTAGGTGGGATGGCTGCAGTACTACATTCCTCATCCCTCAGGTGTGATGGCAGTATCAGCACTATGGCCCCATCCCTCAGGTGTGATGGCAGTATCAGCACTATGGGCCCCATCCCTCAGGTGGGATGGCAGCAGTACTACATTCCCCATCCAGCAGTGGTGATGGCAGAAGCACTACAGTCCCCGTCTCTCAGGTGTGATGGCAGTAGCAACAATGAAGTCTACATCCCTCAGAGGTGGTGGCAGTAGTGACAGCACTATAATCCCCTTCCTTCAACACCCACGCACAAGTTACAAATTACTTGGTCTCTTTCCTTGTTAGAACTCAGATGTGAATTAATCTAAACCACCACCACTAAGGTGGACCACCTTTGTTTTTTCCTATCTATCATTTAACTGTTTGAATTGGGTTTCTGCCTGTGACACTGCTGATCCGGGTTCAGGAACGGACTTGGGTGTCGGAGGGACGGCCGGGGGGGGTGAAAGCTTGAGTGTCCAGTGACCACTCACCTTCTCTTGGGAGGAGGGTGGGTTCATGGCTCAGTGTTTGCTGGCCCCTGGTGGAGGCCAGAGGCATGGCAACACATTGGCCCTCACTGCGGGAGGAAGCATGACGGATGTTGGGTTGTGCTATAACATCATGTGGCCCATCGTGCTCCCAAGAAAATGGGAAAACACCCACTGGCCAACTGTAGGACAGCTGCTGATCCCTCCATGAGCCCAAAACCCCAGACACACATGTCCATTACAACCCCTGCCGTGCCTGGGGATACACAGGAAGCCCTTTGGGGTGATTCTCCTGCCCTGGTAGCATCCCACAGGGGTAGGGGCCCACCCGATGAAGGGTTACTTCTGGTTACCTGGTAGCATGGCAATAAGGAGCAGTGAATGGCAGTTGGGACTCAGCAGCTGTGGTAGGGGGGTCTTAGCAGGCCTGAAGGAGTATATGTCCTGGGGGTAGGAGAAGCAAAAAAAAAAAAAAAAAAACCTGCCTGAATTTGCTTCTTTGAAAAATTGTCTTCACCTTAAAAATCCACAAGTGATTAGTGGAGGACTTTCTGATAGAAAATCATGCATATCCCAAACATGTGGATGCTTTTTTACTTGGTCTCCATGAAAAGGGTGTCTCTCAGTTTTCATGTCTGAGCTTAGATGTGAATTGAGCACCACTCTGCCCACCAGCATCATACAGTCCCTGAGGTCTTAACTTATGTGTGTCATTGAGTGTGCTTTCTGACTGGGGTGTGTTTGCAGCAAGTCACTCACCCCAAATGGCATTATACAGTGACAGGTAGAATGTCAACAGCAATTGAGCCATTAGCACATTCAAGGCTGTAGAGATGCTAAGGCCCCCAACTCATTTAGGGAAAACAAGAAGCAAATTGCAGCAGCCCCACTTTGCCCATGGACATCGCACAGTAACTGTCACCTTACCTACTGTGCTCCCCCGAGTGTGCAGTCTGGTTTGGGTGCTGTTGCAGCACCCCGGCCTCCCACACTGGTATATGACTCTGGCAGGTAGGGTAACAACAGTACCCAGTCATGCAGCAATTCAGGGTACTCAGAATCTAGGCCCCCCTTACTCAGTGGCACACAACTAACAACAACAGCATGGAGAACTGCCAGCTCTTACACAGTCAGAAGCCCAGCTCGCCCATCCAGCTTAAAATGAACACTCCCAAAATTTAAAAACAAAATAGTGGTGTAGGCTTGGGGTTTGCAGCACTAGCTAGTGGGAGATCAGGATTTGTTAGCTGATCTGATCCAGACCCCCCTGCCCTGGACTGGTGGGTTTTAGAGTGTGATGCAGAGGCACTGCGTGCTGACCTGAGTGAAGCATAGCTCAGTGAGTTGTGGGGGCTGCCTTGATAATGTGAGTGAACACAAAGTGTTGTAAGACCTGCCAGATTGATCGGTCCCACACAAAGACATCCAGATCAGCAAGGCCGGCAAGACCGACAGTTCAGCTTCCCTGATACACGCATTTAAATAAATGCAGTTAAGGACACGCGATTGACACCCCCCTTCCCCGATTCTCCAAGTGTGCTGATACTAAGCTTTCTTGTGGTTTTAATCATACAATGAGGGAGCAGTTGCATCAGTTGATCGAAGGGTTAGATGCACAGCAGTTAAACTTTAAACCTGACACTCCTGCCCGTACTGCCCAGCCCAACTGGAGTTAGCTTTTAATGTTGTTTTAAATCATCTAGTGCGAAAACTGTTTAAGCATATACTTTTTCTACACAAAAATATTACTTTCAGGTTGACGAGCAGTCACATCAGCTGAGGGAATGAAGAGTTAGATGCAGGAGCAGTTAAACTGTAAATCCGCCACCGCCACCCCTGCTGCCTAGTCAGATTCCCCATGTGCAGGGCCATTGAAAAACTGCACCTGCGAGATTTTACTTTGAACTGTGTAAAAAGTATTAACACTTTCAATACAGTACTCTCAAATATATTAACAATTTTGCATGCAGACTTGGGTTTTGCTGAAACAATGCAGTGCCCGGATGGTTTTATGTTACCCTGCTTTCCTTTGAATCCAGTTGTCTGGTTTGTTTTCAAAATCCACTAGCCTGGAGAACCATACAATACAAAATTTTGCATCAATACTATCATTCCCTGAGCAGGCTGGAGAAAATGGGTTCCTGCCCTGGGGGTAAATGCTGGAAGTGCAATACGCCTCACGCTGATCTCTTACACATGTTGTGGAGCTGTCCTCAAGTGTATCAGCTTTGGTAACAGATTCATAAGATTAGTGAGTTAGTTACGGGGTCCAAGATCTTGTTGTCTCCTCTGATTTTTGTATTGGGGCTTTCCTCACATCTAGTTCCACTTCAGAAAAAACACATTAACTGGAATCTGTCAGCAGCCTTGGCCCATAAGAGACTTTTACTTTCTAAGTGGAAGGAACAGGCTGTACCCTCCCTGTCTGAATGGTATAATAATATGTCAGTGGTAGCAGAAAATGAGAGAATATGGCACCTCCTGCTCAATCAGTCATCTGAGTTTTTAGATACATGGGCCCCCTTTTTATGTTGGCGCGCTTGTGCAGCCAACATCTTGTGAGTAGTGCAGCTTTGGAGGCATGGTCACTGTTGGGCGAATGCAGGGCATGCACCAATAGGTGCGTCCCTCATTCCCCAATCAGCCTGCATGCTGGCGCCACACCATGCATACATAATGTGGCGAGCACATGTAAGAAAAGGTCCGCTGCAATCCGAGCAAGCTTCGTCGAACACAATGGAACCTTCCTGGGCGTGCTGCGCCCGACATTGTGTATGTGGCGGCAGCCAACTGCTGACTTCAGGGTGCGGAATCCCCTGCCGGCTTCCGTGCCCCAATGTATGTGCTGAGGGGAGCCCACTCCCCGTTGGCATAAAGCACTCCCCATTTGTTATATGCGGTGGGTGCCCAATCCCCCGGTCTCTCCTCCCCACTTTCCTTGTGTGCCGACGGGGTGCCGAATCCCACATTGGCTGCAGCAACCCCTCAAACAGTTAGGTGGCATGCTGGGAGCCCACCCCAGCATGCCAAATACGCAGTAAAAAAAAAAACTGTCCCACAATGTTTTTTTTTTTCACCCTGTAACACAAAAATGGTCCTCATAGTCTCCCTACCCGAACCCACCCACTGCGCACCCTGCCTCCCCACACCCCCCTCCCCATACTTACCTCTGGAGTCCGGCACAACGATCTTCGGTAGACCAGGAACATGTCTGCACTCTTCGAGGCCGACCGTGAACTGAGGAAATGCCGGTAAGTTGTATAATGTAATAAATAGGGATTTTTCAATTTTGATGCATATCTCAGGCATTTTTTGGAATTTGTGCACCAAATTTTCAACATGGGGTTTTTGAGACCCCTCCTCATGAATTCTGTCACTGTTTTGATGTTAATCAGTCCCAAAAGGTGATTTTGCAGTCACTGTGAAGAATCACCTTTCAGGACCGATTAACACAAGGACAGTGGCAATGTTCATGAGGTGGGCTCTCAAAAAGCCTATGTTGCAAATCTGGTGGAAGAAACAAAAATGTCTGTTTTATGAGCTGCTGTTCAGCTGCTATGCACGCCGTAACTTCATGAATTACAATATTTATTCAGATTTTCAACATTGTCATTTTCTACACCTCCTTGTGACGGTACAGCTGTCATTTTTCATATCCTGGCCGAAATGTGTTTCCGCACTTCTGGCGCACAATAGCAGGGTTGCTGTGGGAAATCAGTGTTCGGGGCAGATTATGAAAATGACAGTGACACTGATCATGAGCAGAGGTCATAAAATGCCTATGTTGAAGATCTGGTGACGGTACTCCATAAAATGACTGTGTTACAAGCGTGCGTTGTGCAGTTTGCACGCACGCTCGTAATGTGCATTTGTAATATTTTCACTCTGGATTTTCACCATTGGCATTTTCCACACCTCCTGATGAACAGTACAGCTGTCATTTTGTATATCCTGCCCGAAATGTGTTTCCGAACGTCCGGCACAGAATAGCGTGGTCACTGTGCAAATCACTTTTGGGACAGTTTGAGGAAATGACAGTCACACTGTACATGAGCAGAGGTGCTAAAATGCCTATGTTGAAAATTTGGTCCAAAAGTCCATAAAATGACTGTGTTACATCACCCTGTAACTTCCCGCAACTTGTAGAAATTGCAGTATTTACATGCCAGATTTTCAACACTGCCATTTTTTACACCTCCTTATGAACAGTACAGCTGTCTTTTTTCACATCCTGCTCAAAATGTGTTTCCGCACTGCACTACCAAAGCCAATGCCAGTGCGACAACATTCAGCAATGACAAATGCTTGTTAGAACTGGTAGTGTGACATCCTGTATGCTTTCTTCATTTGCTTTGCAGGGTTGTATGCTATCATTTTACTGCATGCTATGGTTTTGTTACTTGATCTCAGTCCTTAAACTTCTGTCCTATTAGTCTGACTAAGTTATGGTGTATGTAACCTTCTAGTATCTGGTTAATGTTTCTTTGTTTTTATTAATGTCTTTGTATCCAATAATCTAATGATCATTGTATTTTACTTTTGTGGTTTGAAACTAACAAAATATTAATACAAAAAAAAAATCCACTAGCCAAGCATAAGTACACTTAAACACTTAACATTTGATTTTTGTTGAAGCAGTCTATTGGAAAACGTTTTGTTGCCACAGAGACTGAAACAGCAGTTGGGATAAAAGGTGCAAATGATCCCATTCACTTAAATGGGGTGCTAACTGTGAAGCCTTTTTGTAAGTGGTAATGCAGTTTCTTCCTTGTGAACATACTTTCATTCAGACTAGTTTTCATTCAAACAACTGAAGATTTTGGATGGCCCTGCTGAATAGAAACTTGAATAAGCTAGTTGGTAACAGTGATCCTGCACTTAACAATCCACAACCTAGATGCTCACATGCAAAGAATACAATAAAAACCTGACTGAAGTCTAAAAACAAGCTTATAAAAGACATAAAATGTATCTGAACATTTATATTTACCTGTACAAAATCATTGCAGCCCAAGTAAAACTTAAGCAAATTACAGGGTACCCTGACTACTGTACAATGTAGTAAACATATATTGTTTTTTTTTATATTCTTTGTAAACTGGTAAGGACCACTAGGCAGAACTGTCTGTTTTCAGGGGTGACCCAGGAGCACTGGGGAGGTTAAGTGACTTGCTGAGAGTCATACAGCATGCAAGCGGAGGTTGTGGGAATCAAACCCAAGTCTGCTGGATGTACCCAGTTCAATCATTGTTCGTTACTCTAACCATTAGGTATACTATCAGCCATAACACCCAGATATAATGTTTTAATATATGATTTAAATAATAGTGCACAGTACCTGCAGTGCAAACTATGAACACTAAACACTTTACAACATTTTACCAAAACTGAATTATTTGCCACTCCAGCTGCTTATTTGTTCTTACACCAAAGTGGGAGAATAGTTGACAGAGCACTGTAAATAGCTTTTGATTAGGCTTCATTATTATTCTACATCCAGAAGCAGATAACATTTGTTTATTCTGGATTTATTTAATATTGATTTTCTGTGGCTCACTATATAGAATCTATCTAGCACTGTATGAGGCAGATGTTTTTTAAGTTTTGCAAGAGAGGCAACGTATCATATCGTTAAGGATTTATTTTATGAACATAGGTTTTTTTTACTATTTAAAACATATTCAAGTATCAGTGTATTCATTTAGTAGTTTATGCTAATATGTGCTGCAGAAAACAGTGAAGAATTTATTGTGGAGCTGACCTGGTTTTGCTGAGGGTTGAGGCGCTAGACGCTGCACTTCACGCCATGCCAGTGACCCTAGTTCGGGAACAGACTCGGGTCCTCAGGGATTGTTGGGGAGGGAGGGGATCGAGCATCTGGAGAACTGCTCTCCCCCCCCCGGGGTGGGCATCAGGGTAAGCCTCACTCTGTTGCGGCCCCTGGTGGAGACCAGGAACCCTACAAGGTGGCTAGGCTTGATGCTATGTTGGGGGCAGAGTGGTGGTGACTGGCTGCACGTAGGTGCACACTGGCATTACGTGTCCGCACTCTGGGGGAAAAAAAAGAACCCCCCCCGGGACTAGGGAGGCAAAGAGGGCTCCAGTGGACTGCACCCACATCCCCAGCACCAGGCCATCTCCCCAACAGCTGCCCTAGCCCCCTCTCTGGATGGACCCTCTAATTCCAGAACAGACCATCATGTAGGAGAGGTAGGTCCTCCTCGAGAGGTGATCCAGGGGTCTGGGAAGTCTGGTGGAGGAGCTGGAGGGGAGACAAGCTTCAGGCAGGGGAGTAGAGGAGTTGTCTGAGCAGGCACCTCTGAGAGATGCCCTGATCACAGGGGGAGCACTAAAAAAAGAGTTCACAAAAAAAAAAGAAGAATTTATTCTGAAGCACTCAGGGTCTACAGTAGAACTCCTGCAGTTTCCCAGCAATTTTGGCAAAAAATCTCTGCAATTTCAGGTTACTTTTCCCACAATTTTCCAGTGGCCCTGCCCATGTGTGCTGATATTTATATATTTTTGTATCATCCAGTGTACCATAAATAGTAAAAGACGTTTAGGCACCTACTAAATGAAAACTGTGGTTTCAGGAAGGAAAGCAGTCCTCAGCTGATGGAGAGGTTGGTGGGAAGCATGGGTGGTTAAACTGAAGCATGGCTGGTTACAACAAAGCAGTGCAGGTGGTTTCCTTACTTATTCTATAAGCAGCAAAGCAGAAAGAATGTAAAGCAGAGCGGTATTCATTTTAAGATGTTGAAATCTGTGCTGGCCCGCCAGTGCTGAGGTAGTGTTACTGATTGCAATGCCAGCGAACCGGGGTCAGAAGTGAACTCAGGTTGCTGGAAGTCTGGCCAGGGGAATAGGATCAAGCACCTGGGGGGCTGCTCTCCTCCTCTGAGGAGGGTGGGCTGCAAGCCCCGCTGCTTTACCGCCACCTGTGTGACCGTGGGTGGTGGCGCAATGGGGCTGCAGAGCAATTGGGAGGGAAGGATGCTGGCCAGGATCTGGAGCAGTGGTATGTGTCTATGTACCCTACCTCTTTGGATCCCCTCAAGTGCTGGTGCCCTCAGGGACAGAGACCAGAAAACCAGGAACAATCACCCTACATTGGCCACTGGTAGAAAAGACCCGGCTGCCCCAGACTTCATAACCAGGCTCCATGAGGGAGTGACTGGGCTGCCCGACACACACTAAAGGACTGTGGAGGGGATGACCTGGGGTCCCCTCACTTCCCGCCTGGGTGGTACAACCCAGGCAGGATGAGGGCAGGCCCACAGGAACTCCTGAGCATTACCTGGGGCAAAGCTAGGGGATATATAGCCTAGGAATCTCTGAAAAGTGGAGACTGATGCTGGGAGAAGCGGGCATAGAAAGAGAAAATAACAAAAATTTAAAAAGATGCTGAAATCTTAAGGAGTCTGTGCAGTGACATGCAGTTTCTGTGAGGCACCAGTACATGAATTCAAAATCCGCAAACCAAGCAGGATTCCATGATTTTTAGCGGTGTTACCAATAAAAACAGAAAACCAGGGTCCCTGCTCATTGCGAGCTGTGTAACCAAATTGTCATGAATGAAACTAAGCAGTGGTCACTCATTTGTGTGATTTTTGTATGTGTTATCTTGATTTGTACTGTTTTTTGCAGAAAGAAAGGGATTCACATAATTTATCCAAACATGCATGCGTGCACAAACTGTTCTTATGTAGCACACCGAATGGATTGCATTATTTGTAACAGTCATAATGTGACAGTAAATACTGTTGTTCCAACCATGTTCAGTTTACAATTAAATATCTCAACAGGCTGCTTCTGACTGCAGTCCATTTTAACTGCAACTCAGACAGGGAGCAGGCAGTGACAGTGAAGGGGGACAAAAAATTTGAAGTGGACATCCCAAAATATAAGGGTGGTCAATGTGTTGTCAGACCAATAAAGATGCCAACATCATAAGGTAAGTCAAAGGTTTATTGAAGAACACACGTTTCCACTGCAAACGTTTTTCTTAAAAGTATTTCTCATCATGGATGTGATTTAAAATTTTATCCATATATTTATGTTTTCATCTCAGATTTTTGTTACTATTTAAAATTATTGCGAAGCACTTCAAAGATAATTCGTATAGAATGAATCAGCATATAAAGTTTGTTGTCATCCATACTGTGCTGTCATTATCACACAAATAAGTGCCGTCATCCCTATGTGCAGTCCTATTTTATTCAGCCCATGTATTGACCCACATGGCTGTGCTGAAGTGGGTCAGGTTCATCATCTGTACAGTGCTAATTGACAGATGGTCACAGGAGGTTTTGTGTGACCTTAGTGTACTGGGCATGATTCTGCAGGCTCAGAGGTTTTGTCAACATTTTCCTTCCCTCTACAGGATAGCAGCAGCATGAGCACAAATGCATGCACTGAGCCATATGACATTCATTCTCCCTAGCTACTCCAGCATGATTTTACACTGGTGACACTTAGATGGTAGCACTGCTGTCAATATGGTTGTCCAACCTCTCTAGAGAAGGAGATCATCTGGAGGTGCACCCCCCCCCCGACAGCCACCAGTGGCAAGTGCTCATACTTGAACATGGGTCACCTGCTCTGCAAGGAGCAGTGGTTGCAGTGCAACAGCAATGCAGCTACAAACTTACTTTCATGGTGGTCGGTGAAGCCTCAAGCTCCCAGACTTTTCAGCCATAGCTACATGTTGGGTAAGCCACCACTACCAGTTGGATAGTTGTCTCTGGTGAAGTAACCCACATGTGTAGCTGCATTACCTTTTGATGGGCTGAGGAGGTTCAGTCCACAACTAAGTGCAATATCATATTAACAGTAAGGCAGGGGAGGCAAGATGAACCCTAATTCTATGCCATGTGTGCAATATTGTGTTACTATGTATTTGTGAAATTACTTTATAATACAGTTTTTTGGGGTGTCTGTTGGACACGTAGCAATGTGTTGTGTTGTGCTGATACACAGGTTTGGAAAATCAGCAGGTTGAATGTGACTGGGAGACACTTCTGGCAATGAGTCTTTTCTTGCCTGGGATGCAATGACACCAGAGCACCCACAATCCAGGGCAATGGATGTCCAATCACTGTCATCACGCACAGTGGACAGCGAAAGTGCTGAGAAGAGAGTTGTGGTGGTCACTATACAGTAGGTGATTTCATGACACTGGTACTTTAGGTAGGGGGCGTGGTGTGTTGACATGGTTTGTTGCTGCAGCCCATTATGCTGATGTGGCTGCAAAAGGAGGACTACATGCATGTGTGGTGTGTATACCTGTGATGGTACTTGGAGTATGGGATTAGTTTACAGTATTCAACAGTGACTTATCTTACTGTAATGTGAATTTAAATTTGACTTTGCTGTAAAACAGTACTCATCAATAGGCCTTTTTTAATGTATGTGATACAAACAGTGAGTTAAATGTATGGTGGAAATGAATACAGTAATCCAACTGGAATATTGCAATGTTTCAGTAAAACCCAGAGATGAGTGGTGTGGCATATCCTGTACCAGTGGTACAATCCTGCCATTGCTTCACATGCAGGTGTTACCATAATGGCCATGTTCCTTATACTACAATCACTATGTTTACATGCAGTGAGTTCTTATCTGTTAACGCATTCTCAGGTATCACCTCTCTTACCAGGTAAGACTAAAACGTGTGTTTACATGTGGCGGGGAGTGGTGTCGGTGTTATCTGTGGCTTGCGTGTCCCCAATTGGTGCCGTGTGTATAGAAAAATGTCGTAACTGGGCATGTGTGAAATAAAGCTATGTGGTGGCATCTTGTGGGAGATTGTCAAAACTGCAAGTAAATATGGAGAGCAGTCTAATGGCAGTTTTGACAGCTATTTCTTTCATGAATAGAATTCTTAGCCAGTCATTGTAGATGTGGGGATTTTCCTTTATGTTCTTGATGATGAAATCAAGAGCTGATATTCTTACAGAAATACAAAATCAAAATATATTTATCAGTCAGGTTTGGTCTAGAAGACTGTCACTGGTGCCAACCTTTAGATTTTTTATTAAGCAAGAGATATCCGTCTGGTCCCTCCCATGGAGTCAGGACTGGTGGGTCAATGTTGTTCTTGCTAGCTTCTCCAACAGGGAATGGAAGGAAAATGTTCACATCACACAGATCTTTCATCAAGTTGTGTGGAATGAGGGAAGGGTTCATGGCACCATCCTCTTTCTCTGTCAGAAATGTTGTGCCACTTGAACACCATGTTGCCATTGTTCTCTATAAATTGGCAAGCAATGCTGGTTATTGTGAGGTTGGTAACCTGTTTTGTGTGCACAAGAGCACCGTAAAAAAATTTATGTATCAATTTTGCAGCAGTTTCTGTTCAGTTATCCTGCCAGCCCTCGTCAAGCCACCAGCTGCTACCGAAGCCAAGCAGTTGTGTGAGGCATTTGAGTAAAAGTTTGGTGTGCCCGGCATTATAGGATGCATTGATGGGACACATATTCCCATTCTTCCTCCATCTGATGGGTTCAGGGACTTTGTTAACCGCAAAGGTTGGCTGTCTATAGTTCTTCAGGCAGTGGTTGATGACAAGTACTGATAAATGGTATATATTTTTAAAATACTGTGCGTTGAACATAGTTGATTACATTGATGTTGATAATCAAGTCAAAGTTTAACGAGTAATGCTGAGTAAGGTCTTTACAAATGTTATACTTGATCTGCATTCATGAGCAACCAGGGTGTTATTCCGTTAATGTGTTCTTACTTGTTATGATGTCAGGAAAAACGTAAGCAATAATACCTGACATGGCTATACTGGGCCACCCAGGGGCACATTTAGGCCTGAAGCTGCCAGTGGAGGCTGTTATAGTCCCTGTGCAGTCCAGTATGTGGGCAGTATGACATGACGTGTTGTGTGCTAGGTAGTCATAATACATGACTAGGGGGCATAGTGATGCACGAGGCCGCAGCCCAAGTGCATTAACAAGGAGGCACCACTTCACAGGGAGGTTTGTGGAGCCCTGGAATGTGCTGACTGTGGAATTGGTGGCTGTTGCAATGCTGGAGTGGTTTAAAAGAGGCTGGGATAGGTACGGGGGGGGGGTGTAGCCCAGAGCCTCACTGGGGGTTCAGGGGAGGAAACTTGTGGGGATGGGGAGTGGATGTAACAGAGCCCTGGGTGGGCACTGATCCACGAGCAGACTCGATAGACCATTGGGCCAAATCTGCTGGCTTTTTAGTATGTTGGTATGGTAGTATGTAAGTATCCTATGCTGTGGCTGAGGGGTAACTGGGAGCAGACATTTGTGTCCACTCTGCTCGTGGTTTGGAGTGGGCTGGGGGAGTCACCTATGCCCCATCCAGGGGTTATCTGAGATGTTTTAATTATGAAAGCAGAGCACAAAATGGGGTCTGATGACACCAGTCCCCTTGGCACAGCCTGTGTGGTTGCATTTGGGACCCACAATGGATGGGGCAGACGTGGTGCAGTAAGTGGGCATAAACACTAGGCTGAAAAGTATAAAAAAATAAATTTTAATTTGTGGTGAGACAGGGTCACATTCAAATCAAGCAGAGTGTCTCAGAGTATTGCTACCATGGATAGCGCTCTCAGCCTTTTGCTATGCTGATCTGTGCAAGGCAGAAAGTGAATGACCGAAGTAGCACTGTACTGCTGTAATGTGCAGCTTTTTAAGAAATCGGGATCTGAACTGACACTGAGGTCTAGCAAGCAGGGTGAACAGATTTTAAATATCTATTTAATTTTATGTTGTGAAACATGAAGTAGTCCCAGTGGAGGTTGTTTTACATGTTCCCATACATGTGTCAACTGGCATTGAATTTGGGAGTGTTGTAGGTGTTGGCAGTAGCTCTTGGTAAGTGAGAGAAAAAAAAAAAAGTGGTTATCACATTTAAATTCATTTGGGTACTTTTGGTCAGTTAGCTTTCTGGACCGTGGCAGGCAGACATTGTCCTCCCTCGGAAGGACTCATCCTCTGGCATCGTGTGTACTATTTAGTGCCGACCACCCCTGATAATTCTCCTGTGGCTTACCCACCCTCCATTTCCCCCCCACCCCACGCGTCAGGCCCAGGGAGTAAAGTGACAGCCTTCTCCACCCCCCACCCTCCTCCCATCATGGCTGAGACCTAAATCTAACAGGATACACCACATGCAGAAGGGACAGGATAGAGTGAAGGGAGGGGTAGCATTTATCATTAAATATAGATTAGAGATAATCAAGGTTGAGGAGGCAGGGATCAGGTGAAGGCATTATGAATCACTCTACAGGCTCCAAAGGCAATCGGGTGAAGATTGGGGTGGTATATAGACCACCCAGGCAGGGGAAGAACAGGAGGAGGGCCTGGTGGTGAAACTTAGGGACCACTGTGGTAGGGGAGCGGGCAGAACAGTGGTACTGGGTTTTCTGAATATGTACAAGGAGCAGACTGGGGGACTATGGCGTCCTTATCGGGCTAGGAACTGCGCCTACTGGACGTATTCCATGGTGCATTTTTTGACCAACTGGTGACTGATCCAACATGGGAAGAGGGGGTCGCATCCTGGATGTGGTCCTGTAAGACAGTGAGCTCATCAGGGACCTATTGGTTGGGGGCCCACTGGCGGGAAGTGATCACACTGAGGTCTGGTTTTCCATGGACCGGGGGGGTTAGTCTCATAAAAGCATCGATGGTAGATTTTAGAGGGGCAGACTTCGGGGGGATGGAGAGGATCATCAGGGGCCACCTGGATGAGATCAGACCAGGTATGGTCACTGAGGTCCGGTGGGAAGTTATAAAAAAAAAAAGGGCTCCTGGAGTCCATCAAAGCCTGCACAAAGGAGAGACGCAAGTGGGGCAGAGATAAGAAGCCGAGCTGGTGGACAAGGGAGGTCCATGATGCAGTGAGGGAGAAAAGGACTGTATTTAGCTGATACAAACTTTCTCGGTGGGGGGGGGATAGATCCAAGGGAGTGTATGACAGGACAGCTAAGAGGGTCACCAGGGTGTGAGGTCAGACAAAGTGGGGGCAGAACTGAGATTGGCACAGGGGGATTAGAAAGGGAGGGAATGGATATTTCGGTATATCAGAGAAAGAAGAAAGGGGCAGATTAGTAGACTTTTCTCAGGGCGTGGGTGGGTAGAGAAGGCAGGGGAGCAGGCGGAGGTACTAAATGATATTTTTGCCTCAATCTTCACCAGAGAGGATGGGGACGGGCTTCACTGCAAGGGGAAGGGGAAAGGGGACAGGCAGATGTGATAAGGGCAATGGATGAGGAAATCCCCATTTGGGATGGTGTGGGAAGCACTCAATGCCCTAAGAGTGGACAAGGCTCATGTGTACACCTTGTGGGGAGAGACACTACAAATCTTTAGGGAGGAGAAGAACCTCGGGGTGGTGGTGGATGCCAAAAATGAACAACTCGGATCAGTGTAGAAGGGCTGTGGCCCAAGAAAATAAAATGCTGGGTGCATTGCCAGGGGGATAACCTCAAGTAGCTGAGAGGTGCTCTTCTGCTGTATAATTGCCTGACTAGGCCACACTTTGAATACTGCATGCAGTTTTGGTGTCTCGCTTAAAAGGGATGTTGCTGTTCTGGAGAGTGTCCAGAGGAGGGTAACCAGGATGATACAGGGTCTAGGGGAAAAGCTCTATGTGGGGGGAGGGTAGAGGAGCTCACCTGTACTCGCTTGAGGAGAGGGGGAACGGAGGGGATATGATATAGGTCTTCAGATACCTCAAGGGAATAAATAGGGTCAACCTTGAGGGGGTGCTGCAGCAGATGGAGGTAGAGGCCACCAGGGGGCACTCAATGATGCTGGTCAGTGGGAGACTAAGGGGGAGTCAAGGAAGCACTACTTCACAAAGAGGGTTGTGGAGCCCTGGAATGCGCTGCCTGTGGAACTGGTGGCTGTTGCAACTGTGGAGGGGTTCAAAATAGGTTGGGATAGGTACAAGTGGATGATGCAGCCGAGATCCTCACTGGGGGCTCAGGGGAGGGACATTGTGGGGAGCAGGGCTATAACAGAGCCTGGGGTGGGCACTGATTCACGAGCAGACTCGATATACTGTTGGGCCTAATCTGCTGACTTTTTGTTATGTTATGTTAGTATGATATACTGTCCCTTACTGCTCTCCAGTTGCTGTCAGTGTGCAGTCAGCGAGCTGGATGACAAGTCTCTCTCATCTGAGAGAGGAGAGCAGTCTTTCAAACACTCGGTCCTCTCTCGTGTCTTGTCTTGTTAAAATGCATAACCTGATCATTTTAATATTATTCACTTCAACGTTTACCAGCTTAGTTGTTATATTGCAAGAATAGTAACTATATATTGATATTATATTATTTGATTGTGTGATCTCGATACAACTTTAATGTTTCTACAGCTTTTGGGATATGTTTTGTGTAACTCCAGGCTCAGCACATGATGCCTCTGTATTCAGAAGTTCAGGTCTATTTAAAAATTCAGACCTGCCACCAGAGGTATGTTATGAGCATTCCAGATGCATTTGCGTATTAAAATCCTTAGCTTCTGTTACCCATATTTTTACTTATAAGCAGTGATAAATTAAGTGTGCATATACTGAGCCTCATATAGGAAGCCTCATAAGTTACTTAACAAAAATTGCTAGAAACAGGTGCCAGTAAATTATTCCAGTAAATCTAGAGATTAGAGGGGGATGTGATCATGGTCTTCATTCAGATATCAGTAATTTACAATTATAGCATATGGCTTGGACCACTTCTTTTTAGCCTCTTTCTGAATGATCTTCCACAATCACGTCCAGCACAAATCCTCCTTTATGCTGACAACACCGTGATCCTCTCCACTCACAAGGATCCGGGCCACCTTCAAAAGAATCTATAGCTTGCCTTCACCTCGATTGAAACTTGGTTTAGTACACATAAATTGGTTCTCAACTATAAAAAAAAAACAAGTCCATGCTCTTCTGTAGCCCGCACAACAAACACAGACTCAATCCCATCACAATCAAAATCTGCCTTGGTGCAACCCTCAAACTGGTTAAATCCTTTAAATATCTATGAGTTACCATGAATTATGCTGCCTGCCCTTGAACAGGGCTGCTTCAGCTCCCCCACAGTCGGCTGGCACCCAGCCAGCCACCGACCGAGACCAGGACGCCCGCCTGCAGTTCCTTGGAAGTTGCCTGCCCTTGAACAGGGCTGCTTCAGCTCCCCCACGGTCGGCCGGCACCCAGCCAGCCATCGACCGAGACCAGGACGCCCGCCTGCAGCTCCTTGGAAGCTGCCTGCCCTTGAACAGGACTGCTTCAGCTCCCCCATGGTCGGCCGGCACCCAGCCAGCCACCGACTGAGACCAGGACACCTGCCTGCAGCTCCTTGGAAGGTACGGGACAGCGCAGCCAATCAGAACACGGGTGCTTCCAGCAAACCTGCTCTGATTGGCCAGGACTTTTCCCCTGCCTCAGCCACCTGGCACTTTTTACAAATAGATTTTCGATAGAACTAAGCACATTTCAACTGTGTAATAGAAGTTTTTTTTTTTTTTTAAGTTTTAAGTGGCTAGTTTTCCAGTAGCAGGTTATACAGACCTGCCACTAGAGGGATTCTTGGTCTTTCTACACAAATCACTGTACTCAATCATGGGCAATATGGCCTGCATTATCATTCTACTTCTTTCCCGGTGCTGCTACAAGGGGAGGTTGTAGTTTGAGGTTCCCCTAAGCTTCACTGAACAGGCTGACAACTTCCTTAAAACTGCCTGTGCGACAGCTCTGCAGCTGAAAACAGGAAGCCCTCAGTGTCTGCCATCCACCCTTCAGACTCAAGTCAGATAGACTCCGAGCACCTTATTCTTACCTATGCTATGCTGACATAATCCAATAATATTGCCTTACTTAGTATATGCTTCCTTCCGCCCTCCTTGGTGTGCTAGGAACTCAAGTGTCCCTCCCCCTAATAGGGGTGTAGTACTTGCCATAATCTACTCACTGACCCTGCTCTGGGTGGACAGGCTCACAGACCCATTCCCCCAGAACCAGTGAGCAATCTACATAATATCCCTCACACGACTTCCTTAGCAGCTACCCTATTTCAGGTATATCTAGTCTCTTAACAGAGCATGAGATCATAAAAAAGGGTGTATGCTATGACCTGCTTTACTATATGAGCAGGACGCGTCGAAGACACCTCATCTCAATACCTAGCACTAAACTGCTCAGGTTACTAGTCTTGCTACTTCTCCTATCAGGTGATATCCAACCTAACCCTGGCCCATATGTACCCAATACCTTGGTAGCATCCCCCCAGGACCATCAATGGGCGGCCACCAAGGGTCTGAAGATAGCACATATGAACATATGTAGTCTTAGACCAAAAATACACGAAGTCCAGGCCTGGTTGGACCTCTACAAACCTGACTTACTAGCCATCTCTGAAATCTCAAAGCCCACATCCATGACCACAAGATTCAGGTCAGGCTACAATAGCTACTGCAATGACAGAGAAACCAAAAAAGGGGGTGGGGTCCTAATCTATGCTAAGGATGATCTCTCTGTGTCACCGCTACCCCTGCAGACTAATCCTACTGCTGAGGGAGAGAGCATATACATCCGGATAACCCTAGGGCACGCCAAACAATTAACAATTGTCTGCGTCTACCACCCACCAAAATCAGCCCTCAAATCCCTTGAAGCCATCACAAATGATACGGCTATCAAGGTAACAATGGAGCAACTAATCCCGGGCAACTTCAACATTAACTGGGCCCAGGACCCTGGTCATGCCTCAAGTCACTTTACCCATGAAGCAGGTCTGACGAGGTCATCTCTGAACCGACCAGACTTAATTACAAAACTGGGAACCACACCACCCTTGACTGGCTCTATGCCTAACCCCACTAATATACAGAGTGTGGGCACAATGGCAGACTCCCTGAGTGACCATTCCCCAATCTTCTGTATATGGAAAAACAAACCACACAAGGTCCAACCTAGAATTCTCTCCGCCCGTGACTTCTCCAAGTTCTCTGAACTACAATACAATCGTTACCTAGGTAGTCTGGACTGGAACCCCATAAATCTTCTCCCTACTCTTACTGAGGCTGTGCAATACTTCCAGGATGAACTAACCACAGCGGCTAACCTCTTTGCTCCAATGAAGAGAATGAGGGCTAAAGGCAGCTGCTACAAGTGGATCTTTCCCTCCTCAAAGCCTCAATGGCTACTGGAAAAAGCCTGAAAATTTTAGGCCTCCTCCTTCCCGCAGATCTCGCTGAATACAAAGCCCTGAGGAACAAAGCCAAGAGAGCCATAAACTCGCTAAGAGAGATTACTTAACACACCTCCAGAAACCAGCCTGGGCAACCCCAAGCAATTCTGGAATCATATCAATGACCCGATCAAGGGCAGCAAAAAGCCTGATTCCTGTCCCATGGAGATTAACGGTCAGCTCACAACTGACCCTTCTCAAATATTGGCTGCCCTTAACAGGCACTTCTCAGACCCGAGGCCTACAAGACCTGCCTGTCTCCGCAGACTCTCCCCCCTAACTCAGATGAACCACCTCACATGGAAAGACCCCCATTTCACCTGAGACTGGCTAAACGCACTGAAGTACTAAACCTCCTAAGGAACCTGAAACCGAAAGGGTCAGGGGGACCCGTAGGTATCAACCCTCGGCTACTCAAGGCAGAAGCTACCTCCTTAGCCTGGCCTACAACCATGCTCCTCAATTGATCACTGAGGGAAGAAGCAGTCCCTGACCTGTGGAAACATGCCAATGTTGTACTTATTCACAAAGGGGGGCTCAGGGAAAAACTCAACAACTACAGGTCCATCTCTCTCCTCTGCTCACTTGCTAAGGTGCAAGAAAGAGTCATCTACAATCAACTCAGGGACTACTTGGAAGCTCATCAGCTCCTTGCCCCCTCCCAACATAGATTTAGAACAAACCATGGTACTGACACTGCCCTCATTAACTTCACGGATGAAGTTCTCAGGGCAATGGACAAAGGGATACCCACTGGTGCAGTCTTTATAGACTTATCCATGCTCGACCTTGTTGACCACAACTTGTTGCTACAGAAGCTGCAAAATATGGCCTCAGACAATCATGCCCTGAAGTGGTTTGGGAGCTACTTATCAGGTAGGGCACAGAGGGTCTCATGGAAAGGGACCATGTCTGACCCACTACCTCTAAACCAGGGTGTACCTCAGGGCTCAATTCTAGACCCCCTCCTGTTTTCCTTGTTTACCAATGACCTGTGTACCCACTGCGGGGAGAACTCAGTTGTGCAGTACGCTGATGATACTGTTGTCTTCCGACCCCAGCGTGACGAGGTTGCCCTAGGCCCTGTACTCCAAAAGGATCTTACTTCACTAGAGACTTGGCTATGTAAGAACAGAATGGTACTAAATGCCGACAAGACCAAGGCAATGCTATTCGGGCCAAGATCCCTGGGATTTGACAGGTCCTCATCCCTCTCCTTAACCTCACTCTCTGGTAAAGCCATTAATGTAGTCCCCTCCCTTAAATACTTAGGCCTCACGTTGGATCAGAATATCACATACAAGGAACATGTGGACCAGGTCACCAGGATCCTACATTGGAAACTTGGCACCCTGTACCGACTCAGGGACGAACTCATCCCTGAAGCCAGGCTCTCCATAGCTACCAGTGTCCTTCTACCCAACCTGACCTTTGCGGCCCCTATTATACAGGGCATGGCTAAACAAGAGGTTACCAGGATGCAAACTCTATATACTAAAATAGCTCATTTCGCAACCTTAGACCACCCGAGACGTCACCACTGTGACACTTTGGCCAATCTTCGTTGGCCCACATTGGTCACCCACCTCCAACACCACTTGCTTGTCCAGGCCTACAAGTTTCTCAAACCCCACACTCTGCCAAGCATTGCCGGGACCATAACCCTCAAACACAACCCAAGGAACCCAAGGACCTCAGATAGAACACTATTAGAAGTCCCTAGGGTAAGGACAAACGCTGGCGGAAGATCCTTTTCCTCCCAAGCAGCCTGCCAATGGAACAAGCTCCCTCCCCAGGTCCAGTCCTCCTCCTCACTCATGAACTTCCGCACCAGGCTTAGGTCCCATCTGCTGACCTCAAGCAAATGCCACTGTCATGGCACTTAAAGCTCCTAAGGTACTCCCGTCCTCTCCAACTCCCGTCTTCTAGCTTAACCTTCCTACTACCTGCCTTATACAGACTGCTCACCAGAGGCCACGTGTAACCTCTGAATAAACTATATGCAAAGTAATACCAATTGCTTACATGTCATGATGATAACCATGCCTGTACCCATGCCTGCATCCACTGCTTTTCTTTTACCATGCCTGTAAGCCATGCCTGTATCCACTGCTTTTCTTTTACCATGTCCATGCCTGTAACCATGCCTGTATCCACTATTTTTCTTTACTGTAACCACCTCATGATGTAACTCACAATGCCTCAAATGTTCCTTATGTCCTTGTTCATTCTTATAACTTGTATTGTTATCTCGGGTCGCCCCTGAAAAAGGGATCTTCGGGGCTCAGTGGGCCTACCCGGTCACCAAAATTTAATAAATAAATAAATTATAACCTATCATATGCAATGCACATTGACAACATTGCCAAGACAATGGTCTCAACATTGACATCACCTCAATGCCAAAGCTTGGTCCATTCAAATCCAGTCTCCATCACATCCTGTCTGCATCTAGCTCCTGTGACTGTCCTTCTAATTGTTCTCCCCTCTCCTCTTTACTCTTTCCACCTAGCACTATACATATACATATATATATTGCTTTTTCTGTTGTGTTTTATTTCATTTCAGGGTCCCCAGCACCCCCAATCCCCCCTCCTGGGTTCTGGTACACGGACGTACGTGTGCATGAAGGCGCGCACACACACAACAGAAGTCAGCGGTGGAGATGGGAACATGTGAGAGATGACAACCCACCACCACCACAGGGAGAGAAGAGCAGACAGAATGCTTGCTTGTTCTAGATCCTCACCCAACTCCCCTTCCATCCCATCCCCTGGCTAGTATCCTGGCGACAAACATAGTTAAGTATTACAACTATGTGCCAGGGAGCTGTACAGTGGACATGCGGTGGATGTCCTGTATTTGATCTTCAGATACGGGCACCAGTGCTGCATGCAGTACCCCAGGTGTGGTCTAACCAATGACCTATACAGTGGCAGAATCAACTCCCACTTCTTCAAGGACATACCCCTTGCAATGCAACCCAGTATTTTGTTGTTTTTTTCAGCTGTCTTCCTACATTGTGCTGAGATGTTCATTGACACATTATAAAAAGGTGCTCAGAAATGCTGCAAGCTGATTGGCTGTTAGGATTTCAACAGTCTTACATTAATCCATATTATACTGTCATGTACAACCTGATTACAATGGCACATGAATTCTTCCTGTCAGCATTCCATCCTCTAGCACTGCTGAATGACTGGAATGATGCATTCTGATTTTGAACCAGCATTCTTTTAACCCTCTTCTTTTGGAACAATGTTTTATAACAGCAATAAGACACTCCCAGGAGTTAGATAAATGGTCAGTTAATCACCCCCTAGGGGCAATATGACACTCGGCTGCACCTTGTTCCACATTGCACACCTGGGGGTGATTAACAGACTGTTAATCAAACCCCTGATCATCCCTTATTGCTTAAGTAATGAGCACATTCAGATCATTCTCCTCCTCAGTCTCGGAGTTGCCAGGTGTCAGACCAAGTTTCCAGCTTTGTCAGATAATCTTTCAACCCCTGCCATTCCCCTAACCCACAAACTCGAGTGATACACCAAATCCAATTAAAGAAAAAGTTAATGTACATTTGACTGTTGCCTTTATATTCATAACCTTGAAACACATTTGAATTATTCTTTTTCCATTGATATACATAGGGATCTTTTGTGCTTTGAGAAGAGGAGTTTCTATAGTTTCTCATAGGAGACCCAGCTTATCTGCTGCTGGACTGGGTGATAAGAGGATATTGTGGGGTTAGACATTTGTCACCACAGCAGCAATCATTTAATGTTTATCTGAGTTCTACATGGATGTGCATTGAAATTGCATTTGGACGGCTGAAATCTAGGTGGCAAATTCTTCTAAAGAGGAGTGCCTTCCGTTACACTTTTGCCCCATTAATGGTTGCCACCTGTTGTGGCCTACATAATTTCTGCGAGAGAGAAAAAGAAGCAATGGCACCAGGCTGGATGGACTACGTGGATGCTTGCAGGGAAGTGTACCACCAGCTGCGTGGAGCAGCAGTTTCTGACACAAACCAAGTTGCAAGAGAACTGCGAGACAGACTTTGCACTTACACAGCAGTGAACTACCCATTAAGAAGGAGTTCACACTGATACATATTCTGCAGCTAAGGAAATGAATAATTGTAAATATTACCTGTTCTTAAATGATTTTACAATGTTATCAATTACTGTTGTTGTGTCAATAATTTGTAAATTTTCATGTTTATTATATTTTGAATAAATTCGTATAAGGATTGTGTTAATGTAAATAGTAAAAAACACCTTGTATTCTCCATACTATACTGTTTGTTCATTAAAGGGACACTGTCAACCCCCTTAGGTCTCAAAGTGTCCCTAGTTTAAAAAACATATTTTCTGATTGCCAAAATTCTGTAAAGATTGTTGATGTAGCTGGTAGTTTGATTCTGACGCATATTTTCTTTAAAAAGTAAATAACAGATTGCTCAACATACTGGTGTTATCATACCAAAACAGATTTGTTTACATTCCTTGATGAGCACCTAATACATCTTTCCTGGACTTGGGAACACCCACAACAAAGTCCAGCCCCTCATGATGCAGTGAAAGTTCAGGAGGCCTTATGAGTGACCAAAGAGTTTGGGTGTGTTTCTTATGCTCAGGAAGCAAGGACAGAACCAGGATTGTAAACAAAAACAAGGTTGTTTATAAATATACACTGCCATGCATTTCAATTCTACTAAACGAGGAGACAGACAAAACAAACAGCAACATCAGTGAATTTTAGAGAGGGTAAGCAATCATAAAATGTGAGATTTCCACTAGAAATAATAGGACGATAAACAGGTTGACAGTGTCCCTTTAATGGTTCATCATGTATATTTCTGTTAATCTTAAGAATGGATGTGATAGGAAGAATAGTCAATGGTCTTCTCCTTACTGGTATATTTGTGTACATTGACCACATATAGGATATGGGAAGGGCAGCTATGCACAAGCAGTGTGTTGTGTCACCGAGGGGTACTGATTCCCTCTGACCTCGCGAGCAAAGCTCGAGAAGTCCGCATTAATCAGATCCCTGAGGTGGCTCAACACATTGGTTGTGTGTAGAGTTGTCCCTCCGCTATTCTATATAGTGTATGGGCATCAATGCCTATTTCAGACACTGTATTTTATATAGGATAGTGGATGGGCAACTATGTACAACCAGTGTGTTGTGCCACCAAGGGGTTCTGATTCCCTGTGACCTTGACAGCGAAGCTTGAGAGGTCCATGGGATCAGATCCCTGATGTGGCACAACACACTGGTTATGCATAGATTTGCCCATTCACTATTCTATATAGTGTATGGACATCCATGCCTATTTCGGACATTGCACTTTGTTTCAATGAACTGGTGGTGGTGAGGGGGGCTCTTGAAAGTTGATGGTAGGCTTAAATTACTGACACAGTTTGCTGAAGATGTTTCTGCAAGTTCAAGTTTAAAAAACAACAACTTCCATCTTAATTGGATAGGGGAAATCAAGTGCGTGGCAGCATTCCAAGTTGTTCTGCTGCAGTAGTGACATCACTACTGCAGCAGAACAGCATTAATGATGTCAATACTGCAGCAGAACAAGCATATTCCAGGCATGGAATTCCATGCATTTCAGCATGCCACCATACACTATAATTAGTTAGATCCTCAATGCAGCTGTTATCTGATGATGACCTCTATGATGTATTTTAACAATCCCTGATTCACCCTGGCTGAGATGAGCCACCTCACATAGACAGGTCGAGGTTACTGACCAAAATCACAGCGACATACATTGCTTCCTAAGTTTACCCATCACAACCCAGGTGGGGCCAGGGGGTTGAACATCCAGTAGAAATACTACCCCGCCATGCTATTCGATGGCCAGATTTGAAAACAGGGCGTAGGACTCGCAGTCTGAAATCCTAATCCTAATTCTGTTTCTCATTAAGCACATGGGGCGTGCTTATACCATTCCATAAACCACACCATGTTGTGTTAATTTCTTCACATTTTAATTTTACATTAAAAACATCTAGCATGAATGCACATACATACGTTCAACATATTGAAAAAGACTACTTTGAAACTTTAAAATTTAAACAATTTTATTGATGAAATTAGTTTATATTAAAACTGATCTTTATTATGAACATATAAATACATCACTTCTTACATTACATTTGATTTATTTCTTACAATTGTACATTTTTCAGTCTATGCATTGCTCATCTGTGTTAATGAAACAGCCACTGAATATTTAAACGTTGTATAGCAATTCTTATAGAGTAAAAAGTTATTTATTAATTTCTTCCTGCCATTAGGCAACATTACTTGGTGCTTTAATTCTGATTAAAGAGAATAACACCGTAACATTTTACTTAACTAATTTAACTAAACTACATATAACAATATTTTGGTGGCTGCTGCAATCTTTGTTCATTTGAGAATTTTTTTTATATACTATCTGCCATATTTTATGCTTTATAGCAACTGAAAATGAATAACACATTATTAAAACATATAAATATGTACAGTGTATTACTAATTTTGAACTACTTATACAAATTCATGTATTTACTGAACTGCCCAAAAACTTTATCATCTGCTACATTCTGGGATAAACATTGAGGCTGTGCATCTGGATTAGCCTGCTGAAGACAAATGTTAGGAGGAGCAGTGTATGCCGCATTTAGATTTGCTGGTGTCGGAACTGTTGGAAAGGTGCCCTTGAGACCCAAAATTAAATCACGTACCATCATTTTCCCTGCACTAATCGTATGTTCAACGACAGTATCCATCATTTCCTTTTCTCAGTCTCTCCATTCTTCGTCTCTTTTGGCCATCCATTGTGACTGCTGTGTAAAAAAATAATTCATCATTTCCCTAGTTTGTGTGTTGTTATGCTCCATAAACTGTAATATTCTATCATGTGTGTTTCTTCTTTTCTGCGGTGGTTCTATAAAGTAAACGATCAACACATGTTTTTCTTTTTCCCTTATATATTGTTTACTCATACCCCGGGCGAACAGGGGCAGTATATCAGGCACGTGTTTCTCTCCCATGCCCAACCAGCAACACCATCCCCTCCCATGAAACCCACCACTGGTTAATCCCCCTCCCTGGCAGGACTGTGAATTAAGCTCCCCCCACTCCCCCTCACAGCACAATCTAAATTCAGGACGGGTGACATGGATGACCAGTGGCACGGAATAGGTTGCCACGGAGCACATGGTCTCCATCTTTTTCTGTCATTATTGTGATACCCTCCAGCAGCATCGAGAAGGTACAAGTGTGGAGTCACTCACCTGACACACCCACCGACTGCGTGCACTATATAACCTGCATCGTCACCAAGCCCATCAATAAATGGCGATAAGTATGTGGGACAACAAACCCTTCCTCTCAAGGTAGGAGAGCAGTCCTCTTAGTGCAGCACAGCAACGGACATGTACATGGACAGGATGACTTCCCATCTCTTAGAGATAACTTCCATTGCAAGGAACCTCATAATTCTGTGTATCTTGACCATGGAATTACTGCAATGGGCTGAGTAGTTCATGTCCCCTGTTGCTGGTGTGATGCATGATGTGGTGTCCATAGTCTCAACCCTCAGTGCCACTATGCCGGACTGACCTTACTCTTAATTCCTTCTGCGATGCCAGCAATGAAAACATCACACAACACTGATCCCATAACCGAATCACGTGAGACCCGATTTGTTACCACCTTATGCTCAGATACCTCACCCCCACACTACTACCTTCTGTTGTATATCATGCAGCTAGTTACGGACTTATCTAATGAGTTTCATCCCCACTCACAGGTTAAGTTTTCTGGTCAGCCTCCATTGTGGCACTGATTCAGTTGAGTAGATGAAGTCCAATTATAGGATGCCCACTTCATAACCTTTGTCCAGTACCTGCATTGCCCAACCAAAAGAGTCCACCATGTTGTATAATAGGGTCTGGTACAAAAACTGCCTATAAATTTTTCTTATTGTGTATCGGATGACCATTAAGTTCCCACACTTTAAAACTGACAATCCTCTGCTTGTATGGTTTCAGCCATATTGCCTCCATCATGCATTCCTCCCACTCTTCCATATTACACATTATCTCTTCCATAACATAGATGGTCACCCTACTACCTATCCAACTCTCCATATACATCTGGCATAACGTGAATCATGGAATTACTAGGTCACAGTCATGGTATTGGGTTACCCATGTCTCGGTGATGGCGACTATGTCCACATCCCATTTCCAGCATCAGTGCCTGCAAATGTACAGTAAAGCTCGCCAGTATGAAACCAAATTCTGCAGCATTTTGCATCTAGATGCAGCTGAGTTACTGTGGAAAACAATGTAATATCAATTTCAATTATTCCCTTTTGTCATGCAGGGAACTATGACATTCACTTCATGCTGGCAGTGTCGCAGTTTCCTGAATGACAAAATGGATTAATTTACATTGAAAATACACTGTTTACTGCAGTAACTCTGCTGCAGTGTATTGCAGAATGCCTTAGAAGTTTTTTCGTCATATCAAGCTTCACTGTACCATATTGTTCACCAGTATCCTGACATGCCGTGATTCCGTACTATATTTTGATATACCACGATATGCGTCTGTACATTTTCCTCAATTTATCTTTTTATCTGAGTTTGGCTACTGCCATGAAATGGCTGGTTGTCGAAATGACCACCTCTTTTTGTGAATTCCTATTCCTTTTAGCACCCCCAACCCCACATAGATTCAATTATATTCCATTTGATAATAACATACCATCACTTTCTTCAGATGCAGTATCTGATATCAATTGACCTCTGGCAGAAAAAGATGTTGATGGGATGCTCTGTTCTACAATACAAATAAAAAAAAACAATAGATGTAAATTCTCATGCTGTTGTAGCATATTAAATTCAAACTATGAAATAATGACAGTTGGTGAACCTGAGTAGAATGCAATAGTTAAAACCTATGCTCAGTCCTGCCAGCAGAATGTTTACTCCCACTAGCACACGATAGAAGGCCTCAGATGGAACCAGGGCTTTTGTTTTATACGTAACAGCTTAAACAACACAGTTTTCCCTAGTAAGCAGGTGATAATATGAGGGGGAATTTTCATGGTCAGCAAAGAAACACCATAAATTAAAATTCAAAATACTGTAGTACTTAATTTTTTAAGTTATGTATGTGTGTGTGTATAACAAGAGTATTATGAGGACAAATAACATTTAATTCTAATGTTTATATATTTTAATACAGTTTTATTTTTACAGCATGACTGAAGGTTTTTAGTGAGTAAAGGTGCCAGTCACATTTGTGATGGCAGTCAGGAATGGTTGGTATTATTTATTATTGGCATTGCAGGCAGTAACGCTACCCCTGCGCTGGCAGGCCGACTGATTCCTTCATTACTGATGGACCACTTCGGCCCATCCTTTTATCTATTTTGATGCCCGTCAGATTACTCCTTGGCACTCCAACCTTTTTCCTGAAGTATACCCTCATGAAACCCAAGATTATGGCCTTAGTCAAGATGCTTTCCCTGCCCATATCTAACTGGAACCACACTGTGCAATGGTCACTGCAACAGTGTGGCTCACAGTGCATTATTTCCTGTACACGATCCCCGTTTGTTAGCACCAGATCAAGGATCGCACTATCTATTGTTGATTCAATGATGCCGAGTCAGTAACCAACTCTACAGTCATTCCATGCTCACCTGACTCCTAGCACATGTCATGGATAGTATACTCCAGTCCAAATTGGACATGTTGAAGTCTCCCACAATTACCACCTCTTCTTTCTCCTCAACTTCAAGTTTTATTATATCTGGGTATGGTTACATCAGTGGGGGATGGGAGGGGGGAGACTACAAGTCAGCCAGAACATGCAGGTCAGCCAGTACAAGTCTTGCGTGTTGTGTGCAATTAGCGAAAACAGCATAGGGTACAACAGGTTATTGATATTTTCACGTTTTGTGGTCATTCCAGAGTAATAAAATGCAGGTTAACATAAATAAGTCCTGATAAGGACGTGGCTGAAAATAACTTTCGGCTGATCAGATATGTGGTTTTCTCTTGTCCATTTAATAAAGGGTTTTGTCCAACTTCTTAACTAAGATGGCTATCTTTTATGTAGTTTGTGCATTTACTACTCTGGCTGCATTCCCCGCTTCCTTCTGCTGTAACTGGTACAGTTCTTTGTCCTGTTCATACTGTGTTTCCTTATACTTAATGAATGATATCTTATTCTCCCTAGACTTCCCCGCCACCTCTTTTGAGAGACATATTACTTATTTCTTTCATTTTGTTATGTTTAACTTCGCATTATATGTGAAAGTGGTTTTAATTTATTTTCCCTATTGTTCATCCACCCCCCCATTCAATTTTGCTGCTGAATTTATTTATTTATTTAGTTTTTGTTAACCAGGTGAGTGCCATTTCATTACGTTGTCTTCCATTCTGTCAAAATCAGTCCTCAAAATATACAGCACACTGGCTTTTGAAGTGCTTGAACTCTATGGATTTGTTTATTATTGACCACTGTGTCTTGTGGACACTTGTTCAAAAATGGCAACCCACTTCTAAACGGGATATCATCTAGCCTACCCTGTTTGTGAGTAAAATTAAGCAATAAACCACTACAGGGTATGGGTTATGCTGGGATTTACCCATGGCTGCCATGGTTTGGCCATGAGGCTGCAGCCGTGGGTAAATCCCAGCATAACTCACACCCCGGATTGGTTTATTGCGATTATACGATGTCCACATTCATTTTTGTATCAATATATAAGGAAAAAAAAACAAGTTTTGTCATTTTTAAATTACTTTTTTTAATGTATTCCTACGCACCCAGCTCCTATTGAGGCCCCCACCCCCAGTGATATCCCCATGGCTTATTCCCCTGTGGTGGGGAGGTGGCGAGCTCCCCTTACTCATTGCCAGGAATGGAGCCAGTGTACTGGGGGTGACACCCTCGAAACCAGGTGGTGCATCCCAGGACGGCCATCAATCTGCGCAACCGTATTTTCTCTTTTCTTCCTAGGGGGTGGGGCATGCAGTGCTCCTCTAGGTGTCTGCCCCATCCCCATCCTCATCATCAGCATTAGCACCCTGCCCCCAACCTCTGCTAGGGGGCAGGCGATCGCCAACTATTGCAACCCCCCCTTCCTGGACAAGGGGAGCAGTCCTTGGGATGCTCAATCCTTCTCCTCCCCTGCCAACCCCTGGTGGCCTGTGCTCATTTCTGAACACAAGTCACCAGTGTGGCACAAGGTGTGGTGTCCAGCGCCTCAACCTCAGCGTCACCGGGCCGTCTTGGACTAGTTATTTTAAATAGTTTTTTCCTGCTGCCGAGAGTCATCTACCGCCCTCCACCCCACGCATATAAAGTTTTTTTTTTCTAAAGGTGATCTGCAAAGAAATCATTTATTTTTCTGCCTAATTGATGAAATATGTACGTGGTCATGTCAAAATCTCATCATTGTGTTGTTTTCCATGACTTTCTGTGTTTAAATTCAATTTTAAAACCTTTTTTTCTAACCCCAGGAATCCACTAATATTATTACTCTTGCAGTTCTCCTGTAAGACAGGACTGCCCCAGAGAGAATAGAATGCTATGCTAATCATGGAATGTTTAGCTCATGCATCTATTTTCAAGCTGTCTTGTGCCAGCTGTCTACGTTCTACCTCAGATTTCTTCTCTCTGCTGCAAAGATCAGATGCCCTGGAGATTTCTCTCAATCTAGATCGTCTGATTAGTGTTTAAGAACAAAAAAAACCATAAGTATGTTTGTCTTATTTTTCATTACTGCCTTGTGTCTATTGTTATTTACTGTTTTTCCTCATAAGTTTTTTTTATTTAAAACTAAGACTTTCTATTTTAAAAATTGTTTAAAAGTTATTTAAAATGTTTAGAAGTGTTGCCAAGACAGACAAGCATGATTTATGCTTAGTCTGTCTTGAACAACAACACTTCTCTGTTGATTTTAAAAATTGCAAGTCTTTCCCTCCTAAGACGCTTGAAAAATGTCGGGAAAGACTGCAGAGAAAGTTTGAAGAGGGGTCCATAGGCTCTGACCAGACTACCCTCTCTCAATCTTTGGCTGAACCTTCCAGGGCCACAAAAAAACACCCCTGATGTGGGTGAGGGCCCTGGTAAGAGAGGTATTGAACTGGCTGACACCCTGGTGCCTGCTAAGAAACTGTAAAACACTAAGCAAACTGAGACCCTGGCTAGAATGCCACAAGGGGCTCCTCAAATGCCTGGTACTGTACCTTCACCTGCTGACCTGGTGCAGGCTTTGAAAGTCATGCACATGCTGCAGGGCTTTATACCTTAGGCATTGCAGCCCTCTACCAGAAAGCTCTCTGGCAGTCAATTGTCAACAATGCTGAGGTTGAACCCCGCTTTATCTGTGTCAGAGCTATTGGATATGGCAAAATTGGGTTTGGAGGCTTCCAAATACCAATTTCAAATGGCAGCTGACACCAATGATACTGCTGCAAGATGGATGGCTGGTACAATAGCTCTGAGGAGATTTGTCTGGCTGAAGGTTACCAATCTCACCCAGGACACACAAGTTAAGGCAATGGATTTCCAGTTGAGGGTAACTCTCTTTTTGGTGCCCAGACTGAAGCTTATATGAAAAAAGTAGATGAATACAAACCTACTTTTAGAAGTAACTCGACTAGAGACAGACCCTCTCCTTCGATGACTTCTTATTCTAGGGGAGGCAGGGGCAGGTCTTTGTTTAGGAAACCTTTCTTCCAGGTACAGGCTGTCACTCAGCAGCAGTACCGACCACAGCAGACTGGTTTTTATAGGGCCAGAGGTAGAAAGGGCTCGGGTAGAGGATCCCAGTCTACCCAGACTCAGCAGCAAGCAAAATAGAACCCCTGACTTCTCCCTTCAGGCTGCCTCTCCACATCCTGTAGGGGGCAGACTCACCCACTATTTCCAGGAATGGTCAAAGATAACAACAGACAAATGGGTCTTGGAAATAGTGAGTCAGGGTCTCTCCCATTGTTTCAAGTCCCTTCCTCCTCCAAGGTTAAAACAATTTGCACCAGCTCCCTTCTCAGAAAGAAAATTGCTGGAGCAGGAGGTACAGGCCTTATTACTGGCAAAAGCAGTCAATCCTGTCTCCCACAACCAAAGAGGACAAGGGTTCTATTCCAGATATTTCCTAACAACAAAAAAGACTGGAGAGTGGTGAATGATACTAGACCTCAGACTATTAAACAAGTACCTGGTAAAACCCAGGTTCAAAAAGGTCACAATGGCAATGATCTTGCCAACTCTACAAAAAGAAGACTGACTAGCCTCCTTAGATTTAAAGGATGCATATTTCCATATTCCCATAAGGGAGTCACACAGAAAGTATCTCAGATTCAGACTCCCCTCAGGCCACTACCAGATCTTCCTGGACATAAAGTGTCCACCACTCATTCACACTGATACGATCTATGCCAGAGGCGCTAGGACCCAGCGGGAGCAAACTTTTTGCAGGAGGGCTAGCGCCAGAGATGGAACTGTGAGGAGCTGCACCACGAGCCTTGGCTCGTGTGGCAATGACTATCTCGGTATCAACCCTCCAACTGCCTCAGTTCCTTTTTTCCCGCTGTCGAGTGCGCTCCAGTGACGACGTCGCTCACCCACCGGGAGTCAAACTTCAAACTAGCAGCATAGTTTTCAGTTTATTATTTTATAATATATCTCGAATAAGTACCGCTTGCTATAATGTATTTTAATTTAAGAAAGAAGTTTCAGCCTACATTGACGGAGTCGACCATGAGCGGGTCAGGTGACGGTAGGGAGACTTCGTATGAAAGCTGTTAAGTCAGCCGGGCTGGGTCTGGTCCGCCGCCCTCTCTGGAGGGGGGATCTGACAACGGACGGTCCAATGCCCGAGGGGAGGGGCGGTCTCCCCGGAAGCATAAAAGAAAACGGTCGCATTCTTGGCACCATTCGGCCTCGAGCTCTTCTTCGGCCCACAGGTCAAAAAAGAGAAGGCATCACTCCAGGTCGCCCTCTGGTATGTCTGTGTGTCGACGGTCGGTCATTGAGGTCAGTTGCCGGTCTTCTCCTCCGGAGTCGCCGATTTCTGTTTCTGGTCACAGACCTCTTTGACATCGGAGCCTTTCCCTGCCTTCTGGTAGGGCTTCAGATGAACAGTTTCATCAGTGGGCCACTCTGATGGAGCAATGGGCTCGGAGGTTGGTCCAGCTGCCTTGCCTAGTCACTCCGGGACCCTCGGGGGATCGGGTAGGGCGGTTGGGCCTCCCTAGTCATGGTGCACCTTCTTCGGTGCCGTTGACTCCATGCTCAGGTGTCCCCCACATGTGCCATGTGTTATGGCCCGGGTCGTGCCTGAAAACGGTCCCTGGGATCAGTGCATTCACTCAGTTATCAAAGTCATAAATAAATAAATAAAACATGGCTGCAGCACAGGGGGCCACACCGATGCCTCTATCTCCTGGTATTCTTCCTTCTTTCTCCTCAAATCCTAGTTTTTGGAGCCCTGTTTTAGTTTCGGCACCTTCGGTGTTGATGGGTCGCACGGCGCCGTCCTCAGCGCCGATGCATCTGTTGGCACCGTTCTCAGCACCATTGGGATTGTTGGCACCATTCTCGGCACCGTGTGGCCTTTTGGTGCTGTCCTCGGTGCCGTGCAGCTTGTCAGTGCCGAGGGCTCTGTTGGTGCCGTGCACGGTGCTGGGTCATGCGGCACCATGCTCTTCCAGTCTTCAGGGCTTCTTGACTCTGAACCCTTTTCCTTCCTCCTTTCCTTCTGATTTTCACTCCTTTCCTGTCCATAAAGTCCCTCCTGGGCTGTTGGGAGATGATATTGGGCCTGACCCAGACCTTAGGCTGGTTGATGATACGGAAGGAACAGGATCTAATCCTATCGCAGAGCCTGTGGCTGAGGACCTGTCATTTAAGTCTCTGCTGAAAAATTTGAATTCCACCCTTTCTATCCAGACTACAGATATCGATCCTGGGAAGCTTTTAAGGCTCCAATACCTTCATGTCCCAGAGATCCCTATGGATTTAACTCCCCCGGTACAGCCTTCCTTTGAGATGCTTTCTCAAATGGTATGGAATAATCCCGCTCTCATTCCTTCTGTGGCTAAGTCCACAGATAGAAAGTATGCTGCTCCCAAGAATCGACCTATTTTGGCCTCCCAAGACTTTGCTAACCCTATTGTGGTCTTGGCAGAGAATGATAAGGTCATCCTACTTCAGGCTACTACAGCCCGACCTATAAACAAAGAATCTCATAAGATAGATACTTTAGGCAAGAGAGTCTTTGCTGCATCCACCCTGGGTATGCGTATTGCCAGCTACCAGGGTTATTTCTCTCAATATGAGTATGTTCTTTGGCATTCGCTCAAGCAAATGGTAGAAGCTCTTCCAGAGTCGGACACTAATTCAGAGCTTCTTCAAACCATAACCAGGTGTATCGAGTCCAACAACCAGCAGGTTAAAGCAGCTATGGACACTTTTGAAACTGCCTCCCGAACAGCGGCGGTGGGCATTTGTACCTGCCGTCACTCCTGGCTGCGCACTTCAGGCTTCACGAATAATGCCCAGCAACAGGTCATGGCATTACCCTTCAAGGGTATGTGTCTCTTAGGTTCTCAAATAGAGCAAGCTCTAGAGGCCACACAAAAGACTACGTCTGCCATTAAATTGGCTCGAACTGCTCCCGGCCCTTCTCGGGGGGGGGTGTTAATAAGCGTCAATTTTACAACTGTCAGTCCTTTTGAGGCAAGGGCAGGGGAGGTTTAATAAAAACGAAGCCCCCCCAGCCTCAAAAGAAAGTGCAACAGAAAGCACAAGGGCCCAAAGCGCCCTTTGCCACCTTCTGAGTTTCTGGCCCAAGTCCCACCTCAGCTGCCAGAGGGGGACTCTTTCTCAGCGGTGGGAGGTCATCTGACTCAGTTCTACAATGGTGGAAGTCCATAGGATCGGACAAATGGGTCCTCCAGATAATTCGCGAGGGGTATTCCCTCAATCTTTCAGAAACCCCTCCGGATCGTCCCCCCAAATGACTGCCCAGGCTGTCAGTATTTCAGTAAGAGCTTCTTGCTTCTGAGATACAAGGCCTTCTGAACAACAGGGCAGTAGAAATAGTTCCGCTGGATCAACGGAACACAGGATTCTATTCCCATTACCTTCTGGTTCCAAAGGAAACCAGGGGCATGTGCCCCATTTTGGAAATCAGAAAATTGAACAAGTTTCTTCCCAAGGAAAAGTTCAAAATGATTTCGCTAGGAACCCTGTTACCTTTGCTTCATCAACACAACTGGCTAGCCTCCCTGGACATGCAGGATGCTTACCAGCATATTCCTGTTCACCCAAAACATCACAAATACCTATGGTTTGTGGCTTTGGGGCAGCATTATCAGTTCAGAGTCCTGCCCTTTGGACTATCGTTGGCGCTGTGAGTTTTTACAAAGTGTTGTACAATTCTCGCAGTGCACCTCAGAAAGATCGGAATACAAGTGTTCCCATATCTGGACGACTGGCTTCTAGCAAGCCCTTCCAGGCAAGGAACTCTCGACGCCGTAGCCACGGCCTCAGACATTCTCACGTCCATGGGAGTCCTGCTAAATCTCAAGAAATCGCAGTTGCAGCCCTCCCAGAAGCTCCTTTTCATAGGAACTCTTCTGGACACCTCCTGTGCGAAAGCTTTTCTACCAGAGGACAGAAGGAGCAGTATCCTACAGATGGCCCGATACATCAGAGAGAACAGCTCAGTTCGTGCTATCTCAATGGAACGGATGCTTGGTCTCATGGCATCCTCGGTGTTCACTGTACCCCTAGCACGCCTCCACATGAGAACCTCTCAATGGATGCTCAGTAGTTAGTGGTCCCCAACCACTCACCCTCAGTCCTTTCTCATCAAGGTGACAGAACCTCTGAAGAGGTCACTCACCTGGTGGTCGCAAGAGGACAATCTTCTGGAAGGGCATCCCTTTGCTCCCCTGGATCATCAGATTTCCATTACCATGGACGCGTCCCTGATGGGGTGGGGAGCTCACTGTCAGAATCTCCACACCCAAGGTAAATGGACTCAGGATGAGTCCCAGCTTCATATAAATGTCTTAGAAATGAGAGCCATCCTTTATGCAGTCCGGGCTTTGAAGAACATTCTCTGTCACAAGAACATTCTCCTTCAAATGGACAACAAAGCAGTGATGTATTACATCAACAAGCAGGACAGTGCACACTCTTACCCTTTATGCAGAGAGGCAATGAGAGTGTGGGAATGGTGTCTAGAGCACAAGGCTGTAATTCAGGCGGTCTACCTGCTGGGAATGCAGAACGAACTGGCAGACCGTCTCAGCAGAACAGAGACAGATCCTCATGAGTGGTCTCTAGACTCAACCATAGTTCAGTCACTATTTGCAGAGTGGGGAACTCCAGACCTGGACCTTTTTGCATCCCCACTCAACACAAAACTGCCTGTCTTCTGCTCCAGAAATCCAGGACCTGGCATTTTCTGTCAGGATGCGTTCAGGCTGCAGTGGACAAAATGCTTTCTAGCCTTTCTCCTCTTCCTCTAATTCAGAGGGTACTTCTCAAGTTTGAGTCCCAGGGGGACAAAATGATCCTCATTGCTCCCTTCTGGCCTTGACAGATATGGTTTCCATTACTCAACAGTATGTTGGAAACCCCTCCAAAAGCGCTTCCCCTTCCGATGAACCTTCTGACTCAGGGGCCTGTGGTCCATCCCAATCTGAGGTTGCTTCACCTTCACGCTTGGCTCCTGAAGAGATAGAAGTGAACAAGTTCAATGTCTCTCGCAGAGCCTCAGATATTCTTTTGGCTGCGCATAAGCCAGCCACTAGAAAAACCTACACAGCCAAATAGAAGCGTTTTTCTCTCTGGTGTGCAAGATCCTCTTTGAATCCTTTTTTCTGCCCACCAAATAAAGTTCTAGAGTACCTTTTAGACCTCTCAAATTCAGGTCTACAATACTCTACAGTCAAAGTTCACCTTTGCGCCATTTCAGCTTATCATGATCCAGTACTTTTCTTGTCACTAGCTCAGTTACCAGTAGTTAAGAGGTTTCTTAAGGGTATTCTGCATACCAGACCTCCTATCAGACGTCCAGTCACAGCCTGGGACATTAATCTTGTACTAGACATGCTCACTCGAAAGCCTTTCAAGCCTCTAGCTACCTGTGAGCTGAAATTTCTCACTTGGAAAACGGCCTTCCTGGTGGCCATTACCTCGGCCTGCAGGGTCTCTGAAATACATGTTTTGGTCACAGACCCTCCGTATACTGTGTTTCATAAGGACAAAGTAGTTCTTAGGACCCATCCTAAGTTTCTCCCTAAATTTGTTTCAGAATTCCATCTAAACCAACCTTTAGTCCTACCTACTTACTTTGCGAACTTCCAAAACGAAGGAGAGCATACCCTTCATTTTTTGGGTGTCAAAAGAGCTCTGCGTTTCTATTTAGATAGAACAAAACAAATTCACAAAGCTCAACAACTGTTTGTTTCCTTCAGCGAGACCCGGCTGGGTCAACCTGTCGCTGTCAGATACGTTTCAGCATGGCTGGTGGCATGCCTTCACCACTGTTATTTCATGGCGCAGGTTAAGCTGGAGGGCAGAGTGTACGCTTACTCTACTGGAGCAGTCGCGGCATCCCTGGCAGAAATCCGCAATGTGCCCATTGCAGATATTTGCAGTGCAGCTACCTGGAGCTCAGTCCATGCTTTTGTCAAGCACTATGCCCTGGATGTCCATGCGAGGCGACATCTTTCATTTGGCAGAACCATCCTTAATGGACTTCTGTCCTAAAATTGTGAGCTCTCGGTCTCTCCTGCTGCTCTCTCTCGGGGGATTATAAGCTCGGTACTCTCCCATCAGTGTGGATGAGTGGTGGAGACTTTATGTCCAGGAAGATATGGAAATTACGTACCTACTATAATTCTTAATCTTCTTGGATGGAGTCTCCACCACTCATTCACACGCCCACCCACCATCCCACGAGCTGACCTCTATTGTTGGTCTTCACTCCCTCAATCTTTAGGCTATGAAGACTTCTTTGTTGACCCTTCTTATATGGGTTATCCGGACTATCTTATGTCTGTTTTTTGTCAGGCTATCCTTCTAGGTTAGTTACACTGCACCTCCTTGGAAAAAAGGTACTGAGGTGGTTGGAGGGTCGACGCCGAGATAGTCATTGCCACACAAGCCGAGGCTCGTGGTGCCACTCCTCTTGGCTCCATCTCTGGCACCAGCTCTCCTGCAAAAAGTTTGCTCCTGCTGGTTCCTAGCGCCTCTGGCATAGACCCCATCAGTGTGAATGAGTGGTGGAGACTCCATCCAAGAAGATCAAGAATTACGGTAGGTACGTAATTTCCATTTCTCAGCACTGCCTTTCAGCCTCACTTCTGCACCAAGGTTTTTTACCAAGTGCATAGCAGTCATAGTGGCACACCTCGGAAGCCTGGGTGTTAGTCTTTCCTTATCTGGACGACTAGCTAATCATAGGGAAATCCCACCAACAGGTGTCAGACCACCTACAGGTAGCCTAGGATACGCTGCTCCCCCTGGGGTTCCTTCTCAATACCAAAAAGTTGGTGCTGACCCCTGTGTAAGTTCTGCAGTTCATAGGGGCAGAACTGGATACAGTAGTGGGTAGATATTTTTTTCCCTCAAGAGAGGGCAGATGCTATTCAGCTTTTGACAGGCTCATTCGCCCTGGGCAGGCCAAAGCCAGTAAAACAGTTCCTTCAACTATTAGGGCACATGGCTTCAGCAACAAGCACAGTCATAGGTGCCAGATTTCAGATGAGAGATAACCAGTTCCACCTCAGAGCACACTGGTGCCAGAGGCGAGACCCACTCTCAAGGCCAGTGCCAGCAACAAAAACCTTGATACAGGCCCTCCAATGGTGGAGGGAAACAGAAAACTTAAGGGAAGGGGATCCATTTCTGCAGGAGCTTCCCTCTCTGGTTCTCACAACTGATGCTTCCCTGCTAGGATGGGGTGCCCACTTTGGGGATCACACCATTCATGGCTCCTGGGCCAGTGCAGACTCATTCCTGCACATAAATTTGCTGGAGCTGAGGGCTGTATACCTGGCCCTTCAGGCTTTCTCTCATCTACTTCAGGGAAAGGTGGTACAAGTCAGAACAGACAATACCACAACAATGTACTACATCAACAAACAAGGAGGGACAATGTCCACTCCACTTTGTACAGAGGCAATGAAGATTTGGAGCCTTGCTTACTCCTTAAACACCTCTCTACAAGCAATTCATCTGCCTGGCAAGGACAATACCCTGGCAGATGCATTGAGCAGGATAAATCAGGCCCATCACAAATGGGCTTTGAACAGCCAAGTGGTGAATGCTCTATTCAGAAGGTGGGGGACCCCAGAAATATATCTTTTTGCTTCCCACCAAAATTACCACTTGCCTCTCTATTGTTGCAGGGCCCCAGTGAAAGGGACAGTTCCCATGGATGCCCTGATTCTCGATTGGACAGGGAGATACCTTTATGCCTTTCCTCCCTTTCCACTAATTTTCAGGGTTCTCATTAAGCTTAGGTCACAACCAGCTTTGATGATCCTAGTAGCACCAGACTGTGCAAGGCAGCTTTGGTACTCCCTACTGCTCTCAATGTCAGTGAGCAAGCTGATTCACCTTCCTCAGAGGTACACTCTACTGACTTCCTTTCGGGGGGGGGGTAGTGTATCCCAACCTCAGGTCTCTCAAGCTCAAGGCATGGCTCTTGAGGACTTAGAATATGCAGACTGCCAATTCTCTGCAGCAGTTTTGGAAGTCCTTAGGGGTTACAGGAAATCTTCCACTAAGAAAACCTATGCCTCAAAATAGAAAAGAATTTCCATTTGGCGCAATGATAAGGGTGTAATCCCAGCCCAGCCCAGGCCGGGATCCTTCTGGATTATTTGTCTCATCTGCACTCCTTGGGGCTACAGCACTTGACTCTGAAAGTGCACCTGGCTTCAGTTTCAGCTTCCCTTTCAGCCAAAGAGGATGCCTCAATGGCGCTGAATCCCATATTCAAGAGGTTCTTTAAGGGGTTCTCTCACTTGTTTCCCTATCACAAGGAACCAGTGCCAGCATGGGATCTTAATGTCTGCATTGCCCAGCTTATGCTTCCACCCTTTGAGCCTATGGCATCTGCAGAGCTTAAATTTGTTACCTGGAAGGTCATTTTTACGTTCACTTGCGCGCATGCGCAAGGAACATTTTGGGAGAGTAGCACACTTAGAGGTGTGCCTCTTCCACCAAATGCACTGCTCCCTTGAGCAGGCGTGGTGGTCCTACACCAATGGGTGCAGCAGCTCAGTATGACAGCGGTATTCCTCTGCTTCACAGAAAACACCGCTGCCATACTGAGCGCCACCCGCATCACGCCACCTCCCCCGCCGCCGCCTGTCACGCCTGCCCCCCAGCTTCATGCCACGCTGGGAGCCCACCCCAATCGCGGCAAGCATTGCTTGCCGACGGGGTGCCCAACTCGTGGGCCCATCGCCCCCAAAGCCATCCTGCTGCCATGCTGGGAGCACACCCCAGCGTGGCAACGTTGCTTGATTTACCGACGGGGTGCCCAATCTCCTGTCGGCTCCTCGCGCCCCAGCGAGTTCTGCCGATGGGGGTGCCCAACCCCGCGCCGCTCCTCTGCCCCCCGCCATCTTCTGCCACACTGAGCCACCCCAGCATGGCAAACGCCCCACGCCATCTTTTTTTTTTTCAAACCTGTAAAACAAAACTGTCCACCGGGCGCATCTCCCAACCCCCTCCCACAACCCGCACTTCACCCACTGCACACCCAGCCTCCCCACACCCCTCACCCCATACTTACCTCCGACCCGCGCGACGATCTTCAGTGGACCGAACGCATCTGCACTCTTCAAAGGCGACCCAGTGAACTGAGGAAATGCCAGTTAGCTGTATAATGGGCTAGATAGGGGGTTCAACTTATTGTATTATTCGTTTTTGATTTTGCACCAAATTAACATGGAGTTTTTGGGATTGCTTCATGAATGATGTCACTGTCACAGGTGTTATTCAGGCCCGAAGGGTGATTTCTCAGGCACTGCGCAGTCACTGCGTGAAATCACCCTTCAGCCTTGAATAATGCCATGACAGTGATATCATTCATGAAAAGGGTCCCAAAACCCACATTGAAAATTTGCAAAATTCCAAAAATGACTGTTTTATGACCGTGCATCATGCAGTTCCTACTCAGGCTCGAAGCTTTGCATTTTCAATATTTTCACCCAGATTTTCAACATTGCCATTTTATCACACCTTCTTATGAGCTGTGCAGCTGTCATTTTCACATCTCACCCAAAACGTGTTTCCCCATGTAGTGCACAATGGCGTAGTCGAATGTAAATCAATGTATGGAACACATTAAGAAAATCACAGTGACACTGTTCTTGAGCAGAGGTCTTAAAATGGCTATGTTGAAAATTTGGTGAAAAATTCCTAAAATGACTGTTTTCTGTAGCCGTGCGCTAAGATTCCTAGGCACGCTTGTATGTTTGCGAATTTTCAATATTTGCACTCCAGATTTTCAACATTGCCATTTTACCACACCTCCTCATGAGCAGTACAGCTGTCATTTGTCACATCCTGCCCAAAATGTGTTTCTGCCCATGTAGCACACAATGTCGCAGTCGGCGTGGGAACTCAGTGTATGGGACACATTAAGAAAATCACAGTGTCACTGTTCATTAGCAGAGGTTTTAAACTGCCAATGTTGACAATTTGGTGAAAAAATTCCTAACAATCACTGTTTTACCAGCGTGCATTGCACAGTTCCCACGTACCCTCCTAGGTTTGCGAATTTTCAATATTTCCACTCCAGATTTTCAACATTGCCATTTTACCACACTTCCTTATGAGCAGTACAGCTGTCATTTTTCACATCCTGCCCAAAACGTGTTTCCGCCTATGTAGCTCACAATGGGGGTAACAAAAAGGTCATGCTGACAATTTATTGTGCAAATACCAGCAATCGCACAGGGCATTAGGGTAAAGCACCATACATGCCAAACACCACTGCAAACACCTGCAAGCGAACGTTCGGCATTGACAAATGCTTGTTCTGGTAGCAATCACTTCTGCCAGGAGGATTTGTGAGCTACATGCCCTTTGTGTGAAAAAGGACTGTTTCTTTCCACAGGGATAAGGTAGTGTTGAGAACTAATAGGAAGTTCCTTCCCAAAGTGGTCTCTGACTTCCACTTGAACCAGTCAATAACACCGCCAGTTTCTTTACTGAACACTTCAGCTCAGGTGAGCTTAGACTGCACAGCCTGGATGTAAAAAGAACACTGTGTTACTATATGACTCCGACCAAAGACCATAAGCAGGACAAACAACAGCTCTTCCTCACCCATGGGGAAGTAGGTAAAGATATTCCTGTTTCAAAAAGGACCTTATCTTGAAGGATAGTCAAAAGCTGGCAAGGTTCCTCCTTCTGGTCTTAGAGCCCACTCTACAAGGGGCACAGCTGCCACTACTGCAGCTGCCCGAGAGGTACCTCTATTGGAAATATGTAAAGCAGCTATCTGGAGGTCAATCCACACCTTCACTAAACACTATAGCCTGGATGCCCAGTCTAGGAGTGATGCCAGTTCTGGCAAAGCTGTTCTGCAGAGTCTTTTTCCTAAATAGATTCTGCCCACCTCCTAGAGGTACTGCTGCATAGTCTGCAAGAGTAATAATATTAGTGGATTCCTGGGGTTAGAAGAAAAAATTACTCACCTGTAGTAATCCTGTTTCTTCCAAAGGGATCCACTAATATTATTAACTCCCTGCCCTTGTCCTCCCCTTCAGAGTCAATAACTAGAAAAATACTCTCCACAGCTGATAAGATACACAGTTGGAGTGGTATGCCACCTGCTGGCACATTCTGGTAATACCTATAACTTGTAGGTTCTTTTCTTAGGGTATATCTGACTTCGGAAAAGGGGACTTTTGCTTCTGTTAGCCCTTGACTACTCTTTTGAAATGGCCCCGTTGGACATTTAAAATTCTTTTATGGTTATTTAATTATAATTCACATGTTGTTATGGCCTCTTTGCAGGCTTCTAAGAAATCTGAGGTAGAATGTAGATAGCTGGCACAAGGCAGCTTGAAAATAGATGCATGAGCTAAACATTCCATGATTAGCATAGCATTCTATTCTTTCTGGGGCAGTCCTGTCTTACAGGAGAACTGCAAGAGTAATAATATTAGTGGATCCCTTTGGAAGAAATAAGATTACTACAGGTGAGTAATTTTTTCTTCTAGCACGCGTGTCCATGGGTAAAATTCACTTCTACTTCCTGGTTCCCGATGTGTTTGTACACTGACGTCAGTACTGGCGGAAGCTGTGCTATTGAGAATAGCGCTATGGCAGCAGTAGATGTAAGCGGCTCCGATTCGGAGAATGATCTGGACTGCATCCATGTGCCTAGTACCAGACTCATTTGTCCATACTCCTTTGAGCCGCTATTGCGAGTGTCAGCCACTGGTTCAGCTGTTTCTTCAAGCACAGATGAGGAATTAAGTAGCTCTGAGGATGAAAGCCCAGCCCTGCCATTGGAAGAATGGTAATGCTTCTCCTGCGTAACTAGTGCCATCATCCTAATGTCTTTATTACTGTTCTGTAAAGCAATTCAAACAACATGAAGTCTTGCTGTATTCTGACTATATGCAGTGATCTCTAACTCTTGAACTGCCCCGGACAGTTAAGTGCTAACTTTATGCCAAGGCATAGAATGTTGAGCTTGAGCTCGGTTTTCAAACCTCTGTCTGTGGTACTCTGCAGTGTAACTGTCAGATTCTTTACTTCACCTTACTGTGAAGTCGCTCTGGAGATTCCTCCTGCGCTTCGGTTTGGTTAAAGTAAGAATCGGTCGGTTTTCTAAACTGCGTTTTTCTATTCGGTATTCTTACCTCTGTCTCAGTACCAGTAAGTGGTAGAATTGTAGGTAGTGTTATAATTGTCTATTTTGTTTAAGAAATTGTTTTGTTCGGTTCTTTGCTGGTCAGTCCGGTTCAGAACCGACACAATTTGAATCTGTGTTGTTTGTAATATTTCTGTGTGGTTTTCCGATAATTATCGGCCCCTAAAAAAATCCGATTTCAGGATTTTTTTAACCGACCCATGACATGGTTGGAACCGATAGGTGTGCAATCACCTGGCTTAACCACTCTGTAAGGTGATTTTTTGGTTGAAGGCATGTCTGAGAAACCTAGAAAGAAAACCGGACCCATTGGGTTTCAGCACTGTACCGAGTGTAAGGGGGGCCTTTGCTAAGGCCGATCCTCACCTCGTCTGTGTATATTGACTGGGGTTTGACCACCTCAAAGAAGACTGTCAAATATGTAGAAACGTTCCCAAATCCACTCTCGACACATGCTTGAGTAGGCTAAGGGAAAGGGAGGCCGAGAAGTCCGCTGACCCGGATGGCCAGCATGGTTCGGTTACGGCAGAATCTGAGGAGGTGCCCACTGACCTGCGCGATACCTTCTTGGGCAAATGGAGAGCTGATTCTGCAGAACTGGTTCTGACTAAACGAAAAAGAAAATCAGCCAGTTCGGATCAGACTTCCCATGGTCCGATCGCTGAGGAAATAGCAAAAGTGATTTCTATTGTTCAATCGCTTTGCCCGGTCCCAACCGAACCGGTGTTGGTTCAACACTGGTCGGTTCGGTCAGAGGTTCTGACTTCAGATGTGGATCCTGAAACTTGTTATCAGGGCGATTGGGAGGAGGATGAAGACTATGAAGAGGATGAGGGCTTGGATGAGCCAGTAGAGCCTGACATCTCCCCAGACAGGCCTTCTCAAGTTTCTCCTCCCAGGCTTTCTGAGTCCCCTTCCCATTTCTTGTTTTACAAGAAAGTGGCTGAGACTCTTCAGCTTCCTTTGGAGGAGGCTGAACAGGATCAGGAGGAACCTGACTTTCTGGAAATGATGGATGTCCCAGAGTCAAAGAGGGTGTCTATTCCCTTACATAAATCCTTGGGAAAACAGACACAAAAACTTTTGCAATTTCCTACTTCCATACCTCCTGTGGAAAAAAAATGGTCAGGAGGTATGCTTTATCAGATCCTGGGATGGAATTCCTTTCTACTCATAGCAGCCATGTTGAGGTAGTACAAGCTGCAGCCTGTGACAAGGCTAATATTCCTCTGGCATCTCACTCCCAAGACAAGGATTCCAGGAACGTGGATGCCATGGCAAAGAAGTAGTACTTGGCATCCTCTTTGGGACTCAGACAATCTAACTATATGGCATACACTGCCAGGTACCAGAAATCTATGTGGGATATGATTCTGGAACTGGCTAAGAATGCCCCTCCCCAGCTAGCCAGTGGGCTGGTGCAGGTGGCTGCAAATGGTATAGAGGCATCTAAAGTGCAATTTCATGCTGCTGTTGACTCTAATGATGTTCATTCCAGGGTCATGGCTACATCTATCTCCATGAGGAGATTTGCTTGGCTTAGGTGTACCAACCTCTCCCAGGATACTCAGGCCAAGGCCATGGATTTTTCTGTAGTTGGTAATTCTCTGTTTTGAGGATCAGAGAATTACATGAAGAAAATGGATGAATACAGGACCACTTATAGGAGTGCTGCAGCTAAAGAGAAGTAGACTACTCCTCAGAGGCAGCAGTTTAGGGGCAGGGGCAGGCCTTTTTACAGGCCTTTTTACCAAGCCCAGGCCTCCTCCTCTTCTTTCCAGCAGAGGGGGTTATTTAGGGGAAGAGGTAGACGTGGGGTAACCAGGACCCCAGCAGCAACTCAATCCAAGCCCCCTGCCAAGCAGACACTCTGAGGTGTCAGTCTGGGTTGCTTCCACAATAGGGGGCAGGCTAGCTCACTATTCCCAGGCCTTGGAGTCATTTACTTCAGACAAGTGGGTCCTGGAAGTAGTGAGCCAGGGACTTGCTCCCAGTTTCAAAAGGTTCCCAAAAATGAGGGCAAAGTCTTTCCATCCTCCCTCTCCCTTGGAGACAAAGGTCCTAGAGACAGAAGTCTCCTCTCTTCTGCTTCTACAAGCAGTGGAGAAGGTACCTCTTTGTCACAGGGGAAAAGGATTATATTCAAGAAACTTTCTTACCCCCAAAAAGACAGGGGGGTTGCGACCCATATTGGATTTAAGGTACCTGAACAAGCATTTGACAAAACCAAAGTTCAAAATGGTGACTCTGGGAGTAATTCTTCCCTCTCTGAGACCAGGAGACTGGCTAGCCTCCCTGGATCTCAAGGATGCCTACTTCCACATACCTATCAGACATTCCCACAGAAAGTACCTCAGGTTCGAGTTGCCCTCAGGCCATTACCAATTCAGGGCCATGCCCGTCGGCTTAACATCTGCTCCAAGGGTGTTCATCAAGTGTCTTGCAGTGGCGGTGGCATCCCTCAGGAGGCAGGGCATCCTTCTGTTTCCATACCTGTGTAACCCCTCACCCCTGCCTTTTTAACAAAACGACAGGTGGCATGCTGTTGAAGCTGACAGCAGTACCTGGTGGGGGCTGGGTTCGAGAAGGATGAGGTTACTCGGCACAGGGGACCTAGGTTTGGCTACTCTGCACAGGGGCACCCAAGTAAATCCGAACACAGGAAGCAATAACTGTAATGTCCAGAACCAGGAATGGGATTCTTCAGTGTGGCTTTTATTCACATCCAAGCTGAACAAACAAAGCATAGACGGACCCCCACGGGGCTACATTTCCTGGAAATGCAGATTAGAGACAACAGAACACTTTATCACTATTTCCAGCCCTCAGGCTCTAAACCCACCAGGCACACAGCCCGGACTTGCACGCAGCTTTGGGTACACAGCCCGACTTGTACACTACTTTGGTTTTCCCCACTGGCCCGGCTCCCCCGCCGGCCACTTGATCCACGGTCCATTTGAGGAATGAACCAATTATCCTGTTGTGGCTCCCCAAACCACACTAGAGTCTTCGATTCCTAGAGAGAATTTTCCTTACAATCCCATGTCTGGGTACTTCCCTCATCATTGGCCAAGTGCCTGAGGTAAAGTAGAAATCCACAGAAGAAATCCGTAGAGGTGGACCTGGTCACTAAAGATGGGGGGCCACCCACCTCCAGCTCCCACAGCCCATACCCGGCCATTTCTCTGGAAACTGAACAATTCCTTTACTGAACTTTTAAATGTAGATTATGGGTAGACGTCTGTCACATCTCCTCTACATAACATTTGCATCCCAACAAGCTCTGGACTTGGACCTACTTTTACTTTGCTTAACTCATTACTCTAGGCTTCCCAATATTTAGTAGTTCAATCCCCACATTGTCACACAAGTCCCAGGGTGAAAAACATAGGCCTTTTTAGCAAGAGCAGACACTCACCCTCACGTTGCAGGTGCCCCACAGGCGACTCACAAATCTTCTTGTTCTCCTAAATAGACACTGGAACACATAGGCAGCTTTTCCTTCACAAGCAGAACTAGGGGGTTGCCCCAGGAATCTGCAGGGAAACCTTTCCTGCCCCCCCCCGGAGGGAAGGGGCACTGAGACCCGAAAACAGCGGTCTCCACCACTTCAGTTATCTTCTTTGTCTCTCTTTAAGGTGGAGACACACACCCTTCTACTTAAAAGTAGCCCTCTGTCAGGGCTGAGTCTCCTAGAGCTTTCACTGAGCTGCTTTCTCAGCAAGCTCCCAACTTCTCACTCACTCACTGAAGACTGACTTAAGACACTGACTTCAAAACCTCCCAACGTTCTATCCAACTCCCTTGCTGCAGATTCCAATGTGGCTCATGCAGCTGCGATAGTTCTATTGGTGATGTCATCCCTCAGTCTCAGCTGAGACTGAGAACAGAGTGAGACAGTGTGAAACCCATTTAACTGGAGTTTCACTAGCTGCCTTCCCTGCCTACCACTATGTCTTACTGGGATTCTAGTAACCCCGGGTAACAAGGGGGTTACACCTGGATGACTGGCTTATAGCAGGCCAGTCCTCAGACTGAGTCAAGTCAGCTCTAGAGGTAACTCAAAGACTTCTAGAATCCTTGGGCTTTATTCTAAATTTGGAGAAGTCTGTCCTAGAGCCAGCCCAGCTTCTCACCTTCATGGGGTGGAAATAGATACAGTGCAAGCAACAGCTTTTCTTCCTCCCTCAAGGGTTCAATCTCTGACCACTCTGGCTTCCTCTTTTTGTCCTCTGGTGTTTCGTCCAGCCAGACACTTCCTACAGCTGCTGGGACACATGGCAGCTTCCACAGCACCAGTTCAGGGAGCAAGATTTCAAATGAGAGATATTCAGTTTCACCTCAGATCTTTCTGGTCTCAGAAGAGGGACCCTCTCTCCAAACTGGTTCCAGTTTCCAAAGTCCTGGTCCAGGCTCTTCAGTGGTGGTTGGGCGAGGACAACCTTCGACAAAAGGTCCCCTTTATTATTCAGGCTCCTTCAGTGATTCTTACCACAGACACCTCCCTCTTGGGGTGGGGGGCTCACCTAGATCATCTCACAGCTCAGGGAACTTGGTCTCACCAGGAATCCCTGCTGCACATAAATCTTCTCGAATTAAGAGCTGTCTTTCTAGCACTCCAGACATTCTCAACAGTTGTTCAAGGGAAAGTGGTACAAGTCAGAACAGACAATACCACAACCATGTGGTACATCAACAAACAGGGAGGCACTCAGTCTTCGGCCTTGTGCTTAGAGGCCATGAAAATTTGGTCCCTAGCTTATTGCCTTCAGGTTCATACCTCTCAACCTTTTATCACCCAAATGTGTGACAAGATGTGTGACAACTGGACAAAATGTGTGACACATCATCAAACATGATATTGCAAGCTCAGAATACTGTGGAAATAAGTGCACTAATATTTATAATGTTTGCTGATAACCTAGCATCTTATATTATTATACATTTCTGCTTAAAAGTCTCAGTGGTCAATGTGGAATGTCACCTTCTCAATGTGAGACAGAGGGTTTCTGAGGGATAAAATGAGTGACGTACCTTGTAATGTGTGACAGTTGAGAGGTATGTTCAGGTTTCCCTGGTGGCAGTGCACCTCCCAGGGAAGGACAACATGCTAGCGGATGCTCTCAGCAGGATTTCTCAGGGTCACCACGAATGGACCCTAAACCCTGTCATTCTTCAGGTCATTTTCAGCAGATGGGGCACTCAAGAGAGATAGATCTCTTTGCAACCCCAGACAATCATCATCTTCCTCTCTATTACTGCAGACCACCCCTCCTGGGCTCTGTCCCCCAGGATGCTCTTCTACTGAACTGGACAAGCAGGTTTCTGTATGCATTTCCTCCTTTTCCTCTGATATTCAGGGTTCTGATAAAAATCAGGTCTCAGCCTTGCAAGGTGATTCTGATGGCCCCAGATTGGGCCAGACAACCTTGGCATCCTCTACTGTTGTCACTCTCAGCAACACTGCCATTGTGTCTCCCCAGGTAGTATAATCTCCTCTCCTCTTCCCAGGGGAGGATTCTGTACCCCAACCTTCAGTTTCTCAGACTCAAAGCCTGGCTCTTGAAGAGCTAGAATATGAAAGTTTGCATCTGTCCCAAGCAATCTTGGACATTTTAAAAGACAGCAGGAAACCTGCTACCAAGAAGACTTACAATTCCAAATGGAAAAGGTTCGGGTTCTGGTGCTCCAGTAGGCATTTTAAGCCAGAGCTGGCTGATATTGCTGCTGTTTTGGACTACCTGGTGCACCTTAATGGTTTAGGCCTCCGGTCTACTACCCTCAAGGTACATTTGGCAGCTGTGTCTGCTTTTCTTTCGGCTGGTAAGGCCTCTTCTCTAGTTTCTCATACAGTTTTCAAAAACATTTTCAAAGGCTTGCTCCCTGTCAATCCTCCTTTCCGAGAACCTGCTCCTTCTTGGGATCTGAATATCTGTATTGCACAGCTTATGCAGCCCCCTTTTGAACCCTTATCTTCAGCTGAGCTGAAATACTTGACTTGGAAAACTGTATTTTTCATAGCCATTACCTCAGTTGGAGAATCAGTGAATTACAAGCCTTGTCAGTGGAACCTGATTTCATGTTGTTTCATATGGATAAAGTGGTCCTTCGCACCAACAGAAAATTCCTTCCCAAGATAGTGTCAGATTTTCATCTGAACCAGTCTATCTCTGCCTGTCTTTTTCACTGATCATTCTTCTTCTGGAGAGAGGAGGTTACACAGTCTGGATGTAAAAAGGGCTCTTAGTTACTATATTGAGCATACTAAGGCCCATAGGAAAGATTGTTCTCAGTTATTCCTCACTTATGGGGAGGTGGGTAAGGGCAAGCCTGCTACCAAAAGGTCTATTGCCAGGTGGATTGTCTCTTGTATCCAATTCTGCTATTCCAAACTTGGGAAGGAGCCTCCCTCAGGCCTGAGTGCCCATTCTACCAGAGGTACAGCTGCTTCGGTCACAGCAGCTAGAGATATAGAGGATAATGTATGGGGAGTAGTTAACAACCACGTTGTATTCGCATGGAGAGGTTACCATGGTCTGTAAACCTCGAGAGCGTAGCTCGAGAGGTTTTCAGTAACCATGGCAACCTCGAGATGCAAATTCAACGTAGTTATTAACTGCTCCCCATATATTGTCTTTTATAGTGTATGGGGAAGCAGTCCAGTAGTTCAACTATGAGACGGCGGCACAACAAATTATTTATTTTACCAGCAAAAACTTGAAAAGGTGTCTCGACACACTCGGAAGCAGTTGCTGAACATGGGGTCAAACAGGGTTGGGTGAAAACGTGCTCTTTACATCTTAAGGAAGTGCCGCGGAGCCAAGTGTTTAAACACTGAGGGACACTTCGGGGACATGCAGTGAAATTAAAAGACAGATAGCTGGAGTGAGATTTATTTATTTATTTTAACGCGCTACTGTGCGCACAACTGTCATCGTCAATTGAATAGTGCTGTGTGGTACTGACTACCGCTGACTGTTGCTACTGTGGAATGTGACCATCAGTGGCATTCTTTCTTGTTATGGTATCGTTCTACAGTGGTTAACAGCAAGAGAATGTCAGAACGATACCATAACAAGACTGTGTTTCAACTGAATTTTGGTGATAATAATGTTCTACCATACACTATATACCTTTAGTGGGTAAAGCAGCTACCTGGAAACCTGTTCATACTTTCACTAAGCATTACTCTTTGGACATCCTGTCATGAAGTGATGCTAGGTTTGGCACAGTGGTGCTGCAGAGCCTGTGCCCAAAATAGGTTCTTTCACTCTCCCTCCTCCAAGGGGGGTACTGCTTGGTAGTCTGCATATAGTCAGAATACAGCAAGACTTCATGTTGTTTGAAGAACAAATTACTTACCATAGTAATGTTATTTCTCCTAATGGAGTCTTGCTGTATTCTGACCTCCCTCCCTGCCTCCCCTTCTGGAACCTAGTAGTTTTGGGATGTGGTGGGCAGGCACAGTGCTGCACCCCAGAGGTGCCCTAGACATGCCCCCATCTTGGGGACTCTTTTTTTTTTTCTTGCTTTAATTTTCAGAATCACTACCTTTGTGGGTTCTTTTGGTTTTTTTTTGACTTGAGTCTTTGACCTAGAACCTTCATTAGCCATTTGGCTCTAAAATTTTAAACAATTTCTTATACAAAGTTAGCTAGTTTAGTGCTCGTAAGAATCTGATGGTTACACTGCAGAGTACCACAGACAGAGGTTTGAAAACCGAGCTTGAGCTCAACGTTCTATGCCTTGGCATAAAGTTAACCCTTAACTTTCTGGGGCAGTTCAAAAGTTGGAGATCACTGCATATAGTCAGAATACAGCAAGACTTCATTAGAAGACACAACATTACTATGGTAAGTAATTTTTTTCTTTCATGTCATCCGGATCAGAAGTAATCGAATTATGTCATGCTAGCTGTCCTGCACCAGTATTTTGTGTGTGTAGGGGTGGGTGTGGGGGTCATAATGTGCCATGTGTTACACCTGCATCATGCTGTCATTACCATGTGCCACCCCCCACACACACACAGCTATGACTACATACATGTGTATATATATATATATATATATATATATATATATATATATATATAGGGTTTTATATCAAAATACATGTTTTTACTGTGTTGATTGGTATTGCTGTGGATACCTCTGTGCTGCAGTGATTAGGTGGCATCTCCTCAATGGTGATGCTCAAGTGTGCGTACTGGCAGTACTCTGTTTCAGTTGTAATATGAGGCAAAACATGATGTCCATATGGGATAGTAGTGTAACAGTTTATTTTCTGCTGAATGTGTTATTCTTTACTTGTTTAGCACCCTGCTTGAGAAAGGAATGGCTCTGTATCACTGTTCCTTAGCTATTGGGATCATTCAGTTATTAGTGGCTCATTTTGATGTGTGTGTGTGTGTGTGTGTGTACATGTGCGCGCGCGTGTGTGTGTGTGTGTCTGTGATGTCATTCCATCTGTAATGGTGTGTGTGTGTGTGTGTGTGTGTGTGTGTGGTTGAACAATGTTTTGACCATAGTGTTACTAATGACATGTGTCACATCCAGTCTGCTCCACCCCCCCGTCCGACCTGATGTATCTTGAGACACCACCCCACTTCCCTTTGGTCCCATGTGTCTTTCACAAGCTGTTTGTAATACCTATACAGTATCCAAATTCCCCACCTCCTCAGGAAGCTTATTCCAAATCTTATCTGTGCCAGTCTTCACCATTCATCACTAGTGGGTATAGCGCCGGAGCTAGTACCCATTGAAGACTTTTTTTTTTTTGAGTCAACGCAGGGCCGGCACCACCCTCAAGGCTGACGTTCTACGTGGCACTCGCAGGGTTGGTCGTTATCTGTCGTCGAATCTGCCCCAGTTCTTCTGTGTGTGCCTCAATTCTGTTGGCACTGCTCGACGTCGCTTCTGCCAGTATGATCATTTCATTACTTTTAAGTGGCGTCGAGTACTGTTTTTGTTATTGTTTGCCATATGGTCATGTCTCATCCAGGGGACAAGAAACCATCGAAAGCGGGGTGGCCTCCTATGTGTCGGTGCCCCTGTGGCTGCCTTTATTCCATGACAGACCAGCATGACTGCTGCCTCTCATGCCTCGGCCTGACCCATGATATGGACAACTACGACGCCTGCTTCTCCATGAACCGTCGAGTTGTCAAAATCCGCGCATTTAAAGTCGGACGTGCACTGCCAACTTTTGGAGGATGGGTTTGTAGTCGACAGGCCAAGGCGAGGACTCTCGGTCCTTCCTCCAGGTCCCCTCACAGTCCTATATGGCTCATGGAGGAGGGAGGCTCCACCTCTCTTAGCCTTGCTGTGGCGGGGGCTCCTTCTGCAGTGCAGGAGGCCCAGTCTGTCCCTCTCGGGGGACAGTCAAGAGGCACCACTTTGGTAGTCGCCTCTTTGGAGGTGAAAGCTCCCTTAGTGTCGTGTCTGGGTCTGGACTGGCAGCGTCCTCTGTGTCATCTGCCAGCACTGCCCTTTGTCCCGGTGTCATTCGCGGCACCAGGGGCTTGGAGGGTGGCATCGCGTTCGGCGCCAGGCTGTCCCTCGGTGCCGCTGTCTCTCCTGGTGCCGTTCATGGTGCTGGGGATGTCGGTGGTGCCAGGGGCTGTGTTACTGTGGTTTCTGGACCTGTTTCTGTTTCTGGCGCCGTGTGCGGTGCCGGGACTGGAGCTGGCACTGCCCCCAACTCCGGTGCCATTTGCAGCACCAACCTTGACTCGGCCGGGGGGGCATGGTGCTGTGCCAGACTCCAGGGCCATTCGCGGCACCAAGGTAGGGTGGTGGCATCAGGCGTGGTGCCATGCCTGATCCCAGTGCTGTCTGTGGTGCTGGAGTGGAGGGCGGTCTGGCTCGTGGTCCAGGAACTGGCAGGGATCAAGGGGTAGTCTGGCATTGGACCTCCAAGTCTACCTCCTTGGAGGGGGACTCTAGGTCTGATCCGGATTGGCTCCTGGATTCTTCAGAATCCTCTGATCCCTCAGTATTCAGCCCCTCGACCCCCACTCAGCCTCCCTCTGGGGGTCAGTCATTGTCAGTAGGCTCTGGGGTCAGTGGTACTGACCAGCAGTCAGTGGTCCCTGTGGCCACTGCCAGGCTACCTGGGGCCACTGGCACATCTGCTTCTCTGGTTGGGGTGCCCCCTTCTTTGGTGTGTTTGGACAGTCCAAGTTTGGGACAGCCTGGGCACACCAGGAAGGGGAAGGTAGTGCCCCCTGGGTGGACTCCCCGGAGACTGCCCGGAGTTGTCAGCTGCCTAGGCTGGTAGCTATGAGGACGAGGTCCCGCTCTGACTCTGAAGGGTTGAGGAGTAGGGGTGTGGCACAGTGTGTCCTCACCGGAGCCAGGACGGGTTCTGGGAGGAGCCGTAGTATGGACCCCCACTCTTCCCTGGATCAGTCCTAGAGAGGGACTTCAACTTCTGAGGTCAGGGGCCATCCTTCTGGACTCACACGGTCCCGGTCACCTCACTGGGGGATTTCTTCCCATGGGCACAGCTCTGACCATTCCGATCCAGTTGAATGGCTCTTAGCTGCTGGGTCTTTTGGATCTCCCTCCTTGTGGGGAGTTTCCTCAAGGCCCTCCTGCCCTGACAGGGGCCATTCTCCTGCTGCTAGAAGCTTGTCCCCGTGCCTCTGTCTCCATCCTTGGCTATCCCAGGTATTCCCGGTCCTAGGGGACCTCTCACCTGGGAACAGTTCAGAGGTTCGGCTGCACATTTCCCTACCTATCTCCATGCCCTGGCCCAGCAGGTATTCCACCATGCTTCTGTGCAGCCAGACCCTGAACCTCGGAGCTTGCCTGCATCTTCTTCCTCCTATTTGGAGGGAGAGGAGTTATCTGTCCACATCTCCCCAGTGTCTGGCCTGTCTTCATATCAGTGCTTCCTCACGAGGATGTTGGACGAGCACCACCTTACCCCAGTCCCTGTCAGCAATCCCGAGCATGCCTTCTTAGATGAGTGCAGTGCAGCCAACCTGGTGTTTCCTGCCTGGCCTGTTCCTTTCCAGGAAGTGTCACATCGGCTTTGGCTACGTCCCTTCTCCACTGTTCCAGCCCCAATGGACCTACGCCAATGGTATTGCACTCCCCTCAGGTCTCCAGGTTCTCTGCCTCATCCCTCTTCGGGCTTGACCTCCCTGGACACCCTCTCTGGGCCTCGCGCCCCCTACCGTGACCAACCCCCAGACTTGGACTCTGAGGACTTCGATTTTTGGGGGAGAAGAGTTTTCTATTTGGCATGGATCCTCCTTTCTATTGCTTCACATCAGGCCCACTTTGCAGCCTACGATAGGTTCTTGTGGCCCAGGCTAGGACAGCTCCTAGCCTCAATGCCTGATACAGAGGAAACCAGGCAAGTCATTGCCCTCTGCTGAGAACCTGCAGCTAGCAAGGCATCAAGCAAGAGCATCTTATGACACCAATGAGGTGGCATCCAGAGCGATAGGGACAGCGATCTGCATTAGGCGGACAGCATGACTTCGCTTATCCCGGCTGTCACCCTTGGCCCGGCGTAGGGTGATCTCCTCTGCATACCAGAGAACCCACCTCTTCTCCTGCAGGGTGAGACGGCGACTTTTGGGGCACCTTCCCTTCCCCACTGGGGGCTCCCCGTCTCACCCGGACCAGTCTCAGTCCTCCCCAGGCCTGTGAGTGCTCTCTCCTCCAGTGTCTCACCCACTGGAGGCTAAGGGACTTAGTCCCTTGGGGTAGTTTAGGGCTCCCTTCGGGGTGGGGGCTTGGTACTCACTCACTAGTGATGAATGCTGAAGACTGACACAGGTAAGATATGAAAGAAAAAATGACTCACCGCAGTAATCTTCTTTCTTCCAAGGGGTCCTTTAGCATCACAGCTTTTTGCACTTAGCTGGCTAGGTGCAATTGCCCCAGAGGTGTGCCTTTAAGAGCTTTTTTAATGAGCGTAGGGCCAGCCAATCAAAAGACAGGACGGGGTGAGAACTGAGTGAAATCTGTTGACTGCTTCATAATTTTTTCATGGAAAAACGAGGGCAAATGCCCCGAAAAAAAATTAACAGGATTCAAAAAACATGCAAATATCCAAAAGTGGAAATAGAAACAGCAACACGAGGTAAAAACTCATCAATAACAAACACCAAATTTGGTAAAAGGTGACGTAAGAGCCCTTCTCCGACAGGTGAACCAGGGAGGAAGGGTGGGAGCTTACTGATGTTAAAGGACTCCATGGAAGAAAGATTACTGTGGTAATTTTTTCTTCTTACCCCAGGAGGCCTTTAGCATCAGTAATTTAGTATTTATCCCTCCTACTGCCCCCTCTCACCACTCATTTAGACTTCCTCTGCTGCGCTGTCCTTCTTCACACCGGAGTCTGCCCCTAGAGTACCTGGTCCCACATAGTCCCTTTGATGGTAGATTACCCCTTGGTGGGGTGGGGAGAGTCCCCAACTCCCCCCTACCATTGATTGTGGACCTTGTACAGCGGAGTCTGCCCTGATGATCTGAGGGCACGCAGTGAGGAGTCGTCACCTAGGCGAGACGGGGGTGTTTTTCCCTGTGTTCTTCTCCAGCATCGGCATGCAATGATGGCCAACGAGCTAGGAGGAGCAGTGAGACACACCTCCTGCTCTGCCCCTCTGCCGACGTCTGCCCCGTTCCCATGCTGCTATCTCCCTCTACCGCACCTACCACCTGAGCTCCCCCTGGTGGCGGTATCGTCTGGCGCGGGAGCTTGTGGATTGTCCCCCCAGAAGGAGAGCAGCCATTGGGCGCTACCTTCTCTACCTGGGCTGACCCCGCGGTCCGCAGCTCGCCCTGAATGCAGGTCGCCGGCATGGTGCAAGGTAAGGCATCCAGCGCCTCAGCCCTCAGTGCCACCGGGCTGAGCATCAGTAACTTTTTGCAGTCTACCAAGCAGTACCAAGTGGGAGGCGGGCAGAGAACCTACTTAGGAAAGAGGTTCTGCAGAACCGCCCTGCCAAATTTGGCATCAGATTTGGTCTGCACATCCAAACTGTAGTGTTTCACAAAGGTGTGCACAGATTTCCAGGCAGCTGCTTTGCAGACATCCAGGAGGGGAATGTCCCTTGCTACTGCAAGCGAGGCTGCAGTGCCCCTGGTGGAATGGGCCCTGAGCCCCACTGGAGGTTGTCGGCCAGCTTTCTCATTGCAGAATCTAATACAAGAGACCAACCAATGAGAAATAGTTCTCTTGGTAGCTGGTCTTCCTCTGCCTACATCCCCGTAGGTGAGGAACAACTGAGTGGAACAGCCTCTGGACTGTCTAGTATGCTGTAGGTAGTGAAAGATGGCTCTTTTGACATCCAAGCTGTGGAGCTTTTGCTCGCCAGGAGTGGATGGCTTAGTAAAGAAGACAGGCAGAGTAATGGACTGGTTCAAGTGAAACTCTGAAACCACCTTTGGCAGAAATTTCCTATTTGTCCTGAGCTCAACTTTATTGTTGTGAGAGATGATGTAATTCAGCTTAGTGCACAGGGCCTGTAGCTCTGAAATCCTCCTGGCAGACGTAATGGCTACTAGGAAGATGGTCTTCCAAGTTACAAACTTGATGTGGGCCGTGGACATAGGCTCGAAAGGTGGATTCATGAGCCCATCTATGCAAAGTTTCAGGTTCCATGGAGGAACAGGCTCCCTGGTTGGAGGCTGGAGGTGCAAGAGGCCTTTGAAAAACTGTTTAAAAATGTTGTGGGAAAAAACTGATTTCTTCTTTCCCACTGAAAAGTAGGCTGAAATTGCCGCCAGGTGTAGCTTGAGTGAAGATGGTTTCAAGCCTGATGCCTGTAGGTGTACCAGGTAGTCTAGCAGCTGAGGGTCTGAAGCTGATAGGGGTTCATCCTTTTCGCTTTTGCACCAGAGGGAAAACCTTTTCCATTTGGCTGCATAAGTCTTCTTAGTGTTTGGTTTTTTAGCCAGCCTCAGTGTCTTAAGGACCTGTTCACAGTACTGTGAGGATGGAAACTCTAACTCCTCAAGAACTAGGCTTTGAGGTGGAGAGAGTGTACGTCTGGGTACTGCACTCCCATCTGAGGAAGGGTCAGCAGAGAGCAAGTCAGAGGCAGGCGAATGGGCCTGTTGCAGGACATTGAGAGAAGGAGAGGGTACCAGGCTTGCCTGGGCCAGTCTGGAGCCACTAGGATCATGGATGCAGGCTGCTGCCTGAGTTTCAGAAAAACCCTGATATCAGGGGAAAGGGAGGAAATGCGTATAGGAACCTCCCTGACCAGTCCAGGATCAGGGCATCCAGAGGAAGTGTTCCCGGAACTGGGGGCCTGCAACAGTATTGAGGAAGCTAAAAATTGAGAGGCGAGGCAAACAGATCCACGGCTGGTGTGCCCCACTGCCTGAACACTGTGGCTAGTACTTGCTTGTTCAGTGTCCATTCACTCTGACCTTGACTGATGCAGCTTAGAGCATCCGCCAGAGTACTGAGTTTGCCTGGGAGGTGAATAGCTGAGAGGCTGACTCCATTGGAGAATGCTAGAGACCAGAGCTTCTGAGCTTCCAAACAGAGTATTCCTGATCTGGTACCACCCTGCTTATTTATGTGGAACTTTGCAGTGGTGCTGTCTGTTCGAATTTGAACCGCCTGCCCTTCTATGCTGGGAGTGAAAGCTTTGAGAGCTAGTAAGACTGCTCTCAGTACCAAAAGATTTATGTGCAACTGTGACTCTTCGGGATTCCAGTTGCTGCTTACTGAGGCACAGTCTAGATGAGCTCCCCAGCCCAACAGGGAGGCATCTGTGGTGATCACCTTTGTGGGAAGAGGAGCTTGAAAGGGGAACCCGCCTACAAATTTGCAGGGTCCTTCCACCACAGCAAATTTTGGAGGAACTGCTCCGACACCGGTGTTAACTTTGAAAGTGTTTTGCTTCTCTGAGACCAGCGAGCTCTGATGTAGGCTTGCAGGAGTCTCACCCTGTACCTGACCTCTGAGATCACTGCAGTCATAGAGGCCATATGTCCCAGAAGTTTGAGGAAATGTCTGGCTGGTCTTGGCTGTCCCTGGGTGAAAGAATCTGCCACTGAAAGGAAACTCTGAATTCTTTTCTGTGGGAGGAAAGCATATCCCTTTCGAGTGTCCAGCGTGGCCCCTATGAAGGTGAAGAGCTGGGTGGGTTCTGGGTGAGACTTCTTGAGATTTACCAGGAAACCCAGAGACTCCAGAGTGCATTCTGTGAGGGAAAGAGATTCCTTGACTTGGCAAGGAGACTTTGCTACTATGAACCAGTCATCCAGATAGGGGTAGAGCATGACATTCAGTCTCTTGAGATGTGCTGCTACCACTGCAAGACACTTGGTATAGACTCTTGGGGCTGAGGACAGACCGAAGGGCACTGTGGTGAACTGACAGTGACCCGAAGGAAGTTTGAACCTGAGAAACTTCCTGTGAGATCTCCTTATGGGTATGTGGAAGTAGGCATCCTTTAAGTCGAGGGAGGCTAGCCAGTCACCCTGCTGTAAGGACTGTATGACCAGCGACAGAGCGACCATTTTGAATTTGGGTTTTTTCAGATGTTTGTTTAAATATCTGAGATCTAAGATAGGTCGCCACTCCCCAGTTTTCTTTTGTGTCAGAAAATACCTGGAGTAGAGGCCCTTGCCTTTCTCGTGGGTGGGGACCCTCTCCACTACTTGTAAAGCCAGAAGGTTTTGTACGTCTAATTCCAACAGCGGTATCTGTGATGGTGACAGAGGTCTTGACACCTGGGTATGCTTGAGGTCTGGCAGCTGCTTGAACTGTAATGACAGACCCTTCTCCACTATCTCCAGCACTCACTTGTCCGATGTGATGAGGGACCAGTGCTGAAGATAGTGAAAGAGTCTGCCTCCAACCGGAAACGGGGAGGCGACCTAGACACTCACATCAGGACTTAGACTGAGAGGCAGATGGCTGGGTAGAGGTGGATCTTCTTTGGCCCCTTCTGCCCCAGCCTCTGAAAGACCCCTTGTACTGGCTAAAGTCAGATTGGGGATAGGGACTGTAAGGCCTGGGAACAAAACTTCTGCCCCTACCGCCCCTTGGACGGGATCTCTGAGGGGTGGCAGGTTTAGGCTTGGATGAATGGCTCTGCCAGGAGGCCTTGTACTCATCGACCTTTTTCATGTAGTCAGTGGTTCTGTAAGCAAACAACATATTATAATCACAGGGAAAATCCATGGCCTTGTTCTGAGTGTCTACGGTCAGACTGGTTGTTCTAAGCTAGGTGAAGCGTCTCAGAGATATGGCATGGGCCATCGCCCTAGAGACTGCATCATTATTGTCATCTGCCATGTGGAACTGGTACATAGTAGCTTCCAAGGCAGTTTTTAACATATCCACCAACTCCTGTACCATAGAATCTGATCCGTTGTGGGTGATAGACTGAACAGATTTCCAAAGGGCTTTCTGATATTTGGCTGTGAATGCCATGTAAGAAGAAAGCCTGAGAAGCAGGGAAGCTGTAGCATGCATTTTCTTTTCTATAAAGTCAATTTTCTTGGAATCCTTGCCAGGGGGAGAGGGCGACAAGGAGACTCCAGCTTTCTCACAAGCTGCCTGCTGCACTATACTCTCGTGGCTAGGGTGTGCTGACAGGAACTCAGTACCATTTTTAGACAAGTTATATTTTCTCTCAAGCCGCTTATCAACCCCTAGTACTGAAGTGGGGTGTTGACGCACCTTCATGGTAGTTTTTCTAAATGCATTATAGATAGGGACAACCACGGTCTTTGAGGATGAAAGACCCTTCATCTCCCTATAATCTTCATCTTCATCGACATCCTGGTTGGGTTCCTGTGTAGGGAGGTCCAGGGTATCCAGCATATTTTGTATAAATGAAAATGTAACCCCCCCTATAAATGGGGGTTCCTAAAAGCTTCCCCGGAGCTTGGGTGAATGCTCCGCGACTGATTGGTGTTCGGCGTTAAAGCCGTTTAAATGTGTCACCAGTGAGCGCTTTTGAAGCCTCCGTGTGCTGTCTCTTTAAGGGCTGCCTGTTGCAGCCATAATTAACTGAAATGGAAGGGGGCTGTGTGGTTGTATGCCTGAGTCCCGCCCAGGACACTGGAAAATTGCTCCGTTTCTGCCATCGTTAAGTTGTGCAGAGGGAGCTCTGCTGGGTGATGTGATAGTTGCTGGCAATAACGTAGAATGATAATGTAGTTGTTCTGACCTGCCTTCCTTTGCAGTAAGGACTGTTTCGACTGTTTCCTCCATTTTGGTCCAGAACTGCTGAATTGGACCAATAAGTACCTCGGGACCATACAGAGTCGGCTGACCAATAGAGGGACTGCTTGTATTTTGGGAAAGGTATTATGGGCTATGGCGCTTTTTCGCACCACTGAGGGCAGGAGGAAATGAATGGCATGTTCAGCCCGCCAATGAGAATGGGTAGCCCCCGATCTGTAAGGAGTGCTTAATGCTGCCAAGGCCAGATGCGTTGTGGTTGGTGAGAAGAGAGGAGCTTTGTGCTTCTGCGCTAGTGGAGTGGTCGCGTGTGAAGGCCTGCATCGGCCGTTTGTCTGCTGTGAGAGGGTCGGATTAAATCCGCTGCGTGCGGTCGTCGGAGGCTGGTGCCAGCCCAGCTACCCACCAGGCTTGACCTGTCTGGAGGATTGGAGAATCGGCTGAATCACGCTCGGTCCTCAGGAAAGCTGAAACTGCTGTTGCAGCACCTTAGCCAGCTGAGAGTTCGTGTAATCCTTGGAGGCTGCGGTCTGGTGTGGTACCCCTCTGTTATTTGCCATATAAATGTGTGATGAGGCTGGTGAAATTCAGGCTCAGCCCTGTCAGTGGTGAAGAAATCGTTACTTTGTGGAGGCGTGAGTACTAAATCAGGGTAGCTCCCTGCCAAGTGTGCCAAGATTAGTTTCAAGTCATACTGTTCTACTGCTGACTGCCTAACTAAACCTTTGCTTCTTCTGACCTTCTTAGAATCTTTAAGGTTATCTGTGTAAGGGCCCCAACCAGCTGCCACGTTGGACTAGCCGTTAGGGCTTGGGTACCCAAGGACAGCAAATCTTAAGGATAGGCCTGTGCACAGAGCCCTAGTTAGATAATTATAGTGATAAAGCCAATTAACTTGATTTTCCCCCTTTCCTTGTTAGTGGCCCCTTTAATAAATCAGATTGTGTGTTGCAGCTACACCCTGGCTGGCTTTTGCATCCTTGGTGAACTGCTGCACAGTGACTGTGATATAACTGTACCTTACTTTATAGAGGGTCCCTGGAGTGAGCTGAAAGATACTATCCGGGGGGTTAGTGTACTGGTGTAAAGAATTGTTGGTACCCAGTGTGAGCCACTAGTGGGACAAAAGGGGGGTTGCAGTGACCCAGAGGGCTGTAGCCGAGGCAATCTCGACCGTATTAACCCCGACCTCTGGGTGGAGGCACCCGTTAACAGATCTGGACCCCTCACCCTGTCCAGGGGAGGCAGGCAGGGGTAGTAGCTCTAAGGGTAGCGCCCCCTGGGGGTTACAAAAACATAGAGGAAGAATCCTTGTGGTCACCCGGGGGATCCCCAAGGCGAGGGTCCGGGGACTCCTGGGGCTCAAGGCCCTCAAAATCCATGTCAGGGGCATCATAGAATTGATCATCATCTGTGTCACCCTCACAGTCTACAGAACAGAGAACTGTGGAAGAGTGCTTGCCAGCCCCAGTAAATTGAGGACCCATCTTGTGAAGGGTCTAAAACAGTTGCCATGCTTTTTCCATATCTTGCACTGACGGAAGAACCTGTGCAGTTTGTAAGTGCTTTGTTTTTTCTGAATGCTTTAAGCTGCCTGTTGTCTCACTATTGGCTTTCCCAGGAGCAACGGGAGCATATCTGTCTTGACAGAGTTTCTTTTTAGCCACTTCATCAGAGCCTTGATCAAGCTTCCTTTTTTCATCACTGTTATTATTTTTTGATTTGTGAGGAACTTCATCTTTGGAACTTTATTTTTTGACTGGGATCTGGAGGGTTCCTCAGCACCTCTGCCTTTGGTATTAGTATTTTTGAATGGCCCCTCGTCAGAAACCTTTGATTTATCCTCAGCCATAATTATCAAAGATTTGTCTCCTATGTTCGCCAATTTAAGCAAAGCAAACCAGTTCTGGACCTATGAACTGAGTGCAGGTTTCTGTGAAAATGCCACCGGCCAGTCCTGCCCCAGTTAATAAACTCTATCTATTACCAGTGCCTTTTTTTTTTTTGGTGGTAAAACTGGGATCTATACCAGTGCCAGTCTTAATAGAAACCTAGTAATACTCAACTGCGTACAGGTAGCTGCTGGACCCTTATGGACAGACCTGACACAGATGATACCAAGGTCCAGTAATATAACAAAAAAGGTTTCCTCGTAATTGCCAATCTAGAGAGAAAACCCCCAGGCACTGTTTAAGTTTGAAATCCACTGCAGGTGCCTCACGGTAAGCCCTGCGAGGTCTGAGGTAAAAAGCAAGGCAACTGTCATCAATTCGATGGTTTCCACAAGAAATTAGTCAAAAATGAAGGAAACCATCGAAAATAAACACCCGCAATAAAATTAGGCTTTGAAGTAAAAAGTCGCAGTAAAAATAAAGTCTAAATAGCAATATTGCGCTAAAAATTAAAAAAAATTCAAAGCGCTAATGAAAAAGTAAAAATTGTCACTCAGCACACTAAAGGAAATGATTTATGAGGAAAACTTTACCCAAATAAGCACTAGGAGGCTGTCAACAAGGAAAGTTGGGAGACACCTCAGAGGCAATATGCTCAGTCCAGCGAAGAAAAAATTCTGAAGCAGTCAACAGCTCTCACTCAGTTCACACCCCCCTCCTGTCTTTTGATTGGCTGGCCCTACGCTCATTAACAAATCTCTTAAAGGCACACCTCCGGGGCAATTGCACCCAGCCAGCTAAATGCAAAAAGTTACTGATGCTAAAGGACTCCTGGGGTAAGAAATTACGTATCTACCGTAATTGTTGATCTTTCTGTATATCTTCAGCATTCATCACCAAATCCTGCCCTCCTTCCCCCTGGGGCCTCAGTCTCTGGGCTCCCTCCTCCCCCCTGTGTGTCTCTCTGTTGTTTTTTCTCCTCGCACTCCTCTCCCTCGTGGTTAGGAGGAAGAGGACCCTGGAGACACACAGGGAGGAATTTTCTCCTGTAGGGGGTATTATTGGGGTGTACGGGATGGGGGCCCACTCCCCTGTCTTTAGTCTTCTCCCTCACTTCTTCAGGAGTGAGCTGTGGGATTGGGGCCCCCCCCCCCAATTTTCTTTATGAACTCAAAACTTTGGGTTCATTTCCTTGAGTTAAATCACTTAATGCCTTCCTGGCAGTTTAAGTTTTTCCCCATTTTGGGAGGGAGGGGTAGGTGTATGAGACACCCCCCCATCCTGATCCCTCTCTTAAGATTGGCCCTCCCGGGTGAACACTGCTTAACAGTTCAGGCTTTGCCTCCCGGCAGCTATTAACCTTGGTAGTCCAGATTATGGTCTATCGTTATTGTCAAAATCCTAGGATGCAGGATTGTCTCTGGGGGTGTGGTCCTCTTTCCCCCCTCCCTCTCTTATCCCTCCCTTTCTTTCTCCTCGTTCCAGAGATTGGGGCCCCTTCCTTTTCCCCAATTTCCCATATCTGGTTTCTCTCTCCTTTCTCCTCTGTCATTTATTTCTCATTTTAGTTTATATATATCCTTTCCTTTTATCTACCCCTCAGGCTCCCTTGCTCCACCCCACCTCCCTTTCCTTACACTCTACGGCATCTCAGAACTGGGGCTGGGGCGGAGTCGATGACAGATAACGGCCAACCCGCGAGTGCCACGTAGAACGTCGGCCTCGAGGGCAGCGCCGGCCCTGTGTCAACTCCACCCAGAGAAAAAAAAAAGTCCCCCGTGGGGTCCTTGCTCCAGCGCTATAGCCACTAGTGATGAATGGTGAAGATACACAGAAAGATCAACAATTACAGTAGGTACGTGATTTTCATTTCTTAACCCTTGTCCCCATTAAATTTCTCTTGAAGTGGTCTGGTGGCACTGATGTCTGAGGTGCTGGACGCCTTATGTCATGCTACGCTGGTGACCCATGTTTGGGAACGAGCACAGGCCACCGGTGGTTGGCAGGGGAGAAGGATTGAGCGTCTGATGGACTGCTCTCCTTCGGGGAGGGGGTCTTAAAGTAGTCAGTGCTTGCCTGCCCCCTGGCAGAGGCTGGGGGACAGTGCACTGCACTGCTGTACAGGGAGGAATTGGGGCAGACACTTAGAGTGAGTGTGTGTGGACGTGTGCGTGCTCCTCTCCGCCGGCATCACTGCATGCCCCAGCTCCTGGGAGAACACCAGGACAGTGAAGCCACGGCACAGTGGTGGAGGGTGCCTCACAGGCTTCTCTTTCAGCCAGCCACGGCACTGGCCCACTGGATCAGGACTCTGGTGGGGTTGGGGAACCCTGCCTGCCACACCAGGGGGGTAAGCCCTGGTAGTTAGGGTCAGCAATGGATGGTGGATGTGCTGCGGGATGTGGCTGTGGGTGCCCTCCTGAGGATAGCCAGCTTAGAAGAAGAAAGTACAAACAAAAAAATTTTTTTTTTAATAAAAAAAAAATTCTCTTGAGCTGCCACCCCCGCGGAGTCTCAGTCCATGTACCCTTGTTATGTTTTCTTTGTTCCTGTTGATTAACTACAGGAGCACCAGGACCTACCAAAATCTGCTGAATATGTCAATACTTTCCAGCACACTCTGGGGTTATCTATGCGAGTGGTGCGATTATTTCATGCATACATGAGTGGTAGAAAACAACAGGTGGTCGTGAATGATTGTGCATCAGAATTCAGAACTATTATTTCAGGGGTACACCAAGGATTTATTTTGGGGCCTATTCTTTTTAATTTATATATGAATAGTCTTAATCTGTCTCATTTGGGGGTTGGTTGACATTTATATGATGATGATACCATTATTTACTCAGAGGGTACTTCCATTCAGGGGATTGAAACTACATTACAGGTGGCTTTTTTGTGCTTCAACATTTTTTTCTGGATTCTAAACTTATTTTGAATCCAGAAAAGACACAGGTTGTTCTATTCTCAAAGGATAAAATGATTAGGACTTTGGAGGCCCCTTTAGGCATCAGGACTTTGGATGGTGTCCCTCTTCAGCAAACCCAGAATTATAAGTACCCAGGACTGTATTTGGATAATGCCATGAAATGGAATACACACGTGGACTATGTACTGAAAAAGGTGTGAAGTCGTCTGGGGGCTTTATATAGAATTAAAGGGTGTATGTCTAAGCATATTAGAAAACATGTTTTTACAACATTGGTCCTTCCTCTTTTGGACTATGAGGACATAGTATATCCTAAGGATAGGTGGTTACTCCATGTATTGAATTTTATGATAAAGTGCAATAAGGGGAAGGTCCCTGACTATATATTGGATGAATTACAAATCAGGGAAGTAAAATTAGGACTACGGTCTGCTTGTGGTATTGACTATAAACAACATAAAATGAGGACAGAATTTGGATGTACACATTTTTTAATAGCGGTCCCCAGATCTGGAATTCTGTGCCATATGGTTACAGATCAAGGATTACGGGTGTATACCATGATGAAATTGTAGCCTGGTTTCAACAGGAAGCTATTAGGAATATTAGGGAGGGTATTACTTGATGTATAAAAATTGACACAGATATACCCTTTGCTGCTTAGTGGATACTTGAACTTTATGGTGTTTTGTGTTATGTGTTATGTATTATGTGTGTTTGTAGAATATATGTCTTATTATGATGTTCAATGTACAGTATATGATATTTTTATGGTATTTTGTAATCTGTATTGTGTTTATTTTTTTTACATTCGATGTATGCGGGGCCTTGCTAGAAACGAGCTTGTCTCAGTCAAGTTGTACCTTTTCACTGATACGTATTTCAGCTGAATAAAAATGTTACTATTACACTATACTCCCTTCCCTCTGCTGTTGAGCACTGCTTCACTACCTTGAGGTTTCTGGAGACTGTTACCCTCTCATCCTGTCACCCTGACTTTCTACCCTCCTATCATGTACTTAGCCATTTGGTTCCTGTGTCCCAGGTGCATAACAGCACACTTTTTTATGTTAAATTTTAGCTGCCATTTCTCTGCCCATTACTGCAGTACTCTCTTCCTCATCCCCTCGAGAGTCAAGCCTGTTACAGATTTTTGTGTCATCTGCAAAGCGGGTCACCCTGCCTTTCAGTCAGACTTAAATGTCTTGCATATAGATATTGAAATGAAATGAAATGAAACTTTAGTTATATGGCGCCTTTCTCAAATCAAGGCGCCTTACAATATTTAAAACAATAAACAGTAAGTAAAAACATAAATAATTTATAAAACACTAAATATATACAGCACTAGGTCTGAGCTCCAATTTCATAATCAGTTAATTAAAATTAATCTTAGACCATAGATAGGTCTTGAGGGCCTTTTTAAACTCCTCCACGGTCACACACTAATTGAACAGGAACCAGACTCCTCACCTGCCACATCCCTGAGTACACCCTGTTCACCAGCACCCTTGGATTCCTATCTACCAATCAGTTTTATGCCCATCTTATTTTGACCCCTAACTGTAATGCTATCTAATTTGTTGTCCAACCTTCTATGGGGGTATCGTGTCAAAGATCCTACTGAAATATAGATAGGCCACATTCACCGCACCCATGTGGTCCAGTACCTGCATCACCAAGTCTAAAAAAAATGATCAAACTGCACTGTCATGGCTTGCCCCTAGTGAACCCGTGCTTTCTATCATCCATCATTCCCTTCATCTCCAGGTACTTTGTTACCATTTCACTAATGAGTGCCTCCGGGACCTTCACCACCACAGCTTGTCAGTTGCTGGGTGTGGTAGTTTTCATTCAGCTCCCTTATTCCCGTCTTGTGGATCTGCACCACCATCGCGCCAGCCAGCTCCTTTTTCAATGTGAATTGTTCTTGTGTATACTTCTTTTTATTTTGGCTCCTCTTAGGCTTCCCGGCCCACCTCTCCTTCAGGCCAGCCATGGATCCCACCGACACCCTCGCCAGTATCCCCCCTACCCACTTCATATTTCTAGCCATCCCAGGGGTAGCCCAGTATATCCCTTCACCGGATGTGTCCCTCTCCTCCGAGGGGGAAGGCAACAGGGGGACAAATCAGCAAAGTTAACTGTTCGGTCCTTGGGTGCTGCTGAGGTGGTTCCGGGGACTCAGGGCACCCACAGTGGCGGGAGCCTGTGGCCATCATCCAGTCGACTGAGAAGCTGCTTTTCCTGTTTGCTCCCTCGGTATATGGTGTGCTACAGACGTCAAGACATATGCCGATGTCCACCATGCCCCTTGCATTCAGCATGGCTCTCAGAAGTGTCACACTCCAGGCCTCCGCCAGGATGCAGCACACAGTGAGCTGCATACCCTCCCTCCCCCGGGAGAAGGTGAGTAGTCGTTAGACGCTCGAGCCTTCTCCTCCCAGCCATCCCTCCAGTGACCCTGGTCCATTCCCGAACCGGGGTAGCCCACATTGCAAGCAGAAATCCAACCGCTTCCCTCCTCATGTATTCTAGTGCATAAACCGATCAATGTGTTGTTCAGATGTGATGCCATACATGAAGGTCCCACTTATACAGTTCATGAGAACATTGGATGACTTTAGCTCTCTAACTGCATCGCATAGAATTCTGCATGCCATGTGGTACTTTTTTCAGTTATACATTCCAGCATGGTGTAATAATCATCCATCTTCTTCATGTTCATATAAGTTGTACATCGTCTTGTCTGTCATGTGCAGTGTTGTGACACTGTCTTTTGCATTTGTTTTTTCAGGTGTTCTTGTTCACAGTGTTCCATGATGCCCACCACCCATGAGAACATCTGATGTTCTTGCTCTTGCTATGACCAAGTTCAAGACAGACTTGATGGCACTGAGCAATCATGCATCACATTCACTACTGGCTTCTATTCCAATTGTTTGGACATCGACGTACTGGAAACTTTGTATTACACCTTCCTTTACGAAGAAGGCCCACAGGACGATGTGCACCCTATTCATGAGTAAGTTTTTATACTCAGGAAACAATGAAAGCACAGTTAGTTAGTGCGGTCTGCATTGTGCAACATTATGCTTGATAATGGGAAGGCTGTAAGCTTGGTGTTCGATGGGCGGAGAAACATCGCTTCCCCATCAGGAGTTAAAAGAAAAATCCTCCTTGTCTGCTGCATGATTAGTTTTTATTTATTTATTGATCATTAGTTATTATTTGCCCCCCCATCCACCCCTCGTCTTCCAGTGGTTCCTCTCTCTATTTCCCTTATGCTTCTTCCTAAGTTACCTTTAGCCAATGGATTTATTCCCGCGGCACATATAGGTGGGAACCCTCCTCTACTGTTGCTTGTGTTGTACCCCTACAGGGTGGTATATCCCATGGATAGAGAGGCGAACAGCCAAAATGTATTGAAGTCACACAAGCATGCATGTCATCCAGTTTTGTGAGCACCACTAAAGTATGTGTTACAAAATCTGTACATTTGCCTTGTATGGAAAGGTGTGGTGCACATCCATCCACTTTTGAATTGCACAAATTGCAGTCCTTATAACTGGTGTGCAAAGTACAGGCCCCAAACAGTGAATGTGTTCCAGCCAATGCAACCTCAGTAAATTATTCCAAATATGCCCTCCCTGTTTTAAGATGTACATGCCTCTATGGCTTCCACACTAAAAAGGAAGTAGTCATCCATACCAAAATTTGGGTGTTGCAAGGACATTGCTTTACAAATCAAAATCACATGGCCTTTTTCAGCATGATTTAAAAACAATTAGTATTGCACATGCTTTGTTCCCAGCTGACACATCATGGGTAGGTTTGTGGTGGACCCATGAATCAAGGTCTGTAGTACTTTTTGTGTCACCCAATGGCAACACAATTATTTACTTGTAACAGTCATATAGGAGCCTATGGAATACATACAAACAGAGGTGAGAAAGAAGTAAGTGCCTCAGCTGGGACTTGAACCAAGGCCGCCCGACTTTAACCTCTGTTGGTATGTGTTCAATAAATATGTATACCAAAGTGAGGTGTGATTGTTACAAGTAAATATTTGTGTTTCCATTGGGTAGTGCATTTGAGAAACAGTAATGTGTTTTGTGACAGTACAGTTTTAAGTTGTCTCAGTGGTGAAGCTGTGTAGTGCAATCGTAACAGTAGTGCGGGTAGACTGTGTTCAAGTCCCAGCTGACACACTTACTTGTTTCTCATCTCTGTTTTTAACTGTGTGGAATGTGCCTGCACCCCAGTCTTTCACTACATTATTAACTACTTTCCGTAGGATCATATAATGGCTGAAATGACAGGATGATGGTAGGGTTGAATCTCTGGAATGTACCTGCGCTCCAATTTTTGACCATGTTCTTAACTACTTTCATGATGGTGCCACATTACAAACTGTGTCCAGGGTCAGCAAGGTGTTGGCGTAGCATCTGAACATGCTGCACACCATTCATGCAGGATAACATCACTCTGGTTAAGTACGCTATCACCCACAACAGACCGTGGGTGTATCGGGGCATTAATGCATGTCCCGGCTGGGTTGTGAGGCACGAGGGCTTCCCCGAGTGACTTCAACCAGGTGGGAAGTGCATTAATGCCTGATACATCCACTGTCTGTAGTGTTTTACTGCATTTATAAAATGGTTTGCTAACTGTAAAAAGCAAAAAATCCAAAGCTTTTTACAGTCATCATGCCAACTGTGCATCTACCGGGTCATTAATGCATGGTCAGGTGACACTTTCTGGCAAATGACAAGTCATCATTTGAACAAGCATTAATGCTTGTTTTATAAACAATCATCCTTCCTTCTGCCAGCCATCATTCATCCTGTGTTACATACAGAAGTTTGGGTATGTGTTGCTGAAAGCCTTATCATCAGTGCTTGGCTATCCTGACGGCACCATATCTTGAAATGTTGCTGAGAATTTTACTTTACTGTGTACAATATTTTACTCCTTCAACATTGCTCCTAATTGGCCTGCAAATTACTATAGTGCACCCTTTCTTGTGACACTGCTGCGGGCACTGTCCTTGGTCATCTATGTTACAATATGTCCAGTTTGTTGATCACTTTGTTACTGTCACACTGCCTGTAATCAGTCATAATTGTCTTCTTTGTGATAGGTTGCTGTACTCGATTCATGTGCTTTTCAATAAGTAATTAGTGGCAGTATTGTCAACCATTGACGTGCGTGGTACTTGGTGACATCCTTGTCACTAACAGTAACAGGGTAATTTAATGTGTCCACATGTGGCTTCCTTCAATGCCTGCTGAAGGTTTGTCTACATAGGTTTGGTCACCGTTATACTAAAATGATGTATACTGGTCTATCTGACCATCATTAGGTGTCTATTTTATGTGGCCTCCACACTTGCCTGGTCTGACATTACAACCTCCATGTTCACACTTGCACATTCATAGGCTAGGACTGTGCTTGTAATCTTTCAAGTTATTCAATTTTTTACCATGAAATATTAGCTTGGCCTGTCATTCACATTTGCACTGTTCTCTGTAACCTTTCCTTTTTTGTGATAACTATTTTTTGGGCTCAGTAATACATGGGTTGTCTCGGGAGTACACACTCAACCAGCACCTCTACTCCAGGTATGAAACCACACTGTCTGTGAGCTTCCCTGCCACAACTCCACATACTTGCTCAGTGACATGTACCCCCCCTCCCCCGAGGTAGGTGACGCACCACCTAAGTGTCAACATTTCTGTGATTACAGGAGAAGTCATGTGCAGGTGGCGTATACAGAATGGATTGTTTGTGGTTATGTCATCATGGGATGGCACATTGGCTCTGTGGAGTTCTACGTTGCCTTACTTGTCCTATGATGGTTTTGATGGTCGTTTCTTCCACCCTTGGAGCACATGCCTGCAGTGCTGTCCATGCAAATATGTGCTGACGTTTGCAGGTGCTCAGTCACCCCATTCTGGCTTCACTCCTGCAGTTTCCCTGATCTCCATCATGGACAGCTGAGGCGAGAGGCATGCCACAGTACCGAACCATACAGTGGATCGCAATTATCCAGATGCTGTATCCCCTATGTGTCCTGCTGACCACAGAGGATCACAGTATGTTACCGAACCATGGTCATTGGCATTGTGCGATGTGTGACGTTCACTGCCTCAATCCTCTGTACCACTGTTAATGACAAACTGTTTACTGTGTTTTAGTACTTCTCACGTTTCCTCCTTGTATAGAAAGCAATCTCAGGTGACTTGTTTGTTTCCTCTATTGCAGGCAGTACCGGTACCTTGCAGACCGCCAATTTGTACAGTGGATCTTCGGAAGACTGGGTCCTAGGGTATGAAAGATTTTGCCAGCATGTGTTGTTACAGCAATACGTGGCAGGTTTCCATCATAGGAATACTGTGGATTTAAGTATCCAGAGCTTCAACTGGAGGACTTGCTCTGAATTGTCTATGTGACTATGACAGTTTCTCTGCCTGTTGCACACAATTGAAGTTAACATTCAACAAGTTGTTTCCTAAAAAAGTTAATTTTAATGCAATATGTTCTTCCGTAACAGTTAACAGCTGTAACATGTTAAATTGTTATGCACTGCTCAGTTGTACAGTTGTGCAACTTGAAATTAATATACACATATTTTTACAAGCAGTATTAACTCTGTGAACTTGATATTTTTTATTTTATTTATTTATTTATAGAGGGTTCGGAAAGTACCTTTGAGTCAGAGACTCCTTTTCAAAGGTTCCACATCACAGAAATTACATACAAAGACATACAGTTACATAGCTGTTCATCAGTACATAGTCAGGTTGTTACAAGTACAATTGTAAGACTAACAGTCAAATACTAGGAATAATTAGTGCAATCAATCATTGCATATAAAAACTCAGATCTATCGCTAGGCTTGGGGGACTCAGGTAGGGGGCAGGTAGGGTACGGTAGCAGAAGCCGGCCAGAGGCCTTAGTCAGGAAGGTAGTGGGAGGTGTTTCAGTGGCAGTCACAGTGGTTTGAGTTGAAGTACAGTACTATGCGAACAGTATCATATGACAGTCAATGTGTTATCTTACTTGGCCATACTGTCTATGACTGTGTGTCATGTCAGTGACACCATTTTGAATATGTCCTGTAAAGTACAACAGACTATGCTATAGCCAGTCTACTGTTGACCTTAAAGGTGACCTGCAAATTAACTACATGAGCCCACTGCCATCCCACATACCTTTCTAAGCAGTGAGGGGAGTCCAGGGCTGCCATCAGTAACATTTTTGCAACAGTCTGTTTATTTTACCAAACTGCCGAAACTTTTCTGTGAATACAGAAGTGCAACCTGAGTCCCGATAGAGCGGGTGCAACTTAACATGGGTATTTTAACCATTTAGTGACGTTGCAAACACCACTGCTTTCAATGAAACAGCAGCGGAGGGGGCTTAATTTACTTATTTTAGTGCTTCACGGGGGGTCTTGATGTCTAAAGTAATACAGCAACATCAGAATGGGTCATTGCTGTAAGTATTAATTTAGGCATCGAGATCCACCCGTGAAGCAATAAAATAAGTAAATTAACCCACCTCCACTGCTGTTTCCTTGAAAGCAGTGGTGTTTGCAACGTCACTAAATGGGTAGAATACCCATGTAAACTTGCACCCACTCTAACCGGACCCAGGCTGCACTTCCGTATTCGCTGAAAAGTTTTGGCGGTTTGGTAAAATAAACAGACTGTTGCAAAAATTTTACTGATGGGAGCCCCAGACTACCGTCACCATTTAGAAAGGTATGTGGGACGGAAGCAGGCTTGTGTACTTAATTTGCAGTTCACCTTTAATCTGATCAGCAGAGAGGGCAATATTCATTTCATTATTAAGGTGTGTCATTGCAGGACTCTGTTACAAATCTGAGCATAGGTATAACAAACGACACACCCAAAGACACACAAAGTTCTCCTATGCCTTATGGTAGGCAATATGTCAACCTTTTCATGCTCTGCATGTGCATTATTGCTGCCATAAGATGTAATTACGAACATACGAATGTGCCAGCAGAAACAGACCACCCGGTCTATCTAAGTCTGCTCGAGTGTGCAGCTAGCACCCCTAGCTTCTGCAGCCGCCCCACCCCCTTTGTCATCCCATTGCCACCGCCTCCCCCACCCTCCATTAAGGCAGTATTACCAAATACTTCAGCCACGCTCGCTAGTGTGACTGTCCCGACACTAACTTCACATAATTATGAATTCTGATACTCTGAATGTAAAATCAACAGAGTTCACTATAATATGTTATGGCTGGTGCATGTGGTGAAGGCCACCACTCAACATAAAATATGGTATGGCTGGTAAAATTCTGACTGTCTGCAGTGTTACTGTCATGAAATTAGTGTCGGGACCCATACTATCTGCATTGCTGATTTACGTATTTTGTAATACTACTTTCAAGGACAAATCCATGTTATGGCTGCCATACTACACACGCCAGGCCACAGAAAATGTATATGTTGCCCACGCTTCACAACATACAGAACAATGGATAAGGCAAGTCTTTTTGAGCCAATTGTGATCCAATGGCAATTCACTTACGTTCCCTCTGAGAAACGTGACTGAGCAGTGTATTTGCTCAAGTCAACAGTGTGCTACATTGCTGATAGAAACCAGTGAACCACATTCGGGAATGGACACGGGTCACTGGGGGTTCAATGGATGGAGAAGGATTGAGCATCCCAATGGATGCTCTTCTCCTCCAGTTGTGGTGGGTTAATGGATAGTGGAAGCACCCGTTGCTACTCTGCCTGTGGAAACACTGGCAGTGGGGCACAGGGCTATACTGAGTCTGGGAGGGAGGACACTGTTGGGTGCTTGACGACGACATGCGTGAACACGTCATTCCTGAGGCTGAACGTCCTACGTGCTGGCGCCATCAGTTGATACTGAGAAAATGGTGGAAAAATGCATGCCCCCCCACCCCACAATGAGAACAATGAAGCCAGGTTTCCTGGTAGCAGGACCAGGCGGATGGAGTCAGAGGGTGCACTAGGCCATCTCAGAAGGGCCTATTTGCTATGCAAGTCCCCCCCCCCAAAAAAGAAACATCAATATTTGCAGTAAGAACTAATTCACTTGTTGTATTGTCAACATGACTTTTACTTTCCTCAAAAAGATGCCGACAAGTACTTTGCGAAGATAGCAAGTGAATCTGCGGCCTACGAAGACTTCATGCAAACAATACCGAGCTTTACCATAGCAACACTTGGTAACGCTTGCGTGGTTTCCCCGGAAGCTGCCCAGTCACTTGCTCTCATTGCAAAACACTATACTTTTCTTATGGAAAACAAGGAAAAGTAATGTTTAACAGTACAACTGAGTCAATTATTACAACGATTATTTATGTTTCTATCAGTCATGTAGCATACTGTTCATAGTCCAGAACGCTGCTCTGTGACAGTACCACACACAAAAGTGACAGATGCTTTGAGAATGCCATCTCAAGTGTCTTTCTGGTTACTATAATGTCGAATGCTTTAAAGGTGACCTTCAAAATAGCGATGCAGCCCCCTCCCGTCCTCACATACCTTGCAATACTGCTGAGTAAGTCCAGGTCTGCAATCAGGCATTATTTTTCATGAACAGGTTACATTTTAATAAAGCACCAAATATTTCGGTAGAATGCGGAACTGTGGAGGGGACACTACTGAGCGGGTGCAAGTGTCCATGGATATTACACCCATTTAGTGACATTGTTCCCACCAATACTCTTATAAGTGCACCACTGGTGGTACTTTATTATGCTGATTTTATTGCTTTCCTAGGGTTCTTGACACTCCAAATATTACTTACTGCAACACCATGGGAGGCTGTTGCTGGGCAATATTTGGTGTGTCAAGACCTCGCGGAAGCAATAAATTAGTGACAATAAAGTACCATCAATACTGCAATTTGTTAAGAGTACTGGTAGTAGCGATATCATTAAATGGGTGCACACCCATGAACAGTGCGCATGGTCACTCACACCCCCTCCGCATTTCAGTGTTCGGTCTAAAGTTTCAACACTTAAACATGTTTATAAAAAGTAATGCCAATTGCAGCCCCGGACTACCACAACAGTACTGCAAGGTATGTGAGGACAGGAGGGGGCTGCATCGCTGCTTTGCAGGTCACCTACTGGTTGGTGACACTGCACATCTTGGAATCAGTTTCTATTGTCATAAGCAAAGGATATTGGCACTATGTTGTAAAACTGTTACAGTGCATTGTAACATACACTCCTAAAAGTATGGTGCTTCATAGATGCTTCTGACGTTGATCAGATGCTGGACTTGCATCGCACTTTTTTTTTTCCTTTTTTATGGTGCCATTATCTGTGAGGACCAAAGTGAGTTACAGACATTCATCACCAAATGGTACCACTGTCAGCATAAACTACATGCATATATGGAAAACCTCATGGCCTTGTTCGTAAAAAGATGAATGTCAAGGAAACGTAATGTTGTTCAACAAAGTTTGCTACACAATTCTGAAATGTCTGTTTACGTATGTATTGCAACAGCAGAGGTACACTACGTCATATGCTTCTATTCTATTCTCCTTATAAATACAGTCCATGGCTTTCCAGCATAAAATGTTGAATAATTTTCAGGTCCACACATACCATGTGTTATGGTTCTGTCACACAGAAAATACAAACAATTAAATTTGTCCCTGTTGACAAAAACTAAATAAATACAGTTTACTATTTCATAGTACTGCTGTGATAGTGTGGCCCTTCCTTTTTACTCCCTTACATATATCATGAATACACTAAACGTCCATGGAGCTCACACTGTTACTTGTCATGCTGACATTTGGATGGTAGTTGGCATTTGCCGACTTGTTGAACCAGCTGCAGTGATGTTTCACAATGTCTGCCTTAGGTGCAATGTCATACATTTGTGAAAGTGGCTTAGGTGGTTTCCTTTCTGTGACTTGCACAGCATCCAGTGCCTGACAGTAGCTTGGGTGTTTTGAGCACAGTGATATCACCTCATCCAGGACAGTGTTGACGTACTCTGTGAAAGGTGGAGAACAACAGATATGGATTATGGAAAAAGGACCTACATTCCTCTTACATAACAAACTTGTTTATGTTCCATTACATTGGAAGGCTCAACACTATTGTATGATATTAAACCAGCAGAACAAGGTACTTGCCACACAGAGCACAGCTGAGTCACAAATGATCATTTGGTGGGGGGAGCGATGTGTGCAAATGTCACACACACACAGGGCACAATTCAGAAATGGTTAAGTTTGGCATAAATTGCCTTCCTCAAAAAACAATGTTTCAACAAGCAATTTACGCCATGAGTTGCCACATTCGGTATTCTGCAAAGCAGACTGCGACATGTCACAGGCTGCTTGCGCAAAAGTGTATCTACGACAACAGTTATGCATTACTTCATTGTGACATGGTGATAGTGGGTTTATTGAAGCAGTTGCATCCTATTGTGGAACTGCAGATGCAAAGTACATGATTTTCCTATTCTGGAACAAGAACAGGAGGACATCCTCCAAAGTAAATTTAAACCAGGTAATAGCTTGTGTGACTGTGCTTTGCATCGAAGGGTTGTTGCACCAATGTGCTGCCAGCCCACCCTGACATGTCACACCTCAATGCCATGATCACCCTATAACCGGTGCTCCTGAGCGACGCACGGCAATCACAGCCACCACCTCCCAACTGTAATGCGTACAGAAATAACACGAAATGCCCCGCAGCACAAGCAAAGCGTACCACCACCAATGCCACAGTCGCCCAGAGAACATCATATTCTACGCACTGCTACTGATCACCACATGACAAGAACAGCTGTATTATGCATATCCATAACACCCACAGTGCTATCGCCACCAGGATCACAGATACATGGCAGTTGAGGTCCTGTATATATACAAAACCACAGTACTTTCCACGATATCACTGCTATTCCAGTGTCCCATAACGTCCCCAAACGTCACTGCCTGACCACCCCACTCACCAACAGTTCCCATATTGAGTCAGCAACTGGCACACCACACCTCTCACCAGCATGGTCAGCCATCGACTGAGATCCATATGAGTGTGTGGCACTGTAAATAATATGCTCTCAGTAGTACACAGTACTTTACCATAGTACTTATATTTATGAGTCATCTGGACGTGGTGATGATTGGTGGGCTGTGCCAGTCCCCAAGTGTGTATGGGACTGGGTGTTGAGCACTGTTGCACAGCACTGCATGGTGGGTGGGTGTGCTGTCACTGGAGTACCAGTGATATCAGTAAAAATATTTTTTGTATAAACAGTACTACAATTGCCATGGATCATTAATTGGTCTATTTGGGGAAGCGTTAGCCCTGCAGTGCTTATTTATATGTATTTGGTGTGTGGTTTGTGGCAGTGGCATGATCAATACCCTGGTGGGGCATATCATGTGATTTTTGCGATTTGTGTATATGGGTGGGCTATGCTTTCCCTGCGTTGCACTTCATATTATATGCATAATCATGTCATTGCTGTGGACTCTGCTTGGCCCGCGGTCACAATCATGTTATTTGCCACATCATTCATTTAGGAGTGGGGCACTTGCGACCTTTGATGTCAGTGTATTTGTAACATTCATGAAGATCTGCAGCAGGGTACATAATTCATAAGTGGTTGATGAGATGATGCTGGATGTCAGGAAACTTCAAAAGTACTTACAGTGGTGGAAAGGTATTTTACTTGCAAAACAGTGAAAACTGATGCACGTACAATGGTGAAGCGAACCCTATGGAGAGACACAGTATGTGTACTGTTTGGCGGGGGGGGGGGCTGGAGTATACAATAATCAAGGAGGGCATGGACCTATTCTTTATGATGACCTACCCATGTAACAGCATAGCACAAAAGCTGCAGGAAGTCCACTGCCATGCAGTGTTGCATATGCCCGTGTATCAGAAGTAGATGGTGTGATGTTATGTTGACATCAAATGGAAAATCACTGACTCCTGAGCAACAGTAACATGTTCAGTTCTGCATGCTACACCTGTGCAATGACATTCACAGGGTGGAGGGTGTACATACAATGTTGACCATTATGGTGGCATGCTGATGACCTCAGTATGTACTTATGTGCTGAAAGGAGAAATCAGGTCGATGTGACCAAAACTTCATGGACTACGTGACTGTGGAGGTGACATATAGCAACATGCAACAAGTATAACAATGTGGAGCAATATGAAATGTCATTGCTGTGTATTAATATTAAATGTGATAATGTCTCTAATGACACACAGGATGGTGTGCACATGTAACTGTGTGCCAGAGGAGTTGTTCCGTGTGGCACAGTGTTCGTGTGTAAAACTTATGCAGAAAGGAGAAACATAACCTTGTGTTTGCACTGAGTTTATCAAGCCAGTGCCAAGGTACGTCCGGAGTACAAATATGGCCCTTATGGACAAACAGGATGGGCATAGTGGTACTTCCATCTCTCCACCATCCTTTCTGTCCATAAAAAGTATCTCATGTTTCCTACTGATACACAAAACTGCCATGTCATGTTGTTCCACAGTGTTGTTGTAATATTTGTATGTTGCTAGATGTCATCTACACAGTCACCTTGTCCATGAAGTTTTGATCACCTCCTGCGATTCAGCAGTCATCATCAGGAAAACATTGCGAAACACCATTATGACTAGGTGACTAAATAAGGTGTCTGTAGGTTATCGCAAAGTGGATAAACACACTGACAATGGCATTTACAATCTCTGCACCATGCAGTACACAGTCCTGATGATGACAAGTGAATACCTTTCTGGACAACATCCATTAGTGGTGTGGGGTGGCATGAAGGGCATTCACATGAAAAAGACATTGCTGCCCGGTGATGACTACGTATGGGCCTTTACATTCATGTAACTAGTATGCGGCTTTAAAGGCATCACCAGTACAAAACAGGAAGTTGTTATTCCTCAGTACAGACTCTTACTGAGACCACATCTGGAGTACTGTGAACAGTTTGGGAGACAACATCTACAAATGGACATAGAGAGGATGGAGGCAGTCCACAGGAGGGCAACTAAAATGGGGCTGGTTCTGCACCAGAAGACACAGGAAGACAGACTAAATTAACTTAATATGTACACCCTCGAAGATAGGAGGCAGACATAAGCCACTTCTGCTGGGAGGGTGGGGAGGAGGACGTGGACCGCAGCTTATTCGATAGGTAGTAAAATAGGCAGACTGGGTGTCCCAAGCACTCCTTATCTGGTGTCAAAATGTATGTTTCTATGACTGCAGGTATTCAAACAAAGGATATTACATGGTTTCACAGTGAGCTGTACATTAACATAATGAGATACCTACATAAAAGGGAACATTTCTTTCTGATAATACTTATTGTAGGTACAAGGCACCTTCACCTCTTTCACTATGCTATCTCCCTTTCTGTACTTTGGAAAATATACTTTCCATCGTGCCTCACCTTTGCTAACCACCAGCTGAGGCCTACCACTATTCTCATTAAAATGCAAGGCTGATAAGACAATGCTGCAACATAAGAGACAGGTTTAAACACTAATAAACCCTGATAAGTACATACAGGATTTCTACCCTTCCTGATCAGCTGGAAATTGTTATTTAATTTTGGTTTCTATTCTCATAGGGTCAAGATTGTAGGTTGGTGAATTGTGCATTCATGGGTAAACAATATTTGCTAACCAACAGACAGAATGTGTCTCACCTGCAAGTGGAACTGGGCGGACATTGTCCAGCACAGGAATGCATACACAGATCCTTACCATTACTCCGAGCAATGACGTAATACATACATACATACGTCATCATTTTTACTGAGAAGGGGTTAGGGTCCCAAATTTAAAATCTGTTTGCACCGTGAGCTGCATCTAGCTACTCTAACACCTAACATTGCAGAGCAGTCAGTGGGGCATGTGGGACTGACCTGTGGGCCGGTCAAAAGCTGAGAGACAGGCTCCAGTCCAAGCTGCAAAACTGTCTGTGTAAGCTATTCTTGTAAACTTTCAATTGGAACACTAAATCTATCTATTAGGCTTTTCTGCAGCCTGGGAAAGATAGTCCTTATCAGGACTGTAGTACCAGATACGAACTAATACTACCGATTTTTACTGAGAAGGGGTTAGTTTTATCAGGACAAAAAGCCTGTAACTATTGCCAGATAGTGCTTTTAGGGCTATTAAACTAGCACAGATTACTAATCAAAGCCTTGTGGTTGCTGTGCTCGGGACGCCCGTAATTAGTCACGTGACGTGATGTGACTTCTGGGTCCTGAATTTAATATCCACTCGCACCACGACCGGAGCGAGTGTGTGGAGACGTGCGCAGAGACACGTGCTTCTGCGTGCATGCTGAGCATGTCCAGCGGGGGCCTGCGGGTCTAGCGGTGAATTTCTTGCTAACCCATTACACGGATCAAAGCCTCCAGTTATATCAGTGAATAGAAAGTACTTCTTGTGTACTCTTAAAATGGATAGCTCTATAGAAAATACTCTGTTGCTCACCCTAATCACAAAGCAGATTTTAGTGATTTGTGGTACCTGTAAACATGTACTTCTCACCATCTCTAATGATGCTAGCTTATTTACTAAAACTTATTGCTCCTACTTACGGAGATGTGCTTTGAAAAATGTAATTTCTACCTTAACAGCAGAATTGAAAACTATGAGATCTGGAACTTTTTGTTGATAATATGGTGAGAGGGCTCCCATCTCCAACGAATAATGAGAATGGGGCTCTAATAGTTAACCCCACTCAAGTAAGCATTCCACAAGGTACATCTGTTGAGGTGGAGATGGTCTGCGTCACCCCTTCTCTCCCAGCCAATGCTGATACAAATATTCCTCTTTCAAGTATAGCCTTTACCCCCCAAATTGCTCGGATAACTACAGCCTCTAATAAAAGAGGAAGAAAATCTAAATTAGAGACTGAAGACGGATGGGAATCCATCCCAAAACAGAAGTTTAAAAAGGGTAGAAGAGCCGCTTGAATACGTGAGAGCACACATTTTCCTCCTACCAACTCTAACATATCAAACAGGCCATTGGAAATCAGCAATAGATTTACTCCTCTCGCCACTATGCAATCTGAGTCTGCACATGTAAATGATGGTGCAGATGCTACACTACCAACTGTTATTATAGGGGACTCGATTACTAAATATGTTGATTCACGCCTATGCAGCAAGATGTTAGTTCATTGTTTTGTTGGAGTTAAAATTGTAGACATTTCATCAAAGATTGATAGTGTAATTTCCCAGCCTTCTAATGTTATCCTACATGTTGGGGCTAGCAATGTGGGATATGCGCATGAAAAAGACATATGCCTTGATGTTACAGAATTAGGGAAAAATATTACATCTAAAAATTGCAATGTCTTTATATCTGGAATACTTCCAGTTCCACGTGCAAGGTACGTAAAAAATAACACTATTGAACAGATTAATGCAAGATTACAAAACTGGAGCTCAAATGAAAATTTTACCTTCATTGATAGTTGGGAACTTTTTAATAAAAACTACAACCTATTTACAAAGGACGGTCTATACTTAAACAAATCTGGGGTAAATGAGCTTTATCTTCAGTTTTGACTCCAAGTCCCTTCTATCAATTTAAACTGGTGGGGGGGATTTTAACAAGTTTATATCAGCTTTGTACTAAACAAACAAGAACAGATAAATTAAGCTTTCAACTGTTTAACCCTTGAAGTTTAGGTAACAAATTTGGTGAATTAGTTGTAAGAATAAAATCAGAGCTCCCAGATATAATCGGTATTACAGAGACATGGTGGCCTAGAGACCCAGCATGGGTAAACTCTATTACAGGCTATACTCTATTTCGTTTAGGTAGAGAAAACTGCAAGGGAGGGGGAATTGCGTTGTTTATAAATTCAGCTTTAAATACAAGTAACATTTCTAGCAAAATTAAATCAGAGGCTAACCTTGTTGAGTCACTCTGGGTGAATGTTAAAAAACATAATAACAGCAACTTTATGTTGGGCCTATGTTATAGAGCTCCTAATTCATGAAAGCACATTCTAAATGAAATAATGTCAGAAATGTCAACTGCGTCAGACTTAGGGAATATTACAGTTATGGGGGACTTGAATTTAAATGACATAAGACTAGGTAAATAAAACAGCTACCTGTAATACATCAAAAGAGTTTTTAGAATTATGTAAAGAGTTAAACTTATCACAGTCTGTTGCTTCCCCGACCCGTGGATCTAACATCCTGGACATTGTCTTAGGCAGTGAACCTTTAAAAATTACAAATTGCTTGGTGTCAACATGGTTAGGAAATGGTGACCATAATGCTGTTATGTTTGATCTTCAGTTTGTGTTTCTTGACTCTGATAAAGCTACAGAAATATTTTTATTTCACAAGGCAAATAGAACTGCATTGAACAATTATTCGGCTAACATAAATTGGAGTGAACAGTTAGTTACAAATTATATTGATGAAATGTGGTGTTCATTTAAATCAATTATTTTGGAAACCACAATTAAATTTATTCCTAAAATAAAGAAAAGAAAACTTTCTTACATCCGAAGTGGTTATCAAGTAAAATACTGAAAATCATTAAAAAGAAAAACAAATTATTTAAGAAATACACAGCTAACAAATCTGCTAAAACTATGGCAGCATTTAAAAATATTCAAAAAAATGCAAAAAGGAAATTAAGAAATCAAAGCGAAATATGGAAAAATACATTGCAACACAAGCACAAAAAGGCAATAATAAGATCCTGTTCAATTATATTAATTCAATTAAAAAACAAGAATGTAAAGTGGGACCATTATCCATAAATGGGACAGATATTACTAACAAAGTGGAAATGGCTGATGCACTTAATTCGCATTTTGTAAATCATTTAGTAACTCAACATCAGATTCAAGTTTTGATCTTGGTTCTGCGCAAGATTACATAGATATCTCCTTAGATACCATCAAAAACAAACGTGATACCATTAAAAAGGGGTCTTCCCCAGGCCCAGATGGTATTTCAGGGAATATGATACTCCTAATGAAAGATCATTTGTGTGTTCCTCTTAAAATTCTGCATGAAAAAAGTCTAAATTCTGTTATGGTTCCTTCTGAATGGAAGGAGGCATAATGTTATTCCTTTATTTAAAAAAGGAGATAAAAGCTCTCCTGACCACTACCGCCCCATTAGTCTCACTTCAATTTTCTGTAAATTACTCGAGAGAATTATTAAAGATGAACTCTTACTGAAAATATCTTCTATTGACTCTAGTCAACATGGTTTCATTAAGGGTTGATCAGTAGCCACAGATTTGGTAGCATTCTATGACTATATCAGTGACAAACTGGACAAAAAAATACCACGTGATGTAGTTCTTCTAGACTTTAGAAAGGCTTTTGATTCTGTACCACATTGGGCACTTATTCAAAAGATGTTGTTACACAAAATTAGCCCCTTGATTATTCATTGGATTGCAAATTGGTTAAGAGATAGAAAACAGAGGGCAACTATAGATGGTTATGGGTCCACTTGGGCATCTGTTCGGAGTGCGGTTCCCCAAGGTTCGGTCTTGGCCCCAGTGATATTTCAGATATTTATATCTGATTATCACAAAATATTCATAGTAACATCACTAAGTATGCAGATGATTACAAAAGTGTTAATATCTCTAGCTCTTCACACGATTGTGCAATTATCCAAAGAGACTTATACACCTTAGCGTCTTAGTTAATAAAATGGAATTTATTGGTTTAATACATCAAAATGTACAGTCTTACACTTTGGAAAAAAAATTTTACACATCAATACTATTTGTATAATGAGCCCAAGTTGAAACTGTTGATGTAGGGCTGTCAGACAATATTATCTCCTTCTGTGAAGAGGGTCCAACAAACAACCCCCAAGAGGATCATACTAACATCAGTAATGAAAATAATGTTGCCCATCCACAAGGCGTATTCCCTGACCAAATATATATTTTAGGAGATTCAATCACTAGATTTACTGATAGAATCACTACAAGGGGAAATAAGGAAAATGTAGCAAGTTGCAGTTATCTTGGGGCAACCATTAGTGACATAACCAAAATGCTCAAAGGAATTTTCCAGAACATCCCAAACCCCAAAACTGCAATTCTCCATGTAGGGACAAACAATTTTGGAAAACAAGAGGTAGAAAGCATAATGAGGGACATGGAAGAAACTATAAAAACTTCAAAGACTCTGAACGTCACGCCCCTTATCTCTGAGGTCTTACCAGTATCCAGGGCTAGTTACCACAGAATAAGAAACATAAAGGCTTATAACAATTGGTTACGTAGATGGTGTCTTGTTAACCAAATAAAATGCATAAAGACATGGGAAAGGATTGAACATAAGGACGAGCTCTATGGTTATGATGGATTGCATTTGAACAAAAAGGGTATGAGAGTATTGGAGTGTATTGTCCATAATACAATAAAAGACCTTACAAATACAAAAAAATAAATTCTGAGGGGCAAAGGGAAATCACAACACAAATTTTCAAAAAATCTTCGGTTAAACATTATAACGGTGTTAACATTAAGCAATACCGAAACAAACATGGGCTGCCCTTCTTGTTTACTAATGCAATAAGTCTGCACTCTACCAAATTAGATGAGCTTGAAATAATATTAAATAGAGATGGTATTGACATAGCAGCAATTACCGAAACCTGGTGGGGAGAAAACTCCAACTGGAACATAAATATTCCTGGGTATAACACCAACTATAAAAACAGGGTTTCCAAAAAGGGAGGAGGGGTAGCTCTGTACATTAAAAATAATGTCCAATACAAACTAATAAATGACCAACCAGATGAAGCATTAAGTGAAATACTATGGATAGAAATCATGAGGGAAAAACAAGTTAAATTATTGGTAGGCCTTTGTTACAGACCACCCGATACCAACTTACAGGAACATCAGGCGATTCTAGATAGCATAAACAACAAAATGGATCAGAAAGATTTTATACTTTTAGGGGACTTCAATCTCCCAGAAATTGACTGGAAAAAAGGAACTACGAGTAATAATCTGGAAAATATGTTTCTCGAAGTATGTGAATCTAATGGGTTACAACAACTTATAAATATACCAACAAGGAAAGACAATATCCTTGATCTATTAATAACTGATATCACCCATCAAATTAAGAATGTTAAAATTAAGGATCCCCTACAAAACAGCGACACCGAACAATAACCTTCTATACCAAACTCATGCTTGAACAAAATCCAGGTAAAACAACTTTTAAAAATTATAGCAAAGCAAATTTCTATCAAATTAAAAAAGAACTTAACATATGGAAATGGGACAATGGTTCTACATCACCGGAAGAGATACGGCTCATAATAAAGAACAAAATTATCGAATTGGAACAAAAATATGTACCAGACAAAATCGGGTATAATAAAAGTGGTAAAATACCAATTTGGGCAACCTCACATATACTGCACCTTATAGCAAAAAAAAGGAAGGGCATACCGAGCATCAATCAGATGCAATAATGAATACAACAAAAACAGATACAAATTTATTTTAAAAAAGTGTAAACAAAGTATAAGATCAGAAAAAAGAAACTAGAATTTAAGCTAGCACATATAAATGACAGTGGTAAGAGTTTTTATGCATACATAAATAACAAGAAACAAGCAACAAAAACTACTGGTCCGCTTGTAGCCGGGCAAAATACACTCGAAACACCTCAAGATATGGCACAGGAATTCAATAAATACTTCTGTTCAATCTTCAACCCGACCTTAACAACAAAACAACATATGGGTACTACAGATAAGGGAACAGAAAATTATATTACGGAGATTACTAAACAAGAAATAAGAACTAAATTGGATGGAATTAATATTAACAAATCACCGGGGCCAGATAAACTCCACCCATATCTATTAAAGGAAATTGCATCATGGCTAATTGAACCATTGTACAAAATATTCAATCTACCTCTGTCTTCAGGAATAGTACCAAATGATTGGAAAGAAAAAATTACTCACCTTAGTAATTGCTTTTCTTCTCATGGAGTCTTGCTATATTATAACATTAGCAGTCAGCCACTGCAGCTGAACTGCCCCGGAGAGGAAGGAGTTAACTCCAGAGGATCTGGAGTTCTACAGCGCGAGGGCGCTGTGCCCAAAGCTCTATCTGGCAGTTTCAAATGAAACTGTCAGATCTTTACGAAGCTAACATCAAAGAACAGAAAGTCTGTGTGGAAAAAACTACACTAGCCCATGGCTACCTACTAGTAGTAGTAACAACAATATAAACAACAAAGAAACACCCAGAACCATAATAACAAAAATTGATGGTATTATGGTTCGTTTTACCACCCTTGACAAGCACATTATGAACCCCCCCTTCCCCCCAAGACTCAAGTCCAGGAAGGGGGCAATATAAATAACCTAAATGAAAGCAACCAGATCCCTAACCCAAAGGAAAGAGGGTAAAGGGATAACTACAATGGCATGACACAGTGCTTGCACCAATTCGCCACCCCTACCCAAGTAGAGGTTCTGAGAGGGCAGGAGGAGGGTGGAGATATACAGCAAGACTCCATGAGAAGAAAAGTAATTACTAAGGTGAGTAATTTTTTCTTCAAACACCATGAAGTCTTGCTATATTATAACATTAGCAGATTACACAGCAGTACCTCCATGGAGGAGGGTCAGAACCTACTTAGGAAATAGGCTCTGAAGCACATGTGCTGTGCCAAACCGAGCATCTCTCCTGGACTGGCATCCAGGGAATAATGCTTGGTAAAGGTGTGAACTGTCTTCCAGGTAGCAGCTTGACAAATCTCCAGAATGGGAATGTCCCTAGCAGCCGCTAGAGACGAGCTGTACCCCTGGTGGAGTGGCCTCAATCCTGAGGGGGGTACTCACCTAGTTTCTGATAACAGAATTGGACACAAGAAACAATCCACCTTGCAATTGTTCTCTTAGTGGCAGGTTTTCCTTGCCAACCTCGCCATAGGTAAGAAACAGTTGGAGGGATTCAACCTATGACCTCTGGTGCGCTCTAAATAGTAGCTTAAGGCTCTTTTGACATCCAAGCTGTGCAGTCTCCTTCACCTGAGGAAGAATGCTCAGTGAAAAATACTGGGAGAGAGATAGATTGATTCAGGTGGAAATCAGAAACCACCTTAGGCAAAAACTTTCTATTAGTCCTAAGGACTCACCTTATCTCTGTGGAAAGAGATAAAATCTTCTTCCACTGACAGGGCCTGTAACTCACTTATGCGCCTGGCAGAGGTGATAGCTACTAGGAAAACGGTTTTCCGTTAAATACTTGAGCTCTGGGTTGAAGACAGAGGCTCAAAGGGGTTGCATTAACTGAGCAATGCAATATTCAGGTCCCAGGCGGAGCTGGTTCTCAAAAGGAGGGTTAGTATGAAGTAACCCTTAAAAAACTTGGAGAACACAGGGTGAGAAGAAAGGGAGGCAGGCTTCCTGCTGACACAAAAGCAGAGACAGCTGCCAGATGAACCTTCAGGGTAGCTGTCTAAGGCCTAGGGAATTCAGATGGACCAAATATTCCAGAAGAATGGGAAGATCAGCAGATTCTGGGATAATCTGCCTCTCAGAGCACCAGATGGAAAACCCTTCCACTTAGAATTATAAGTGGCTCCTAGTGGAAGGCTTCCTAGAAGCCTTTAAAATATCCATGACACCTTGAGAAAGGTGTAAGTCAGCAATTCTAGCTCCCTCAAGAGCCAAGCTTGAGGTGGAGGGATTTGAGGTCCGGATACCACACTCTCCCTGTGCACAGGCCAGTAAGTCGGGACTCTGGTAGGCTCAGGGCAGGGTGGACTGCCAAGGACAGAAGCAGAGGGTACCAGGGCTGTCTGGCCTAATCTGGGGCAATCAGAATCACTCTGCAAGGTTGAGATCTGATTTTTACTAGTACCCTGAAAAGAAGAGGAAAGGAGGAAGCAGTACACAGGAACTTCCCTTTCCAGTCCAACAGAAAGGCGCCCAGAGGGACTGAGCCCAGTACTGGAGGCCTGCAACAGAAAAGAGGAAGTTGATGGTTGTCTGGGCTGCGAATGATCTATCTGAGGAGTGCCCCATCTGGCAAAGACGGACCCCAGCACTTGTGGATCCAGAGCCCATCTGTGATGGCCCTGAGAAATTCTGCTGAGGGCGCCCGCCAGGACATTGTCCTTCCCTGGGAGGTGAACCGCCATCAGGGAGGTGTTCAGGAGTAGGCCAGAGACCACAACTTCATTGCTTCGGTGCACAAGGCTGAAGACCGAGTGCCCCTTGTTTGTTGATGTACCATTGTGGTGGTATTGTCTGTCCTGACTTGAACCACTTTGTTCTGGACAGAATCTGAAAACACCAAGAGCTAAAAAGACAGCTCTGAGTTCCAACAGATTGATGTGGAGCAGAGATTCCTGAGGAGACCACACCCTGGGTGGCAAGATCGCCTAGGTGAGCCCCCACCCTAACAGGGAGGCATCCGTGGTGAGGGTGAGGGAGTGAGAAATGGGAATGAAGGGAACCCCTGTCTTAAATTGCTCTGGACCTGCCACCAGTGGAGGGCTAGGATCAGAGTTTGAGTAACTGGAACCAGCTTGGTAGGGGTCCTTCCTTTGAGACCAATAGGCCCTCAAATGGAACTGAATGTCCCTCATCTGGAATCTTGCTCCCTGCACGACAGCTGTGGAAGCAGCCATGTGCCCAAGGAGTTGCAGAAAATGCCTTGCTGGTCGAGAGACCCAAGAGGGTAAAGGAGGATGCCAGGGCGATGAGTCTGTCCACCCTTTCCGAGGGAAGAAAAGCCCTGGCTAACCTTGTGTTCAATTCTCCGCCTTATGAAAGTTAGGACCTGAACCGTTCCAGAACTGACTTTGGTAAGTTTAGCAGGAATCCCAGGAAGTGAGAAGCTGCTGGTGACTTGCAAATGGTTTTCACCTGACCTGAGACTGACCCACAATGAGCCAGTCGTCCAGGTAGGGAAACACAGCAACCCCTTGCCTTCTTAAGTGAGCTGCTACTACAGCGAGACATTTTGTGAATACCCTTGGCGCAGAGGTCAGGTCAAGGGCATTGCCCTGAACTGGTAGTGGCCTGAGGGCAGTTCGAACCTGAGGTACTTTCGGTGAGAAGGCCTGATCAGAACATGAAAATAGGCATCCTTGAGGTCCAGGGAAGCTAGCCAGTCCCCTGGCTTTAGGAAGGCAATATCATTGCCAGAGTCAACATTTTGAACTTTGGTTTCAAAAGATGCTTGTTCAGGTACTTTAAATCTAGAATGGGCCTCCATTCTCCTGTCTTTTGGGGTAAGAAAGTATCTTGAATAAAGCCCCTTGCCCTGATGGCAAGGAGGAACCCTTCCACTGCTTTGCAGTCCAGAAGAGAAGAAACCTCTGCTTCCAAAGCAAGGGCTTCTGAAGGATTTGTAGGAAATGTCTGGCTCTCATCTTTGAAAGTGTTTGAAGCTGAGAACCAGACCCTGGCCTATTACCTCCAGAACCCATCTGTCCGTAGTTAGGACAGTCAGTTCGCTGAAATAGGCCAACCTGCCCCCACTGGTACAGGAGAATCGGCCCTGGGCACCCCATCAGGTGCCTGTTTAGCAGCAGCCTAGGGCTGAGGGGAGGGGACGGTTTACCAGCCTCGGCTCACCCCCTGCCTCTGAAGAAACCTCTGCGAGACAGCAGAGGAGGCTTGAAATTGGTAAAAGGCCTGAAAAGGCCTGCCCTACCTCTGGGAGCATGCCTTGTGGCATGGCATGCTCTCCTTAGCCTGGCACTTTTGTAGGTAGTTCTGTATTCATCCATCTTTTTCATATAGTTTTCTGTTTGCTCCCCAAACAGAGAATTTCCCACTACAGGAAAATCCATAGCCTTTGACTGGGTATCTTGGGACAGATTAGTGCATCTGAGCCATGCCAACCTACAGAAAGCTACAGAAGTGGCCATGACCCTAGAGGAAACATAATTAACATCAACAGCAGTATGAAATTGAACTTTAGAGGCTTCAATGCCATCAGCAGCCACCTGTTCCAACTCACTAGCCAGCTGGCCATGGGCCTGCCTGGCTAACTGCAATACTGTGTCCCACCTAGATTTCTGATATCTAGCCACATAAGCCATATAATTTGCCTGCCTGAGTCCCAAAGAAGCTGCCATATACTGTTTCTTCGCCATGGCATCAATCTTCCTGGAATCCTTGTCAGGAGGATGTGAGGCCAGAGGAATATTAGCCTTGTCACAGGCTGCAGCTTGTACCACACCTACATGACTACACTGTTCAGTAAGGAAGTCTGTATCCGAGCCTGACAAAGTATACCTTCTGTCCATTTTTTTATCTACAGGAGGGAGAGAATGAGGATTTTTTAAAATCTTTGTTGTTTGCTTCCTAAATGACTTATGCAAAGGAATAGACAACCTCCTAGACTCTGGAATATCCATCATTTCCACATAATCAGGCTCCTCTTGCTCATCCACAGCCTCCTCTAAAGGAAGCTGGAGGGTTTCTGCAACCTTTTGTAAAAATAAAGAAAGAAGGGACTCAGACAGAATAGGAGGAGATTCTAAAGGTCTGTCTGGAGAAATGTCCGTTCAATGGGCACGCCCAGACCCCCCCAGCCACACATATATTGATCAAATTCCTCCTCCTCCTGTGGTTCATAAAATCCTCAACTTCAAAATCCTGAACCACTGGGACTGGAACGAACCAACCTTTTACCAACTGTTGGTGGTTCTACAGATCCCTGAGACAGTGACTGGACAATCTGAATGGCTTTAGCTATCTCTGTAGCAGTTGGAGACACAATTTTGGACCCCAAACCTACTGATTTCCTTGTCTCTTTTACTCGGACTGGTTCCTCTGAACCAGCCTTCCTTTGCCGAGGAAGTCTCGCCCTGGTCAGAGGGCATTCCCTCTGGTCCAGTGGGTACTGGACCAGGCTGGCCATCCGGTCATGGACTTTTGGCCTCTCGCTCCTGAGCCGCCCAATCTCTTTCCAGGGTGGCTGCAGAGAAATTTGTACACCTGGCAGTCTGACAGGAGGTGGTCAGCCCCAGACAATAAACAAGTGGTGTGTGGTCAGCCTTGGCAAAGGCCTCCCCACAGACATCACAGTGTTGAAACCCAGTGGGCCTGGTTTTTCTTTTGGGTTTCTCAGACATAATGCCAGCCTAACCAAACTTGCTCCTTTGATGGCAGTGCCAGGCAAGACACCTTATCGGTTCCTAACCGTGTCACGGGTATTTGAAAAAACGTTATAATTCTGTTTTTAGAACCGTAAGAACTGGAACCGCACTCTAAAACCCACTGTACACTTTTAAAATGTAGAAATAATAAACCGATCGGTTCAAACCGAACCGATAATTAATTTTCACACAGACTTAAAATTTAGTACTTACGGTTACCAGATAGAGCTTTAAAACCGAAATGCGGTAAAATAATGACTTTGCCGGTTCAAATGAACCAAAATACTCGCTTGAACCGAGAATGAACCGAGCTGAAGGAGCTGATCTCCGGAGCGACTGTTCAGTGAAGCGGAGTAAAGAATCTAACAGTTTCATTTGAAACTGCCAGATAGAGCTTTGGGCACAGCGCCCTCGCGCTGCAGAACTCCAGATCCTCTGGAGTTAACTCCTTCCTCTCCGGGGCAGTTCAGCTGCAGTGGCTGACTGCTAATGTTATAATATAGCAAGACTTCATGGTGTTTGAATTGGCACTTGTAACACCTATATTTAAAAAGGGCAATAAGAGTGAGGTATCCAACTATAGACCTATTAGCCTGACCAGCATACTGAGTAAAATTTTTGAAGCCATTTTCAAAACAAGAATAGGAGAAGAACTGATTAATAAAAAAAACTAGTAGACCCCAGTCAACGTGGGTTTAAAAAACAAAGGTCGTGTCTTACCAGCAACTTGGTTTTCTATGAAAATGTGAGCACGTTACTACATGATAAAATACCAGTGGATGTTGTGTATTTGGACCTCTGTAAAGCATTCGTTAAAGTGCCTCATAGTACTTTGATCAATAAAATGCATATGCTAGGTATAAATAACAAACTGGTTAACTGGGTTGGTGAATGGCTCAAGAATTTTGTGTGTATAAGGGGACATTCTTCAAATATAGGCACTGTCACCAGTGGGATGCCGCTGGGGTCCGTTTTGGGACCCGTGTTGTTTTCTATATTTGTACCTGACATGACAACCGACTTGAAGAACTTTGCTATTGAGTTTGCAGATGACACCAAAATTGCAGCCAAAGTTGGATCAGAGGAAGATATATCCAATCTTACCAAAGATCTGAAAAGTCTAGAGGAATGGGCAAAACTTAATAACATGACTTACAATGTCAACAAATGTGTAATAATGCACCTAGGCGACGCAAACAAAAAACAACAGTATAATCTAAATGGCAATCCACTGACCCTAATAACAGAAGAAAAAGATCTGGGAGTCGTCATTAAATCAGATCTTTCATTCAGTAATCACTGCAACCATATCAGAAATCAAGCCAATGGATTAATAGGGTGTATTAAAAGAGCCTTTGTTTCCAGAAATAGGGAATGTATCCTACCACTATACACAGCATATATACGCCCCCATCTGGATTATTGTTCCCCACTTTGGAGTCCCCACCTGAGGAGGGATATCAACAGATTGGAGGGAGTTCAGTGCAGAGTTACTAAAATGATAGATAATATGTGAAGCAAAATTTATGAGGAACGACTAGAAGAATTAGATCTCTATTCGCTTGAATTAAGAAGGATAAGGGGCGATTTACTGTTAATGTTTAAAATATTGAAAGACACAGAATTGATGTCACACCTGGGCATGACTTTTAATATAAGAGGATGTAATTTGAGAAGTCACATGCTTCAGTGGACATTAACATATCCTAGGACAGCCATTAGACGCTTCTTTTTCACGCAGCGAATCATCCCTATATGGAATGCCCTTCCCAAATCTCTTCTAAACACAACTAGCCAGGACACCTTTAAGACAAACCTAGATAAATATCTACCAAATCGTTCATAAATGTTTCAGGCTTCTGGAGATGTACTCATATGGGCTGCCGCCTTCTGTACATCTATCATTCCTAGTATGAATCCTAGTATGAATATCCAATAAAGAAAATTTAAGAGATTTAGGTATCACTATTGATTCTAGTTTAAATGTTGATACTCATATAACAAATACTGTACTATTAATAAAGCTAACAAAACATGGTGGGCAATAAGATACAACATAATCTCAAGAGACCAAGAGGTTCTTCCACCCCTTTACCGCACATATGTTAGACCCCACTTTGACCATGTGTCTCAACTGTGGTGCCCTTATAAGTGTAAGGACACTGATAGGATCGAGAAAATTACAAAATCAGTTATTTCTGATAACTTATTCTCATAGGAGACAGATTTATCTAAACTTAATTTAATGTCCTTAGAACAAAGGTGCCTTGGGGGGGGACTTACTTTTCACTTGGGATATTATTGATACTAGTTTAACAGTTGAATGTGGATTGGATTTCAAACAATTAACCGTCAATACTAGAGGTCACCCATTTCAATTAGCAAGAAGTAAATTCAGAACTAAGAAGAGGACCTCATATTTTTCACAAAGAGTTGTTAGACCTTGGAACAGTCTGCCACTTGAAGTCATCATTAGTTCTAATAAAAATACATTTAAAAACAGGTTGGATAGGTATTTGCTTTCAAATAATAAGTTCTTTTATCTATATGTAGTTCAGGAACTTGATGGGTCATATGGCCTTTTGTTCCTTATTCGTTCTTAGTATGGTTCTTAGTGTCATGGCTACAGGTCTTATTGGGTCCATGAACCCACATAATCCTGTGTGGTTGCAACAGGTGACATGTGTATCAATCACCACAATAACGTTGCCTGAGCACTGCAAAAAATGTGTTGTGCTACTGAGTCAATAGCAGTGTTGTTCATATGGATGATGACATCAAAGGTAATGCACATCAGCAAGACCTGACTTGATTTGGTACGTATACACAGAAGGATCGTCATGTTGTGAACCGACTGATGGCACAAGAAATGTTGCAGTTACCACTTTTATGCCTGCGACCAAGTGGACCTATGACACATAACCACTTCACTATATTGAGGAAAGGCTGCTGAAACTTCTACGAAGTTGGATTCAAAAACAACCCCCGTCGACATCCATCAAAGAATCTGTACGCCACCTATAAGCTGGCGTGCTTGTTCTTTTCAATCTGCCGTGTGCAGAAACTGTGCCCCCATCACTGTACAAGAAATAGCCCTAGGTGCTGAAAATCAACCACTAACCATGTTACCAAATTAAATTGTTCCTTTAGCACATATGGGCTTGCAGACACCACCCCACATTCCCAGATACCCTCTCCCCACATGACCAGACACCCCACAGCCAATTGCCCATATCCACAATTACACCAACTAGCACATAAATCACTGTCTTACTTCAACTATTAAGAAACCTGAGTAATAGTCACAGTGCATTCACACTGATGTGCTGATTTACTCACTGTGTACACATTGCATTATAAAAGCACTGCACAGCCTTGGGCGCAAAGTACGTTAGTACTTTGTGGAATGACTCTACAGCAGATGTCTGCTCGTCTGGTGATAGCTTTGAGACATCCTTTAGAAGCCGCCTGTTCTTCACAATAAGCATGAGTTCCTTGTAGGCCTTGGAACCTAATTAAAATAAATAATAGTTATTCTGAGTTAAGCCAAGGGATATAAAATTCATTTAAAATGGACTATGTCCTGTTTTTGGACTTCAGAAAGGCCTTTGATTCTGTACAGCATTGTGGAATCCTGAATATATAGGGGTGTGTACAAAGTTAGCAAGCTGGGTCACGAATTGACTGAAGGGAAGGCAGCAAATGGTGCTAGGGGGCTGTCATGACAGTGATGTGACAAGCGTTGTGTCACATGGATCACTATTGGGAACAGTGTTCTTCTGGATATTCAGAGCTACCCTTTCCAATGAGGTCATGAGTAAGATCATTATCTGTGCACACGACACAAAGATGGATGCCGTGATTGATAACATTGAATGGCGGAGGTGGCAGCAGGAGGACAGGATCAAATTACATGACAGGTCAGATGCATGGCAGATAAGTGTAATGTCTTGCGCTTTGTCTATAACAACAAGGGGATGTGCTATAAGTGGGTGGTGTGGCACCCACAATGCACCTAGGAGGAGAAAGATTTAGGGTTGCTTATAATGGGGAACATGAATAACAAAGCTCAGTGAAGGAAGGCTGTAGCAAGACACAACAAGATGGTGTGTTGTAAACTGATGGTAATTTTTGTTTAGTTTTTTTATTTATGACTTTGTTAATCGGGTAGGTGCACTGATCCCAGGGATTGTTTTCAAGCACAACCTGGGCCACGTAAGGCGGCACAGAGTAGAAACATCAGAATAACAAGAACATAACAAGAGCAGGTAATACATAGTGAAAGGTTACAGTTGTTACATTTGGCAATACATGGTGGCAGTAGTTGAGGGACAACAAATAAAGCAAAGTAAGGCTCAAAATCTTGAAATATTTAAAGGTGATTAGCCAGGCTACTAAGGGAGTGATTTCACTGATTAGAAGTGGGGTCCGGAAGGGGACACCAAATGAGATTGGAGTGGTGAAGGTTCAGCAGGGAAGTCAGGAGACATTATTTGACTAAGAGGGTGGTGGATAACTGGAATAGTCTGCCAGATGAGGTGGTCACCCACATTAACACGGTAGAGTGTTTTAAGAGGGGATGTGACAGAGCGATCGGTGGGGTAATTTGTGAGGAGGGAATGGGTGTCTAGGCCACTGACAAGTTGTGATAGCTGCACTATCAATCAAACAGACTTTCTAGACCATGATGCCTGTTTCTGCTGGTGTTTTCGTATGTTACTATGTTCTTGTGAAAAGGAACAAAGAGACACATACATAAGTTACCTGGTGACAATCATTGACGTTCCTCCAATGGTCCATGCTCAAACCTTTGAAATGTTCCACTGTGGTTCTCATGGATGTTGATGGTGTGGTTCAGAATGCTCCCCATTTCTCCACTGCAAGTGTGCTGTTGCCAGAACTGGAGGAAGCACACCAGTACATGTGGTTACTGATGGAATGACACGAAACAAGGAGATCTTCACTATTCTTTCACTTTCCTACTGCCTCTGTTTTCTTTTAACACACGGAATGCATATAAACTTATGCATTACTTATTCGTGAAGTCACACAGAATTAATTTGTTAACGAATTCATCATTGTCAGAACAAATACCAAAACAGTGGCTTGAATACTGTCTCCCGTACCAACATAAACATGGCAAAAGAAATCTGTCTTGATGCTGTCTGAAATCCAAGTTCAAGGAACTGCTTGACTATAACGACAGCTTACACCTTCAAACACAGACATCTCTTCACCTAGGATGTAGGAACCCAGGACAGGTGTACACTCTGGGTGGGGACATATTACAGGCTTCAAGTGGGAAGAGAGATCGGGGGGTGATGGTGGACACCAAAATGAACAGCTCTGAGCAATGCAGGCAGGCTGCAGCCAGGGAAAACAAGATGCTGGGCTGCATCACCAGGGGGATCTCCTTAAGGAACAGGAAGGTGATTCTGCTACTGTACAACTGACTGGTTTGACCACACCTTGAATACTGCATGCAGTTCTGGTGTTCGCACCTATAGAAAGATATCCGTCTCCTGGAGCGGGTTCAGAGGAGGGCAGCCAGGATGATATGGGGTCTGGGGGACAGGACATATGAGGAGCAACTCGAGGAGCTCCACCTTTTCTCACTAGAGGAGAAGAGGACAGGGGGATATGATTGAGGTCTTCAAGAATCTGAAAGGGAGGAATGGGGTAAGCCTCAGTGGAGTCTTTCAGAGGAAGGTGAGTGGGGCCACGGTTGGAGGCTGGAGGGAGGGACACTCAGGGAGGAAAAGAGGAGGCAGTACTTCACCGAGACAGTGGTGGAGCCTTGGAATGCACTGCCGGAGGAGCTGGTGGAGGCATCTACAGTAGAAGGGTTCAAGAGAGGCTGGAACAGGTACTGATGGGGAGTGAAGCGGGGGAGAGCTTGTCTGGGGGAGGCATTTTTGGTGGGGGGGTGGGGGACCATGGGATGGGTCAGGAGGTTGGTAAAGGTACTTGTTCAAGGTGCTGACTCGAGCAGACTCGATAGACCATGTGGCCTACTCTGCTGGCATTCTTAGTATGTTAGTATTCTATAAGAACCCCAACACAAGTCGCAAGTTGTGACAAGCGAGGGGTGCCATTGTGACAAGGGCCCCGCCACAAATTCTGAGGGGCAGTGTCCCCACGGATAAAGCATGTGACTTGTGACAGTCACACAGGAACCAGCACCACATGGCTTCGTAAGTCCCACAATGCCGCAATCACAGAAATGCACAAGAATCAGCCATACAGGGATGAGCATGGCTCCCCACCCTCAAACACCAATCCACAAACCACAGCAAAGAGCGAACACCTGCAACACAACACCCGACAATACCTGGTAGTCTGGTGGCAGCACCCTACTCCCACCCAGTAATGCCAGAACTCCATGGTCCCGGTCATAACCAGCCAGTGAGTGTCACAACACTCCTGTCACCTACAACACCAGCCGCAGAGTGAGACTCATCAGTACGCGTAACAAACAAATGTTGAAATTCAGCAACATTAGTCTAGAACATCTCTTGTTCTGAAAGATTCTACCCTAGTTGACTGTGGTGATTCAAATGAGGTACTTTAAGTTTTTTTATTATGTCCCCCTCTACCTCCTTTACTATATTGTATGCACAATAAACTCCTTTACTGTCTACAAATGTGTTATGGTGAACACCCTGTACCACTTCAGTTGTGGTACTCTTACTGCCTCGGGCGCAGTTGCATCTTTGCTCTGGTGGTCCGCTGTGACCGACACTGCAACTCACGGTGTTCCACACAGCCCCCCAAAAGAACTACCACGCTGAGTTCTATATTTAGTTGGGTGTGTGTGTGTCGTGCAGACCACACCACATGGTTGTTGCTGGGTGCAAAGCACACCGCAGAAAAAGACAGTTTCCCAACGGGAGAAATACCAACAGTTGTCATTGTTCCCATCACTGTCGGGGATGTTGAGAACATCACCGATGTTGTACACTGTTGAAACCAGCAGCATGATGTCACTATGAAGGAATGTTCTGGTAAGGAGCACATGTGGTAGATGAGGAATGCAATGGTGACTTTTCATGACTTGTAACAGTGCCACAGAAATGATGTCATGTTTTGCAAAATATTATGACTATGTAAAGATGGATGGACACCACAATGTTGTGCCCGATGCAGAATTATTCAACCTCCACACACACCAGTGGCTGCAACAGTGACATTCACATATGTAGACCTCACTGACCCTTGAATACTGAAGTTCGTCACTGCAGGGATGATATGGCTACTATCCTTATGACATGTTGTGCAGAGTGTGTGTGGGGACAATAGAAAGAAAATATGGTTAGTCATTATACCTTTAGCGACATGCCACACGTTAAACTAATGTTGAACTGTAGGCTTCTTCTCCCTCAGGTGCTCCAGGTATGAAAACCCACGTCTGAGGCCCTCTAGCTCCATTGCATTGGAGCTAGAAACTTCATTGCTCTGCGAAAGTTGGTAGAGGTAAACACAATGTTACTCTTTGAGCGTGTGCCTCATCTTGTATGCATTAAAAAGCAGTTTCATCTTTGGTTCAGGCACTGAAACAGCAATGTTTCCCCCGCCTGTCCACTCCTCCACCTCCCTTGCACTCCCTTACATGTACCGAGTCTTGCAACTTGATGATACCTCGTAGCTACACCCTCACAGGCAAGTCAAGGTAATCCTACCATTTGACAAAAATTGTTCATTTCCTGCCTCCTGTACTTTGACAGTCATTCTCCTCCTACTCCACCAACTCTGCCATTCACAAGTATGTCTCATCCAGCTGCTCCTGCCATGACCCTCCTTAAACCTTGTCTTTGCATCTGACTTTGCGTCTTAAACACCATTCCAATTCACCCTTTCACCACTCCCATTTCTCCATGTGCCTCCTCTGCCCCCATGCATTCCGAATGGGTCTCTAAGTCTCAGCTCTCCCTTTCCCACTTTCCATCATCTTTGCTAATGTTTTCCGTTACTGTTTCTTGTCTCACCAGGTCACTTTCATGGCCCATTGGTACCCTGAAAGGCACCCTCGTGCACGGCTCCCCTTCTAACCCTCCCCCAACCTCTCTCCTCCCTTAACACTCAGGATCCTACATTCTACTCCTAACTTGCCACTACCTCTCCTACCCTTCATCTTTCCTTGCCACCCCTTACAGTGTTCTCAGCATCCAGTAGGGGCCTCATGGCTCTGCTCACCAGTCCCTCCTTCTCTTTGCATCCTAGTGGTTCCTCCCTCCCCCACCCACAAGCTTTTTAGCCTACCCCACCCCCTCACAGAGTTCTCAACATCCTGTAGTGGCCCCCACAGTTGTGGCTCCACCTTCTAACCATACTGTACCCTGTCATGCCACCCCCTTCCCTTCCTGCCTTCCCTGACCCCTTGCAGGATTATAAACACCAAGGAGTGGCCTCAGGGTTAATTTCTGCCATCCCTCCCTCCTATATACCAGTCAGTGCCCCAGAATCCTCCCTTACTTCCCCTTCCAGCCACCACCTCCTCCACCTCACATCCATTGTACTTACTCACATTCCTGCATTATCTCTTGTCATCCATGCTCATGCCTAAATCCCCTATCATGCCTTGAGTGCTATACCTATGCAGCATTCAAATCATCCTGTTGGTGATGGTGCACACACTATCACTGAAGTTCTCTAAACTCCCCTCTCCCTTGTCTTTCCCTTTGCACTTTTACCTATACAGTAAGCTGAACCTCCCCTCTACCCGAGGAACTTATTAACAAATTCAGGCATCAAACATGGTATTGTCAGTTAATAACCATCTTTGTTTTACGTCACGTATGATGTTAACTAATCTGTTCCATCCTTGCTGTTGCTGCTCAGTACTACTATAACCATTCCTGTATGAGTATGTGCTATATGCCTGCAATGCACTTTTGCTCCCATCCCTTACATCCTAAGCAGCATACTGCAAATTAATAGCTATATGTTCTTTGTAATGGGAATAGTTGTTGTTTGTACTGTATATCTATTACAATTACCAGCTTGATGTTCACTGATTGTTACTGATGCCTTGGAGCACCTTCTATTTTATTCTGTTGTTCCTCTTTAACCCCTCCTACCAGGTCTCACCGGGAGACAAACAACCTGTTGTCACTATGTTTTCCTGGTGAAACATTTCAATCAATCAATAAATAAATACAGTTGAACGTCAAAGTCACGCATGACATACCTGAATATTTTCAAGGTGAAGAAGCTTTTTTGTGTCCAAATCCATAAAGGTATAAGTGCCATACTTGGCACTGTGGCCCAGTGAACAACACCGAGCATCTCCCCCAATATGTACTGGTGATGTAATGTTTGAGAACATCTTTGCTTGCTCGTTGGCCCACACTGAGTTTATTTCAGGGATTATATATGCTTTCTGTATAAGCAGGAATGTTCGGATTGATATGACAGGAATGTTACAGTTCCTGAAAACACTGAGGGCTTGTTTGGGCAAGGACCCTGCCAGGAATATGGATACAGCAAGTTCCAAGTTGCCTGCAGCCATACGTCCCAAGCATGGCTAGCTCTCCCACATGGTCTTATGACCAGACCTACACTGCCGTTTTAGTGACACAAAGGAACCAAACTGACGCACAACCGTCATTTGGCAGTCGGACATGCACATGGGACATTTTGAAAGAGCGCAAGCCAAGCTGGACTCATAGGGCCGGATATTCAAACTGCGCCAGGCTGTGGCGCAAGACTGGGCGCAGCTCAACTTTGTTGCGTAGGGGTGTGGCCTGGGTGATATTCAACGGAGCTGCGCTATGGCGCAGCAGCTTTGAATATCGCACCCTGGCCACCCCCACTGTGCATGGCGCAGTGGCACTGCGCCAGCACAAGTGGCCAGAGTGGAGCATGGAGATGCGCTGGCACAAGTGCCATTGCGCCATGCACAGCACCTGCGATATTCAAACAGGGACATGCAAATGGGGCCATAATTTATGCAAGGCGCACAGGGGGCCATTTGCATCTCATTACAGCCCCATTTGCATTCCATTAGCATGCAGGTGTGCTGATCCCCGATGACTTGCGCCTGGCGCCCTGCCAGGCAGCAGCCATTGGGGACCGACGCCCCCTGCAGCCTGATTGCGGGCATTCCTGTAAGATAAAAGAAAAACCATCCAATATCCCTGGTGGTCCAATGGACCTCTATGTGCCCGATCGCGGGCAGCAGTACAACCCCCACCCCAAGTCCAATATCCCTGGTGGTCCAGTGGACCGCACCAGGCCGATCGCGGGCATCTGTAACGAACCCCCAAGTCCAATATCCCTGGTGGTCTAGTGTCCCCAACCCGCCCACTGAGCCCCCACCACCCCGCTCACGTCACGCGGCGGGCGGCAGCACCCCACCCCTGCCGCCGCCGACGACAGCCTCCGGTAGGGCTGCACGCCCATTGGTTCACAGCATGAGCCAATGGGCGGCAGCCCATACCGTACTACTCAGTCCAGATATCTGAATGAATTCATCTGCTCAGTGCGTCCACTGGACCACCAGGATATTGGACTTGGAGGGTGGTTCGATTACAGATGCCCACGATCGGGCTCAGCGTGGTCCTCTGGACCACACCAGATATTGAGCAAGAAGTTCATGACATGGATGCCCCATGGGGCATGGGCGCTGCCAGGTGCGGCAGGAACTCGGGTGGCCACCCACAGGTGGCAGCTGCTGTGTTGCGCCCTGCAATGCGGCAGCTCACCTGTGGGTGGCCATCACTTGTTCTTTTTTTTCCTGGTGTAACTTTGAGGTAGGGGTTGCGCATGCATGACTCAGCACATCCCGGGCTGAATATCGGGCTGTGCAGGTTATGCATGGGCACGCCCCCCCACCTGTGCCTACATACATTACTGATGTGCTCCGGCGCATTGGGATTTGTACAGCGCACATTTCCCTTTTAAATATCGTGCTGGGGCGCATCAGTGGGTTGTGCATGGCGCAACCCTTTTGAATATCTGGGCCATAGACAATAAATTTACATTCACCACTTTTGGGGGACATACTGAGAACATCTTCATTCCTGTAACAGAAAAGCAAAGGAAAACATTTTAGATTTCTCAAAAAGACATGCCTCAGCAGTACTACATCACTTGTCACACATTTAGAAGTTAATCTCTTGGTATGTACAGTGGAGTCCACCAGGATGAAACCAACTCTGCAGTATGCTGCCGCAGACCTGCTGAATAAAGCAATGTAATTTCAATGGTAATTAGTCAACCTTGTCATGCAGGAAACTGTGTCAATCAATTCATCCTGGCACTGTCACATTTTCGAGAATGACAAAAGTGACTGCTTGCCATTTAAATTACATTGCTTTATTTAGTTGGTCTGCTGCTGCACTCTGCAGAGTGCTGCAAAATTGAGTTTCAGCCCGGGTCACGCCAGAGTGTGTGTGTGTGTGTGTGTGTATATACATATATATATTATATATATATATATATATATATACACATACACACATATCATATATATATATATATACATACATACATATATACATATACACAAAGGCATGCATGGAGTCGTACTTATGTAACAGTACAAACTAACAATGTACCAGTCATGAACTCAAGTTATAACTAGCAGTGGTACTGACGTGCTTCTAAGACAGTATTGCCAAGCTACACCTCAGGATTACAACTGTTATCAGACTACCGCATGTATGATGCCCACTCTAACAGCTAAATCGTACAGCACAGTAGCACTTGGGTCCACTGACACATTACGACTTGCCTGGTGACCATCACCACTACGTGTCCTGCCCTGCTGGGTAATCCATGGATGCAGTACCACTATGTTTCCCTGAAGGAATCCCTCCTCCTTCTAGTGTTGCTTCTCACTGTATTCCTTACACACAAAAAGGTGCAATGTATATCAGCCAATGTATTTATAAGTCTGTTACTCAATAACAAGTTACATGACAGTAAATGACAGTCACTCACTGACAGAGACTAATATCAGATGCATCACTGTCAGTGTCTGCATCTGACAAATGGCAGTCTGGATCCATTGTTTTGGGGGGTTCATCCGCATCTATATAAAATATGTTGCTATCTTCAATGTTGGTGTCGTCCTCGGTCTCATTGGTAGAAGTCCGAGTACAGGCATCAATCATGACTGGGACGCACTGAACACCAACTTCTCTTGTAGTGGCCCACACTTTGTTGATTTGCTGTGTCTTGCAATGCGTCTGCATGGAATGAACAAGCACCTGAAATTCAAAGGTATTGTGTGACAAACATGCCAATGATCAACACACTGTTAGAAAGCACTGCATATCAGTTGATGTAGTATTGCAGTTCACACGGAGGAGCATACAGAACACCATACATGCTTGATCAGAAAAGATGCAAGTATTACTTGCCTGCAGCCATTGGGTGGAGGAGCATGATGATGATGTTTTATCTGTAGCACACCACATGTGACGCAGAGTTTTTTAGTACCTCACCATGACTAAAGAAACATCAGTGCTGGCAATGCAGGTATACAGACAACTGTTCCTTCAGTTGGGCACATAGAGTCTACTATAAGGAATAATGACTTGAGCACTCCTCAACCGGTCACTGGAGTCTGGAGTTGTACCAGATGACTGGGAAAGGGCTGATATAGTCCCCCTACACTAGGGAGGGGGAAAGGTGGGAAACTAAAGGCATATTAGCTTCACATCTGTGGTGTGCAAGCTCATGAAAAAGCTACCAAAAAAAAGGATTACCAGTTGCATGGAGGCAAGTGGCCTGCTGGATCAAAGGAAACACTGCTTTACAAGGGGTAGATCAGGTAAAACTAACTTAATTGAGTTCTTTTACTGGGTAACCAAGGTAGTGGATCAGAGGGGCAGTGTAGGTTGCGTACCTGGATTTCAGTATGCCGTTTGACTCCGTGCCACACAGCATACTCCTGCACAACATGACATGCCTTGGTGTGGGGCACACGAAGATTACATGGGTGATAAACTGGCTGGGGGACAGGAGACAGATTGTAATTGTAAAAGGGGTGGCATAAGGAGATGGCATGGTCACCAGAGGGGTTCATCATGGGTCAGTATTGGGGACAGTACTGTTCAATCTATTCATAGTGGACATTGCAGATTGCCTTGAAGGGGGTGTGTGTCTGTTTGTGGATGACATGAACTGATGCAACAGGGTGGACACTCAGGAATGGGTGGAAAGAATGCAGAGGGCTATAAGGAGGCTTGAGGCATGTTCAGAATAGTGACAGCTTTCATTTAACATGAAAAACAGGAGTGAGGTATACTGTATCAGCGGCCGTGACCTGCCAGTAACAGACAGGAAAGGGACTTGGGTATCACCATATCGAGAGACCTGAATGTGGCAAAGCACTGCAACAGGGCAGTGGATAGAGGAAGCTAAATGCTGTGCTGCATTCAGAGGGGAGTTACTAGTAGGAGGAAAGAGGTCATAGTACCATTATACACCTGTCTGGTTAGGCCGCATCTGGAATATGGGGTCCAATTCTGCCGACAATATCTCAGAAAGGATGTGGGGAGGCTGAACCCTGTTCAGTGGAGGGCAACAAAGATGGTAAACAGGCTCATCCACCGGTACTATGAGGAAAGGTTAAGGGAACTGAACATGTACTCCTTGGAGCAGAGGAGGTAAAGGGAGGGCATGATCAAGACTTTCAAGTACCTAAAAGGTATAACACAAGTGCCATTGGAGAGCATCTTACAGCTGACAGGAAAGCAGAGGACTAGGGGACATTGATTGCAGATTGTTGGGGGGACAGTTGAAGGTGAACCTTAGGAAGCACTATTTCACAGACAGGGTGGTGAAGATTTGGACTATACTCCCTGCGGAATCGCTTGGAGAAACGACAGTTGGAGGGGTCAAAAGAGCACTACCATGAACATACACCTCGTACATCTGAGCATCAGTGTGCATACATACAGCTGTACAAGTGAAGCACCACATTTAACCCTTGCTGTGCTGTGGGCTGATCTATCAGTCCAAAATTCCTATGTGTTCTAATTCTTTCGGCAGCGTAAGGGTTAATTAACAACTAGAAATGGGTCTTGTAAAAGAAAACAATTAAATCTTCTACAATACATTGTCATAACAGGAAAACAGGCAATATTTACCACGGGGGAAACCTGGGTCCCAGTGCTGCAAACAGAAGTGTTAGCATCTTCGTGTGCTCCAGAATCAAAGGACTGCAAGAATTTGTCATCTGGCTCCTCTGAAGGACAAGGTTCACACATTACTTCATCATCTTCCTCCACGGGAAGGAAACATCAGTGAGCAGCTGTAATTTAAAAATGAAAAGGACCTTGAAATCCAACAGTACAAGTCTGTACATCATCCACCTGTAAATGAAAATGTCATGCTTTATAACCATGGTATTCCCCATTGAAAAAAACACATGCACCGCAAAGTCTAAAAGATGTGTTATGTGACATAACATCATCCAATCACAACAGGCCAGAGATCCACGAGTTCGGCCTGTGGTGGCTCAATGCAGCTGCATACAGTGGCATGCCAGGCAACAACTGTCCACTGTTTAGGGACAGGGATAGTGATCAGGTCTAGGGAAAAGGAGGCGGTAACAGTGCTTCTCATGGGGGATTCCATGATTGGGGGATCATGTGGAGGGGGAGGGGGAGACTCTGGTGTTAAGTCCAGGAGTATATCTGGTTTGATGGTGCATCAGGCAAAACATCTACTCTATTCTGTAACGCTGGAGTGTGGTGGGACCCCTGACATATTAGTGCACCTGGGTAAAAACGATATAGCTGGGAACAGTGAGGTGGACATTGAGACTAGGTGTAGGGAGATGGCCAGGGTCTGTCAGCACATGGTGTACTCGGTCTTCTTCTCGGAGATATTGCCGGTGCATAGGGCCAGTGTGGAGAATAAACCCAAAAATAAAGGATGTAAAGTCATAAGGCAATTCTAGGGGGTGGGGGTGGAAAGAAGTAGGCTGCTGGTTAACTAGGATCTGCAGCTTATCCATTAGGTAGGGAAATGGGCAGACTGGGTGGGCCAAGCGGTGCTTATCTGCCGTCAAATTCTAAGTTTCTATGTTTAAACGTATGGCTCAGTGAATGCTGCAAGGCCAGGGAGTGTGGGTGCGTGGGTGGGTGAATGGGGTACGACCTGGGAGGACAAGAAATTGTACGCAAGGGACAGGCTCAACATTAGCACTGAAAGAAAAGAGGTCCTGCAGCTTACACTGGCAGAATTCATCCGCTACAGGTAGGATTTAAACTTGTAGAAGGGAGGAGGGGGCTCCCTGGCAGGCCAGGCCAGGCCAGAAAGTCCCTGGCATTGTCCAACAGGCGGGGATGGGCACAGGGCAGAAGCACATGATAGTGCAAAAGGTGTACTTGTAGGCATGGAACAGGGAGACCTCAGGGCAGAGGGAGGGCAAGGGGGCACACTGAAGGGTGGTCCTGATTAAAGACAGGAGCATGGGAAACAAGATGCCACAGCTTCAGGGGATGTTGGTGGAGAGGGGTGTATGTGGCGGCTGTCACAGAGATTTGGTCCATTTCGAGACATGGTTGGGACCTAAACCTAGTAGGGCATACCATGTGCAGAAGGGATAGGGTGGAGGGAATGGGAGGTAGCATTTATCATTAGGGATGGCATAAGGATAAGCAGAAGATTAGAAGGGGGAAGGGTTCTTCGGGTATATCAGGGAAAGAAAAAAAGGGAAGAGGCAGATTAGTAGGCTGAGGATGGGGAGTGGGTGGGTGGAGGAGGAGGGGGAGAAGATGAAGGTAGTAAATTATTTTTTTTTCACTCGGTCTTTAACAAAGAGAAGGTGGGGCCGGCATATTAAGGGTGGAGGGAAGAGGAACCAGCAGATGAAGTGGGGGAAAGGGATGTTGAAATCCACAATGGGAGGGTGTGGGAAGACCTCAAGGCCCTAAGAGTGGATAAAGCACCAGGCCCAGATGCGATACATCCCAGGGTGCTTAAGGAGCTGGCTGACACCCTGGCCGCACCCCTGGCAGACCTTTTTACCTGCTCCCTGCAATCGGGGTGGGTGGGTGCCTCATGACCGGAGGATGGACGATATTGTGCCTATACAGAAGGGAGGCTCGTGAGAGGACCCAGGAAACTATAGGCCAGTTACCCTGACGTCGGTAATGGGCAAAGTGGTGGAGGACATCTTGAAGGAGAGGCTGGATGGGGTTCTGAAGGCACGAAGGCACCTAGATGATCACCAGCATGGCTTTCTTAAGGGCAGATCGTGTCAGACCAACCTGGTGGAGTTCTAGGAAGGGGTGACGAGTGCGCTGGATTAGGGCAGGCCAGTGGGTGTCCTCTTTCTGGACTTCTCCAGGGCATCTGACTCAGTGCCACATCATGGGCTACAGGGGGCGCTGGAGGATATGGGGGTGGGGGGGCAGATGGTCAGGTGGATAGGAAACTGGCTAGTGGTGCGTGTACAGAGGGTGAGGGTGGGTGGACGAGGTCTCATCCTCCAGGAGAGTCATTAGCGGGATCCCACAGCAGTCAGTACTGGGCACACTCCTGTTTAATGACTATATCTCAGACATCAGAAGCGGTATCAGGAGTGGGATGAGCCTCTTTGCCGATGACTCGAAACTGTGGGTGGTGGTGGAACAGAAGGAGGGGAAGCTGGCTCTCCAAGAGGACCTGGACACTCTGGGGAGGTGGTCACAAACCTGGAAGATAAAGTTTAATGCTGGGAAATGCAGGGTTCTGTACCTGGGAGTCAAAAACCCAGCTCATGTATACACCTGGGGGGGGGGGAGTCACTGCAGGTTTCTAGGTGGGAGAAGGACCTCAGGATGGTGATGGATGACAAAATGAATAACTCAGAGCAGCATAGAAAGGCTTTGGCCAAAGAAAATAAAATGTTGGGGGTGTACAGCCAGTGGGATAACCTCAACGAGTCGACAGGTGCTCCTTCCGCTGCACAACTGGCTAGTTAGACCACACCTTGAATACTCCATGCAGTTTTCATGTCCCTACTTAAAGAGAGACATTGAACTACTTGTTGCCCTCCTCTGTACCCTCTCAAAGGAATAAATAGGGTAAGCCTGGAGGGGGTGCTTCAGCGGTGGGAGTTAGGGGCCACCAGGGGACACTCAATGAAGCTGGCCTGACAACTGGAGCAAAGGCATGCAACCTTGTGATGTTTAGCCTAGGAAAACAGACCCTTGAGCTACTGGATCAATGAAGCTGGATGGGGGTAGACTGAGGGGGGAAACAAGGAGACGCTACTTCACTGAGAGGACGGTGGAGCCCTGGAATGTGCTGCAAAAGAAGTTTGTGGTTGCTACAACTGTGTAGGTGTTCAAGAAAGGCTGGGATAGGTATAGGGGGAGGGTGCATCCCACAGCCACGATGGGGGTTAGGGGTTAAAATGGTGCCTTGGGAAGACACTGATCATCGAGCAGACTCGATAAACCATAGGGACTAATCTGCTGGCTTCATAGTATGTTAGTACGCAAGAGGAGGTTGTGGGAATAAAACACAGGTCTGCTGGATGTACCAAGCTCAGTACTATAACCATAACCTGTAGGCTATACTTACAGATCCTGATGCATTCACTCCCACCCCCCCACTCACACCACATGTTGGTCAGGGATAATATGACCCTATGCCATCATAATATTTACAGGTAGTATGACCATCTGAACCGTTCGATTTATGATTGTGTGAAAGACACAATACTTGACACAGCACAGTGCCCACAAGCTCATGACACAGATGCAGGACGTACAGAAAAGGATGCACTTCAGTGTGTTGGTGGATGGTTGCACAAAAAATAAGGGAACATCCGTATTTCATTACACTTTTTTACGCCAGTGGTGGCACTTTAAATAATGGAGGTTATTACTCATCATATGTAAAATCAAGGAAAAAGTGCATACAATATGGAATTTAGGAATAAAAAATAAGTTATAGCATATAACTTATTTTGTACCTTTATAACTTATAGGGGTACAAGCATGGCTACTACTTTATTTTTGGAAGCGCCACAACCTGGACAATAATGTTTCTGCTAACAGTGGTACATACCTCATCAATTTTTCACTTTCTTAAGAAGGCACTATATCTCCTGCTGGGTTTGGCAGGGCTGTGCGATGGATTCTCAATTCTTTGTGGTACTACACCCTTACATAGATCCAGCCTTTCATAACCACACTGTCTTGCCGGATCAGGAAGCATGGCAGGGTGCAGGAGGAGGAGGAGACCAACGTGTGGCTGTCTGTCTGTGTTTGTCTCTGTCAGTAGTTTAGTTTTTGTGGATTTTCATGTGTTTCTGCTTGGAGGAACTGGACCATTCTTGGACGTGACATCTATGAACGTTTCCTGGACTAAGAAACTGTAAAACGTCACCACCAGATATTAGCATTCTCATCATAAATCAACTTTTTTTGGAAGCCATCAAAAGCAAAACTAAGGTCAGTAAATATGTTATACAAGCTCTGAGTTGTGAAGTGCTGCATTGAATCCACATTTCCGTCTGACCTGTTCCTTAAAGAATCTGTGCTTGTCTTTGAGGTCTATTCACAACCATTTTTTTTTTTTCAAAACAATTTCTATTTGGTTTTTCCATGAAAAATACATATAATGAGTCAGATCAATTTAAATAAAGGTACTGCATATCTCCCTATACAATATTGTGACTTTACAATATTCTTAAGAATAATCATGAGACTATTATCCAGACAATACATTTACATGGGTACACAGTAAAATTAATTAGTTACCATAGAACTACCTAAGAGAATGACAAATAATACTATTACTGTAATAATCATAAATACTAAGAGTAATAACTCAACTCTTATTTAGCCAGTAAAAGAAGGCTGCCCAATCTGCTTCATATTTATGCAGTGTCTTATTATTGAGATATGTCTCATTCGTTCATTAATGGCTGTCTTTGCTAATGAATTAGTCCATTCCTGCAGGTCTGGGGGATGTGTATCCTTCTAGTGTAGTAATATGAGTCTTTTAAAGCATAAAAGAGCTACCAAAAGCCATCTCTTTTCCGGACCTGACAAAAAATTTAAGGTCTCCGTATTTCCTAAAATAAATATCCCTGGATCGAAAGGGAAGTACATCACAACCATTTTGGAGAACAAAGGAAAGACACTAACAAGGGATTTTTACATTCTGCATATGCCCCAGGACAGTGTTCATCACTTTCAGGAATTTAACATATTCTGGGTCTTTGATCTACAGTAACAACAGTTTGCTGGTCCCCAGTGGTTCACCATTTCCTGTGGATTTGATTATTTCTCATCATTTGTCTCCTGGTACCTTGGACAAGATTAATATATTACGTATGCACCTACCCGATCCCAGTAGCTGCACTGATAAACATCTGACCACGGTTTTACACTGCTCATCAAGCCTCCCCCTCGAGGAAAAAGCGCACCTGCTCCCGTGCGACCGTCATGTACCATCTACTTCACTCTCTTGTCCTACTATTGCTGCTTCTATCAGGGAATGTGCACCCCAACCCTGGACTCACCCCCACTAGACTGCCTAAACACAAAGGGCAACTCACTATTGTCTCTTTAAACATCAACAGTCTCCTATTCAAGTTCTCCCAATTCCAGGCTTGAGCACAGGTGACTAACCCAGACATTTTCACACTCACAGGAAACCTGGCTTTCCCCGAAAATCCTGGATGCATCAATCTCCCTCGATAGAAACAACTCCTCCAGGCAAGAAAGAACCACTAAACGTGGAGGAGGGTGCCTAGTCTATACCAAATCTGGAATAAAGGTGCAGGCCCTTGACTCCAGCCTACACACAAAAGAGGTCCAAATCCTGAATCTTAAGCTAAGCATAGGTCAACAGAACAAAACACTGCTGCTTTCTACAGTATATACCCCCTGGGCACCAAACTACCGGACTAAAACTAGTCGCAGACAACCTGCAGCAGTCAGGTACTAATTTGGAGAAGATCATTATAGGTGACTTTAACATAAACTGGCACTCCCCGAAGGAGACAAAAGCCAGGGATCTAATATCCAGCTTATTCATAACCCAGATGGTAACCGATAACACTCAAATCTACTACAAAACAAGGAGCAGCTTTCCCTATAGACTGGCTCCTGTCCACACATCCAGAGCATATATCAGATGTCACCATTCTGCCTGACAGCCTCAGTGATCATTCCCAAGTGAAGTGCACCTGGACAAACAATTTCACCAAAGGCCCACCCAAGGTGTCCAAAAATCACTGCCTGAGGCTGGGGCTACTTGACCATTTCAAGAGTATCTATCACAACTGGACTGGTCTCCTTTGGCAGGAGATACTGATGGTAATGAGGCCTTGAATTAGTTCATAACGACCTTCAACCATGCTTGTGATATTTTTGCTCCATACAAAACAAAGAAAGTCAGGGGTACCTCCAACCCATGGCTCACTAACCCCCTTATCGGTTTAATGAAGAATAGAGACAATCTCTGGCACATTGCAAAATCTTCTGGAACTCCTGCGTCACTCATCGCCTACAGGGCAGCTAGAAACGCCTGCATCAAGCTCATTCGGAAGGCAAAAGCTTCCTACTATAAGGACCTCTTAAGCAAGAGCTGGGGCTCCGGTAGGGAATTCTGGAACTCCATCAAATCCCTAACAGGAAAGACCCCTAAGGCCCCACCCGATCTACTAGTAACAAGGAAGGGTCCCCTACAGGAACCCACTGATATCACAAATGAGCTCAACCACACTTTCACAGACCTATCTGGAGTACTCCCTGCTGACTACTTTAAAGATCGGCTCGGGCAACAACACCCCACTACCCCTCTTAACCTCCCAGTGGATGCCATACCACCTTTCTACTTCAAGCAGGTCACCGAGTCTGAAACCATCAAGTGCATTAAGAGGGTTCTTGGCAAGACCAGGATGGGGGCTGATCTAGTGGATATGAAACTAGTGTGTCTTCTCCTGAACAAATTGGCTGGTCCCATCTTAATGATGTGTCCAAAACTATGGAAGTTAGCCAACGTCACGCCTGTCTTTAAAGCTGGGAACAAAACTCTAACGTCCAACTACAGACCTATATCCATTCTACCACCCCTCTCTAAAGCACTTGAAAGAATGGTCTCGAAGCAGCTTACAGAGTATCTTGATAAATATAACTTACTTTGCCCGCAGCTGCATGGGTTCCGGAAAAAGCACTCCACACTTACCGCCCTTGTTGATTACTCTTCCCAGCTTTATAATGCCTTAGATAATGAGGACGCACTTGGCTCAGTCTTCATTGACCTTACAAAGGCCTTTGACTCTGTTAACCACGAACTACTCCTAAACTGCCTCCATTCAACAGGCCTATCCCCGGACACGGTACTGTGGTTTGGAAGCTACCTCACAAACAGGTCACGATGAGTCAAAATTGGAGACACCCTAGCATCTGCTAAGGAATTGTCCCTCGGGGTCCCACAGGGCTCTATTCTTGGCCCACTTCTTTTCAGCCTCTTCATCAACTCTGCACCATCTGCATGTATAGCACACACTATTCTCTATGCTGACGATGCAGTGATATCGGTCGCTGGGAAAGATCACAATTACATCACAACCGAACTCCAAGACAGCTTCCTCAAGCTTGAATCCTGGTTCACACAAAACTAACTACTACTAAACCATAAAAAAACTAAGAGTCTACTCTTCTCTACCTCCCAAAGCAAAAAGAAATACCAGCCTTTGCTCATTCAGAACCATAAGGGTGAAACACTGGAACAAGTAACAAAGTTCAAATACTTGGGCATCCCCTTTGACGATACACTAACCTTCTCCAGCCATATAGACTCAGTTGTCAAGTCAGCGAATAAAAAACTTGGGGTCCTCTATCGCCATAGGCACTCTATGACACCTGCTGCTCTGAAACTTGCCATCGGTAATTCAGTGATGTCCTCCATAGATTATAGGCTGCCTATCTATGGGGCAGGCACTAACCCTGCCCTAAACAGGGTCAGCACACTACTAAACAAGGCCCGTTGACTATCAACAGGGGCTGCCCAGGACACCCACACCTGCATGCTCTATACCAAAACTGAGTGGCTTCCACTCCATCTTAAAGCACAATACCAAACCTACCTACTTCTGAAAAAAGTGCTTCTTGGGCTTCCCCCCCTGCGCTGGGCTGCCTCTTTATGCCAGCAGTTCCCACCAAATCAACAAGAAGCACGGCTACAGACAGGTTGTTGATTCCCTTCAAAAGGACAAAACTCGCCCAGATCTCCATCCTGTACCAAGGACCAAAATGGTACAATGAGTTACCTGCTAGCCTCACAGAATTATCCAAGATTATTACCTTCAAATCTGGGCTCAGATCCCTTCTTGACGCAAAAAAGAACTGTGCTTGCCTGCACTAATATGGCAGAATTTCAGCCACCCAACCCTCTCCCTTTCACCACCCCCTTTTTATCTCATCAACCCCCCCATCCCTGAACAAGGCCCACTCGGCTGACAAACCACTTCCACCACGACAACGTCATCCATGGCTGACTCCCCGCCCCCCAAGGCTAGACAGACCAACTAAATAGTGAACTATAAGGCTGAACCCTATCCTCTTCAATCTTTAGTTGGATATATAAGATTTCTTTGGTATTTGAATGTCTGTGTAACTGTTTTCTGTTCTCTGTAAACACTGTTATATTTATAATGTTTGTACAACAATGACCTGGAACTTTTGAAAACGAGTCCTGGGCTCAAAGGTATTAATCCTAAACTGAAAAAAATAAAAATAAATAAATAAAAATCACCTTGATCAAAGTGGTCCTTCGCACACAACGCTTCTGTCACTAGGCTTCCAGCTCAGTTCTCTACAACATGCCATGATCCAAACACACTGCAGTTTCTTACACTTTGGAAATGTGAAGAATGACTTGCCACTGTTGTCACCATTCTTACAATTTGGAGCTACACAGTACACTATTATGTCAGTCACAGTACAATAAATTTATATATAGAGAACACACTGAATGCTGCGTGTGCAGCAAGCAAAATAATCAATGGACACAGCACTTCAAAGAACTTTAGCTGCAAAGTATAAAGAACTACTGTGTCACTGAAAGAAAATAAAATCCCGATTAATACTTAAGCTGAGCTGTCACTAAAATAGCATAGGAACACTTGCACCGGTATGCTAATAACAAGTCTGCAAGCACTATAGAAATAAAACATGAGACACAACAAAATCACTTTTTGGGGGAAGTTTATTTGACTGACATGAATCAAACACTACATGATTGGCTGTCATAATTAATCTTGACACCTTTGCCCACCAAAATAGTATCAATAACAGGGGATAGGCGCCAAAAAATGGTCCCGAACACGGAGCTACATTTTCTTCCATTGACTTGCATTGTATTAGCCAAATACAGCACTTAGGTATCTCCGGAATGGTGATAGTGACGACATGGATCGCTCGCACTGCCGGAAACCCACGAGTAGTGCTGCACAAGTAAACAAACGGGGACAGCATGACAGAGCTCCAAAAATGGACTAATAAATCATGCCAGGTACAACTTTTTTTACAAAAATGGTGCGATTAACATTAGAAACACCTAAGGAACTGTATGTGAGCTGCAAATGGCGATTTGTGGCATTGCATGTCACCTTTAACTAAGTCTAGTGGGAGTTCCAAATTCCTCTGTCATTAATCGTGTAAAAGAGACCGTCTGTCTGTGAGTGCTGACAGCTGCTGTTCACTGTGTGGTCCCAAAGTCAGTGTAGCTTTTGTACTCAGAAGGAAATATCCGATTTTTTTTTAATCAGTTCATAGAATTATTTTTTGAAGATGCAGGCAGAGGAACATTTTGAGGAGGGGTGATTGCCAAATGGTGCAAACGGACGAGAGGAAGGGGTGATTGCAGTATATATTCATCTGCATTTCTAAAGTTTCTCCAGGAAAAACATGGATTACTAAGGTGATTTACATCCCCTTCCCCAGTAATCTGAGTGTGCTGTGGTTGTTCCATGGCTTTAACCCATTCCCTTATGTAGATAGATACTCCTCCTCCTCTGCTTTTACACTCCCTGACCCTCCTGTAGATTTTCTACACTGGTATGTGGAAATCCCAGTCATGGTCAACTGTGTATCATGTGACTGTGACCGCACCCCCCAAAAAAAATAATCCAGGTGTCCCTCTTCCATCAAGGCCACAAGTTAGAGAAACTCGATACTCAAACTGCATGCATTTATACACATCATCATCCATTTTTGGATGACCCCACCAATTTTAATCCCATCCAAGTACTTACTGACATTGCCTTTTTCTCCGTTTAACCCTACACTGCCCCCTGTTGACCTCTCCACCTTGGCGTTAGCATTGCTATCTACCTAATTTTTGGTGAGGAAGGGTTGTTATTCCCTTCTCCCAGCCTCCACCCTTGGCTAGTTTAAATGTTTGCCAATGAAGCATTTTAACCTATCAACCATATTCCTCGCTCCCCTACTGGACAGATGCAGACCATCGTGCAAGTTACAGTCTATATCCCTCCAGGGGCACATACATTCACCAGTGAAGGCAAAACCATGAGGTCCACAGTAGTTTTTCAACCATTCATCGAAACCCAGGTTGCTGAGTATCCTAGCCTCACACATGCCATAGGCAGGCAACACCTACGAGAAGGTTACTATGCGTGCTACTTGTCTAAGGCACCTCACCAAATTCCACAACTTCCTCATGCACAACTCTGACCCCATTTCCAACCAGGTCATTTGTCCCTTAAAGGTGACAATGATATGCAGATCCCTCTCCTAATCAACGGCTCCCATGATCATGAGGATTTGCTTCCTATCCATCCAGTCGATGGCGCAGGGCAGACACCTTACCTCCATCTCCCACCATCCTTCACCTTATTCTGCATCACACTAGCCATCCACACAAATATGACACATTACGTGTATGATTTTAGGACTGCATATATGATTACAACCCCCCCAAAAAAATTCAAGTTAGGTGAACGCCACTCACTACCAACCCGACCATTGCCAGCCACACCCTACGCACACACTTCCTATCGGACCCCCTCACGATGGGTGTTATACTAAGGAAGGGTGAACAACCTTCCTAGTCAAGGAGAGCTGTCTTTTGAGTGCTCTTACCTATGCCCACTCACCCTCCCCCTTGCCGGGTACCAGATAACCCCATGACAACACTGGAAATGGGTCATCAGCGTGACACAATGTTACTCATCCAACACATCAGATCTCGACGCCACCGATCTGACCTAACAGGGCTTTGTAAAAATTTTACTTTATCTGCTTCACATGACCGCTCGTAACCATCTTCGTCGTTATGGACACTCTCCACGACTGTAGTCAGCTCACCATCTAAATTTTCACTAACATCTGAAGTGTCTACGCACGTACTATGTGCAGTGCCCAAAGGATGCCTACCAAGTATACTACTCAGTTCTTTGTAAAATTTAATTTTGTCACCTGATGCTCCACTTTTACCTGTGACCCTACGGCATTGGTAAAACATTTTCTTCAAAGATTTCCATTTATTTATTTATTTATTTATTTTATTTATTTAGCTTTTGTTGACCGGGTAAGTGCACTAGACAAATCCTGCCTATTTTCAGGCACGACCCGGGGGAAGGGGATACAGATGAATGCCAACTGACTTTGAAACCAGATTAAGCTGTTGGTGGTATTTGTAGTGAATGAGGGAAATTTGGACAGGACACCGGGGAAATTCCCCTACTCTTTTTCGATAAGTGCCATGGGATCTTTAACATCCACATGAACTACCACCAATCCAGGCAGATGGGACCTCGGTTTAACGTCTCATCCGAAAGACGGCATCTCAGAAGTGCAGCACCCCTCTCATGCTGCACTACAGTGTCAGTACTGGGATATTAACCCAAGTGCCAGATGTGGGAACTGAACCCACAGCCCTTTGATCTCCCGGCCTCAGAGATTAGTTTGGAGCTGTTCTATTGAATGCACAAACCCCTTACTGGACATCTCATTTTGAATTTTTTTTTAAATATCCCCATTCCTACATGTTTTCCCATCAGTTAGCTGCATTATATCCAAGTCAACAAAACTGTCCAAAATGACTTTTGTCTCTTCATCAGTCCAGTAATAATTAATGATGGAGCTATTCCCTGCCTCTTCCATCATTTAGAAATTAAATTATTCTCACAGAAAACTGTACTAATTCAAAAATTAAACACTAAATAAAAACAATACCAGCTCTAACTTTTATTAACTAGCTGGTAACAATGATGTCCCCGACTTATAATTATGCCAGACTAAACCTATCAGCATAACACTGTACCGATGCTCTCTCAAAAGACTGTCACTTTAAATTGACTGCCTGAAGACTGTCAAAAAAATTGAGGGAACATAAACTCCTCCCTCTTGACGTAGACGTCATCACATTGGGAAGCGCTGTGTTAGGAGATAAGACTGTGAGGTGCATTTACATGCAGCTAGTTACCGGGTACCTAGCAAGTTATCCAGCCCTTCTTACCAGGTAAGCCGGCACTCAGATACTTAGTAACTGAACGTTTACATGCAGCGTCCGTTACCAGAGTACACTAGGAGATCTCCGCTAAGAGAACAGTTACCCGATAGCGGCAGCTGCATGTAAACGTAGTGCATGATTGCTGGTGTTGGAGCAGAAAGTACAGTACATAAGAAATTACCGTAACAGTAGATCTTCGAGAGAGGCTCTTGCAGTAGGGTAATTACATATAGGACTGACATCGGCAGGCGGCAGGATCCCACGGAAAAATTTCTAGCTAGCAGTCCCTGGCGAGGGACCGCACCCACGTTAGGTGACCAGCATCAGGAGATGTCGGTATAAAGGGGTGGTCCCTGATGCCCGCCTCCCAGTTCTTTCCCGCCACAGGCCAGAAGAGGCCAGACGAGAGAGGAGCGGATATTTCCCTCAATGGAAAAGGAGCTGAAAAAGCTTAGGGGGATGGAGGGCGGGAAGGTATTACCTACTGCAAGAGCCTCTCTCGAAGATCTGCTGTTACAGTACGTTCTTATGTTACTGTACTATCTTATTTTGAGAGGGCTCTTGCAGTAGGTAATTACATATAGGACTGAGTCCCATGCAGTCTGGAACAAGGAGAAGCACCGGGAGGAGGAAATCTACTCCCAAGTAGGAGCTCTAGCTGTGCAAGCCTTAAGATAAGAGGCCTTGCAGGACAGCCAGCCCGAAGCCTGCTCTACGGCGAGAGGCAATATCCAAACTGTAGTGTTTTGTAAAGGTATGGACGGAGGTCCAGGTGGTGGCAGCACAGATATCTGCCGCTGACACATTCTTGAAACAAGCCGCTGAGGCAGCGACTCCTCTGGTGGAGTGGCCTCTTACTTGACCCGGCAGGGTATTGTTGTACTTGTCATAACAGAAAGTGATGCAATGAGCCAACCATTTAGATAGGCATTGCTTAGAAACAGCATTGCCTTCTCTTTTGGGTGCAAAAGAGACAAACAATTGATCGGTCTTCCTGAGATCTTTTGTTCTGTTAGTGTAGTATCTCAGAATCCGATGAACATTCATAGTATGGAGTAAATACTCCCCCTGATTGGAGTATTGTGTAGAAAAGGTGGGTAAGTCTATGGACTGGTTTAGAGTAGACTCCGCTACTACCTTAGGGAGAAACTTAGGGTAAGTGCGCAGAGCGACATGTTCCTTGTGAAAAATCAAGTATGGAATTTTACACATCAGGGCCTGGAGCTCGGAAATTCTCTGAGTGGAAGTAATAGCCACCAGGAAGACAGTCTTCCATGAAAGGAACTTCAAGTCTGCTGAAGCTGCCGGTTCAAAGGGAGGCAGAGTAAGTTTCTCGAGAACAAAGTTCAAGTCCCAAGCGGGAGCAGGAGTACGTATAGGAGGTCTCAGATGGAGGACCCCTCTAAGAAAAGTCTTAGAGACCTCCAGTTAAGCAAATGTCTTGTCTGCAAAGGGGATATGATAGCCCGAGATGGCGGCCATGTGGACTTTCAGAGAAGAATGACTAAGACCCAGGTCAAAAAGATGGCATAGGTACTCCATCAGAAGCCCCGCTGAACAGGAAAAGGGTTCCATGTCCTTAGAGGCAGCCCAGATAGTGAACCTTTTCCACTTCATGGCGTAGGTAGATCTAGTAGAAGGTTTTCTAGCCTCTACCAAAATCTCTGCCACTTGGGGAGAAACACCAAAGCAGGATTGAGCTAAGTCTGCAGGAGCCATGCATGTAGCTGAAGAGATTTGAGGCCTGGATGGACCAGGGTCCCCTGATCCTGGGTCAGCAAACCTCGTGATAGAGGAAGAGGACAAGGATGATCCTCTGAGTATTGTTGTAGAAGACAGAACCAAACTTGCCTGGGCCAGAAAGGAGCAATCAGAATCATTCGTGCTCCTTCTGAAGCTAGTTTCTGTAAGACTCGTGGGATAAGTAGAATTGGGGGAAAGGCATAGACGAATCTGTCCTTCCAGTCTAGAGACAGAGCGTCTCTCCAGAAAACGTCTCACTCTGGAATGAGTGAGCAGAAGACGGGATGCTTTGCGTTTAGAGGGGATGCGAACAGGTCGACCTGTGGTGTTCCCCAAAGTTGGAAGATACTGTCTAGGAACCCTTGGTCCAGTTCCCACTCGTGAGCCAGAGCAGACGAGTGACTTAGCTTGTCTGCCAAGGTGTTGTCGACTCCCAGAACATGAATTGCCGTGAGGTGAAGGTTGTGTTGTGTTGCCCAATCCCAAATCCTCTTTGCTTCCCTGCAAAGAGGGTAGGAATGAGTCTCCCCGTTTGTTGATGTACTAAACCATGCACATGTTGTCCATCTGGACGGCTAGGTGGCCGGGAAGGATGTATGGGTGAAGGGCCTGGAGAGCGTACAACACTGCCCGAAGCTCAAGCACATTGATGTGGAGTGTCTGTTCGAGCTTGAACCAAGAGCCCTGGGTCCGATGGTGACCTAGATGGGCTCCCCAACCTTCGCCCGAGGTGTCTGTGGTTAGAGTCTGGGAGGGGGAAGGATGAAAGAAAGGAACTCCCCAAAGCAGGTTCTCTCGGACCATCCACCATTGCAAGTCTCGAAGCATCGGCGAGGAGACTAGAACTGGGTGATCTAAGTCGTCCACTAACTGATCCCATTGGGAGCGGAGAGTCCACTGAGAAACTCTCATGTGAAGCCGAGTGCGAGGAACTGTTGGGATAGTAGTTGCCATGAGCCCGAGAAGGCGAAGAACCGACCTTGCACTGACCCGCCTGTGGCCGGACAACAGACTTATTTGAGCGTAGAGAGTGGACGCCTGGTCCGGTGGCAGGAAGGCCCTGCCAATGGTCGTGTCTAGAATCGCCCCGATAAACTGTAGTCTCTGAGATGGGATCAAGTGAGACTTGGAATGGTTGATGGTAATACCCAGGCAGGCAAAAACCTGCTGGGTAAGGGTGAGGCAGCGCAGGAGTTCCTCCCTGGACGAGGCCGCCAGGAGCCAATCGTCCAGGTACGGGAAAACCTGCACCCCCCGGGTATGCAGGTAGGCTGCCACCACTGCTAGGCATTTGGTAAATACTCGGGGAGCTGAGGATAGGCCAAACGGAAGTGCCTTGAACTGGTAGTGGTCCCCCAGAACGCAAAACGAAATTACTTGCGATGAGACGGGTGAATGGAAATGTGCAGGTAAGCATCCTGCATATCCAGAGCACATAGCCATTGTCCCGACTGAAGAAGGGGCAGAAGGCTCTGCAACAAGAGCATTCTGAACCTTTTGTATTCCACAAAAAGATGCAGGGAACTGAGATCTAGAATAGGTCTGAGATCTCCTATCTTCTTTGGGACCAGGAAAAAATGGGAATAGTAACCCGTCCCTTGAAGATGAAGGGGGACGGGTTCTATTGCATCTTTCAGTAGCAGAGCTGAAATCTCTTCCTGGACCAAGATGTTCCCGTGAATATGACGACTTTAGAGGGGGTGGCGAGGCGGTTTCTGTAGAAACTCTATCGAGTGTCCTTCTGCGATCAGCTGGAGCACCCAAGAATCTGATGTTATCCTCTCCCATCCCGGAAGGTGGAGGGAAAACCTCCCTCCTACCAGTTCCTCCGAGGAGTCCGGAGGCTGTGGGAGAAGAGAGGAGTCAGGTGGTGTGGGGCAGCGCTGCAGCTGAAGCACCCAGTGCTTTTTTGGGCGGGGGGAGCTTAGCAGCTGTGGGGGCCTGACGTTTTGTGGCCCGCCTTCCCTTGGGTTTCGCCTTGGGCCGATTCCGTCTGTGAAAGGGATGGCGCTGCAGCTGGTGGGGGTGGTACATGGAGTCAACGGACTTCAGTGCCATCCCCTTCTCCTGCAAATCGGTGATGATGTCCTTGACATCGCCACCGAAAAGCACCGACCCCTGGAAGAGCGCTCCCTGGATAGCGGACTGCACTTCCGGGACCAACCCTGACACACAGAACCAAGCATGATGACATAAGCCTACGGCGAAAGCTGAGCTCCATCCAGCAGTGTCCACTGCATCACAGGTCGCATGAAGCATGTGTCGACCGGCCGAACGTGCAGAGCAGACAAAATCAGCCAGCTCCTGCTTGACCTGAGAGTCCAGCAGGGAGTTTAGTTTGGTTTCCACCTGAGTAAGAATGGCCTTCTGGTAGTCCCCCATATGACCGACATAGTTTAGGGCCCTAATCCCCAGCGTGGAGGAAGCGAAGATCTTCTTTCCATACTGGTACAGTAGGCGGGATTCTTTGTCAGGCTGCAACGAGCTGAGATGTTTTGGGTTAGCCGACCGGCCGTGAGCGGCGCTAATCACTACCGAGTCAGCATGGGGGTGAGAATCTAAAAAATCAACACCCTCAGGAGCCTGGTATAGCCTATTCAACTCCCGCGAAAGTGGGGCTAGAGCCGACGGCTGCTTCCAGATCATGGTAACAAGGTCGGCGTGAGGCTCTATCCAGGGTGGCACCAAAGTAGGAGCTGTCACGGGCAGATCCAGATGTTCAGCGAGTTCCAACCACTGATGGTCTGGTTCCGAAGAGTGCCACTGATGAACCTCCTGGATTTTTCATAGCAACTCCGTAAAGGAAGGATCTTCCGGAGGAGACTTCGAAGGAGTCCTTGGCCTGGGCTTCGACGGAGAGCGTGGCTCATCGTCCCTTTCGGAGCAACCGTCGGAGGAATCCGAGGAGTCCGAGGGTGAAGAGGAAGAGGAAAAAGACTCCCTTTCCCGACCCAGGGGAGGAACGGACCCCTTGGGAAGCACCCAAGGAAGTGTATCCTGCCCCTCTCCGGACCCAGAGGGGAGAGTCCTGGTGTCCGGAGGTGGTGAGGGAGTGTGCCGCCGCAGACGTACGGGAACCTGAGACGGCACCGTCATCGGTAGGTGGCTCTCCACCTCCCTGGTGAGCTGAGCCTTGGCCTCAGCCCACCAGGAGGCCAGAGTCTCCTGCAAATCCACCGGCGGCTGTGGGGGCGGTGGAGGAGGAGGAGGAGGGGGATAAGGGTATGGGTTGTATCCATACGGAGAGTATCCAAACCCGGGCCAGAAACCAGGCGCTGGGTGCATTGTGGTGTCGGGTACTGTGAAGGCCGGAAAGACCGCATCGGGTATTGTGGTGCCGGATACTGTGGTCCCGGATACGATGGCGTCAGATAGGATGGAGGGTATCCGGGAGCCAGAAGAGCTACCGGAGCAGACGGCCCAGCCGGCGGCCTCAGGGGCGGTTCCAGATTGGAGGACCCAGAGGTGGGGCGACATCCGGAAGTGGGATGTCGGCGGGAGTCGGTACAACCGCTGTCGGGGCCGGCGTCTGAGGTCCCGGCATCGGAGGTACCGGTGTCGGAGCTGGCATCTGGGGAACTGACGTCAGATCCGGCGCACCTAAAGGAGGACGGTCCGATGGAGGAGGAACCCCAGCGTCACCAGGGGATGGAGGGGAAAATCCCGGTCGGGCTGGGGGACGGTCCTCGGATGGCAGCGAAGGCTGCGAGAACCGGGCCGACGGACGGAGGGTCCGCCGTCGGGTTCTTTCGCCGACCGGCCGAGCCGACGTGCGGTTTTATAGCGAGATCCCGGCGGGCGCCGGAGGAGCCGGTGTCCAACTTATGGGATCCTTCGTCGGAGGCAGACTGAGAGGAAGGATCGGCCTGGTCCGGCCGGAGAGAAGCTGCGCGCCGCCCCGAAGGGTCGTGCGCCTTACCGGTCTTCTCCGCGCAGATGTCAGAGGAGCCGACGTCCGGCTTAACGGAGTCGCCCACGCCAGTAGGCCGCAAGGCTATGGCCGAACCGGGGGCGGAGGCCTACAATTGCCCAGAGGTGCCCGAAAGGCCCGAGCGCGAGCCAGACGGGCGGGCCGACGCCGCCTGAGGAACGGTCCCCCGGAGGGGACGTTACCTGAGTCCCTGCGACTCCCGAGGGAGACGCGGTGGAGGAGCCCTTATCCCGGTGCCTCTCCTTGTCTTTCTTCTTCCGACGGCCTTCCGGGGATGTGGACGCCTGCCTCAGTTTTTTGAGCTCTTTCTCCATCGAACTCATCTTTTTCTTCAAGATGTCGGCTTCCAGGGATTGCTGCCGCCTTTTCCGGGTAGTGGCGTTGAAGCTGAGGCAGTGCTGGCACTTCTCGAGCGGGTGGCCTAGACAGAACAGGCACAGGGAATGGCCGTCCTTGTGTGGGAGTTGGGCGCCGCACGAGTCGCACTTATTTTTGTGCTCGGTGGGTGTAGGGGATGACATACACTGACAATGATCTGACGAAAGTCGAAAAAGTCAAAATTATTCAGTAAAAACCGACGAAGGGAGGCTGACGAAGCAACAAACTTTTCCGCGAGGTGCTGCACGAGCTAATGGCGAGGAAAAGAACTGGAAAGCGAAGGGCTCAGGGACCGCCCTTTATACCGACGTCTCCTGATGCCGGTCACCTGATCGGGGTGGTCCCTCGCCAGGGACTGCTAGCTAGAAATTTTTTCGTGGAGTCCTGCCGCCTGCCGACGTCAGTCCTATATGTAATTACCTACTGCAAGAGCCCTCTCGAAGTAAGATCTCAGCTTCCTACTGTGATGACATACTGTTTACATTTCTCTATTCAAACACTTTGCTTATTATATTTCTACAAAACAAACAACGATAATAATACAGTGAACAGACAATCTGTTTTATACACTGTATATCAATAACAGGCAGCTTAACAATTATAGAAAACATGCAAAAATGCTGTAACATATAACATCCCTGTTCATCCAACAAGTTTCTAATTCATGGTTGACAGTCAACCAATATAATTCACTAAACTTGTCCTTGTATTATTTTTAGACTTTGTGCATGAACTTTTGAATGAGTTTGAATGCACTGTCAGACTGGGTAAACCGGCAGAAGATTGGTATAGGGGAGCACTCCTGTAGCCTTTAACATCCAAATTTGAAGCCACAGACAAACAAACTGCAACTGACCAATGATATGGCAGGAGGCGTTTCAATCGTTGAACAGGGATTGTCATTATGCAGGCAGAAAACCAACATAATTATCAGATGGCCAACGCTCCCTTATTTTACAAACAGCACATGATGGCAGGACGATGCGCACCCTGCGGCCCAACCATCCCCATCACCACCTGACAAAACTTCTGTAAGCCAGAAATCGATGATGGCTATGGAAAAAGGAAAGAATAGTGATGTTACTGTTAATCATATTTACTGACTCTTCAGCTATGATGCTATTGATTGAGTCTAACATGTTACTTTTAAACAAAAAAAAAAGAATAGTGATTAGTTCATTGTCAGGGATAGTAGTTTGCTTTGACAAAAAATATTTCAAATACACTGCATTTCAGTTTAATCTAATTTTCACAATTCAGTTAACCATAGAAATTTGATGTGAATCAACCACAAACCATAACATTACATACAGAGTTCTTATTGTGTTCATCTTTGTATTACAGTTTGTTGTCACTCTAACTTTTACTGCAATTGTAATTAACCTTTGTTGATATATATATATTATATATATATATATATATATATATATATATATATATATATATACATATATAAAAATAACGTATGCGCACAACTCCAGTGGGTGTACCATATGTGGCAAATCCTGATATTCAGCCTGGGATGTGCAGCGCATTGGCTGGCAAAATCCAGAGATGTGCCACATGCCTTGGCTAAAATTTGAGCCTGTAAAAAATGGCTGAAGTGCTAGCCACTCATAGGCAGGCCGCTGGAGTGCAGTGCGCAACACAGCATCCATTGGCTGTGGGTGGCAACCCCCCAAACACCATGCACAAGCACCCACAATAGTTCATAGTAGTTTAGTGGTACCCGCGTCCCCATCCCGTACCCTCAATCTCCGTGATATAATTTATTTGAATGTCCCTGGTGGTCTCTGTGAGTTACTTCTCCCCACCGTAGTTGATCGCCGGTAATAATTTGCACAGAGCCCTGTAGTTCAATGGTCTCTTCATCTTTCAGCCCCACTGAGTCAGTCGATCATCATTTCGGTACCAGTGGTCTCTCATTCTTACAGTGATCCCAGCCCACCCCGGCTCGCCGGGCAGCATACCACTGCGATACCTTCGCTGCTGCCTGCTCAAATGACGGCTGACAGTAAGTGCTGCCAGCTCATTGGTCTACATTGGACCAATGGGCTTGCTATGCATACTGTAAGAGTCAGTCACAAGTTTGTGAATGACACTTGCAGTATGCAAGCATCCCATTGGTCCACAGTGTGACCAATGAGCCTGCAGCACTTCCTGTCAGCTGTCATTTGGTGGCAGCCGCGCTATGCTGCCCGCTGATGAGCGGGGAGGGGAGCTGGGTGGGCTGGGGTCCTGTGTGGTGGGGGTCACTAGACTACCAGGGACCGATATTGGTCAATTTATTCAGCGATAAAATTATGGGATGGGGAGGGGTACCATTACACTACCAGGGCTCTTATTTGAAGATTATTACCGGCGATCGGGGTTATGGGTGAGGAGGGGGAACCACTGGACCACAAGGGACATTAGATTAACTTATTTCATGGTGATCGGGGGTATGAACGGGGAGTGGGGGGGAACCACTGGACCCACAGGGATACTGAAACAATTTATATCATGGCGATCGGTGTTATGGGATGGGGAAGGGGTAATACTGCGGTCCCTGGTACAGGGACTACATGATGTGCAGGGTGCCAGGCGCACTTCGCTGGCCAGTCCTTCAAAACACATACAAATGAGACCATAATGACATGCAAATGGCCCCATTTGTGCCTTGCATACATAATGGCCCCATATGCAAATCCAGGTCTGAATATCAGGAATTTGTGCCCGGCTTTGCACGAGTTGAGCTCAAGAATTCCCATTCCTGATATTCAGACCTGTCTGGGGGATGCGCCGGCGCATTGTATTTACCCCGTGCACATTATTTGTTATATTCAGAAGAGATGTGCCATGGCGCATCTCTTTTTAATATATCCCTTACTTGCTCCAGCACAACTCAGTTGCGCTGCTCCACCACTTGCGCCATTGTCAGGCGCAATTATGCATATCAGGACCCATGGGTACAAATAATGCTGTGACATTTTTAACAAAGAGCACCTTTCATCTTGGCCATTATCAAACCTTCTTGGCACATTAGAAAGTAATCTGTGGAATTTAATGCATAAAATAACAAATTTCATAACAGCGATAATAGATTATCAGAGTTGTGTTATGGTGGTCTAACGAGGGGGACAGTAGGCTATGTCTCTTAATGAAACCCGCAGTTGTCCATTATATAGAGAATAATTGATAGGCAAATGTTCATTCAGAATTTTTTTTTTTTTTTACACATCAGAGGTGTGTGATGACCAATTCACCTCAAGGGCAAAATTCAAGAGGTTTATGTGGTAATCACACACAAAGTGTGTGAAAAAAAAACAAAAAACATAAATACGCACTTGCATAGTCTTTATTTTTGATAGTTGCTGGTGCATTGACTTGCTATATGGAACAAATTGGAGCCAAGGGACAGTGACTTGGAGGGTCCTGTATTGTAGTGTGACCAAGTGGTGTTTGTTATTGTAAAGAATATCCTATCAGATACATTGCAACAGGAACGTTTAGTGTAAAAAGCATTCTGCCTCGATTGCTAAAGGATGTTTTTCTTAATAATCTTTGAAAGAAGCCACAGAGAGTACAGCAAGGAGAGCAACTGACACGGCAGCTTCAGGAGACTTGACCAAAGCCTTAGTGAGTGTTGCTACAGCAACACTCGCTAAGGCTTGCATAGAGTCTCCTGAAGCCGCCACGTAACTTGCTATCCTCGCTCTACACTCAGTGTTTTCTTTCACAGAAAAGTAAGAAAGAAACCCTTTAGCAATATAAGCAGCATGCTTTTTACAGTAACAGTTACTGTTCCAATATATTTTGTTGGATATTTTTACAGAACAAGCGCCGCTTCGATCACGCTACAATATTGTGAAAGTTATAGTGAAAGTTTGATTTGAGAGCGCAGTAATAACTGGATTTCGGGTTAATACGGCATTTGAGCTGTAATAACTTGAAATCCGGTTATTATTGCATTAAATAGTAATCATAATCCAGTTCATAAATAGGGTCACCATGAATTATACCACCATAACATACACCATTTCACGTCTTATTGCTTCAATGCCAACAATAAATGATGTAGTTTGTTCTTGCGCCTACAACATGGGGTAACAAGCATTCATATTGACATCATTGCAATTCATATAAACAGCGGTACGCAGATATAAGAAACACAGTTTCTGTTATGTGTCAATCATAGAATGGCTAATTGAAAGCCCTCATGAATACTAACACAATGCGTGCTGACTTTGGGCGACAGCAGCTTACTCTGCTGACATGGTATGTGTAGTTGGTTGGTAGTCATAGAGCACTGTGTGAAACATGCAGTCTCAACACCAGCTGCTGTTCGACTTTGTGTCGTGATGTTTTCAATTGTACTGCGTGTCAAACCATGAGATCCTTATTGCGAGATGATGTAAGCAGAATTTGATTATAAATTTTGCTAGCATAGTGTAAGTTATTCTAGCAATAACAAGCACATTAAATGGATGCAACACACTATTACTGATCCTTGGTAGTAAAGAAGTGACTGCTGTCAAGTTTGTTTTTATTGTGATAAGTTATCACAATAACCTTTCGCTAACATACCTTATCAAGTCATGTGGTGCACTTCAGCTTATGTACAGTCTCATCTTTGATACCCTAGATTATGTAAACTACAACACAGTTATTAACTGAATACATATGTTATGGGTTTCTGAGCAATTATTGGTTGCCAGACAGTTGTCAAATGTAAGCTATGAAACAAGCTACTTTTATGGGTCTTCACATTACAGGTAACAAGTTATTTTAAATGAATATGTTATGAAATTTTGATGTTGTGTTAGATGACTGCTAAGTAACCTGATAAAGCATTCAATGAAACAAACCTGTTAATCAGGTCACGATAAATGTGATATAGTACGAGTCAGATCATTTTATAAGTAAAGCATATAAAAGCTATGTTTGTTTACAGCCCATGTTTTAGTGTATCATGTGATATCATTGGAACCCACTCGGGAAGGAGCAATCTTAGACCTGTTAGTCTCAAACGGGGACAGAGAGGGGATCTGAGATTTGGAAGTGAGTAGCCATCTGGGAACAAGCCACCACCAAACAGTGTGGTTCAAGCCATACAAAAGCAATAGTACTGGACTTTAGGAGGGCTGACTTTGGGAAAATGGGAGAGTGCCTCAGAAAAGTACTAGCAAACTGTCAAGAAGGAGGGGTGGATGAACAAGGGGGAAAAGTCAAAACAGCCATCACAGCGGCAACAAGCCTTTGTGTGAAGCAAATCAACAAAACAAATGAAGGAAAAAAAAAACCACTATGGTTCTCAAAAGAGGTAGCGGGGAAGGTTAGAGAGAAAAAGGTACCATTCAAGAAGTATAAGGAAACACAGAAGGAGCAGGACAGAGAACTGTACCACTTAAAGCACAAGGAAGTGGGGAAGGCAGTCAGAATACCAAAGGCTCAAACTGAGGAAAAGATAGCCAACTCTGTTAAGAAGGGGGGGTAAAACCTTTTGTAGGTACATTAGGGAGCGAAGAAAGACCAAGAGAGGGATACTGAGGCTTAATAAAGGGGAGGGAGTGTGGGCACAGGGTGACAGTGAAAAAGCAGGGATACTGAACGAATACTTCTGGTCAGTATTCACAAAAGAAGAGGAAGGGGAGCTACCTAAACCAAACAACAGATACACTCTGGATAGGGGGGTCGATACCAGTCCATTCTCAGAAGAAAGGGTTCTGAAAGAACTCTTAGAACTGAAGGTGGACAAAGCAATGGTGCCTGACAAGATTCACCCCCAAATTATAAAAGAACCAAGTATAGAACTAGTGACACCACTGACTACCCTCTTTAACAAATCATGGGAGGATGGGGTGGTACCTGAGGACTGGAGGTGGTCGGATGTGATTTCCCTTCACAAAAGTGGGAGCACAAGACAGAGGCAGGAAACTACAGACCTGTTAATTTGACCTCAGTGGTAGGCAAAATGATGGAATCACTTCTGAAGGAAAGAATTGTTGAGTACCTAAAGGCCAGTGGGGCACAGGACCCAAGGCAACATGGATTCACTACGGGAAGGTCATGTGAGACAAATCTAATAGATTTCTTTAACTGGGTGACCAAAGTAGTAGACCAGGGAATCGCTGTGGACGTGGCCTATCTAGACTGTAGCAAGGCATTTGACACAGTCACACACAAAAGATTAATAAACAAGTTACCCAGCCTTGGACTTGGTCCCAGGGTTGTAGCCTAGGTAAAACGCTGGCTGGACAACAGGATGCAGAGGGTAATAGTAAATGGAGTCCACTCCGGAGAAAGGGGGTTACTAGTGAGGTGTACCGCAGGGTTCAGTACTCGGACCGGTCCTCTTTAATGTCTTTATAGGTGACATTGCAGAGGGACTGGAAGGGAAAGTATGCCTCTTTCAGACGACACAAATATCTGCAACAGGGTTGATACACAAGGGGTCATGGAAAGGATGAGAAGGGACTTGGCAAGATTGGAATTGTCAAAAGTATGGCAACTTAGATTCAATGCAAAGAAGTGCAAAGTAATGCACCTGGGAAACAGAAACCCAGGAGAAGAGTACACAGTGTGGGAGGAGGTACTAACAACAAAAATGGAAAGGGACCTGGGGTAGTCATATCAGATGACTTAATCAATCAAATCAATCAATCAATTAAAACTTTATTTAACCAGGCAGAGCAAGGTAAGCAATGTGAAAAGGCAGTAAGGAGGGTGGGGGGGAGGAATACTGGGATGCATAGGGAGAGGCATCACCATTAGAAAACAGGAAGTTGTTATCCCTCTGTACAGACTTCCTTAAACACTCATAAACCCACACCGTGCAACACTCACACAATGACAGAATGGCCAGTATATTTTTTTGCAGTTAGGCAGCACAGCTCAACAGACACTGCCACGGGTGCCTACAGACTGAAGTGTCAATAACACAAAGTAGAGAATGACATTTAACAGTACACATTGAAAGTCCAACGCTAGAAATCGTTAACCATTGGGCTTGTACTTCGTACCGTAAGCAGTCAATCACTGGCAGTTCGTTCGGCAGGAAGCCGTTGATGTCTGCAGAGTGCAGTGCTGCTCACCTGCTGACTGGTCGCCTCTCTATGGTGGGACAGTGGAAGCATGTGTGATGTGGGTGTCTGTGTGGGTGGTGCGGTGGAGTGCCGTCACAATATTGAAAAGTTCTCATGGGATGACATCATTATTATTTCAAGTGGGTATGGGGATGGGACGGGGGGCACCGCATACTATGACCGATAATGATACATTATAAGCATTACTTAAGTGCTTACTCATGCTGAGGCAGAGCTTCGTTATTACGATACTGCCGGTATGCAGCCTGTACCGTTTCCAGAACCCAGATGCTCAAGCAAACCTCAGGAAACCCAGGGTGCGCGATTATACAAGAAGGGATGTCACTATTTTCAATAACATTCTGAAGATCACTCATTTTCTCGCAAACTCGTGGGATCCCTTGACAGTATCTGCACTCAACTTCAGTGGGCATTATTTCACAATGTCCACAACTGTACCTGAACAATAAATAAAAAATGTTTAGTTTGTGTATCACTACTGAACAATGATAATCATAACAAAATATTAGTGGCATGGTGTGTTTTGGGTGCCCATAGTGCTGGTGTGCCGCATGACATTTGGACTTGTGGTGTGGTGAGGATGGGGAGGAGGGAGGTGGACAACACCTGAGTGGTAATAACATAAAACCCACCCCTACATCAACAGCTCAGAGTAAACAACCCTGCCACCACCCCTTGGATGAAGCACCAGTTCCATAGGTGGCTGTACGTAGACTGGCACAGCCTTGCTCTCATCACACGTTGAGACAGTGTGGCGAGAGGAGAGCTGTGATGTGACATTGTGGTGACAGGAGAGTTGTGATGGTCACCCAATGGGATGCTGCAACAGCAGTGGTTTTGTTACGGGTCGTGGGAGTGTACTGCATTTTTGGTTTTGGATGCCAGTGGTGCTGATGGGTCTGCAGCTATACAGCACTACAGCATAATAGTTGAATACTGAATAAACATGAATTTTCAATGCGGAGGGGTGTAGGTTGGACCACAGTTGTTGAGACTACATAACCACTTACCAGTACACCAAGTCATTACAGTAAACAACCACACCAGCCAGCACTGCATGAATCGTCAGTTCCACGGGAGACCATCGGATGACTGGCACAGCCCTAGACTCACCACATCAGCTTCCGCTGTATACAGAGACAGGGAGTATGCGTGCCATGTACTGGAAATGGATCGCGCAGTATGAATGTCCACAACCTATCATCACATACAGTTGCACGACGAGGTTGTGAGATGTGAGCTGTCGTGGTCACATCATGGGATGTCGCAACAACTGTGCTTTAAGTAAGCGGTGATGGGTTGGCATGGAGTGTTTTGGGTGAACAGTGGTGCTGGTGGGCCACGTGATGTTTGTATTTTGGGGTTGGGGCAAACACACTGGAGACGACGTAACATAAACCCCACAAAACAAACAAATCAGAGTAAACCACATTGCCAACACCCCTTTGCCAGAAGCACTAGGACAATGGGGGACCATTCGAAGACTCGCACAGCACTGCTATCACTACAGAGACAGACGAGGTGGTGAGAGTAGAGCTGTGATGGTCACCGTATGGGGGAATTACATGGTGGGTTTTGAATGCTCACGGTGCTGGTCAGCATAATAGTGATATACTAAATAAACAGGAAGTTTCAATTTGGTTGGGGGGGGCAGGGCACACATCACATATCCCACTATCACCACACCAATCAGTTACTGCATTTGAAAATCATCCACCACACCAATCTGTTACTGCATTTGACAATCATCTCATTGCTTATGTGTGGAATTACTGGGGAAAACGCAGTAGTTAGGTCTACCATATGCCCCAACATCCTCTCCACTGCACCTGCTTGTATTTACAAACGTTTATTTGGGTAATTGTACCTATACTAATTTTCTGTAGATAATGAGCCTGGTATACATTCTAACACTAGGAGCGGCACCAATCTAATCCCTGTATCCATGAAGTGGAACCTTTGTAAAAGAGTCTTGTACTCAAAGGTTGTAAATAAATCAAATTACTGTGCTAAAAGTAAATGGTATACCATATATTGTTACTAGTCAATGTAATGGGTGCCAACTCGACAAAAGTGGCGTAAGCGTTACACAAAACAAACAGATGTATATCCTATATCAAGGATCATTCAGTCCACGGATTGCGGCGGTGACTGCTGTGCAACATTATGTTTCTAGGGGGTGGGAACTGGATAGGACATACCATAAACCACACCACAACACAAACATCTAATAGTAAACCACCCTACCACATCCCATTGCCAAACGCACCAGTGCCACGGGGGACCATACGGAGAGTGGCACAGCCATGCTATCACCACACCGACAGCCGAGGTGGTGAGAGGAGAGCTGTGATGGGCACCGTAGGGGGTCAAAATAATAAGGATTGTCCACTTCTGCTATGTTAGGCAGAAAATCACCCTCAAAACTATCTCTGTCCACCTCAGAGAATTAACTCTCACTACTGCTCGCCATGTTCCTTTGGACTGTCGGCTCACGTGCATATGTCATACATCGCGCTCATCGCTGCATGATGCAACTGACGCACGGAGTCGACACTTTCGGGTTTTGGACGCAATTACAAGGGTTTTTTATTAAAAATTAACAATTTCTGCAAAAAATAATGCTGCGATTTAACTCAGGGGATCTATATCGACGTCACGCTGAAATGCAGGTAGGATCATGACAACCCCTCTTTAATGGTTATGTACGAGTGTCTGCCATGTGCAGCATCACAAATGCACACTAAAAAAGGAGCTAGGCAAGGCTGACTCCATCTCCAGAACAATGATGTGGAGATGCTCTTTGTAGGCTGGTCAGGATTCCCGAGTGGGGAAAAGGCCCCCGACCTGTCTCCCATCCAGCTAGGCTGACAATTGTGAGAAGAACTAGTGGAACTTGCTCAGATCTTGCACCTCCACTCACTATTTCAGGGAGTGAGAAAGCTAAGGAATAAAAAGACAAAACTGACTGATAATCCACAGAAGGATCCTAACCCTACAATAAACCCATTAAACAGGCCACATCTAGAAGTGGGCCCATGGGATTAAAACTGTCTGTGCCTATCCTGAGGCCCAACATCAGTGAGTCAATGGAACACTGACAAAAGTCACCGCCTGGGAAAAAAGGCTACAAAAACCTTCTCTGACTTTGCGCTGAAAAATTACCACCAAACATCCAAGGTCTAAGATGGCTTGGAAGTGCTCTACTTCCGGTTCACCCTTAGCCATGTGACTCTGGCACGTCCAGAGTGCTGAGTGGCAACCTCCTGCATGAATAAGCAGGTCATTCAATCAGGATATAAGCCACCAGGACTACCAACACCCTCAAGGGACTTGGAGAAGCTGATGCTTGGGCAAAGACACACCCTATGCTGGAGGCTGATCCAGTATCAAAACCGAAAATACTCTGATTAGGACTGACACATGGAGAGTGACTGCAGGCATCAGTCAGATGTACTGGGGCTTAAGAAAAAGTTCCTTTCCCTGAGCAGCCTGGTGATTGATCTCCAGGGCTCCATCCAGAGGACTGTGTGTAGCACAAAAAGGTACAGGCTCTTGAACTAAGAAATCTGACAACCCCCAGACTTCTGGGGCCCATAAACTAACAGGACCCCCGAAGTCACTGAATAGCGAGACCTGTACACTAGCCTGAAGAAAGACCAGGAGCTCTGAGGATAGCTGACCTTTCCACTGCCCTTAAAAACTGGGGCAGAGAAGTGACCCCTAATAAGGCGTCTGACATTATTCTGGCCTATCTGAGAACAAACTCCTATAATCTATTAGTGAGGCACCATGCTTGAGGAGCTGGGTTCTCCTGCACTGTGTCTGGTCAGTACTCCTCTGATACTGTAACCTGGTTACTAGAATGGGTTCCTCCATTTCCAGGAGTCAGTTTCCAAGAGACTGGAACTCCCCTCGGAACTGTCTGTGCTGGCCGTTACCATGACATCCTTGGGTTATGTTAATATGTGCTCTTTAAGTAGCCTCCAGGTCAGAACCAGACCATAGGCCTCCCTCAAGGGGATGATCAGCAGGCTAGCTATGAAGCCTAACCAGACCTGTGACAAGCCACATGGCCCTCATGGTCAAAAACAATAAAAAAGGCCAAGCGGTTTGGTTTGAGAATCTGGAAGGTAGAACCATAGCCAAGAATTGCAAAAAAGGCTCACCCTTTGGGGAAAAATGTGGAACAAAACTGGCCAGGGTAGTGACTCATATATGTTAAAGGCTCTGACCAAGAAAATACGCACAAGATGCACCACTGGCGTGTGCTAATAGAGGTGAAACCCCTTCCTATACGTGGGGTTCACCTGCTTAATCATGGAAAAACTGATAGGGCTAGAGCCATCAATAGGCAGGGCAGTGTCTTCTCAGAAATACGAAACGGCCTTGTCATCCAGTGGAGGAACTTCCCACCTGCGAGACATTTTCCTTAAAAAGAAAACCATGGCATGCATGGGAAGACATACTTTTTTTTTCTCTCTCTACAACAGCTCCGTGATGCTCAAGGATTGTATTCACATGGTAGCCAGAGAAAATGCAAACAGAGACAGACTAACATCCGCTGTCTCTGCAGACTGACCTCCTGAGCTGAAAAGGACTACATGCCTCAGCTTATTCAAAAAAGGCAAGGGCTTATTATGAATTAGGAGAGAAAGAACATCCCTGATTCAGTCTTTTTACTTTTAATTTTGTTTAATTTGATTTAAGGTCAGGAACTTCCCCAAGATGCCCCGTAATCATCATCCTTACCATCGGAAAGGCAGGGTCGGGATCTGCCTGCACATCAGTCATCGCAGCCTAAACTCACTTTGCCACACCTGGACATGCCTGTCAGGGCCCCCCCTGACCTGAGGGGCCTTACTGGAGACGGGTGTATCTGTGAAGATGTCCTGCGGAACACCAGGGCTCAGGCTCACTCTGGAGCCACAAGGTAATATATTCCATTCTGCTGCCACTGCGTTGAAGAACCAGGTGCTCCCACTCCCCAGACCAGAGAACCGGATGGGGGCTGTTGAGCAACACAGTAAGGGAAAAAAGAACCCATGGGGAGGGCCCCATCACTCTTGTTGCAGGACTTACATTATTTCTTAATTAATTAATGGTCTCCGATAAGCCAAGGTGCCAAAGAAAATTGAAACAATAATACTTAGCCCCAAAATTTTTTTCAGGCTAAAAAATAAACATCTTCTCAGTGTCACACATCATGCAACTAGAGATTGCAGGAATCAAATCCAGATCCCCTGACTGTATAAAGAAAAAATTAACTTCATACTTACTGTAATTTCCTTTTCTGTTAGCTCCAACATTGTCAATAGGTAATCATAACAAATGGATATAGTGCACCCCTACCATGGGAATGGCACAGCCCAGGCTTTCGAATGTTGAGCACCTGAGGATTCCATACCCTAATGGCAGTTCCCCTGTTAGTACTTAGCAGTGCCACGAGAGCTACATCCACATACAATTAAAAAAACAATCACTTATTATATTAACAATAAACTCTCTTACCTTTTTATCCAAAATTCATAGCAGAAAAGCATTCGGACCTTGGCTGGCCCGGTGGTGCAGAGGGCTGAGGCGCTGGTGCCTTACCTCGAACCACACCCAGTGACCCGTGTTCGGGGAGCAAACCTGACCGCTGGGGGTTGGCTGGGGAGGAGAAGGATTGAGCGCCCTACGGCTGCTCTCCTTCTCCGGGGTGGGGACTCGCAAGCCTCGCTGCTTTACCGCCACCTGGGGAAACTCAGGCGGTAGGTGCAGTATAGAGGTAGCACTGTGGGTGGGGGTGGTCGTCAGCCGAGGACTGGAGCAGATGGCATGTCTCATCGTGCCTTCAACTCCTTGCCCTCCTAGTGTGCTGACACCCAGGAGTGGGGAGAAAAGCAGGAGGAAAAACTGCCTGCGTTGGTGCCAGTAGACGGGCATCAGGGGCCGGCACGCAAGATACACACTCAGAACAGGCCTGGAGGAAGTACGGGGGTCTCCTCCACCCCGACCGGGGGGGGGGGTTATCCGGATACCTAGATTCCCAGGAAGGGTGCACCCATATGTGGCTCCAACGCAGAGCACCACAGAGGCCCTGAAGAGTGGGGTGAATGCAGGCACAGGTAAGAGGATAAATACAGAGTGAAAAAAAAAAGAAAAAAAAGCATTCGGATCTTGTAGTGAAAAAACAAAACATGCAGCCTACGGTGCTTCCCAGGTGCCAGACTTCTCACCGGAGTCACCCCTCTGTGAACTGAAGCTAATATATACGTAACATGAGATACATGCATTTTTTTTTTAGCAGAGGACTGCAACAGGAAGCACACCTTAATTAACGAAACCTGTTAACCTGCGGTCTCAGATACATCATATAAATCAGCATAAGAAATTTTTGCTTTCAGGAGTATAGTGCAGCAGAGTAGAGAGATCCATGTAGGAGATTTTACTAAAAAACAGACCTCTCTTCTAGCATGCAGGATAAGATTCTCCCTCCAGAGCCGTTCTCCTGGACGGGTCCTATTGACAATGTTGGAGCTAACAGAAATGGAAATTAGGGTAAGTATGAAGTTAATTTCTTCTTTCTGTAGTGCTCCACATTGTCAATGGGTAATCATTACAAATGGATTCTAAGAAGCAGTACCTAGATAAAAAAAATGGGAGGGGGAGAGAATGTTATCCCATACGCCAGATACTTCAGACTTACTTGCGAGCTGCTGCCTGCAACACTCTGCGACCAAAAGCTGCATCAGCAGAACTCTGACCATTCAATTTATAATGTTTTGCAAATGTGTGGACTGAGGTCCATGTAGCTGCCTTGCATAGTTCCGACACTGGGCCTCGCCCCTCTCTGCTCAGGAAGACGTCAGCGCCCTGGTGGAGTTGGCTTTGATAAGAGCCGGATGCCTCTTCTTTTTCACCACATAGGCTTTTGTAACACAGGCTCACACCCACCTAGCTAGGGTGGGCTTAGAGGCCTTCTCTCCTTGCCTGGCTACCCCAAAAAGCACAACTAGGTTATCTGACTTACGAAATTCAGACGTATGCCGAAGGTAGATCCTGACTGCCCGCCCGAGGTCCAGTTTATGTAATTCCTTCTCCTTAGGGTGAGAAGGATACAGACAGAAAGATGGCAAGCAAATCTCTTGGTTTACATGAAAAGCCATGGGCACTTTAGGGACGAAGGATGGAACAGTCCTAAGTACCACTTTGACATTATGCATGATAAGGTAGGGCTCCTTATGAGACAAGGCTTGGAGTTCACCCACTCTCCGGCCTGAGCACATGGCTACTAAAAAACAGACCTTGTAGGACAACACATCCAGTGGCATGGATGACAATGGTTCAAAGGGCTCAACACAGAGAGCATTCAGAACCAAGTTAAGATCCCGGGAGAACTAGGGATCGAAACAGCGGTCGGCTCCTGCCAACCACATGCAGAAAACTAACAACTTCTCTATTTGTTCCTAGAGAGAAACCCAGGGATGCTTCAAGAGCAGAAATCTGACCTCTCAGCATGCTCAATGCCAGCCCTTTATCTACACCGTCCTGAAGGAACTCCAGAATTTGAGCAATGGAGGTCTTCAAAGGTTTAATTCCTTTTCTCTCTGGCCCAAGAGGAAGATTTTGTCCAGACTCGGGCGTAAGCAGCCAAAATAGAGGTTTTTCTAGCTGCCAGCAAGGTTTCAACTACCCTTGGGAAGAAACCTAATCTTAAGAGTCTCCTCCTTTCAGAAGCCAGTCTGAGAGCTGCATTGCGCCTGGATTTGGGTGGAGAATGGGGCCTTGCAGCACGAGATCCCTCTGTATTGGAAGGCAGAAAGGAGCTTGCTGAGCCAGGTTCACTAGATCTGAAAACCATGGTCTTCTTGGCCACTCTGGGGCTATCAGAAGAAAGTTCCCATGTGAGTGTCTTATTTTTCTTTAAACTTTTTGGAGGAGAGGCATATGCTTTCTGGAAGGACCACGTCTGAGTCAGCGTGTCTACTGCCTCTGCATGAGGACACCGATACCAACTGAAGAACCTGTGGGTCTGAGCATTGTGGCTTGAGGCAAACAGATCTGTTTGCAGTGGCCAGAACCAATTGCTTAGAAGTGCGAACACCTCCGGTTCAACTGCCACTCTCCGGGATGAACATCTTTGCAACTTAGCCAGTCCGCCTGAATGCTCAGTTCCCCCACCAGATGTACTGCCAACAGAGACAGAAGGTTCTCCTCTGCCCAGCTCTGTAGTTTGAATGACTCCCAAAGCATTTCCCTGCTCCTTGTGCCTCCTTGATTATTTATATATGCCACTGTGACGGCACTGTCCGACCACACCTTTACTGCGGTGTTCCTCAGTTTGAACTGGAAATGAAGTATAGCTAGGTGGACCACCTGCATATCCAGGATATTGATGTGGAGACCCTGCTCTTGAAGTGACCAAATCCTCTGACTGGGAAGTTGGTCCAGACTGCCCCCCACCCATGCAGACTCGTATCCGTCGTGAGAATCTCCTCTGGCAGTAGTTCCAATGGAACTCCGTTGTTGAGATTCTTTACATTCAGCCACCAACACATTGAATGACAAAGCTGAGGGGTGAGGAGGATCCTGGCTTGATAGTCCTCTGATGATGGATCCCAGGCAGTCAGCAGCTCCATCTGAAGAGGCCGCATGTGGAAGCAGGCCCGGGGAACTAAATCTATTGCTGCCGTCATAAGGCCCAGAATCCGCAGTAGAGTATGGGCTGACGTCGAGGACTGAGTCCTGAGCCACTGTATCTCTGACAGCAACATCTCCTCCCGGGAAGTCGAAGATCACCCCCAAGTGTTCCAAAGACTGCGAAGGCTCTAAGGAGCTCTGCTCCCAGTTCACTATCCAAGCATGTGATTTCAGAATCTCCAGGGTCCTGGACACCGATCTCCTTGCAAGAAGCATTGTTGGTGCTTGAATTAGCAAGTCGTCCAGATAAGGGTAGACATGATGACCCTCCTGTCGTAGTTGAGCTACCAGAACAATCAATACCTTTCAAAAAACTCGAGGGGCTGTTGCAAGGCCAAACGGTAGTGCTCTGTACTGAAAATGTTGGTCCAGAATCAAGATCCTGAGGTACCTCTGGTGGGACTGATGGATGGGGATGTGAAGGTAAGCATCTGTCAGATCTATGGAGGCTAAGAAATCCCCCAGTTGAACAACTCGGGTTATCGTCCTCAGAGACTCCATCTTGAACATCTTGTGGTGCACAAACTTGTTCAGATGCTTCAGATCCAAAATGGGCCTGAACCCCCCGGACTTCTTGAGAACTATGAAGTAGAGGGAGTAGAACCCTTGACCCTGCTCATTTGGTGGAACCGGAACTACGGCCCTAATTTGAAAGAGGTGGGTCAGAGTGTCCAACACCGCCTGGTGTTTTACCACTTGCTCTGAAACCAGGGATGACAAAAAATATCCCCTTGAATGAACCGTTAAGAACTCTATGGCATAGCCTAGGTGAAGGATTTCCAGAACCCAGGTGTCTGAAGTTGTTTGGGCCCATCTTGCAAAAAATTCCTGTAGTCTTCCACCAAGAGGAAGGGGGCAGGGATGGGCCCGTGTACCATCAGTGTGAGGTACCAGCCCCTTGTGCTCATCCTCTTCCACGGCGCCTAGGAAAAGAGCCTCTGAACAGGAACCTCTGTTCCTTTGTGTACTGAAATTCCAAAAGGGATGATACCCTCCTTGGCACTGTCTGCACCGACCATCGCCCTGGCCTCACTGAGGAGCTGTGGCCTTGCATTGCTGGTTTGACACCAGGAGGTTGCCCTTCTTATCATGTAAATCCTCTAAGACAGAATCCAGACCAGAACCAAACAATAGACTTCCTTCGAACAGAAGATTAAACAGCTTCATCTTCGAAGACAGATCAGCAGACCAATGTCTGAGCCACACGGACCTCTTGGCTAACGCAGAGTGGTAGGCTGAGCAGGCTGACATGCGTAAGTTGTCCACTGTAGAATCCCCAAGAAAAGAGGATGCCATGGCCACCAACTGCAAAATATCTGAACCCTCTGAATCAGGGGGGATGTAATCGGTCAGCGTAGTGAGCCAGAGGTTCAAAGCCCTGGCAACAATAAAAGAAGCATAGGATGTACGAATGTTTGTGCCAGAAGCGGCAAAAGCCCTCCTGCATGCGGTATCCATCCACTTGTCATGCAAATCTGATAGTGCCAGAGCCCCCTCCACTGGAAGGGTAGTGTGTTTTATAGAATTATAAACAGCCTTGTCTGCCAAAGTGGGGGGGGGTCCCACTTGTGACACCTTTCCCCTAGAAAAGGATAATTCATAGTCTTTGGTTTTAGGAGATTTCTTCTCTCATCCACACCTGTCCATTTCTGTTCAATAATTTGGTCACAGTGGACAAAAGCTGGGAAACGTTTTGGAGCAGAGGAGTACACTGACAGAATTAGATTAACCTCAAGAGTCTCCATGGTCTGTTCTTCCTTGAGCTGTAACGATCTACATGCCTCAGCTATTAACAAGCATTTGTCAATGTCGAATGTTTGCTTGCCGGTATTGGCACTGGTAGTGCAGGAGTTGGAGAGATGCATAATAGGAATGGCAGTGAAGTATTGAAGTAATGCCAACCCCCACTCCCACCCTGCAGAGACTGACAGGCGTTGGGGTTGTGCTTTTGGGCTGTTGGCCATAACACTCATGCCATTCCACCTCACCCCACCCTGCAGACACCACAGTCTTCAGCCCTTACGCTCACTCCATTCCATAAGGAAATAAGCTGAGATGGGTGCAGTATAGGAGAATGGGGTGAACATTATGGCCAAAGACCCCAAGGCACACCTAAATGCCTGTCAGTGGCTGCAGGGTGGGGATAGAATGGGGTGAGCATTACGGCCGACGTCCCCAAGTCACACCCTCAACGCCGGTCAGTCTGTACAGGGTGGGTATTACGGTTGGAAACCCCATGCCCCAGGCGTTGTTGGTATTTTGCTCCAAATTTTTAACATGGGCTTTTGGGACCCCACCTGTGAACAGTGGCAGTATCATTTAGATTACTCAATCCCAAGGTGATTTCCTTTGTGAGTGATGCCATAGCGCCTGAGGTGCGAAAACACATTTTGGGCAGGATGTGAAAAATGACAGTGGTACTGTTCATGAGGAGGTTAAATGTCAACGTTGAAAATCTGGGGTGAAAATATGAAAAAGTGGCAAAGTTACAAGTGTGCATAGAAACTGTGCAATGCACGCTCATAACGCAGTCATTTGACTGCAAAATCACTTTTCGGGACTGAGGAACAAAATGACAGTGACACTGTTCACAAGGTGGGGTCCCAAGAACCCCATGTTGAAAATTTGGGACCAAAACTCTAAAAATTGGCCGAGATATCAACCTAAATTGAAAACCCCCCATTGACTGTCATTATAGGGCTTATCGTCATTTCTTCAGTTCCCGGTTGGTCTTTGAAGAGTGCAGACATCTTTCCGGTCCACAGAAGATCGCTGCACCCGACCTCTGGAGGTAAGTATGGGTGAGGGGGTGGGGGTGCACGGGGGTAAGGGTTAGGGAGGGTGGCCAGTGGGAGCGACGAGGACAGTTTTCTTTTTCAGATTTAAAAATATATGTCATGGGACTGTTTTCTTTTACAGGTGAAATATTACAAAATGGATTTTGGCACACTGGGGTTGGCTCCCAGTGTGCCAGAATATCTGAGGGGATCAATGCTGACCCGGGATTGGGCACTCAGGTCGGCTGAGGAAACATAGGGTGTAGACAGACCACACACCGTGAGTGGGCATCCCGGCCAGAAACATCAAAGAAGTATTTTATGGTACACTGGGTGGGCTCCTTGTGCCACATTAATGGGGGAGGGGGATACATGCTGACACTGGGATTGAGCACCTGATGTCGGCAGGGGACAGAGAATGGAGGTGCGGGGAGAGCAGCGCAGGGAGAGAGCCAATTTGTTGTCCTGCTGTGTGACTGGTTGGGAGGAGGGGACTGCCGCTGCAATGACTTAAACTGTCCGGACTGCAGCGGCAGATTTCTTTTCAAATGCGGCGCTCACTCTGAAACTGCCGACATCGGCAGCATCAGCATTAATTGGTTGCCGACAGACGAGCCCATTAAAGCATTCGCTGGACTGGCCATAACACTGCCACACCTCTGCAATGCTCTACTACCTCAATATGTTTCTTGTGCGCTGCGCACGCAAGCAAACATAATAAGGACAAGCACTTATTATCAAAGAGAGATGGAATCAGTATCCTGGACTTGGGTTCCATTCACTCTCGTTCCTCTACCTCCTCCTCAGAAGGGATGTCCTCCACATCTGAAAGTAATTTTCTAAGGTCAGGTGTTTCCCCAAGATCCTCATAATCATCATCCTGGCCTTCCAAACGGGCAGGGTCGGGATCTGCCTGCATATCTGACTCCACACCCTGCTTATGTTGCGTTGCACCTGGACATGCCTGTGTGGGCCCCCCCCAACCTGAGGGGCCCGGTTTGGGGTCGGGTGTACCTGCTGGGATGCTCTGCGGGACATCGGGGCTCAAAAGCTCACCGAGGAGTAACCATAGATTCTTACGCAATTCTGCTTTGCTACTGCCAAGTGAAGGACCAGGTGCCCCTCCCCCCAGCTAAGAGGACCGGCTTGGGGGGGGGCCGTGAGAAAAATATTATGCTGGGACACAAAATGAGGACAATAAGTACCCATGGGAGAGGGCCTCATGACCCTTCTGCAGGTCTTACATCGTTTCATAATGTATGGTCTCCTGAAATCCATGGTGCCAAGAAAAAACAGTAAAACCTTAAATTAATACTGCCCTTAATATAGCTGCCCACAACTCAAACACTGACAGGGAAAAAAACCCACAGCTTTTAAACAACTATGTGGAGAAAAAATTCCACAGAAACTGCCAGCCAACTTAACTATACAATATGTTCAGCTACTTCCAAAAGTGAAAATGTGGGGCCGGCCTGTTGGCGTAGCGGTTGGATTTCTGCTTGTGACGCTGGCAACCCGGGTTCTGGAATGGATCCAGGTCGTCGGAGGGCCGGCCGGAGGGAGAAGGATGGCGCATCCCAAGGACTGCTCTCCTTCTCCGGAGGAAGGCCGGGTGAATGTCCAGTGCTTGACGGACCCCTGACAGAGGCTGGGGGTACAACAGCAACCTGCATTAGAGAGTGATCCGGGGGCGGGGCAGATGCAGGACGTCACTGCACGTCTCCACCCCCAGAAACAACACACACACAAAAAACCTTCCTGCTGACAGTCCTAGTTGATGCCTGCCTCGGCCTTGATTTGCCTCTAGAACCGGCCCTTTGACCTAGTCCCATTCTGCGGCACTGTAAGAGGGGTCAGCGCTGTAACCCCACCCTGGGGGGCAAGCCAGAGGGTATATAAGGGTTGCGGTCCCAAATGGAAGGTGGAGGCTGGGGTCCGTGACCAGGCAGAGGTACCGGGCTGTCAGCAGTGGGGGGAAAAGTATACTGAATAAAAAAAAGTGAAAATGCACTCTGCCCGAGGTCATGAGTGCGCTTGCACACAATGAAAAATGCCTGTGCACACTGTGTTCCCCCACTTTATCTGGCGGGAAACTGGAATAACAAGGAGGTGCACGCTCAGCTTTAATGGCGACGGCACAACCAGAACGGGAATAGAGGACAAGGTGAGAATTCAACCAGCCTTCTCCAACCCTTCATACAGTAACTTTATTGTTGGCCAAAAAGCATCAAACACACAGTAAACCTTAAAAAACAACCTCAAGCTGGGGTGTGGTGGGGATAAGGAAAACCGATGCCAGAGACGAGTAATCCCTCAGAGCTCCTACTCTCTCCCCAAACAAAAATAAATGTGTACCTACCTGAGGTACCTTTGCCCTTTTCTTTTTTTTTTTATTGAAAATACCACGAGACCATACAAAACATCCTAGCAAGGCAGAAAAGTGGCTCTCAGTCCACAAGGGAGAAATAAAAATAGGCAGGTTAGTCAATTTCAAAGCCACAGCTTAACAGGCACGATTTCAGAATTTAGGGGTGCTTCCTGTAACCAGGCAGCCCAACCCTGATAGAGCAGATTAGCAGCCCCAAATTGAAGTCTTCACAACTGTCCCGATCAGTGAAGTAGCTCTCTCCCCTTCTGATGGCACAGCGAAACTGGGTAAACTGTCGCTGGGGTATGGAATACTCAGGTGCCCAACATTCAAAAGCTTGGGCTGTGCCATTCCCCTGGTAGGGGTGCACTATACCCATTTGTGATGATTACCCATTGACAATGTGGAGTGCTACAAAAACCATACTTATGTAATAATTATAATCCTTATACTAGGTGGGGGTTGTGGGAAGCAACCCCAGGACTGCTGGATTTATGTAAGCTGTAATAATATAATAATTATTAGACCCCTTGCTAGTTTGAATTAAAACCAGCAAGGCAAATGTAATCCTGTTAGAATCATCACCAATAACAGAGAAATGTGACAGGAAAAAAAACCTTAGATTTTTATTCAAATAAGCTCGACTACCAAGCCAAACTACTGCCCTCAGAAAACTGCCTGCAGCTGTAAACAACGGAACATTCTAAAGTGGCTTATGCTGCTGCGAGAGTTCTAAATGACATCACAGGCTTAAAGAGCAGCTTCCTAGTAGCTGCCTGCCCCAGCCCGTTCGATTCCTTACCTGACTGGAATCAAGCTACTTACATTTGGCAGAAAAAGTCCATTGATCATCTAATTGGGTCCCTATTAGTCGATCGATCGCTTTGATATAATATAATCCCAACACTAAAGGGTATAAATATATTAGAAAATACCAGCCCCACAGAACTGAATGGGGCGCGCTCACACAGCCTTCGTTTTGTGACATCACAAAACAGTGTGGCGTGGGGCGACGTGGGGGCGTGTTTTTCTAACCGGGAAGTCTGTCTTTTTTCCGGCAGCACTGCAATTTCCAAAATTACGAGGGATATAACTTTGTGAACTGATGGACTTTTTCTGCCAAACGTCAGTAGCTCGAGTCCAGTCAGTTAAGGAATCGAACGGGCTGTGGGACAGTAGCAACGCCGACAGTAGGAACCTGCTCTTTAAGACAGCCCTCTGCCAGTGACTACTCTAAAAAAAATAACCATCAAAGCTATTGTCTTATTGATCTAATTCTCACAAAAAAGCACTAAAACATACTGTAAAACAGTAAGAAAACACAAAACCTGAAGCTTAGGGAGGGTGTGGGAAACAGGAACCGATGCTAGAGCCAAGGGACCTTCCAGAGATCCTACACTCCCCAAAAACAAAGTTGTACTTACCTGTGGCACCTTGACTTTATTATTTTTTTTTAAACGGAGACCATAACAAAACACCCTAGCAAGGCATAAGTGGCTCCTAGGCCACACAGGGAGTGAGAAAAAACAGGCAGGTTATTCAATTTTAAAGCCATGGCTTAACAGGCACAATTTAAATTTAGGGGTACTGTGCTCCCTGTAAACAGACAGCCCCAACCTGTAGGGCAGAACTGCAGCCCCAAACTGAAGTCTTGAATCTTGAAAGTTGAAAATTCTTCAGAGGAAAGAGAGTAGCTCTTTCCCCTTCGAACGGCACAGTGAAACTGGGAATCTGCTGATAGTGCAAGGAATCCTCAGGTGCCCAGCATTCTAAAGCTTGGAGTGTGCCATTCCCCTGATAGGGGTGCACTATACCCAGTTATAAACTGGGTTGTATAAAACGTGCAGCCCCACTGGTGGATTGGGTCTGCGTGGCCATTCATTAATCCCCAGTATGCGCACAGTTGCTGTAAAAGGGCTAAAACTGGTATCCTAGTGCTTACCGGCGCTCCTTACCTTGGCCGTCAGCAAGCGAGTTGGCTACATATCTAACGGCATCAGCTTTCAGCTCAGCATGCTTTTTTATAAAACTAAGCAAGTGAAGACTTTTGAAAAGGCAAAGTTAAAAATGTTAAGCACTATGTTGTGCATTTATTATAGATAAGCCAAGGATGTTAAATAGCTTTTAAGCATTGCTTGTCCTGGCATTTTGTAAAGGTTTCATCAAAATATGTGTATGACAGTTAACATTTTTCTCCTACTTGGCACGCAGGAATGTGTTCCCTATGTAGTCCAATGGGGAGATGACCAGATTAGGAAGCTCAGCCCTATGTTATCCCCGATGTCGCGCCAATATCCCTCGATGCCTGGCTCCACTTAAGTACTGTGAGATGGCACTCCAGTATCTACTAATACTCAGCCCTACACTATCCCCGATTGCTGATGTCGCTCTGGTATCCCCGATTGCTAGGATCCACTTAAGCAATACAAGTTAGCCTACATTAATGTTGTTGGATGTTGATTGTTTAATATTGTGGTTTCTTTATTAGTAAAAAAAAAAATGCAGTTTTTCATTTAGACTTATGTGAGAGGTCAGTACGTGTACAAATTTTAATAGATGATTTCACATCTAAATGAAGGATGACTTTTTTAACAAAAGAAAGAATTAAACTTAGAATAAAATGTTGCTTTATTACAATGAGTTACAAATATAAAAACAATGTTTGCCTCGTCGCATAGCAAACACAAATCCTCCAAACTTGTCATCTGCAACAAAAAAAAGTTATATTCTTGACATGGTTACTAGTTTCAAATATATAGGGGTAATGCTAGACAGCTCCCTGTCTTACTCGCACTATATCAAACTTGTTTCAAAGTCAGCAAATAGAAAACTTGGGCAACTGTATAGGCATAGGTACTGCTTAACCGAAGAAGCACTCAAACATGCCTTAACAAGTTCGTTCTTCTCCGTTATAGATTACAGGCTTGTCATATACAGTGCGGCCTCTGAAACCACCCTAAAAAGAATCGCCCTGACTCTAAATAAAGCCTGCAGGCTCTTCCTGGGCGCTCCATGCCTAACTCACTCCTGTGATCTATACTCTCGGACGGGATGGTTCGATTTGAAAAACAGAACTTGTTACCAGCTCAGTCTCCTAGCAAAAAAGAACACCCTTGGCATGACCACCCCGGGGTTCAGAATAAGCTAACATCCGCTGCATCTTCCAGACTGACTCGAGGAATACATACCGACCCCTATAGGGTACCATTCCGCTGTACCTCCCTACGCGAGCGGTCCTTTGCATACCATGCACCCCTCCTGCTAAACTCCCTACTTACCAATCTTCATGCTGAAACTAGAATTGGTCTGTTCAGATCCAAGCTTCGCATCCACCTTGCTAAACAAATGAAATGCACCTGCCCCTCGTAGCAAAACTCTGCTAATGAGCCCTGTACTGACCTCTTCGCAGCACTTAATCTCCTCTGTCTGTTAACTGTACCTTAATTGCCACCCTACCACTTGCCTGCTAACTGCACTTTACTCCTCTCCCCATCTTCTGTAAATGCTTTATTATAGGTAACCCCTTAACCCCATCCCCACTCTGCTATCTTCCCAAAGTTACATCCACTGTCCCTTACCCCTTACTCTGTTCACCCCCCTCAGGTTGTCAGATTCTTATTCACTTATTACTACCTAGTCCTACTTCGTCAACTCAACAATGGAAACCAGTCCCACTGGTTCCCTGCTACCCCTCACCCACTTCCCCTCCTATCATTCCTTGGAATTTCTCCTGCAGTTGCTTCATCAATTCTCATCAACAATTGCTTGAGGGATTATTATACAAACTAAGTCCCTTGCCTGAATACTGCATTCATGCTAAAACACTAATGCAACTAGTAGTAACGTGTTTTGCCCCTTGTGATTATTCTGTGTTTTATTGTCTGCTTGACATGGAACCTCTGTAAACTCAAAGGCTGTAATCCAAGAAATAAAATAAAATAAAAACAAAGTTTTTTAAAGCGAACCACTTTATTCAGCGGGCATGCACAGTGAAAATAAAGATGATTTTGATCAATTTAAAACTGTCTGAATAATGTTTTACAGTCTGAAAAGGGGTAATTTTATAAGTGCAATAACCCACTCCAGGCCCATGGATATAATGGGCATTAATTCACTTCTCAGTTGGTTGGAGGTCACTCGGGCTGCACCCTCGTGCTTCACAACACAACTGGGGCGTGCATTAATGCCTAGTATACCCATGGTCTGTTATGGGTTATAGTTTACTTGTAATGATTACCCATCAACAATGTGGAGCACTAAAAAACAGCAGATCCATCTCCTCCCAACCCTCACTTGCTCCTGTCAAGAAAGGGCCCCACGTGCTCCTCTCAACTGAGGTCCCAGCGTTCTGCCTCAAAAAGCACTTACTCTGAAGTACTTATCGATGTGTACTTACTTTTGTAAATTCATGCTGAATGTTTCATGTTACGTAATCACTCTTTACTACTGTACCTTTCTGATGTATACCTAATCACTCTGTAATAATGCATATCATTTCAAAATGTCTGTACTCCCTTCTCCCCTCCTCCTGGGTCACATCTGGAATCCTCGAGCCTAGGCTCAGTGTGCCTTTCCTGGTTACCAAATGTTTAAATAAATAAATGCCTGATGGTGACATGTACACGCAGTTGACAAGGGTAGCAAATCGTGAGAAGTAGCATGATTTGATACTACACAGGTCCACAGAATAATGTCCAAAGAGAGCATGTTTTTATTTTAAACGTTTAAGTTCAACTAAACACTCCGCCAAACTGTTTTCAAACATGTTTGCTAAACCTCTTTGAAACAACTAAGACTTCATAGATACTTTATAGCTCCAGAAGCAAATGGTTTGATACATTTTTTATCAGACCAACATAGATGTTACAAAAAGAATATCGGACTAACAAAGTCCTTCCTCAGAATCTAGATACTGTATGTATGGTTATGTCTTGTATTGTATTTCTCTTTTTTCTCATTAGATGTGGAACCTTTGTGTTAACCAGATTGGTTTCTCTCGTTAACTCCTGTCGTTTCGCTCTTGATGCCTCTCCTTTGACTCACCACTGTTCTACCGCTCCCTGGCTTTCTACTCCCTAGAAAATTGTCGCCTCCTACACTGTGCCAAATTCACGACAAAATTTTGGTTTGGCTCGCTCCCACCTTATCTCACCTCCCCCCTTACTATTCTCTCCCCACCGGCCCACTCCCTTGGGTCCCTTCAGAGAAATTGGGCTCCCACTTTAAGTTATAAGTATGCTTCTACTCATATACGGCACACTCTCTTTTCTAGATTCTGATTACTTCGAGTTCTCCTGTTGATCCTCCTATGCTCTAGCAATGTGGAGCCAAATCCTGGACCAGCACCACTGTCTATAACCCCCATGGATTTCACTACAACAAAAGGACTAAAATTCATGCTGATCAACATATGCAGCATTCAGAACAAATTCACTGAGCTGCAAGCCTGGGTCTCCCATACTATGCCAGATGTTCTGGTCCTGACAGAAACTTAGTTAAAAAGCCATGTTACAGATCATACTGTTTCGCTTCCATCATATTCTCTCTTCCGTGCAGGCAGGCTTACTAGATGTGGAGGGTGGCCATCTACACCAGTGATAAATACTCTGGCCCGGATATTCAAACTGCGCCATTCTGAGGCGCAAGCCCTTGCGCTGCTCAAAATAGTTGCGCAGGGGTGTGGCCGGGGCGATATTCAAAGGAGTTGCGCTACTGAGCAACTCCTTTGAATATCACCCCCCAGCCACAGCCACTGTGCATGGCGCAGTGGAACTTGCGCCACCGCAAGTTGTCAGAGTTGAGCATTAAACTTGCGGTGGCGCTAGTCACCATTGCGCCTACGCGCAATTTCCGATATTCAAAAGGTGACATGCAAATGGGGCCATAATTCATGCAGTATGGGGGCATTTGCATCTGATTATGGCCTCACTTGCATGCCATTAGCATGTAGGTGCGCCGATCCCTGAGGACTTGCGCCTGGTCGCCTGCCAGGCAGCAGCCGCCGGGACCGCACGCACTGCAGCCGATCGCGGGCAGTATGTATGCAGACAACACCCCAAACATCTCCCGATGCCCTGATCGCTGGCAGTATGTATGCAGACACCTCCCCAAACATCTCCGATGCCCGATCACGGGCAGTATGTATGTAGACACCTCCCCCAAACAGCTCGATCCGATCGCGGGGCAGTATGTATCAAGACACCCCCAGTGCCCAATCGCGGGCAGAGCGTGAATCAACCCCCGTGCCCGATCGTGGCAATGTAAAAGCCCCCACCGAATATCTCCCTGGTGGTCCAGTGGACGTAATGCCCGATCGCTGGCAGAATGTCAGTGACAACCCCCAAACATCTCCCTGGTGTCTTCCCACCCCACCCACCCACGGAGCCTCCACCCGCCTCCCCGCAGCATCCCACCCGGCTCGCCAGCCGCCTGATGTCGGAGGCTGCGACGCCATTGGTGCAGAGATAGAGCCACGGGCGCAGCCGATATAGCATATGATAGTTCAGATTTGTGAATGAACATCATTCACAAATCTGACCGTCATGTATGGCGGGCGGCTGCATGCCCATTGGCTCTAGCTCTGCACCAATGGGCGGCAGCTCTGTCGACAGCCAGTCGGCGGGCGCAGGCAGGTGGATGCTGCCGCCCACCGCCGCTGGGGGAGCAGGGGAGGGCTTCGTGGGTGGTGGGGGGGGACACTGACACCAGGGAGATGTTTGGGGGTTGTCACTGGACATTCTGCCCGCGGATCGGGCATTACGGTCCACTGGACCACCAGGGAGATATTCGGCTGGGGCTTTACATTCTGCCCGCGATCGGGCACTGGGGGTTGATTCACGCTCTGCCCGCGATCGGGCACCTGGGGTTGATTCTACGCCTGCCCGCGATCGGGCACTGGGGGTTGATTCACGCTCTGCCCGCGATCGGCATCGGGAGCTGTTTGGGGGAGGTGTTCAGATACATACTGCCCGCGATCGGCATCGGGAGATGTTTGGGGAGGAGGTGTTCAGCACATACTGCCCGCGATCGGGCATCGGAGATGTTTGGGGGTGTCTGATACATACTGCCCGGCGATCGGCTGGTGGGGGGGCACAGGGACTGAGTTGGGGGCTAGCCACGGGTGGCAGCTGCTGTGTTGCGCCCTGCAATACAGCAGCTCACCTGTGGGTGGCCCTCAACTTGATCCTTTTTTTTTTTGCAAAGTTGTGCAGGCGCAGGTTGGGGGTTGCGCCTGCACAACTCTGCACAGCCCGACTGAATATCGGGTTGTGCAGTTTATGCATGGTCCTCCCCTCATGTTGAGCATGCATTCATTTGCATTGCGCTGTTGCTCAGCCTGTTTTCAGTGGCGCAACTGCCTCCTGCTGAATATCGCAGAATGGCGCAATGTAGGACTTGCGCATGCGCAACCCTGTTGCGCATGGAGCAACCCTTTTGACTATCTGGGCCTCTGTCTCTGTCATTAACTCCTGCTACAAACCTAAACAATTTGGATGCTTAGCTGTTAAAATTAATATATCGGCCTCAGAATCACAAAACATTATTGGTTGCTATAGACCTCCATCTGCAGGCTTTGATATTTTATCACATTTTCGGCAATTCCTAGATGTCAGCACTAATGAGACACTGAATCTAGGTGACCTAAACGTGGACTGGTTCAATAACAAATTAGCACCGCTGAAGAATTTCTGTGATGAATTTGGACTCTCACAACTACTCTCAGAAGCCACTAGGCCAGGCCATACAAATCACTCACTCAGCTCCCTAATTTATGTCATTCTGACAAACAGACCCCATAAAATCACACACGAAGCAGTCTGGCACAACTCCCTCAGTGACCATAATATTGTAGTATGTATCAGGAATCTTCCTAAATTGCTAAATCCAAGTAAGATGATAGCTAAAAGATCCTTCAGACACTTTAACCCAGCAGACTTCCTAGTTGACCTGCGCAACATTAATTGGCAACAATTCTACCTAGCCCCATCAGTTACTGAGGCACTGGCCTGCTTTAATGAAATACTTACAAGTATCATAGACTCCCATGTGCCTGTTAGAACACATAGACTGAAAAAAGCTTCCTGCCCCAGGTTCAATGCTGATATTAAGTCTATGCTAACAAAAAGAGATAAGCTTTGGGCAACTGCCAGACGCACAAAAACACCCGCAGACTGGACAGCATTCAGTATATGTCGAAATGCCTACACTAAACTGATTAGGCATACTAAAGAAATCTATTACCTAAGCACCCTAGAGTCAGCCAATGGTAACCCATCCAAGATTTGGCGCACCTTTAAACTAGGTGAGGGGAGCAAAGCTCCACCATCTCTCCCCACCACCGTTACCTATCAGGGCACCTCGATTACAGATAAATTAGTCATACCTGACAAACTAAATGAGCGTTTTGCCACAGTGGATCTTGCATTCGATTCTTCTCCATCAGCCAGCCTAAGAACCTATCTCCTTCACCCACCTGCACCACCCAACATCCCAACACACTCACCCTTCTCTTTCTCACCTTTAAACAGATGGACAACCAACTGCTCAGGTTGGATGTTAAAAAAGAGTGGAGGTGCGGATAACATTGACCCTTTCTTTTTGAAACTAGGCTATTCTTTTTTAACTGCCCATCACTCATTTATTTAATCCCTCGCTACCTGAAAGTATCGTACCCCAAGATTGGAAAGTTGCACACCCAGGGCTCCAGATAAGGTGTGTACCGACCCGTTTTACTCACCTCATTTTAGGAAATACTCTTCAGAAATTTTTTTAATGAGTACCAGTACTCACCCAACATTTGTAAATACTCCACACGCCAAAGAATAGTGCTTCACAACATAACTTGTGATTTAAAAGGAAAAATTTTTTTTTGCTAGATTTACAGCACTTGTACGCATCCCACTTTTTGTTTTACTCACTCTATTTTAAAACCAGTAAGTAAATTACTCCTACCTGCCAACATTATCTGGAGCATTGTGCACACCTCATACCCCTTTTCAAATCTGGTAACCCCAGTGATGTTAACAACTACTGGCCTCTTTCTTGCCTTCCCTCTCAAAAATTCTGGAGAAACTGGTCAGTATCCAACTCAGATCCTTCCTTGAAAATTCTCAGTTGCTAACTCTGAAACAATCTGGTTTCAGACCCAGTCATAGTACTGTCTCGGCCTTGTCCAAAGTTACTAATAACTGGTTGGTGGCCATGGACAGCGAACATGTCACCGGTGCGGTATTTTGGGATCTTAGTAAGGCCCTTGACACTGTGGATCACTCCCTGCTGCTTGACAGCTTGGAAGTCCCATGGGTTGTCGGATGTTACAGTATCCTGGTTTGCCAGTTACTTAGGAAGTAGACAGCAATGCATTAACATAAACGGCACCTCCTCGTCACTCTTGCCAGTTGTAAGAGGGGTCCCACAGGGATCTATCCTGGGTCCATTGCTGTTCCTAATCTATGTAAATAATCTGGGCTCGGGCATCGCTGACTCCAATATTCACTTATTTGTGGATACCGTCCTCTACACATTGAAACCTACAGTTAGTCACATATGGTCTGTTCTCCAGTCTGATTTTGTCAAACTTCAACATAACTTCATAACAGCCAAACTGCTCCTAAATGCAAAAAAAATAAAGGTTATGTTCTTTTATCCCCCTAATGTCCCCTCAGTTTGCCCCATGACAAACCACTATGCTCCCATCACCACCCTATCAGGAGACTCCCTCGTGGTGGTGAATCACTTTAAATACTTAGGCTTCATACTAGACCCACACCTATCCTTTTCATCACATGTCGAAGCTCTTACAAAAAAAAACTGACATTTAGGCTTGACTTCTTTTTCAGGAACAGATCATTGTTCTCCCGAGACTCCAGAACTAGACTGTTACAGGCCACCTTCATGCCTCTTCTTGATTATGCTGATATTCTCTGTAACAATTGTGCACCCGTCTACCTGCATAAGTTAGACACGCTCTATCACTGGGCCATCCATTTCATTACCAATGCCCCAGCCAGAACCCATCATTGTACCTTGTATGAGGCGATGAAGTGGACCTCCTTATCCACCAGGAGAATGGTGCACATTTATACTTGGACATGTAAAGTGCTCCTCAATAAGCTACCCCCTTATATATCAGCCTTCTTCTCATGCTCAACTAGCACCTATGCCCTCAGAAAATGTGCATATATTACCCTGAATGTGCCAAATTATCGGACACGGTTTGGTAGGGCATCTATAAGCTTTTCTCTTCCCTGCCTTTGGAATAAGCTTCAAGCTACCCTAAAACTCCATACCCTTATCCCAGTTAGGGCGTTCATTGGTAGAGTACATGAGATCACGGCTGAGACCTGCAACTGAACTTACCTTCCCTCGAGGATCTACCTTCTCCCCATCCCCCTCCTATTGTCTTTGTAGATTCCTGTGTATACTGGCATGCATCTTCCTTCCTTCCCTATTGCCCATTCTACCTAAGTTGTTATCTCCCATATTTATTAGGTGTGGTAAACTTACTGTTAAGTGACACTTCTAATTTATCTCTATGTATTGCTATAACCAACCTATTCTACGTACCGTGATATCCCTGCTGTTTTTCTATGATGTACTACTTGTACTGATTATCTGTGATGATTTTTATTAGATGGTGGTAAACTTACTGTCATGTGATGCTTTTGCCTTTACGTACTTGTTACAGCCAATCTACTCTATGTACCATGACATACCTGCTGTATTACTATGATGTATCCTTGGACTGCCTGTCTGTAATGTTTAGTACTTTATATCAGGGATCTCCTTGTGAATGAGCGTGCTCAATGGATGTTATCCCTACACAATAAACTGAACTGATATGACTCTCGACTGCTAGTAGTGCCACGTCAGTCCACCACGGTTGGACAGATGACCTTCTTGCATCGCCTCCCTAAGTGAATAACCTCCCACCACAGATTTGTCACTCCTCCTCACACTCCATTTCGCTAGCCCTGTAAAACTTTCTAGCGGTAAACTGTACCTGTGGCTAGTCCTTATTTTCTCCTGTTCAAGCTGGCTCACTGCTTTCTATCTACTACTCGGCTAGCTGTTCATATACAAGATACACTTCTCTTTCATTATTATGCTTAACTGGTCTTCTTAATACTATCCATAATGGTCTTAGCACTATGTATAACTGTTCTCTACACAGCACTTCAACGAACAGTCATGTATACTCTGCACTCTACATCAGAGTACAATGTGATAACATCCTGAGTCTTAATGTATATATTGTATAATATATTGTATGTCTACACCATTAATCCATTCACTTAATGTATCAACTGTTATGCTACTCTGTGTATGCACTTTATGTGTTCGCCCTTATGCCCATACTTCTCAACATCTTGCTTATAAATCAGGGACAAGGCTTAAAAGAAATCAGGGACAAAGACCCCAAATCAGGGACACGTTAAAAATTGGTAATATTCACTCAGAAAGCTGACAGAATAAGGGGGATTAAGTATAGGAAGCATTTTCTGAAGAAGAACTAGTCTGTAACTTTAATGTTGACAATTATTTTGTGCTTACAATCCCCACTGTTCAGTCACAAAAGATAAATTTTATCAGGGACAGGGGAAAGTTTTGAGGCAAAATCAGGGATGTTCCTGAAAATTAGGGACAGCTGAGACGAGGTATGCTTATGACCCCCTCATACCTCTCAACCTCCTGCATCATAAATCAGGGACAAGGCTTAAAAAAAATCAGGGACAAAGGACCAAAATCAGGGACACTTCTTCAAAATTGGAGATATCCCTTCAGGAGGCTGGTAGAATAAAGGGCTTGGTGTAACATGCATTATCAAAAGAAGAACAAGTCTGTAACTTTAATGTTTGACATTATTTTATGCTTATAACACCCACAGTTTGGTCACAGAAAGACAATTTTTAAGAGGGACAGAGTACAATTTTGAGGCAAAATCAGGGACAGTTGAGAGCTATGGCCCCCCTTCCCACGCACCCTGAGAGGAGCAACTTGTTCAGTGTGCCATTCCTGGTGAAACATTTCAATAAATAAAATAAATAGTTTCTAGCTCAAATGTATGTAGTTCCAAGATCCAAACATACGTGGATGTCAATGAATCCTCTCCCGCGTATTGACATCCGCAATATGGCAGCGCGCTTTACGTGTCCCACAATGACGCTTTGCCGTTCTAGTATTCTTCTTCTAGTTCTGTGGCCTGTACGGTACGCAGGTGCCCGGCACCGGACGGGAAGTGACGTCGATGACCGGTACTTTCCGTAGCGTCTGTGGAGCGCGACCCGTGAGAGCGAAGCTGGTTTGTAGTGGTTCCGGTAGCTGGAGAAGGGCGAGTTGGGCCCAAGGACTGACAGGTGGGGCACCGTGACTCGGTGGCTGCTGGGCAGGGTCTGGAGCCCTCGGGGCGTGCGGTTGCTGGTGACCGGTGTGACTTGGGGGTCACTGCCTGACCGACCTGGAGAAACTGGGAACGACACGGCATCTTGGCTCCAAAGAATCGCTATTCCCGGTTACCAACCGACTTGGCGTTGCTCATCTTGGGCGCCGTCGGTGGTCTCGACGGACGGCGATGCCGCGGCTCTGAAGATGGGAGCGAGCAGCTCGAAAGGCCGCGGATTTTGGCCGTTCTCCGGGAGCGGTTCCAAGACGGACCCCGCGAACTGGGCTGCAGAGCAGGCACTGGCCCGTATCCGAGGCTGTAGGAGCACCGCCACGCCGTTCGTCTTTACCAGGAGAAGGTAGGTGGGTTCCATTCCCGGGGTTCCAGCTCTTTGGACGGTCCTGTAATCATTGCTCGAGTTTACAAAGCTGCCCCCTCCCCCCTTTGCCCAGTGCACTTACTTACCTGGTTATCAAAAAACTAAATAATTATTTGAACGGGAGAAACCGGGATACCAGCAGTTAGAATGGACAGCAGACCGTTAGCTTTTATACAGTATTGGAATTACAGGGGTTGGGTGCATGTTAGGGCTGGACTCTAATAGCTCTGAAATGAGCCCCTGTAGCCGCTCCCTAGCACTGTCATTTGCTTATGGCACGAGGAGGCACAGAAAGCCCCATAGTTCTGACGTGAGCCCCTGTAGCACCCTTGTCACTGCCGTTAATTTACCATAGTAAGAGGGAGCACCACAGGCGTGTATCACTGCCATTTGTTTATAATGGAAAGAGTTGGTACCAGGGGTCTCCATAACTCTGCGTACAGTGCAGTTCCAACACTGAATATTATACGTGCACGTCTGCAGGGCGCGTGAGGATATTTTCTCCTTCCAGATCTAGAGTGGAAATATCAAAATATTCTCGCTGTAGGTCCCCAAGAGTAAAATATTCTCTCTGTAGGTGCTCACTAGGGGAGCTGGCAGTATCATATATTTCAACTGTCCCTGATTTTACCTCAAAATTTGACTCTGTCCCTCCTAAAAATTGTTTCCGTGACCAAACAGTGGGGGTTGTAAGCATAAAATAATGTCAAACATTAATGTTACTGATGTGTTCTTCCTTAGAAAATGCATTTTACACTAAACCACGTATTCTACCAGCTTCCTGAGTTGATATCACCAATTTTTAAGGTGTGTCCCTGATTTTAAACCTTTGTCCGTTTGTTTTAAGCCTTGTCCCTGATTTATGAGGTTGAGAGGTGTGGGTGGTATGAGTAGCTCACTTTCTCTCTGGTCTCCTACCCCCCAGTTTGACTCGCACACTAGCTTTGAATTGCAGTCTCTCAATGTGAAAACAGCATTGGCACTGAAAGGTTGTCGCCTACCATTTTTAAAACGCCAACAAAGGCAAAAGCCTTTTTTTCTTAACCTGTCAGTGTGTACTATTCTAGTCACTACTATCAAAACCTCACTACCTGTGACTCATCCAATTCCGCCCTCTATAGCCCAAATCAAAAATATGAGGAGACAGCCTTTCAGTGTGAAGGCTGTTTTCACACTGAGGGGTTGGGATTTGGAGCCCGTGTGCAAGACAGCGGGTTGGGGAGTGAAAGTGAGCTGCTCATGCTGCCAACTCCACCAGTGATCACTTACAGTGAGAATATTTTTGCTCATGAGGAGGTAGACTAAGAATATTGTGACATTACAGGGATCCTGCTTCACTTTTTTGTTTGCACTTGTCCAGCCGGAAAGTAGTACCAATTTGTACTGGCCCACTAAGATTTATAGTGGTCCCAAGCTATAATTGAGATTATGATATATTGGGAGACCTCTCTACTAGTCCTTTCAAATTACTCACTGGTTTCCATTGGCACCCTTTCTCCCATCCTCTTAGCTCCCCCCACCCCACCGTGTCCAGTGGCACACCTTCCCTCTCACCATAAGCCCTCCCTGGTGTCTAGTGGCACCTGCTTCCTCTCCCCTTCCCCATATGTTCTCCCTGGTGTCCAGTGGCCACACCTCCCCATCCCCAAACATTCCCCGTCGCGTTCAGTGGCACCCTCCACCCACCAGAGCACCCCAGCCCCACGACCCTGGTCCCTGATGGTGACTGGCACAAACCCTCTGCTCACCTCCTCAACCAGCCACCTTCTAACTTGTGCAACTGCAATACAGAAAACAAAACCTACAGTAACGAATACCCTTCCTCACCCACAAGGTGACAAGTATCAGTAAGTCCTAAAGCATCACCCAACTGATTCTGTCTTAGTCTCACTGCCAGCCTGAATGCCGGCAGTCTCTGCCAGTAGTGCTTTGTGATGCAGCGTGAGGGAGAGATTGCTGGCATTCAGCCCTGGTGGAGAGACTGTTAAGATGGGATCTGCAGTGTGCTGTTTTTCTTGTACTTGTCAAGTTGTGGGTTAGTTTTTTTGACTTGGGGGACATGGCATGGGTGGGGGGAGTGAGTTTTTTGTTTTTGTTTGTTTTCACTAGCCCAAACGGCAAAGTCAGGAGGGAGTCGCACTGGCCCCAGGCAGTTTGCACTATGCCCAGGGCCAGTAAATTAATGTTAAAAGCAACACCAGTATTGTCACTCTAGGTCTGGAAGGAACAGAAATGTCACTAAGTGCCATTGAAACCTCGCTATCTAGGCCGGGGTCCCACAGGGCTCCATTCTGGGTCCAGTCCTCTTCTCCATCTTCTAAAAAACCTCCACTCTGCCTATGTTAGCTTGCATATTTGCATGTCTGCAGATGACACAGCTCCCTGCACCTTCGGTCCCCTAACTGCATCTCTGGAAGTCTTGCTTCGGCAAGACTTTCACAGTGTTCTGCATTGATACCAATCCCACCAGCTTCAGGTCATCAACAACAACCACCAAAACAAAAAAGTGTCTATGACCTTTGGTATCAACCAGAAGCTGGCCTGGCTTGCCCCTCTCCCTGTCTAAGTCCCAGCCTTTAAGTAACTCATTGTGTGGCTTGACTTCTCTGTCCACATTGATGCTGTCCATGCCAACTCTGCCCCCAAACTTGGTGCCCTGTACCACAGTAAAGATTGCCTTTCCTCCAGATCCACCAGGAGCTGGTCACCAGAATGGTTCTCCCTGTTTTCGACTATGTGGATGTTGTTTGTGGCACCGCCCCCCTCCCATGCCAGACTGGACACCCTCTGCAGTACCTTCTGCCACTTTGCTACCAACTCACCCTCTCGTACTCACCAGTGCTTCCTTTACTCCTCCTTATCCATCCTCCCTCTCCCCTTACATTGCCAGCTCCTCTGTGCTTCCCTCATCTCTAAATACTGGTTTGGGTCCCTCCCTTCATACCTATTCCATATCCTCTCTCCCATCCCCCCTCCTCTCTGCGCTCGAGAGCCACGCATATTCTCCCTTCGCTACATTGATTCCTCAGCTGAGAGCAGGGGTGGTGTTAAGGATTTAGCATGGTGTGCTCCTCCCAAATAGAGGAGCACAGAAACTCTAAATTGTATCCTAAAATATGTGCTCCTTTAAACCTTGGCTGTGCTGCTACCCATCTTTTTTAATTTACTAGTTCATTAACAATTTCTTGCTTGTAATAAAGGTTCTGAGTAGTTTATGTGCAATAATCATTTTGTTGCCCATTGGCTATGTGTTTATTGAGGTCTAAGCAGATGGCAGTGTGACACCTTCGTGTGCATTACTGATGCCATAAAGTGTTAAATGCACCCACCCAATCACTACTACACATTGAATCTCCAAGCATCATGGTCACCTGCAGATAGATGGACAGACACACACACCACTGATTTCTTCACCCACCTGTGGCTCATAGTCCACAGCCACCTGTCCAGATCACACCACCTGGGCTCCCATATCAGTTTAACATTTCCCTATCACTGTGGCATGATTTTTCCTGAATTGCTTTGTTTTCCCATGTAAACAATACAGGTATAGATCTGGAACAGTTTCCTGTAGACTGCTACTGTACATTTGCCTGTAAAATACAGGGTTATGTTTAGATCTTGGAGCCCTGCATAACCTCATCCCATGTGCTGACCAACTACATTCAGTAGAGATCCCAGCAAGACTACCAAGTCTACAAGTATTCTTGTATTTTTAAAGAGCAATTGACATCTTCAGGCCTAGGCAGGCAAATCATACTGAGTAGCTGCCTGCTAGGGGAGCTTTTGTAGACCCAAATTAAAATTTTTAGTTACTTAATAAAATAATAACTTACATTTAGCTCGGCTCATAACTTCTGAGTGCAAGCCGAGCTGTCACCAAGTGCTGCAGCAGAAACAGCACTTTGATGATGGCGTATACTCGTGAACAGGGCTGCATGCATGCTAGATGTAAAACATTGAGATCAGGGGAAGGAGGACATCTAAATATACATACAGTGCCTTTGTCTGCAGTTTTACATGTGTGGGGTTAATATATAATATATACTCTAGCCCACCATACATGTAAAACTGCAGACAAAGGTACTGTATGTATATTTAGATGTCCCCCTTCCTCTGTCAGTGTTATACATATAGCTTGCCTGCAACCCCGTTCCTGAGTATATCATTGAAGTGCTGTTTTTAGGGTTCGGGCTTCAGTGCTCGGCTGTGACTCTGCTCGTACTTGTAAGTTACGAGCCAAGCTTTCAATTATAAGTTATTAATTACTTAACTAAAAATGTTCATTTTGGTCTAGAAAAGCTCCTCGGGCAGGCAGCTACTTAGTATAAGCTGCCTGCCCCAAACGTGTCAGTTGCTCTTTAAGGTAAATTGAGAAACTGTGTCTAGGAAAATTGTGTCCAGAGACTTGTGTTGAGTACACAGAGCTGTAAACTAAGCAATTCACTTTCCGTATCCTGAACTAGTCTTTCATATTCACCATAAAACAATTTCCAACAAAAACATACATTCCATCAATTGCATATCATTCAAACTTTTGGTGGTCTACAGTTCAAAATATAAAACAAAAGGCAGTAGTTTTTTTTCTGTTTTCAATATTCCAAAGACAGCCTATTGAAATTAGGCAACTTTCTAAACACACACACACACACACACACACACACGAATTGCCTATCGGGCTTCCCTCGATACATGCAGGATACCCCATGATTGTTGGCCTCGCTGTCTTGCTGCTGCTTCTGGCTTACCTGTTTCTGTGATTTGTCTTTAATTTTCATTTTTATCCCTCTGTGATCTTTGTTCTTTCCTTCCTGTTTTGCTTCTTACTCTGGTCTTTCTGCCTCACCTTTGCTCTCATTCTTTCATCTTCCTCTGGACACAATTCCTCTATTCCTGTGTCAACTGTTTGTTTTTTTTTCCTTTCTTTTGTCTATGGACTTTAAAATATATTATCTTTCCTTCTTTGCTTCTTCATCTACTTTTAATTCACCTGTGGTCGATGCACTGTCTCCCTTCCTGTTACTCGTTCCCACCCGCCCATAAACTCGCTCTAATCCACACATGCTCAGTCCCTCCCTCCCTGCCTATATGCAAATTATTCTGCTAGCTGCACTCATGCTCTTTCCCTGCCTGCCTACCAACTCACCCACTAACTGGTGCCAGCATGTCAAAGTGCACACTAACTTGCTGGCTACCCACACACTTGATCCTGTCAGCCCACCAATTAACGTAGCAGCTGCCCGCTCACCCAGTCGTTTGCTGAACTAACTTTGAACTCCACCCAGTCCTGGCAACTTCGCTGAAATTTATCAACCTGTTCTGACTCCTACTTTCAGCACCAGCTCGGCCTGCCTTCACTCTGGCACTGTGCACTTTGAGTTTGCATGAATGATTTGTATGCTAATTCTTTTGTGCTTCATCTGCAATATTTTGCCAGTCTGTCAACCTATGCTGTTTATACTTACTGTAACCATATCAACTTACTGGCCATATTTTGTTTTTTAATTGTGCTTCTTCTCTTCCCCTGTGTCGCACCTGTAAATGAGCCTCTGCTCAGCATGTCTCTCCCGGTTGCCAATTTTAAAGGAAGACGGTGGGAAAGGCACAGCTTTTCCCAGCTGCTACAAAGAACGCCGGATTAAGGCTTTCGGACAGTAATTACATTTTTAAAAATTGCCTCCAAATGCTTGTTTTTTTTGTATTATATTTTTATTGAATTTTTCAAACAGATGAACAAGATACAAAATGCTTGCACAGTATAGCACATTGTATCCGGGTTAATACTAACATTTAGTCACAAAAGAAGCAGATTAATGGTCATTACAGATACAGAAACTCTCTCAGGGGAGGATACAAAGCCCTTCCCCCACCATGTCTGTTGCAGAGTCCAGGCAGGATATGGAAACCTTAATTCATGCATTGTCAGCTCCATAAATGGATCCCCGTATACCCCAATAAAAAAATTCATACTATAGTGCATAGCAAGAAGTAGTGTAAAGAATAACAGCGAAGTTATAGTAAGTTAGAAGACAGAAAAGTAGAAAAAGAAAAGTTCATTCTGCGTGCAGTCAGATTATTCGGTAAAACTAGTTCATACATGGCTAATTTACGTTCTGTGATTAAGATGTGTAGATCCATGGGGCTTCAAGGGTATTATTGCCTAGTGCCCCCTACTCTGTGTTCTTTGTAGATGCATCTGTGAAGAATTTATAGTGAATGGTGGAACATTGTTCTCGCTAGAAATCTCACCTCATTGAAAGGCTGTTCATCCACACTTAGCAAAATGAATGGAATGCTGTTCTGACCGTACATGCAGAACAGCGTTCCATTCATTTAGAATTGAAAGCTTGAGCCGCGGTTTAAAAGCATATACAGAAACCGCCATGAGTCACCACCATTTACGGGTACACGGTAACTGCAACAGCAGTTTTGTAAAAGGGGAACAGTTCATTTGCCATTACTCAGAATGCAGGATCAACCAGATTTGTAAGTTTAACTTACAATTTTTGCCATAGTGTCCGTTTCTGCTCTTGCTAAGCGAGAGATCCCACTGTCGCAACCCCACTCAGCAGGTCAGACCCTCTGTTCCCACAGTGCCAACCTTCGAGTGCAGTCTTGTGAACAGGATCAGAACAGGGTAACCCTCCTGTCTGTTTTGTGGGTTTGAATCAACCTTTGGTCTCAAGTTGTGGAGGGATTCAAACTGTGAACCTCTTGCTAGCATACCCAATGTACAGGCTCAGATAATTCTGCTTTTCGGGGGGTTGGGGGTACCAGATATCTTTCGCCTACGGGCACCTAACTAGGTGTACAAAATGAACTCTTAAAACTCTATGAAAAGACCTCCGAGAAACTTTTAACCTTTTCCCTGTTTGGTAAACCAGTAAGCTTACGCATAGTGTCAACTTTAACCATATATGCTTCACTTGTCAAAGAAAGAATTTCAAAGGCACACCAAGTAGTCTCTTACAATAGAGGTTTACTTTAAAATGGATAAAAATATGTAAAACGTAAATACAAAACAATATCACAAAAATATACAATCACTTAAAAAAGAACAAGGTTTAAAAAGTGCAAATGTATTCCTACCACCAGACAATTAGACTTGTCTATCTAAAGTAGATGTTTTTTCTTCAGAGTTCAAACACGAATGTCTAAGTGGAAAACAGAATACTGTTTAAAACTGGCTTTGCCAACCTTTTTATTTATTAGCTTTTGGTAATTGGGTAAGTGCACTAGGCAACAGACCTGCCTATTTTCAGGCACGACCCGTGAGAGTACAACAAAAGTAATATAGTCAAGACAACAGCACAGTATCAACAAATAATTCAGTCGCAACAGTATGGGAGAACAGATATGCTATAAATACAGAACATTGGACAGTTATGTTTAAACAAAATCAAGATGCAGCAAGAATAAGCAATGGGCCCTTTGCATGAGGTCACCTAGCTCCTCCCTGTCGGAATATAAAAATTTATACAAAACAGGATGTTGTATCATTCAGAAGGTAAATTTAAATAGGTGACATCAGCAAAAACTCACTTCCCCATAACCCTTTGATCTAGTGTGTCTCTTTGCCCTTCACAGACATCAAAGGAGCGTTTATGACTTGGCACCTAAGGCCCCGTCCACAATGCACTGCTCAGACCCCGTAACGGACAGAAACCATTACAGCCGGGGAGCGGTGCAGTGTGTCCCCACTACTGGCCCGGTGACCAATGCCGTAGGCCACACCTCGGGAACGAGGCGACTGTTACCGTGGCACCAATCCCACAATGCAGCTTGCGCTGCGCTAGGGGACTGGTGCCACGCGTCCACACTACGCCTGGTAACGTTACCGAGGCGTAACTGGTTTCATAACCGTTGTTGAAACCACCTCATATGTGGTTTCAACAACTGTTACGAAAACGCCTTCTGTAATGCTACAGGTGTAAACGCAAACCGTTGCAGTAACGGTTTGGGCACTCTGTAACGTTACAGAGGGGTAGTGTGGACAGGGCCTTAGTCATATAACCTGGTTTCTTCCTCTAAATGTCATAAAAGTTTATGATTTTCATCCTAGCAGCTGCAGTTTAGCCAGATAAAAAGGAAATCCTTAATTTGTGTCTCTTCTAGCCTGTAATTATCTCCTGGCTTTTAGGTTAACAGCTTGTAGTTGAAACCTGGGGGGGGGGGGCATCGCACAGGCTGTCTCAGCATGTCTCCTGAGAGACACTCAATAACACATTTTTATATTACAAAAATCAGAGTAATCAGAACCAGCTGTACAAGTGTCACAATCCTCCCTACCTAGACTGAATCTGGGGGCTCTATCCCCTGCCATGGGATAAACTTCCCAAATTGGTTCACTCCTCATAGACACGAGACAACCCATCTGAGTTCTGATTTTTTTTTTTTCGCTCCAGCCCTATGTAAGATTGTCATATCATACCCTTGCAAAGTAGGACTCCATTATTCTTCCCCATTTGCGTCAGCCAAACCAGGGGGTTGTGGTCAGTTTGCACCACAAAATGCTGCCCATACAAGTATGGCTCCAACTTCTTTAGGGTCCACACTATGTCAGGACACTCCTTTTCCACGGTAGAGTATGCCTGCTCCCTGGGAAGTAACTTCTTACTCGAGTACGCTACCGGGTGATCTTTCCCTTGGTTGGATGTCTGACTCACTACTGCCCCAATACCCACGTCTGAGGCATCAGTCTGAACTATAAAGGGTCTGCTATAGTCAGGACTTGTCAAAACAGGAGCACTGCACAGAGCCTTCTTCCAATCTGGTAAAGGCTTCTTCACAGGCTGATCCCCAGGTAATTTTCTTTGATATCCTTTTCTTTACCAGGTCAGATAGGTGAGCAGCCAGGGCACTGTAATTGGATACAAATTTTCTATAGTACCCTGCTGTCCCAAGAAAATCCTGACCTACTTTTGCGTTTCTGGTCTGGGCCATGCCTGGATTACCTCTATTTTTATTGGTTAGGACGGAGCTGTCCTCTGCTTACCACATGCCCGAGGTATGCCAATTCTCCCATGGCCACCTGGCACTTCCCGGCTTTGACAGTGAGCCCTGCCCTCTGTATCCTGCCCAGTACTTCCTTAAGGTGGGATAGGTGTTCCTCCCATCTGGCACTAAAGATGGCAGTGTCATCCAGGTATGCCACGGCGTACTCCTCAGCACCATTTAACACCTGGTTCACCAACCTTTGGAAAGTGGCCGGAGTGTTCTTCATTCCGGAAGGCATTACCTTAAATTCAAATAAGCCTATTGGAGTGATGAAGGCCGACCTCTCCCTAGCTCTGTCAGTCAACTCTACCTGCCAATACCCCTTGGGCAGGTCAGTGGTTGTAAGGTAGGTCACCCCTCCCAACTTGTCCAGGAGTTCGTCTGTCCGGGGCATCGGGTTGGTGTCTGATTTTTGTGACTGCATTCAGTCCATGATAGTCCACACAGAAACGAGTAGAGCCATCTGGCTTGGGCACAAGGACTATGGGTGAGGCCCAGGGACTGTGGGATCTCTGGATTAACCCTAAATCCAGCATCTCCTCCACTTTCCTCCTAATCTCCTTTTGGACAGCCTCCAACACCCGATGTGCTGTCCACCGAATGGGCATCTGTGTCCCTGTCTCCACATTGTGAGTTGCTAAGGGGGTTAGTCCAGGCTTGGCGCTAAACAATGGGGCAAAGTCTGTTAAAACCTCCCTTACTTCCTTGATCTTGTCCGGGGTCAGCTGGGGAGACAGTTTAACTGCCTCCACAGAGGACTGCTGCTTAATTTCTTCCAGCAAGTCCAGAAGGGGGTCTCCTTTGTCCGTCCCTTCCCCAGGACTACACACTGCAAACACTATGTCAGCCCTGTTGGCCTATGGCTTCATCATGTTGGCATGGTACATCTTTTCTGTCTGTCTTCGGTCAGGTAACTCTACAGTATAGTTCACGTCATTTGCCTTCCTAACCACTTTGTATGGTCCTGCCCACTCAGCCTGCAGCTTGTCTTTCCGGACCGGAATAAGGACCATGACTTCCTGACCCACCATGTACGAGCGAGCTCTGGCTCTGCGGTCATACCACACATTTTGTTTCTGTTGGGCAGCTGCCAGGTTGCTCTGGGCTATCCCCATAAGCTCCTTCAGTCTTTCCCTAAACTTAAGGATGTAATCCACTATGGGAGTTCCCTGTGTGGCGTACTTGCCTTCCCAGTCCTCCCAGATCAAGTCTAGGGGCCCACGTACCCGGCGTCCATATAAAAGTTCGAAAGGGGAAAATCCTGTCGACTCTTGGGGCACCTCCCTGTATGCAAACAGATGGGGAAGGTATTTCTCCCAGTCCCTCCCATGCTGTTCAGCAAACGCCCGGAGCATTGGCTTCAGGGTACCATTGAATCTTTCCACAAGCCCATTGGCTTGTGGATGATACGGTGTCGTGCATCTCTGCACCACCCCACACTTCTCTCATAAACATTTCATGAGGTCCAACATGAAGGAACCCCCTCGATCGGTGATGACCTCCTGCGGAAACCCAACATGGGAGAAAATCCCAAGTAAGGCATCTGCCACTTTGTCTGTCCTCAGTGAGGATAGGGCAGCTGCCTCTGGGTACTGGGTGGCATAATCCACCACAGTCGGGATGAATTTTTCCTTGAGGAGCTGGGGGTACTTAAAGGCCCCACAATATCCGTTGCCACCCTCTGGAATGGCTCCTCCACTATGGGCAATGGAATCAGGGCGGCTTGGGTTTTCTTGCCCGCCTTCCGTATTTTTTGGCACCGGTGACAAGACCTGCAATACTCCTTCACCTGCTGGGTGAAATTGGGCCAACCGCTGCATAGTGCGCGTGATCCCAGATGGCCAGACAAGGGAATATCATGTGCAATCTTGTGCAACAGCTCACGATAGCCCTGGGGAACGACAAGCTGCCTGCCTAGCACCCCTCCCTCTGTCTGCACAACCTGAGTATACATCAGTCCATTTTCCCAATAATCCTTATGTCTGCCGTCACCTCCCTGTGCTCCGTCAGTCTGCCCAAACCCTCAGCTTCTCTAGACTAGGGTCACTTTTCTGAGCAGCTGCAAACTCCTCACACATTCCCAAGCATGGGACAGGTCCCCTTCAGTCGCTAAACTAGGGTCCCTAGCACTAGTGTCAGGGCACTTGGGATCACTGTCACCTCTCCCGCCTCGAAGCAACCCTCTGTAGCTGTGTGGTTAACTGCTACTGGGGAAATTTCTACCCCCTTTTCATTAGTCTCCATATCAGAAGACACAGGCTGGGGAACCAGCCTCCCAGTGGTTTCCACAATGGCTTCTGTGGGATCCAGGGAACTACAGTGTTCCTTTGCCGCTTGGCTATGGGTAACGGCACACACCATCCCTTGTTTGAGATTGTTGCCCAGGATCACATCCACTGTTAAGGTTTTGGCTACAGCCACCTGCTGCACAGTTCCCCCTGTTTCACCCCGGTCTAGGAGAACAGTAGCGAGGGGCAGTGTTTTCTCCTCACCAGTAAAGTCCTGTACAGTGACGTATTTATTGGGTATAAGCTGACCAGGCTCTACTAGATCCCCCTTTACTAAGGTCAGGGATGCCCCTGTGTCACTTAACCCTTGCGTCTGTACACCATTCCCCATGACTGGGTGCATGTGCTCCCTCATGTTCACAGGCATGCTTCCAGGGACACACAAACAACCCACTTCTTTCCTAGCCCTTTGTTGTGTATTGCTCACCTTTTTGGGACACTGTCTAGCAATATGCCCAGTTTCTTTACCCAACCAACATTAATTTTTTCTCTCAGAAAAATCTTTTCTCTGAAACCTGGGGCTGACTGGTTTCGGTGGAGTCAGTGAGGGTTTTAGCTGCCCTGAAGGTGCGCTTTTCCCGTTCTGCGCTGCCACACCCACCCCATTCGCTCTCAGGCAGGTCTGCTCTTGGCATAGCGGTCCGAGAGTTCAGCAGCCTCTTGCACTGTTTTGGGATCTCGGTCCTCGAGCCAGGTTTTCAGTTCTGCTGGGCATGCCCCAAAAAACTGTTCTAACAAAATCGCATTTTCAATTTTTTCAACAGTTTGCTTCAATTCCTTCCCATCAGCGTTTTAAAAACTGACGTTGTTATGTCAGGGCTTCTCCTGAGCTTACGGAATTTAGCTCTGTATGATTCAGCAGTTAATTCAAATTTCTTTAGCAGTGCAGCTTTAAGTTTGCTGTAATCATCACTGTCCTCATTGTCCATTTGACCCAGTGCATCCCAAGCTTTCCCGGTAAGTAGCGGGGATAGCTGGAAGCTCCAGGACTCTAGGAATTTTAGCCTGAATACAAACTTTTTCACAAGAATTTAAAAAGGCATCCATATCCTCCTCCTCTTTAAATTCGGCTATCAATTTGGAATTCAATTTGTAACCCAGTCCTGTAGTCCCAGTTAAACCCAAGCCACTTACCTGCTCTGGTGCTGGTGGTTGGAGTTGTAGCTTCTCCAGTTCATGTTGCCTCTGGCGCTCATGTTCCTCACGGTCAGCCTCCCGCTGTTCTCGCTCTGCCTCTTGGTGTTCTTGCACTCTTTTCCTCTGCAGCTCACTGTTCTCGCTTCTCTTCTCTCTGGAACTTCAGTGCCATTTTGCGCAACTCAATCTGCAGCCTGAGTACTTCTGGATCCAGGATACTGGTGACCTTCCCCTGCTGCTGTGGCCCTTCACTGACAGTGGCCATTCTGCCCTCCTCATCGGATCTGGACACTGCACTGGCCGCTAGCCCTTCCATATTCAAGGTTCGGTCCGTTACAGTCACTGCCTGTGACTCGATGCTCTGGGTATATGCTACCATCAGGGCATCCACGTGGTTCTGCTTGGTGGCTTTCACCTCGAAGAGGACTCCTCTGTCCCTGCACAACTGCTTTAAGTAGTCTACAGTGAGCCCACTGTAGTTGGAAGCCATCTTCTTCCCTAACTACGGCTACTCTGACTTGCACTTTAGAAGAAAAAAAAAAAAAAGTAGGAACTCGACTGTAAGCCAAGTGATATAGTTCTGTTTCCTTTTAAAAATCACTGCCTTTTTCTTTCTTTGCAAGTGAGCTGACAGTATCCAGCCGACACACTGAACAATAAAAGCTTGTAATACCAAACTTATGCACACTGCTGCCAACCAGTCTGTCACAACCCCACTCAGTAGGTCAGGCCCTCTGCTCCCACAGTGCCAACCTCCGAGCGCAGTATTGTGAACAGGAACAGAACAGGGTAACCCTCCTGTCTGTTTTGTGTGATCGAATCAACCTTTGATCTCAAGTTCTGGAGGGATTCAAACTGTGAACCTCTTGCTAGCATACCCAATGTACAGGCTCAGATAATTCTGCTTTTCTGGGGGGCCAGATATCTTTCAACTATGGGCACCTAACCAGGTGTACAAAATGAACCCTTAAAACTTTATGAAAAGACCTTGGATAAACTCTTACCTTTTCCCTGTTTTGGTAAAACAGTAAGCTTATGCACAGTGTCAACTTTAACCATATATGCTTCACTTGTCAAAGACATAATTTCAAAGGCACACCAAGTCTCTTAGAATAGAGGTTTACTTTAAAATAGATAAAAATATGTAAATACAGAAGAACATATCACAAAAACATACAATCACTTAAAAAGAACAAGATTTAAAAAGTGCAAATTATTTCCTAGTACGAGACAATTAGACTTGTCTATCTAAAGTAGATGTTTTTTCCTTCAGAGTTCAAACATGATTGTCTCTAAGTGGAAAACAGACTACTGTTTAAAACTGGCTTTGCCAACCTTTTTGCATGAGGTCACCTAGCACCTCCCTGCCAGAATATAAAAATTATACAAAACAGGATGTCTTATCATTAAGAAGGTAAATTAAATAGTTGACATCAGCAAAAACTCACTTCCCCATAATCCTTTGATCTAGTGTGTCTTTTTGACCTTCACAGACATCAAAGGAGCATTTGAGACTTGGCACCTAAGTGACATAACCTGGTTTCTTCCTGTAAATGTCATAAAAGTTTGAGTTTCGTCCTAGCAACCGGCTGCTCCAATTTAGACAGATAAACAGGAGCTCCTTAATTTGTGTCTCTTCTAGCCTGTAATTATCTCCTGGCTTTTAGGTTAACAGCTTGTAGTTGAAACCTGGGGTCATCCCACAGGCTGTCTCAGCATGTCTCATGAGACGAGAACACATTTTTATATTACAAAAATCATAGAGTAATCAGAACCAGCTGTACAAGCGTCACACCAGCCTCCCATTTTTTTTAAATCCCGCCCACAGTAAAGCGGCAGCCAATGGAAGAGTGCGCTGCTGACGTAGGGATGCCCAGTCCCTAGCAACCACACTATTCGCCATTAACAAACGGGAGACAAGATTTTCTTTTCTGCGCATAAATAATACATGTTAAAAGCCTACAAATTGGGGTACCATACACTATAAAAAATACCGGATGGGTAACCCAGTGCAGAACCAGTGTGTTCTGCCACTTCGGGGTCTGATTTCCACGGACCTCAAGAGCATCACAGGGAATCGGACCCCTCTGTGGCAGAACACACTGGTTCTTCACGGTTACCCATCCAGTATTCTCTATATTCAACACTTTAATACTTCGCTTCCTCTCTTAGGATCTGTGCCTCTATGGGGGAGAGGGAGTTCAAAAACCCATCCCACTCCAAGAGGAACCGCTCCTCTCTGTCCTTGAGAGCATGGGTGAGTCAGTTTGTGGCTAATGTTGTCAAAAGCAAGCTCTCCTACATCATAAGTGTAGGAGATGCACAGGAGACCCACGTATTGAGTATAATCTGCCGAGCCAACACCAGAATTATCCTCACCTATCTGGGATAAAGGTTTCAGTCCCCCTCTGCTGTTTTTTCTACCCCAAATAGGAGAGATAAAGGGGAGAATTCCACATCCCTCCCCCATATGTTGGTGATTTCTAATGCAGTACCCTTCCAGTATGTCTGGAGGGTTGGACATGCCCAGAAATAATGGAAGTATGTGCCTCTGGCCGCTGAGCACCTGCCACTAACGGCAGACACTCCCTAGTTGAACCTGTGAACCATACTAGGAGGGTAGAAGAGTCTATGAATAAATTTGTATTGTAATTCTTTTAATCTATTACATAACTGCAACTCCATGTGAGAGGTACTTATTGTCTGCCAGTTATCCGTTATGGGTGTCCCCAGGTCTGCCTCCCACTTAAATTTAGTTTTCCCAGAAGAATCTAGTAAAACTGTTCTATCCTGTTTTGCAGCCCTCCTATTAAACCTCTTTTTCCTGTTTCCTAGCCTTATAAATTTCCTGTTCAACTGCCACTAATTGAGATTTCTCCACCGATGTTCTATGTAAACCTTTACCATAATTCCTCACTTGAAGAAAACTGTGAAATGTGATGCTGGTAGTCGCAGACTCTCCCTAATTGTTGCAAAAGAGGGTACATTCCTTCGTTAGTGAAGAGGTCTCCCATGTATCTGATGCCCTTTTCCTCCCATACTGCAAATCCTGGGTCCTCCAAACCTGGCAAGAACTCTGGGTTTCATGCCACCGGGACCAGGAGGGTGTGATCCTCTCCTGCCCTGCCCCTCTCTTTCTCTTGATTGCCTCCCAGGCATCTCGCAACTCCATAACCAAAGGATCTGGAGCAGTCAGATGCCTATATGCCTTATTTTCTCCCTTTGAAAGATATGAGATTATCCTTCCCCCTCCAGCTTTACCCAAGAAGTAGCCTCTCCCGTATTTACCCAGTTATGAATATACTGGTATTGCACTGCCAGGAAATAGCCTTTCAAGTCTGGAAAGTCCACCCCTCCCTTTTCTTTGGTTGCTCTCAATCTCGTAAGTTTCATTCTAGACTTTTTTTCCTTGCCAAATAAAATCAGCAAACCCTTTTTCAAGCTTTTTAATATTTCCTGGAGATTAGACAAACAGGAACCATTTGCATAACATACAGAATCCTGGGCAGGATGTTTATTTTCAGTAAGTTTATTCTACCTATCCAGGAGATTGGAAGTATCCTCCACCGAATGAGGACTGCCAAAACAGTACCAAAGAGTGGGGTGTAATTTAGACCATATAGCTTATTAATGTCCCTGCCCACCTTAATACCCAGGTAAATTAAATAATCTCCCACCCTTTTCAGTCACCAGGCGTGATCAGGCAAGCCATCTCCGCCCCCATCTAGAAACAACATTTCTGATGGTTTAAGTTATACCCCGAAAACAGGGCGAGTGCCTCAGTAATTTGGAGCAAATCTGACACTGATTCCTCCGGCTGTGTGTAACAAAAAATAGGTCACAGGGTTCCCCGCTCTCTGAAAATATAGGGCGGTGGCAATGGTGATCGGGTCAAATGGTGCGTTATTTTTCGGGACCTCCTATATGCACTGTACATGTGCGTAAGTAGCTTTTAAGTAACATATAGTGTGCCGGTAGTATTGCAATAAAGAATGTCAACAAAAGACAATTTTGCAGGATTTTATAAAAAAAATGGATAAAAATGTAGGGTGGTGGTAAAAAAATATAGAATGGTGGTAAAAAAAAATATAGGGTGGTGGCCCACCGCCCTAAAACAATGAATGGGGAACACTGGGTCATGAGCATGAAGAGTGAGTATGTGCTGACCTCCCTTTGGCCCTGGGATCCCGCTTATCTCCCGGTTCTCCCAAATATGGATAGCCAAAGGTGCTATAGCGAAAAGTAGGGGGGAGAGGGGGCACCCCTGTCTTTTACCCCTGAACAGCCTGAATTCCTCAGAAATGAAACCATTGACATAAGACCCTTGTTCTGGGGTCTCTATAAAGCATTTTAACAAGGTTCACAAACCCATCTCCCACCCCAAATCGATGCATGGCCTCAAACAAGTAATCCCACTCAGTTCTGTCAGAGGCTTTCTCGGTGTCCATGGAGAGCACAAAGGCTCGTCCAGGTGCCGAGAGCCCCACCACAAAACACTGAGCAAGCGCCTCAAGTTGTGGTAGGGCAGCCTACCCTGAATGAAACCTGTATGATCAGGGTGCAGTATTCGGGGTAACACTTTTTCCCAGTCTCGAGGCTAACACCGTGGCCATAATCTTGCAGTTGTAATTGAGGAGGGAGATGGGTCTATATGATAAACAAACATTCCAGGGTGTCCTTACCAGGCTTCAGCAAAACCCAAATGTTTGCCTCCAAGTAAGTCCCCTTTCCCACCGAGCCTCTTCCATAAGGTCCTGTATAGGTTCCGCGAGGACTTTTTTTAACTCATTATAATATTCGGCTACAAATCCATCAGCCCCCGCTTTCCCAGGCTTAAGGCTCCCTATAGCCCTACTAACCTCCTCAGTAGTAACTGGGGTACCTAGCACCTCTCTGTGTACCTTGTCTAGGTTAGAAATAGTTACAGCATCCAAGAAATTTTAATTGCCGATTCAGTGCCTGTGCACTCCGAAGTACCATAGAAATACCCTTAGGCTGCCGGAAGATTTAGAATGCATAGGTTTTTAGGACAAGATATCTTGTCGGCGGCAGCCTAAGGGTTACAGCAAGTGCGGATAGCTTGACTTTCATGAGTACTTTTACCATGCTCGTCTCTAATAGCCACTACTCGACTTGCAGCCCTGCCTCCCTTTATAAGCTTTACCAATAAAGGTCCAGGCTTATTACCCCATCTGTAGATTTTTTGTCTGGCAGTTTTACCATGCTTACCTCTAATAACCACTGTTTGACTTGCAACCCTGCCTCCCTTCATAAGCTTTACCAATAAAAGTCCAGGCTTATAACCCCATTCATAGATTATTTTTTTTTTGTCTGGCAAAGAACAATCTGGACTTGGCCTCCTCCATGTAACAGTCGTTCAGACCATCCCTAGCAACCCGCAGTTTCCTCCTATCCTCTTCCTCCCCCTGTAACCTTATGTTCCAAGTATTTAACAGTGTGCTCTAACTTGTTTATTCTGTTTCTCCTTTCCTCCTTAATCTTAGTTGTGTAACTGATAACTGACTCCCTCATAAATGCCTTCCCAGCTTCCCATAAAGTTCCCTGGGAACCCACTGAACCCCTATTTGTCACAATAAATGTTTCCCATTGAGTTTTTAAATATTTCCTAAAATCTTCCTTGACCATTAAGTAGGTGGGAAACCTCAATCTGCTCCGCAAGACTTCACACGTCCCCAGTTGTAATTCCAACTGCACCATGGAGTGGTCCTAGATGTAAATCTGACTATGAGACCCCCACTACCGTGCTATATAGAACACTTGGGAGAGAAATATAATCCAAACGGGACCATGAACCATGCGGCTAGAACAGAAAGTGTATTCTCTCACGCCCAGGTTGGCTGCCTGCCAACTATCAGTGAGGTCCAGGTACAGCAAACCTGTATATCAACCCGCTACTGACCTGTTGGTCCGACATCTGGTGCCATAGTAGTGTAACTTTGGATCCATGGTCCAGTTGAAATCTCTTCCCCCATTATCAGGCCAGGAAATTTTCTCTAGAGATCACATCAAAATGTGCTGCTAGAATTCAGGGTCAAGAACTGACAAGGCATATACGCTCCCAAGAGTCAGTGGTTGGCCCCGAACTGCACTGACCACAGATATGTACTTGCCCTCTGATGGGTCACGCACAGTCCAAATTGCCTCCATTGGGAAGTTTATATGCAGTAAGATGGCAACCCCTTGTTTATGAGAGGAGTAGGAAGCAGCATAGCAAGATTCCCCCCCACGCCAGTTTAGTATGCTCTTTTGGGGTCAAATGGGTTTCCTGTAACAGGATTACTTGAGCATTCTTTCTTTTCAGAGCTGTTAAAATTATAGACTGCTTAATTGGGAGGCAACCCCCTTTATGTTCCAGGAGATTATTTTATCTGTTTGGATATTAACCATTGAGTAAAATTAGGTACCCCTTATCCAGTCTTAGCAACCTGATATGCCCCCATGACCCAGTACCTCCTGCTAGGCCATGTATCTGTTAAGGAAACAACAGAATGAAAGAAAGGTAAGTTGCAGCCAGCAAGCAATAGAACCACAGAAAACAGTTGAACATTAGGAGCGTTTAAAACTTAAAAAAAAAAAAAAAACCTTTCCCAAGCCCCCCCACTCAAAACCTCCACACCCCACTTAACAAAGTGGAACAACTAACAATAACATTTTGTGAAGTGTTCGTCACAAAGTTAGAAAAAACCCTCAACATCCCACTAAATATCAAACCGAGAAATCTCTCTAATAATGAGTTCTCAACAATCCTCCAGTACGCACCCCTTCCCTCCACCCCACTTTTCCCATGTTTTTAGTAGTAGAATACAACTTCATCCAAAGGTTAACAAACGTGCTATCATTAGAGATACCTCCGAGACAACCTCGGTCCTTTGTGTAAGAGCTCACCCCCACCCCCCGGCTGCTTTCCAGTGTCACAGGTATAAGTTTTTTGTCCACCTGCTATCTGATATGGCCCGCCATCAGAGCTCCCCATGCCTTTTTTTTAAATGATTTAAACAGTGACCTGCAACTTTGCTTTCTGTTGCATAGCTCACATTATGCTACTATGTCCTGCTGACCTCAGCTATTAGTCAACAGGACACAGGGTTTTAAAAAGCTGGTATTCCATAGCAAAACGCTTCGCAAAACAGAAGGTAATACTAACCATGTCCAACAATGCGGAGCAGTAGATTGCCAACGATTTTTTTTTCCAGTGAGTCTATAGCACAGTAGACAAAATTAATAAAATTGTATATATTTTTTAATTTTGGTAACCATTCTGTGCCAAGTGCTATGTATTTTTACAGCTGATTAGCACTTTCACGTGTAAAACTGCTAATCAATTTTTTCGGCTTATTTAATACCCTGGGACATAGTAGCGTAAAGTGAGCTAGGGAAGCTCGCAGCTGCTCATGAGATGGTGGCTGCCAGCAATAGAAATCAGAAGTTGTGGGTCATTGTTTAAATAATTGAAAAAGCATTCAGAGGCAATTTAAAACAAACAAAAAAAAACAACAAAAAAAAATTGTCTGAAAGCCTTGATTTGGGCATTCTTGTAGCAGCTGGGAAAAGCTGTGCCTTTTCCACTGTTTTCATTTAAATAAATACACTCACGAGTATTGCTTAAATTTAACAAGAAAGTGCATGACTGTTGGGAGAGTTCCTGATTTGCAGAATGCTTAATGGGGAACAGTCAACTAAATGGGCCTCACACTGAAGTGTGGTATCACCACCTCCCTTTTTCTGCTGGTGATACCCCTTCCTATGCATCCTAGCATCCCACTGACTCTTCCTACTGCCTTGTTGCACTGTTTGGCCACCTTTATGCCATCAGATATGATTACACCCAAGTCCTTTTCCTGTTTGGTTGTCGGTATCACTTCCCCCATCTTGTATTCCGAGCCTGGGTTTCTGAGCCCCAAGTGCATGATTTTGCACTTCCTCGTATTGAAACTTAGTTGCTACACTGTTGACCATTCTTTAAGATTTCTTAGATCCCTGTTCATCTCCCGGAGTGTATGCGCTATTGCAGATTTGGTGTCCTCTGCAAAAGGCACATCTTCCTTTTAGCCTCTCTGCAGTGTAAACTATAAAGGCGTTAAAGAGGACTGGTCCCAGTACAGATTCTTGTGGTACTCCGCTGGTCACCCTTCCTTCCTTGGAGTGCACTCCATTTACCACCACCCTCTATCACCTATCCCCCAACCAATTCTTTACCCAGTTTACCACTTTTTGAGCCAGTCCCAGGCTGCCCAGCTTATTTACATTTCTCCTATGTGGAATGGTGTTGAAGGCCTTACTGAAATCCAGGTAGGCCACATCCACTGCTCCACCCTTATGCACTTAGTTGGTCACCTAGTCAAAGAAATCTCAGATTTGTTGTTGGTAGGTACACGGTCCAATATTGCTCCCTCATGAGTAGGCGCTCTTACTAGTTGCCTGAGGAATGCCCCCTGCAGGGAGCCCAGGATGTCCCTCCTTCTAGTTGAAGTTGCAGATGGGATGCTCCAATCCACATCTGGCAGCTTGAAGTCCCCCACCAATAGTACCTCCCCCTTAGTTGCCATCTTTTGGATGGCTTCCAGCAGTACCTTATCTATCCCCCTTCTCCTCTTCTCCCCCCCCATGCTGGAGGTCTGTAGATCACACCAGTGTGAATAGAAGTTACATTCGCAGTTTCTAGGGTGACCCACAGTGCCTCAGCCCCTCCTTGTATTCCCTGTGCCAGTGTTCCTTTTATGCTGTCCCTTATGTAAAGAGCCACACCTCCACTTTTCTTACCTTTCCTGGATAGAGTGTAGCCTAATATGGCTATATCTCAGTCATGGTGCTCACTGCACTATGACATGGTAATGGCGACAATGTCCAGGTCAGCTTCTACCATTTTGGCCACAAGGTCCAGGATTTTATTTCCCAGACTATCATCTGCACACATCACCCTCCAAATTTTTTTACTACCCTTCTTGTCTCTCCCCCCCCTTTTTTTTCCCTTTTGTCTACTCTCCTTACCCCCTCTGCCTTGATTCCCATCTCGTTTCTTCCATACTGCTTTTCCTGCCATTAGGCACACTTGGGAATTTCTCTCCCTTAGGGTTTTCCCTATTGACTACTTCAGCTTGCGGGGGTGGACAGTTTGTCTCCCTGGTTTCTTCCACCACCACCCCACGTCTAGGTTAAATGCTTGCCAATGCAGCATTTGAACAGCTCACTGAGGACTGTGGTTCCTCTCCTGGGTGGATGCAGGCCATCCCCCTGTATAGGCCCTTATCCTTCCAGGTGGGATCCCAGTCCCCAGAGTAGCCAAAACCCCTGCTCTTTGCATCGCTTCTTCAACCATTGGTTGAAGCTCCTACCCCCCCACCCATCGTAGACAGGCAACACCTCAGAAAAGGCCACTGAGCGTGCTATCTGCCTGAGGCCCCTCCCTAACTCCTTGAACTCCTCCTGCACTCTTCTAGCCTCGTCCCTAGCCAGGTCATTATATGAACATACGAAGAAGCCAGCAGAAGGTCATTTGGTCTAGCAAGTCTGCTCGTATTGCAGGGTCCACAGCTTGAGCTAATGTCCCTGCCCTGCCTCCCCACTCCTTCCATCCTCCCTACCCATGATCCTTACCGTCCCCCTATGCCTATCCCAGCCTCTCTTAAAGCTGCCCACTGTCTTCAACAAGATGACCTCTTCCGGAAGTGCATTCCAAGTGTCCACCGCCCTTTCTGTGAAGAAGTGCTTCTTGACCTCCCTCCTAAACCTCCCACCCTCCAGCTTAGACTGTGCCCCCTAGTGTTATGGTTGCCACTCAGCTTAAAGAGACTCTCCTTATCAGCCTTATTTATCCCTTTCAAGTACTTAAAGGTCCCAATCATGTCCCCTCTCTCGCTCTCTCTCTCTCTCTCTCCTGTCTCCTGTCTTCCAGGGAGTACATGTTCAGTGCCCTCAACCTCTCCTTGTATGCCTTACCCTGCTGACCGGCTGTCATCTTTGTAGCCCTTCTTTGGACCTTCTCCAGCAGGTTAATGTCCTTTTTTGAGGTGTGGGCACTAGTACTGAACTCCGTACTCTAGATGCGGCCTTACCAGTGACCTGTACAAGAGCAGTATAACCTCCTCTTTCCTACTATTGATTCCCTTAGCTGTGCATCCCAGTATCTTGTTTGCCTTTGCTGCTGCTTCCTTGCACTACTTGGAGTGCTTCAGGTCACTAGTGATCATCAGTCCCAGGTCCTTCTCCTCCTCTGATGCAGATACTTGGACTCCTCCCAGGTAGTACTCCTGTCCTGGGATTCGTGGCTCCAATGTGCATAACTTTGCATTTCTTGGCATTGAAGCCAAGCTGCCAGATCCTGGACTACCTCGCCAGCTTTTCCAGATCTTCCTGTAGGTCCTGTATCTCTTCAGCTGTGTCAGCTCTCCCACAGAGCTTGGTGTCCTCCGCAAATGGGCACATTTTGCCCTTATTGCCATCCCCAGTGTCATTGATGAAGACATTGAACAACACCGGCCCCAGCACCGAGCCCTGTGGGACTCTACTTGTTACCTCTCTGGTGCCAGACAACGATCGCCAGGATCTGCTTCCTATCCCTTGGAGCTGTGGTGCCAGGTAGACACCTAATCTCCCTCTCCCTCCCTGCCCCCAAATCTATCCCCCTAGCAGTGGCATCCCCTACTAGCTTACTGCTCCTCCTCCGGGGTCCTCTGCAACCCACTTGGGGCCTCCCCTGTAGAGGACCCCCCACATCCTCCCTGGTCACTTCTGCGAGTGCCTTCATTGGACAGTCCCGCCCTGCCAGAGCAGCACATGAGTTGCATAGTGGTACCATCTTGGAGATGTCTTTGATCCTCCACCCTCACCCTTCCTGAGCCCACCCCAGTCCACCCCCTCCTCCCCCTTGGCATCCTTGGGCAGCAGTGTTGGACTTGAGTGCGTCTCTGGGTGGGAGGTCCCCCCCCAATCCTAGCCAACTTGGCCTGGAGTCAAGCAGCCTCACCCCTCAGCCCAGAGAGGTGCTCACAGATGGGGCAGCACCGCAGTTTCCATAAAGTCTCTGTGAAGACTGCTGCCCCATAACCACTGCACCACTCCCAGCATATCTGTCGTTTACGTTGCCTGTTTTGTTTTGCTAACTCTAATCCCCCCTTTTTTTTTTTTTTTTGTACCTCTACCCTAGATGAGGTATTTAACCTATTTCCACCTCTTTATTACTTTAAACCCTTATTTTTTTCCCTTATCCTATAGGGTGTTTCTTCTTGTCCCAACTTTTGTTTGCTTTAAGCCCTTTTCCCCCCAACCCCGCCTCCTCCTGCTAAGTCCAGTCACCTAATTATACTCCTTTACTGCTTCCCCTGCCTACCTGCTTAATAGCAGTGTGTCCGTCTGCCTTGGGCTGACTCTGGTGGGCAGACTCCGCTGTACTATCCTTGTCTGGTGGCGGGTCCTTAGCACTGGGGACCACAGCGCGGGGAGGGGTGCTTGGTGGATAGGTAGTTACATATGGGGAAACAGGAGGGCATCCTGATCTGCCACCCGATTGGCATGTCTGGAAGGGCTGGGAGAACGGTCTTGCTCCTGATTGCTTGGGGAGTGATCCTCTACTGAACTCTCTAGCTCGGCTCCTTTCCCGTGAAGCGGTGTTCTGTTAAAAAAAAAAAAAAAAAAAAAAAAGTAGTTAAAGTTTGGAGGGGGGGGAGCCTGGATGCTGCTCCAACCCTTTCTTCCCCTGGTAAAGTCAAGCTCAGTACGAGATGCTTCACTAAGATAATGTCATTGTGCTGCATATTCCCGGCAGCCTTCAGCTCTGATCGGCTGCAACAGTACTCACTGTAAAATAGTGTTTAGGTAGCCTTTAAAGGAAGCTTAAATGAAAGTGATCTGAATTATGACAGCCCCTCATGTTTTTGTGGTTTAGCCCTCCACTACTGCTTTGTGCCAGTCTGCTGAGCTGCAGTACCAATGAAAGGGCATCTGGTGGAGGACACATGAGTGCCACAGCTCTCTCCCACCAGAGCCTGCCCCTCATCCAGGAAAGTAAAGATCAAGGACCTGACAGTGCTTTGAAGGGCTCTGGCAGTTATATTAAAAACTATATATAGTTATAGTCCCTAGTGCCATGCTAACTGAACAAGTTCTGTTTCTGAATTTAAAGAAATAGATTCATGAACAACTGCTTTAAATGCTTGTTTTCCCCAATAGTCTGGACTACCTGGAATTCCATCAGATTTCCAAGATAAAATGTAGCTCTAGATTGAGGGATTACTCTCAACCAATCTGAACATTCTTTTCCCCTGCGCATGAGACGCACTTATTCTGTCAAGAGCGTCTCTTGCACAGGTGCCCTGGAAAATGGACTTCTTGGGGAGTTTTTTTCTTTCGTTAATTTTTAATTTTTAATGTTACTGATGTGAACTTCACTTAATAATATATGATGTCTGTGGTGGTCACTGGTTTCACTTAACATTACTAGGGTACCAGAATCACTTGCATTCTATTTGCAGTTTTTACAAGACAGTGTGTTCTACGTGGTAGTATTGCCATGCAATGTAATTGCTCCATTTTTTTTTTCTTTTTCTTCTGCTCCATGGCCTGAGATGCTCTTGATTCTGAAAGTTTCTTGAGTGACCAAAAAAAGTTCTTGAGTAATCGTGCAGGCAGCAATCCTTGTTTTCAAAAGTCTGTGGCCATTCTAGACAAGGAGGGCTACTAAGCTGATGACTAAATAAGAATTGTCAGCATTTCTCCTCCTGACAGAGGGATAGAATAAGTTTTACTTTTCCTGTTCTGTATTCGGTCATGGCCCAGACATTGAGCAATGTCATCTATACTGTGAGCTATTGCCTCAGGACTTGTCTTTTGTGCAGCTGTGGGTCGCTGACCCATACTGGTAATATACCTGGCAAAGATGAGCTCTGCAGTCTCAGCACTGGCTTCCTCTGCACCGGTTTATCCTCACCCATGTGACTGCAGGGAGTAGCACGTGGTGTGGAACTGACCGGAAATTGTGACTGGGTTTCAGGTTGCAGTATAGATGCATGAGGAAAGAAGATGGTGTTTCATCCTGTGGTAAGCTGATGAGATTAATTGATAGCCTGTTTTCCAAACCCCTGTAAAAGTAACATAGAATTCTCTCCTTTTGCTGGTCTCCAGGCTTCAGTACTACTGGGAGGCACCTCCTCTTGCTATGTGACAAGCAGGAACACAAGCTTTGCAGCCTGGACCCCCACACACACACACTTCTGTGACCACCAGTTTACTTTTCTGCCTTCCAAGGAGCAGGTACTCTGCAGCAGAGCTCTGTCACTGTGGTAACAGGGCTGAAGACTTCAGGACTGTAAGTTTGGACATTTTTCTTACTGGTTATCCACAGAGAGCAGGGATGGGTGGATGTAACGACAAGGTTCTCTCTCTGCCCTCAGGGAGTCCCAGCCTCAGCTGTGCGTGCTGGACAGACTGGCCCTCTCAGTTTCTCATGATAAAGCTCTCAGCTTTTCTCCTCCGCTGTCCCAGTCATGCATGCTGAACAGACTGGCTTTTTTTTTTTTTCCCTCTCCCTTAGGGACTTGGCCTCCCCGGCCGTACAGAGTCGGGTCAGAAGTATCATATGGGGAATTCTGTAAAAGGTGGCTTACAGGCAGCAGAAGAGCTGCTGCATGAGAGCTGCCGCCTGGCCTAAGCAAGAGCAACCGATGACCATTTTACACCCAGGTCGTCTGGTGCTCCTCGTCGAGCACCTTTCCAGTCGGCTCGTCGACGAGGGTGAGCTTGCCGCAGTGGAGTGCCGGCCGCATTTGAACCAGGGCACAGAAGCACATCAACGGAGCATTTTTCCTGTCAACGAGCACTGCAGGGGATAGGCTTGTCGACAGAGGCCGTGTACAGCAGTTAGTCTTACGGCAGTGCACCCAGGCAGTTGACTAGCCCCTTGGGCTCCTAGCTCGTTGTGTCGACGGATGCCGTATTGAACTGGTGGCACTACTAGCAGGCTGCTCAGGTGCGCAGTTCGTCGACAAGCACCTAGGGTATCTCGGTGCTTGTGGACGGAGGTCACTACTGCTATCTAGGGCAGAAGCACTTTCATGGAGCATTTTTCAGTCGTCTAGCACTTCTGAGGGACCAGCTGGTCGATGGAGGCCACATATAGCACAACTAGTCTGACGGCAGCGTGCCCAGGCCATTGACGAGCTCCTTGGGCTCTTAGCTCATCGACAGAGGCCTCATTGAACTAGCGGCATTGCTAGCAGGCCGCTCAGGTGCACAGTTCATCGATGAGCACTTTGGGTGTCTCGGTGCTCGTTGATGGAGGCCACTACCGCTACTGTGATGAATGGGGAGGCTTCCTATGGTCAGTTTAAAGGAAAGCACTTACATTTTCAGCATGTATGGCTGCGGATGGAGCCTTGGGGCGCGCCTCCCCCAACGAAGGAACCACCATCTCGGGCAGTGCTGCTTAGTGGTTAAAGCAAATGACCTGCAAGCCAGGAGTCCTGGTGACCTAAAGATCCAAGTTGGAATCTCCGCTCCCAACCTCTTTTTGGATTTGAGAACCAGACCACAAGTGCAGATAAGGGAATCTGTTTCTAGATAAGGGTCCTATCCCTTAACACATGGATTGTTGGACTACGTGGATTACAGGACTGGTATGGGGGTGCCCAGTTGTACCTGCCAGCAGCAGGGGATGACATACTCCTTAGTATATCTTCGGATAAGCCTGGCAGATACTCCCCGGGGCAGAAGATGCCACAGGTGCAGATCCCCCATGGTTGCCCACCCGCGCTGCTCTCTGTGCTTTATAATCTAAGAAAGCAACAGCCTCGAGGTCACAGGAGATATCAGAGGCCGTCATCTCCATGAGCAACTCCCGACTGTGGAGTTGGAGGAGGTCACAGCCTCCAAGGGGGACCCTCTGCATCTCGGGGCCTTCGCCCTAAACCTTCATACCTCTACAGCCCCCACTAGAAGTCCGCTAGAAAGCACAACAAGGAGGAGCAGCATTCATCCCATGTTCGACAAAAAAACATTCAGAAACTGGGTTAGGTCGCCCCAGAATCGACCCTCTGGTTTCAAACCCAGAGCCCCTCTGGGACCCAGTGGAGAGGAAAGTGAAGGTATCTCTAGAAAAGGCCGTCTAGGCGTCCGCAACCTCACTCACGGCAGCGACGGCCAATCCTTTCTCATCTAGCACAGCTCTATATAGCTACAGCCAATCTCTTCACGTTTGCCTGGCAAGAACTCCAGCTCATGCATCTAGCCTCTGTTCACTCAGCAGTCATATCAGAGTGAAGCAGCCAGCTGTGCAGCAGATTCCATGTTTCACCAAACCTCTGCCCGGTGCACCTCGGACTTTGGGCTTGGCAAGCAGATGCACCTTCAGAAATTCACCTGGTAGATGCACCATATGAAGTAAACCTGTAGTGCGGATCCGCCCTCAACGAGGTGGTAACAGAATTCAGGGAACTGGAGAAAGTACGCAGGCCACATCAAGGGGTAGAAACAAATCTTTGTCACCAGGCTTCTGAAAGGATTTTCATGCCCACGACTACAGCAAGGGGCAGAACGAGACTTTTACAGGAAAACACACATGGTTCTTCTCCCGTAACCAGTGTAACTGCAGGGGAGGACGAGGTGGCACCCGAGTCCCAGGGGGCGGCAACAAAAACCCTCAGTGACGATCTCTGGCCCATCCTCAAGTGAGGGGCAAACGGGTCCATATCAAAACACACAGAGTCGGGGCATAGTACATCGCTGATACCCAATCGAATTTAACTGAAAGCCACCGTCGACCCCATGTGGCTCTCTCGCCAATTTCTAATAGTAGATTGGCAAAGTTCAAGCAATTACTAATCATCTTCTGGCAGGGGCTAACAAGCAGGTTCCTCCACAGACCGGAACAAGGGCGTTTACTCACTCTTCTTCATAATCCCCAATTGCATGGAAGGATTCAGACCAGTATTGGACCTGAAATTTTAGCACCGCTTTGTGCACAGCAGCTCCATCAAGACTGAAGCACTATCATCTGTCATTAGGAAACTCCATCAGGGAGATTTTCCTGGTATCAATAGATTTACAAGATTCTGTCTGCTCGTTCAGATCCGGGAGTCGTACAATATCTCAGATTCAAGGTGGGGAAACATCACTTTCAAATTCACACCACTGCCCTTCGACCCCAGAGGTTTGGCCAAGGTCGTAGGGATGGTATTTTCTCATAGTGACGGTAATGGCTCAGCTCACACAACCAGGATACAGCTCTTCCCCTACCTGGTCAACATCCTCCAAGGCCCCACAGTTCGATCAGGCAATACCAGCAGTGGCGGAGGTCGTCCAGTGCCTCACCAGGCACGGATCTATCATGGACTGGAACAAAGGGCTGTTTAGTTCCACCCCAGTCCCTGCCCTATCTGGAAGCAGGCTTAGAAACACAAGTCAGGTGTTTCACACAGAAGGGAAATCCATGGACTTGTGTAGCCTCTTCAGTGTTTTCAGTCTGCTCCCCTCCTGACAGCTCACTGTTACATAAAGCTCATGGGGAACATGCTCGCCTTCATAGACATAGTCTCCTAGGCACTGATTCACAAGCAGCCCATCCAGGCAAGTGTTCTCAAACTGTGGTCTCAATCCAGAGACAGCAAGGAGCAAAAAAACCCAATTCCTCACCAGGGGGAGCATCTCTTCATTGGTGAGCTCAGAACACCAATGTTACCAGAGGTCGGAATTTGGGGCATCCTCACAGAACAAGAATTACTAACGATGACCGCCTATGGGGCTGGGGAGATCATCAGGTTTGGTCTTCGCACTAGGCAGGTGGTCTCTGACAGAGTCCAGATCCAGCATAATGGACAACCGAGCAATGATGACTTGTATTGATCACCGGGGATGAACAAGGAGCTCATGGATGCACAAGGAATTCCTTCTGCTCTTTCAGTGGGCAGTACGGCACCTGGCAAGCCTGATGGCGGTATACATTCCAGCTCAAAAAAAACATGCTGGCAGACTGGCTAAGTCGCTAGGACTCCCTACCAGGAGAATAGGAGCTGAAGGAAGATGCCTTCAACACCCCTCAGGTAGATAGCTTCATCTGTCGACAAAACTCCCATATGCCTTTTCCCAATTTCGCTACTCTCCAGGGTCCTGCACAAGGTAACTGTGGATCCAGCGGAACTGTTTCTGGCCTGCCCATACTGGCCCCGGCGTCCATGGTTCACACATCTGATTCACATGTCAGGGCAACTTCTGATAAGATACGAATCAAACCAGACCTTCTACGCAGGCCCTGTGCTGCTTTTCAATCTGTGCAGGCTATTTCTCTCAGCTGGGAGATTGAGCAGGAGACATTCAAGGAGCTAGGATTTATTCCTTCTGGCATCAAAATTATGCTCCTCTTTATCTGTTGTCTAATACAGAATGTGGCGCAGATTTTCTTTCTGGATTCAGTTGCAACAAATGTCGACCGGGCGGTATCCCTACTCATCATTCTTCAGTTCCTCCAAAAGAATTCGAGGAAGAGCTACAACCAGCCTCCTGGCTGGTTCAGATTCCACATTGGGAGCATTCTTGTTGATAGATGCAGGAGAGTCCTTGTGGTCTCATCCCCATGCAAGACCATTCCTGACGGTGGCAAGTTTAAAAAGCCCTCCAATCCAGCTGGATACTCGACTTGGTCAGAGGCATCCCCTTATACACCTGACGGCGAAAGTCACATTTCACATAGCTACCTCTTTAGCCAGTTGCATCTGTGAGCTAGGAGATGTATCTCATAAGGATCCTCGTATAGTATTTTTGTATAGTTTTTCATAAGGACTCGGTGGTCCTCTGAATAGAACCAGATTTCTTTTACCGAAGGTAATGTTTCTCTGCAACCAGGGGCTGAGCGTTCCTTCCTGCTACCCTTCTCCCAGATACGACAAGGAGAAAGAATTTCATGCTCTGGATCCTAAAAGTGGTGAAGCAGTGCCTTGAAAGAGCAGAGTCCATATGTAAGCTTCCAGCTTATTCATCTTCACCCAGGACCAAACCATTAAAAAACAAACAAAAAAAACCCAAAAAAAACTTCTAAGCTCCATCGCCAGATCAGAGGTTTCGGCCAGACTGCAGCTGGACTTTATTAAGGTCCAGCACTGGCTTCGCACTAATCGACTCCTCCTCAATGCCAAGAAAACAGTCTCATTAACCTTTGGCACAAGGCAGAAACTCTCGCGGGTACCCTGCCCGATCGCATTCCACACCCTGGAAGGGATGCCCCTGTAGGCCTGTACCTCCTTCAGATACCTTGGGGTCTGACTTGATCAGCACCTCAGCTTTCTGCACATGTTGACTCCATACTCAAGAAGCTGCACCCCAGGCTTGGTGCACTTTACTGGAACAGAGACAACATCCCCGAACCAGCCCGTAGGGCCATTGTGTAGAAAATGATCCTCCCCATCTTCGACTACAGTGACGTAATCTGCAGTACCTGTCCCAAGTCCACTTTAGCCAGACTGGACCCTCTTTTTCCACTCCTTCTGTTGCTTTGTCCTGGACTGTCCATACTCCACATACCACTGTGCCCTATACCAATCATTGAGCCTCTCCTCTCTAGATAATCGTAGACAGTCCCACTGCGCTAAGATCCCAGCCAAGTTCTGGTCCCAGCTGCTCCCCCTTACCTTGCCACTGCCCTAGCCAACCCCAGCACCCTAGCAATCTCTCAGAAACACTGACTCATGGTCCCTAGTTGTCCCATTAGGTCCACTCGTTTGGCCAGGCAGCATTCAGCTACGACACTAACGCCAGGAATTCCCTCCCTGCAAACATTCGTCACTTCTCCTTCCTCCAGCACCTTAACTCCATGCTCCAAGTTCACTTTGCCTCTACCTGCACATGTGTATAAGCAGTCTACAGACCACGGAGTGGCAACACTGTTTAACCAACCCGTGTTTATATCAATGTATTGTTCTACCTATCCACCTTTAATTTTAGCAATGTATGTAAACTGTGCCTGTATCTATTGCTCTCGCTCTATTATGTCTTAATACCAAGACCTATTGTTAGCATTATGTACCCTCACTTGTATTATGATGTCATTCTCTGTTTCTGTGTCCCCCCCCCTTCCCAGGACGCATCTGGAATCGAGCAGTAGCCTGCTCAGCATGCCTTCCTGGTTAAACGCTTAAATAAAATGTATTTATTCATCCATAACCACTGCCTGCCAGCAAGCGGGGATGCCTTTTACTTGGACCATTTAAGGCACCCTCAACCAGGGCCATGGCCACCTCGGGGGTGGACTTTAATGAACCCTCTCTGGTGGCCTTATGCAGAGTGGCTAGTTGGCCACCTATTCACACTGTCTCCAAATTCTACCAGCTGGATTTGACCACCTCGACTGATGCACCTAGGTTCTTCAGATGGTGGTGGTGGTGGTCCCTTTAAAGGAGCATTTATATTCTTCCCACCTGGGAGACCAGGGGATGTACTGCTTTAGTATATCCCAGTAGTACTGAAGCCTGCAGACAAGCATAAGGAGAGAGAAAATGAAATTTAAATACCTGTAAATTTTCTTTCTCTGACTGCTCATCTCTGGGCTTCTTCCCTCCCAGAATGTAACAAACTGGCGGTTAGCTGTCGGAATGTTTAAGATAATGTCTCTTTTTGTTTCCAAGTTTATATAGTACTAACAGGTTGGAACTGCTTTAGGAAGAACTGGTGGTCACAGGAAGTGGGAGGGGGACGTCCAGGCTTCAGAGCTTTGTGTTTCTGCCTGTCACATGGCAAGAGGAGGTGCCTCCAAGTAGTACTGAAGCCCGGAGACCAGCAGTCGGAGAAAGAACATTTACAGGTATTTAAATTTAGTTTTTGTCAGCAGGTAAGGGCTGCTTGACCCATCTAGTCTGCCCGTTTTTCCCTACCTGCAGTATCACTGCAGATCCCACTTGATCTTCAGCTCTTTCTCCCTTCCCCATTCCTTTCCACTAAGATTTCCCTTATGCCTATTCTATGTTCTTGAATCCCACCACTGTTTTTTGGCCCCAGCACCTCGGCTGGTAGGCTGTTACAGGAATCCACCACTATGTGAAGAAGTACTTTTTCACACCTTTCTTGAATTTGCCCCCCTCCAGCTTTGTATGTCCCTTTGTTCTTGGGTACCTTTTTTTCTGAAAAAATACTTTTCTCCTGTACTTTATTTACCTTGTAAGTTATTTAAAGGTTTCTATCTCCCTTCTCCGTTCTCTCTTCCAAGGTGTACCTAATTAAGTTCCTTTTAGTCTGTCCTCGTAGGGCTTTTCATACAGACCAAATTTTATATCCCTGATAATAGGCACTCTGATAATTGGCAGTACACACAGTTCTGTAACAGACTGTTAATCTCACATATGTAATTTTAAGTAGGCAAATGACTGATAATCTCTTACAGAGGTTCAGATCCCACTGTAGCCATTTAGTGCGTGACCATGAGCAAGTCATGTCACCTCACCTCCCTGCTGTTCAGGGACCCGATTCACAAAGCTTTGCTCTGGCGCAGACTGGGGCTATGCATGGAGCTGGTATTCACAAGGCCAGTTTAGCTGGGGCAAGGTTTGTGTGCGCGCGGTGCAAATGAGGGCAGGGACCGCCAGTAATCCCATGCAAGGGCTTTTGTGAAGGTCCCTTGCATGAAGAAAATACCGACAAGCCAGACCTGGCCGTAAGTTTGTGCAACCCTAGTTCTGTTGTATAAAAATTTCCATGGTGGTCCTGCCCCACTCCCCCTATGTCTGATTGCCATTCTGTTGTATAAAAGTAATTTTCTTGGTAGTCTAGTGGTCCCTCCTCCCCCAATGTCTGATTGATTGCCATCTCCGTATCCTAAAACAATTTCCCTGGCAGTGTAGTGATCCCTCCCACCTCCCTCGCTGTCCAATCGTTGTCCCGTTATATAAAAATAATTTCCATGGTAGTTCAGTGGTCCCTCCCCTGATTTCCGATCGCTGTCCCGTTGTATAAAAATAGTTTCCATGGCTGTGTAGTTTTCTCTCCCTGCTCCCGAGCTCATTGAGAGCTCAGTCGGCGGCCAGCCATGGTGATGAGAGGAGGGCTGTGCTGGTTGCCGGCTTGGTTTCGGGATGGGTAGAGGGACACTACCTGCCAGGGTGGGGGGGCTGTCCATTACACACCGAAAATCTATACCCTTCATATAGGGGCAGATCGGGGATGGGTTAAGGGGGATGCTAGACCACCAGGGTATTTTTTTTTTTTAAAGTATGGAAGGGAGGGATTGGGGATAGGGTGGGGGACCACTAGGCCACCGGGGTCTTCTCATAATGGGCCAACGATCGGCAGAGGAGAGGGGGAACCCTGCACTACGAGGGAAATTATTTCTTAATTTGGGGACAGCAATCAGACATCAGGGGAGGGGGGAGGGACCACTACACTGCCAGGGAAATTATTTTATAATACAGGGATGGCAATCTGACATGGGGAGAGGGACCACTGGACTACTAGGGATGATATTTTCAGGGGAGGGTCCACTGGACTATTAGGGATAGTATTTTTATGCAACGTTACAGCGATCGGACATCAGGAGAGGGACCAATGGACTACCAAGGATAGTATTTTTATGCAACAGGTTGGTGATAAAACATTGGGGGAGGGAACACTAGACAACAAGGGATTATTTTTTCTTCTCAGGATGGCGATTGGCAGTGGGGCGCGGGGGAGAGACTACATGCACACAGGGCTGCCTCTGGGGCAGGGACTGTGGGGGGATGGGCGCAAACCTCTGTTGCAGCCTATGTTAATGGGCCCATAATGGGCAGCAAATGGCCAGCTAGCGCTTTGCATGCTTAATCAGCTGATTTGCATGGCTGCTTTTGTGAATACCAAATGGCGCACTAGCACTATTCATTGTGGGGCCATTTACAGGGATGCAGGTCGGGGCAGTGCTGATGGGGGTTTAGAGGTAGCAGTAATGGGGTTACTGCTGCCTCTACCTAGCCCTAGTCAGTCAAGTAGCGCCATACACTATTCCTCTGTGAATAGCATGTTTTACCACCTGGGCAGACGCAATGCACAATGCAGACTATTGCGCTGAACATTGCGATTTTTTTTGGAATCTAGCCCCAGGACTTAAAACTTGAGAACTGAGTGAAATCAGGACCATCTAAAAACAAAATATTACATTTGTTATCCCGGATGAATAAATTGTAAAATAAAAATCGGCATTATTCTTCCTTTTCCCTCTCAACTGTTCCACATAGATGTCCCTCATTTTACCCCCAGAGAACTCCTCTGCCCATTACCAGCTATCCCCTCATTAGAAGTGATGTTCCTCATTTAACCCGTCGGAACCTCTCTGTCCATACTTCTTAACTGTTTCACATTACATGGGGTGTCCCACATTTTAAAACTCGGAATTTCTGTGTCCATCCCTCTCACTTGCCCCTCATTACAAGGGATGTCCCTCATTTTACCTGTCTGAAGCCCTGTCCATACCTCGCTCCACTGCCCCTCATTAGAAGGGATGTCCTTAATTTTACTGCTCGGAACTTGTCTATCAATCCCCCTCAACTGTCCCACATCAGGAGTGACCTCCCTTATTTACTATTGGGACTCCTCTGTCCATACCACTCAGTTATCCCAAATGAGGAGGGATGTCCCTCATTTTCCCCGTGGAACCCCTCTGTCCATACTTCTCAACTGTCCTACCTTAGGAAGGATGCTTAGAACTTCTGTCGATTCCTCTTAACTGTCCCTTAATTTTTATTTTATATATATTTTTTGCACTGTTTTTTTGGCATCTGGGCTTTGCTGGCTACCATCGGTCCTCTCTTGCAATCCCCACAGCTCTGCCCTGACACTCAAGTGGCCCTGTTGCAAGAAACCAAACTTCTGACCCAAGATGCAAAGAAACTCTAGAGGGAATGGGTAGGGGTGGAAGTATTTATTTATTGAAAACTTTGGAGAATACCTTTGAGCACAGGTGCACATTTACAAAGCTTCCACGTCAAATACATGGTCACAAAAAACATAAGTACAACAAGCAATTCCAGAGGAAATGCAGTAGAGTCTGGTTTAAAGATCAGTTACATACAGTTTTGAAAAAAATCCAAACAAGTCATTGTTTAAAAAGTCACAAGATATGTATAGAAAGAAACTGAATCAAACAGTTGTAACAGTTACGGTTGCAATGGACTGCAAGGGTAGACCGCAAAGATCTCTTTAAACCGATTAATCTTGGCGAGATTCAGCAGCGTATCAGACAGTTCATTTAACCAGTTAGTGGCCCTGATAGCGGCCTGGACAGCAAATGACCGCTTGCCTAGCTGAGTATACCGGAAAGGAGGCTTAAGGGCATTCCTGGCCACATTGCTTGTGTTATATTGGTTGGAGATGGTACAGAAACAGTTTGTTAAAGCAGGGGGTGTTAGGCCCAGGAGCACCTTTTTGACTTGCAAACAGGTCTGCAGCTTTATTCTGCAGGGCAAAGGTAACCAGTTAGTGAGTTTTTTGTTTTTTTTTAAAGTGCAACTAAGAGTGCAGTTATCTGCACCAAGTACAAAGTGGCACGCTTTATTACAGATCGGCTTTACTCTGTTCAGCACCATGTCACAGGCAACTGTGCAGGCAGGGAAGCCATAATCTGCATGTGACAGAATGGAGCTGGCTACAGTAAGGCGTCTAGCATCCCCAGTAGGCTTGTTCTGGTTATGATTGCTCAGTCTTCTGTTAACTATGGCCACTAGACTGCCAGCACAGGGGACAAAAGATAAGGGGCTGGATTTTCAAAAGGCCCTTAGATCCACGAAAGTTGTGTCAAACAACCAGCTTGTGTTAGATCTAGGTGCGCCAAATACTGTGTGCCATATTTTGCAAGAAAAGCATTCTCTAAGATAAGAGTCCCCTGAACTGATGCAAGAGGTTCACTGCGTCAACAAAATGACGCAAGGGACGAGAATGACACAAGCTGCACCAAAATAAATAATGCAAGTTGAGTCAAAAAAATGGTGCAAATTGAGTAAAAAAAAAAAAAAAAAGACCCAAAGGAGAATGACACACTCTAAGTAAAAAATATGGCAGATGAAATGGTCAGGACTAAGCCCCCAAAATGTTCTAAACTAGTCCTGCAGGAGAATACTGGCCCTTAATAGTAGCATAGTCAGGTCTGACCACCTGCTTGTGAGCCTCCTTATATCCTCTAGTGTCCATTAGACCAGCTCTGGCTGGTCTTACAGCGACATGCATCTTGGGCACAAGAACAGGACTCTCATTCTTTGAAAATCCCAAATAAGGGGATGGTGCATCATTTTGGTGATGCAAGCATCCCTTCCGACATGGTGCAAGCCACTCTGGTGCATGCAGACCTGTTTTTGACGCAAGCACCATTTGAAAATCAGAATTGGTGCAAGTAGCAAGCATCCTGCTCCTTGTGTCAGTAGTTTTAGCATAGCTTGCCCTCACGTCATTCTCTAACCATTGAAAATCTGGCCCCAGGTGTCATCCAGAGTTACTTCAAGGTATGTGAAGATCTCCACATGTTCAAGATTTTGTTCCTGGCGTTTTGAATGACAAAGTGTAGAACTTTCCTCTTTTGAGAGACTACATAAGAGCATGGTCTTAGGTTTTCTTTTTTTTTGGGGGGGGGGAAGGGTAATTAAGGATTAGTTTGGTATTGGAGAACCAGCTTTCTAGTGTTCTGAAGTTACTTTGGAGATCTGCAGTGAGGTTGTCAAGGTCGGGGTTGTTGGAATAGATGACCGCATCATCGGCATAGAGAAGTACATTGGCTTCTGACAGGCATCCGGCAGTTGATTTTATGAAGAGGCCAAATAGGAGTGGCTCCAAGATGGTGCCCAAGGCTCAATTAAAGTGTATATATAAAAAAAAAAAAAAGGGGGAGAATCCATTCTCCTACATGAATCCTTGCACTAGACAGTGAAAAAGATTGCAGAGGACCCAGATGATAAGATGGTTCTAGCTGTTCTAGACGCTCCTTTGGGACCCCTCGTCTGGGTAACGTGTGTGCTCCAAATGAAGACTTAATCCTCATTTTTCCCAGCAACTTGCTGATCGTATAGTGTAACTCTTTTTTTTTTTTTTAATTTTTTTAAGTCTTTGGTAACCGGGTAAAGCCCACTAGGCACAAGTGCCTGTTTTCAGGGGCGACCTGGGAGCACTGGGTGGTTAAGTGACTTGCTCAGAGTCGCACAATATTGCAAGTAGAGGTTGTTAGAATCAAACCAAGGTCTGGTCTGCTGGATGTACCGAGCTCATTACTTTAACGTCTAGGCTATATTGCCAGCCAATGTGGGTAATGCCCCTCTCCTGCTAAGAGGGGATTTCAGCTTGGTGCTAGATTACTTTGTGGACTGCAGTCAAGGAATGGTAGAACCTCCACAAAGACAGCACAGGCATTTAAGCTCTGGATCACTAACCAGGCACTCTGACATTTGGCATCTGTGCAACCCCAGGACCCAAGATTACACCTGCTGCTCAGCTGTGCACCAGTGTTGCATCAAATGCTTCTCATTTCAGATCATGCACCAGTACAGCTAAACATTCTGTGAGGTTTGTCCTCAAAAACAGTCCCCGTCCTGGTGGCTAGACCCGCTGTTAATGGCATGAACAGCAGTTCAGAGCCTGAATACAGGAAGAAGCCACAGCCTATTTCCATGTTAATAATACTGGTGAGACATTTTTTTCTTTTATTCATTCATTAATTTAACTGGGTAAGGACACTGGACCAAAGGCCCTCTTTCAGGCCGGACCCGGAACAAAAAAAAAAAACAGATTTACATACAAAACATACATTTACATAATAAATTACAAAGGACAGCTACATGAAAATTTCAACAATAAGTATTCTTTCAATTTTGCCTTAAAACCAGATATAGATGAAGCCTGTCATATGGTTAAAGGTAGTGCATTCCAATACAAAGGACCAGCAATAGAAAAAGCACAAGATGCTAGTTTGAGTTTGTACTATATGGGAGGCCTTTAAAGCCACCATGACAGAGCTGATGATTGGATGCACGGCACACCATAGAAAAGTGTGTGCTAACAACTTTGGAGTCTTCGCTCTAGCAAAAAGAGGCTCAGTTCAAGGCCTTGCCAAAGGGTGTTCACTCCTTCCCTCCACACGTAGATGCTCAAACTCTGTATGGAGATAGACTCGTGCTTAGCCAGAAAGGCAGAACTAGTACTGCTGAGACTGCAGGGTGGGATAAATTGGGTAGCCTGTTGGAAGGGTGGAGAACAATGCAGCAAGGTCCTGGCCTACCATTTACAAAAGCAACAGCAGAACAGGACTCTTGAGGGAAGGTGTGCGCCCAAGAAGGCCACATAAACAACCTAATGAAGGATTTCTACAAGACCTTGTACAGCTCAGCCTCAACTTTTAACTGCCTCCCCCCATTGAGGCCTTATTACCCAAGCTCTCAGCTGTGCAAGTTCAGGTGCTGGAGGCCCCATTTACATTCACTGAGATTGAGGCAGCTCTAAAAGCACACTGCTCTCGTAAAGCACCTGGAGAGGATGGCTTTGCAGCAGAACTGCCAACATTTTCTCACTCATACAGTCTCCCTCATATTGCTTTATCGATATCAGGAGTTTAGTGCCATAGGTGTCTTTGTTCAGATGATGAGAATGGTAACCATCATTCTCCCTTAAGGGCAAAGACCCCACTGATCTGGCTAGTTACAGACCCATCTCCCTAATTGTGGTGGACAGCAACGTATTGGCCAAAGTCATGGCCCTGAGCTTGGAATCTATGCTGATGACCTTCATTCACTCATCTCGGGTGGGTTTTATCCACGGAAGGATCCGCTCCAATCATATGCATGCACTGCTAAATCTGATCCATCTGGCTGGAGGTACCCCCACACCAGTTGCAGCCATAGATTTTGGGAAAGCATTTGTTCTAGGGACATGGATATGTTGTTCATCCACACTGTCTGGCAGATTCCTTGCCGCTTTAAATCTTGCCGGAAGGTCTTCAGGCTGGCTCCTCCCACCCACCTGGGTGGTAAAACTCTCGGCTCCGCCCCATGACACCAGATCTTCCTTACCGCTTGGAAGCTCAGGTTCCCTCCTTAACGCTCTGCGTGATAGACTGGATCCTAATTCTTCGGTTCGCCCGAAACTCATTTTAAAATATTCAAGACTTCGGTCATCCTTTTCCCTCGCGGCTGCGATGGACAAATCGACTCCCGGTTTTCGGTGGTGCCCTTGTGGGCAGAAGATGTCCAGGACAGACCCGCACTCCACGTGCATCTACTGCCTCAGCCTAGAACACGACCTGCAGGCCTGCGAGTCATGCTGTTCGTTCTCGGCCAACGTCCTGGAGGACTGCGCTGCCCGGTTAAAGCTAGGGCACCCCGTGAAGCGCTACCTGCCGGTAAAGTCGAAAGATGCTCATTGGGCGGTTACCATGGCGGCTGGCTCGGCTGAGCAGCTCGAGCAGATGATCGCCCTCGAGGAAGAGGCGGCCCAGGCCGCCTCTTCCTCCTCCTCGGTCGCGGCATTTATCCCGCTCTTTGGGTACCTCGTATTCAGCTTCGTTCAAGGAGCTTTGCCAATCCCTTTCCACGAATGGAGAGGGGCCATCGGGACATTCCTCTTGGTCCAAAAAGAAGGATTCTAAGGGTGAGTCCCATCGTCGGCGTTCTTGGGAGCAGGAGAGGTCCCCTTCCCCAGACAGCCGACTGTTGACTTCGGTCGAGGTTGCGGCTAAGGCTGCTGGCTTCACGGCGTCCCCGTCAGGCCATCCGGCCGAGACTCCCGTCGACGCGGTCGAGATTTTTCTCGACCCATCGGACGGGTTGTCGACTGGTGAAGCCGACAACCCTTCTTCACCGGTTCCCCCGGTGGAGACTGTGGATCTGCCTGCGCCCCTGGTGCAGCAGTCCCCGGTTAAGGTGTGCGAGCCGAGGGAAGAGCGGGTGTCCCCTGCTCCTTCCCAGGCCCATCCTCGGAAACAATGAGGATCTCAGTCTCAGACTTCTTCTCGGTCCAGCCGATCCCGCTGACATCGGTGGTCTCGGCACCGAGGTAAGCGGCGCCGCCACTCGTCCTCGTCTTCCTCCTCGGAAGAGGAGAGGCTTCGGCGAAAATTGTGTCGACGGTACGAGGACCTGATGTGGCAGCAGTTACTTTTGTCCGGGAGCAAGTCGACGCAGACGCCTTCCCTGGCCATCAAGTGGCTGTCACCCGAGCGGCCGAAACAACCCCTCGCTGCAGTCGAGATGCCCAAACCTGGGCCAGTTGTTCGGCCGAAACCTGCTGCCCCGCCGATTGTGGTGGAACCTCCGCCTCCACAACCGAAATCGGGGGCGCCGACCAAGGACTCTCGGTCGGGTCACGGCCTGCCCCACAGGTTGTTGGTCACCCTCGATCCCGACCGTCCTCGGCAGGTGGAGGGTGGCTCAGGCCCTAGGCAGCTCTTTGCGGACTCCTTGGAGTCCGACTCCTCCCTGTTCCCCAGGCCGGTTGACCTGGAGTCCTCCGGGGGCCAGTCACTGGACGAAAGCCCATCGTCCTTCTTGAGTTTGCTTCGGCTCATCTCAGAGTCCACCTGGATGCAGCTTGAGCCCGTATCCAAACGGGCCAAGTATCCCCTGATGGAGATACTGGACCGGGGGGATTCACACACGGAGGCCTTTCCGGTGGCTGAGGCCATTGTAGGCCCAGCCTTGGAGCATTGCCAGCGGCCTGCTTCCTGTTCTGTGCCCTCGGCCAGGATGGCCAGGAAGTATGCGGTCCCTACCGGCTCTTTGCCCGGGTTTTTGGAACATCCCTCTGCTGAGGGGTTGGTCACGACAGCGTTTTCCGGCGTTCCGGGAACACTAGGGACGTGGACAAGTCCCCCCGACAAGGAGTCCAAAAAGCTGGACTACGCCGGGTGCAGGGTGTACACGCTGCGTCCTCCCTTGGCCTCCGCCAGGCCAGCTCGGCCGTGCTGATGGCACACTTCTCCCACGCCCTCATGGGCTCCCTGGATGAGGTGATCCCTCATCTCCCGGCCAGCCTGCAGACCACAGTCCGGCAGGTTCGGGACCAGGGTAGGGCGGTGTCGAAGCAGCAGCTCTGGACATAGGAGACTCCTGTGCCAGATCGGTTGCGGCCGCAGTGGCCATGCGCCGCAGAGCATGGCTGAGGATATCCACCTTCACGGCGGATACCCAGCACAAATTGGCGGACGTCCCCTTCTTGGGGACCGACCTCTTCGGCCCTGGAGTGGAAGGTCACCTCCAGCGGATCAAGAAGTCCAATTCCACTCTGGACTCGGTCACCTCCGCCCAGAAGGACAAAGGCCGCCAACAGCAGCAGCACAAGCCCTTTCGTCCTTCTGTGCCTGCAGCACGTCCGGCCCAACAGCACCAGCACCAGGGCCAGCAGGCTCGCGCTTGGCATCCCAAACCCAAGCCCGCGGTTTCCTCTAGTAGGAAGCAGGGAGGTAAAGGCCCAGGATGTCCCTCGGCCGGTCCCTCCTCCAAGCCTGCCCAGTGACTGGTTGAGGAGTGTCGCCCCCAGCCTCGTCACTCCCCCCTGGGTTCCCCCCGTGGGGGGACGGCTCCACCACTTCCTTTCTGCTTGGTCTGCTATCACCACGGACCGCTGGGTGTTGGAAGTGGTAGGAAAGGGCCTGCCTCTGGAGTTCGAGCAGGCCCCGCCCTTCCGAGCCATCTCCCCTCGGGGGACCACGGGGTCCGCAGCCTCTCTGTCGGCCCGCCGAGCCAATATTGCCCTGCTCCTCGAAAAAGAGGTGGTCAGGAAGGTGGCGGATCCTCCTCCAGACCCGGGGTTTGTGTCCAGGTATTTCCTGGTCCCAAAACGGACGGGGGGCTGGTGCCCCATTCTCGACCTGCACAACCTGAACAGATTCCTAAGGTCTCTGACCTTCAGGATGGTCACTCTGGCTCAGATAATGCCATCCTTGGAACGAGGCGTGTGGTTCTGTTCCCTGGACCTTCAGGACGTGTTCTTTCACGTCCCAATCTGTCTGTCCCATCAGAGATTTCTCCGCTTCAGAGCGGAGGGATCTCTTTGAGTTCCGGGCCATGCCCTTCGGCCTCTCTGTAGGTCCCAGGGTCTTCACCAAATGCATGGCAGTGGTGACAGCATTTCTGCGGTGCTGAAGAGTCCGGGTGTACCCCTACTTGGATGACTGGCTGATTGCAGCCCCCCTCCAGAGCGGAGGTGGAGCGGTCCAGAGATCTGGCCCTCCAGGTTTGCTCTCAGATTGGCCTCCTCATCAACGAAGCCAAGTCGGAACTCGTGCCAAAGCAGGTGATACATTTCATCGGGGCAGAGCTCGACTCTCTTCGAGCCAGAGCACGGCTCCCAGCGGACAGGGCCGAGGTTCTTTCCTCCTTTGCCCAATCATTTCAGATTGGGCAATCACCCTGCCCGGGACTTCCTGCGCCTCCTGGGCCTCATGGTGGCCTGCACCAGCGTGGTCCGTTGGGCCTGCTGGTACATGCATCCCCTTCAATGGGGCTGGCCAGCCAATGGTCACAGCACTTCGATCCGCTGGATCAGCTAGTGACAGTGACCCAGGGGATGTGGAACGCTCTCCAGTTGTGGACCGTTCCGGCACATCTGCAGGAGGGCATCCTGTTTGTCCGCCCCGAGCCGACGGTCTCTCTATCGACCGATGCCTCTCTGATGGGTTGGGGTGCCCATCTGGGGGAGCACAGAGTGCACGGCCTCTGGTCCCCTCGGGAGTCCTGATGCCACATCAACCTGCTGGAGCTTCGAGCGGTTTGCCTAGCCCTCACCGCAGTCGCTCCGTTTCTATGGGGTCAAGTGGTTCAGGTCCAAACGGACAACACCACGACCATGTACTATCTAAACCACCAGGGTGGGATGCGCTCCATGCCTTTGTGCAGGGAAGCTCTCCGCATTTGGTCTCTCGTGTGCAGCCTGGAGGCGGATCTCCTCGCCATTCACGTAGCAGGAGCCTCCAACACCCTGGCCGATGCCCTAAGCCGGATAGGAGCTGTATCTCACGAGTGGTCTCTCCTGCCGGAGGTAGTACAAGATCTCTTCTCCCACTGGGGCACGCCTCAGGCGGACCAGTTTGCCTCCAGGGAGAATGTGAAGCTGAGATTGTTTCATGCCCGCTCCCCTCAGCAGGGCTCGCTGCAGGGGGATGCCTTCTCGAGGCCGTGGACCCTGGGCCTCTTCTACGCCTTTCCCCCATTTCCCTTGATCCACAAGGTGCTTCTCAAGGTGAGGAGGGACAAGGCACAGGTGAGTCTGGTAGCCCCAGACTGGCTCCGCCAGTTCTGGTATCCAGATCTCCTCACTCTCAGCTCCAGGCTCCCGAGGCGGCTTCCAGCCCGCCCGGACCTGATCTCAGTCAGTCAGGGGAAGGTATTCCATCCGGACCTTCAATCCCTGCACCGGACGGCCTGGTTCCTGAGCGGCTAGAGTTCCAGGCCTTGGGTCTTTCCGACAAGGTCCTCAACGTCGTTGAGGTGTCCCGTAAGGAGTCGACCAGAAAATGCTACGCCTTCAAATGGAAGAGATTCTCCATTTGGTGTCAGGGCAAGGGCCTGGACCCTTCCTCCTGTTCCTTGGCAAGCATACTGGACTACCTGTGGTCCCTTTCTCAGCTAGGGCTTAGGTCGACCCTTAAGGTGCACCTGGCAGCCATCTCTGCTTACCGGGCACGGGCCGGGAAGCAGTCGGTGGCACAGGAGAAGGTGGTCTGGCGCTTTTTCAAAGGCCTTGATCACATATCCCCTCCGGTGCGAGAACCTCCACCTCCATGGGATCTACTGCTGGTATTGGCTAAGCTCATGGGCAAGCCATTCGAACCGATGCACAGGTGTGACATCTCTCACCTGTCGTGGAAGACCGCCTTCTCGGTGGCTATCACGTCAGCCAGAAGGATGGGAGAGCACCAGGCGCTTTCCATAGAGTCTCCTTATCTGGTCTTCCACAGGGACAAGGTTGTCCTGCACCCCACCCAAAATTCCTTCCGAAGGTGGTGTCGGAGTTTCACCTTAACCAAGTGTTGACTCTGCCAGTGTTCTACCCCAATCACACTTCGGAGGCCAATATAGGCTCCATATTTTGGACCCTAGAAGAGCACTCGCTTATTATAAGGAGCGGACGGCTGAAGTTCGGGGAAAGGTTCGCCAGCTGTTTGTCACCTACACTGAAGCTGCACCTGGCAGACCTGCAGCCAAGCGGACTATAGGCAGGTGGGTCACCTCCTGCATAGATCTCTGCTATAGGTTGGCGGGCATGGAGCCTCCCAGAGGGATAAGAGCTCATTCTACCCGCCATACCGCTGCATCAGTGGCTGCTTCCAGGGACGTCCCTATCCAGGAAATCTGCAGGGCTGCTACCTGGAAGTTAGCACACACCTTCATCACCCGCTACCACGTAGACCTTGAGTCACGCCGGGATGCTGGTTTTGGGGCCTCGGTTCTCCAGTCTTTATTCCCTAAGTAGGGGGTGTGCGCCTTGCCTCCCTCCTCCCAGAGAACTGCTAGGAGTCTGCCAGACAGTGTGGATGAACAACATATCCATGTCCCTAGAAATACAGGTTACTTACCTGTAACAGGAGTTCTAAGAATGGTATATGTTGTTCATCCACACGACCCACCCAACCTCCCTGGCTTCGCACAACCTGGCTTCCAGTGGGCTTGATCTGGCGTCATGGGGCAGAGCCGAGAGTTTTACCACCCGGGTGGGTGGGAAGAGCGAGCTTGAAGACCTTCCGGCATGATTTAAAGCGGCAAGGAACCTGCCAGACAGTGTGGATGAACAACATACACCATTCCTAGAACTCCTGTTACAGATGAGTAACCTGTATATTCGGTGGCGTGGGGGTACCTTTACAGAGTGGCATGGGGGATTCAGCCCCGCGTCCTTGCCAACATGTGGCCAATATACTCTAACTCCATTGCAAAGGTACTTAACAATTCCACCATCTCTGACCCTGTTACCCCTAGGAAGGGTGTCATTGAGGCACAGGTCAGGCAGCAAAGGAAAACCAGGAGCAGTTCCAAAATTCGCAAATAGCGTTTTATTAATAAGAGCAAAATAAAAAATTGTTCAGTATAACTATTTAGAATCGCAGTACAAACATAGAAAACAGGGCGTTATTTAGGTGCTTGTCACAGGTGGCTGAAGGGAATTATCTGTGAAATTAACTAAGTGTAGAAAGATCTGCAAAGTAGGGGGAGTGGCTTAGCTAGAAGGAGCCATGTTAAAACCAGATTTAAACACTGCCCTAGATAGCTTCTGGCAGAGCACCAGGAGGGAGGAGTTGCTGGTACAACTAAACTTCTCTACAGGGACTATATAGGCACAGGATTTAACTGACAACAGGAACTTCCTGTTTGGGAGTAGGAAGTGAGTGATCAGAGCCACCAAAGACTCACCATCCTAGAAGGGCAAGAGTAGCCTCCTCCCCCCAGCTGCTGGAGGTCTGACTCTGGGCAAGTAAGGAGACTACTGAGAAATATAGGAACTTCTTGTCTCAGATCAGGAGCTAAAGTGGGAACAAAGGCAGTAAGTAGGGAGAGAGAGGGAGGAAAAAAAAAAGAAAAAAGAAATAAAGAGGAAAGAGTAAGTATTCCAAACAGTTAGGGGGGAAGAAAAAAGTCATGATGGGAGTGGTGCAGTGCAGTGGCTGTGGAGCAGCAGTCTTCCGGGAGACGTTCTGGAGGATGCGGTGTTGTCTCATCTGCAGGCACCTCTCTGGGTTGAGGGAGGAGGTTGTTCATCTCCAGGCTGAGTTGGCCAGGATTTGTGGGACCTCCTCTCTCCCACCCAGGGACCACCAGGTCACTGCCGTTACATAGAAACATAGAATTTGACAGCAGATAAGGACCGCTTGGCCCACCCAGTCTGCCCATTTCCCTACCTAATGGATAGGCTGCAGATCCTAGTTAACCAGCAGCCTTCTTCTTTCTACCCCCACCCCCTAGAATTGCCTTATGGCTGTCCCATGCATGCTGGAATTCAACCACTGTTTTTGACTCCACAACCTTCCTCCGGAAGGTCAGCCTCCATGCATCCACAAGCTTCCTGTGAGAAAAATACTTCATACATTACTTCTGAGCCGCCTCGTCTTCTAAATTGTGCCCCCTTGTTCTTGCACACCATGCAGTTTAATGAATGGTTGAAAAAATGGTGTGGAGCACAGGGGTTTGGCTTCATTGGGGACTGGGGTTCCACCTGGAGGGGACACCAGCCTATACTGGCAGGATGGTCTGCATCTGTCCAGGAAGGGAACAAGTCTTTTGAGCAATCGGTTTAAATGCTTCATTGGCAAGCTTTGAAACTAGTCAAGGGGGGAGGCACTGATAAGCAGCAGGAAAATCACAGCCTCTCCCTACAAAACAGGCTTCTAAATGAGAAAAAGACCGAGGTAGAAAGGTCAGCGGGGCATGCTGCAACAGAAGGTAAAGCCATCAAAAAATGGAGAGCAATGAGTACCAGTGCCCGTAGTCTGAGTAACAAGTTTCCTGAATTAGTGGCCTTGATGGAGGAGGAACATCTGGATATCGTGGCAATCACAGAAACATGGTACACACAAAACCATGACTGGGACGTAAACATACCAGGATACACTATCTACAGGAGTAACAGGGAGGGTAAAAGAGGAGGAGGAGTAGCTCTCTACATAAGGGAAGGAATCAAAGCAACAGAACAAAAAAAGGGAAAACAGGGAGGAGAAGAAGCACTGTGGGTAAATTTGGAGACCAGCAATGGCATCACAATCCGCACAGGGGTTGTATACAGACCCCCTTCTCAGGGGGAGGAAGTGGACAAGGAAATGATGGAAAGTATACTTAGAATGGCAGAAAAAGGGGAGATATTGCTGATGGGTGATCTGAATATGCCAGCTATTAACTGGAGTGCAGTTGCAGCAGCCACTTCGAAGAGTGGAGTTATTCTAGATGCCCTACAAGGGGCATGCCTTAGACAACTAGTATTGGAGCCCACTCGAGAGGGAGCAATCTTAGACCTGGTTCTCTCAAATGGAGATGGAGAGGATCACAGATGTAGAAGTGGGTAGCCATCTGGGAACTAGCGACCATCGAACAGTATGGTTCACAGACACAGCAATAGAGTCAAGCCCACAAAGGCAAAAGTACTGACTTCAGGAGGGCTGACTTTGCCAAAATGGTGAGTGCCTAAGGAATGCACTAGCAAATGGGCAGGAAGGAGGGGTGGAAGAACAATGGGGAATAATAAAAACTGCCATCACAGAGGTAACAAGCCTTTGTGTGAAGCAAATGAACAAAACGATGTAAGAAACCACTATGGTTCTCAAAGGAAGAGGCAGTGAAGGTTCAAGAGAAAAAGAAAGCATTCAGGAAGTACAAGGAATCACAGAAGGAGCAGGACAGAGAACTGTACCAGTTCAAGCAAAAGGAAGCTGGGAAGGCAGTCAACAGCAAAGGCCCAAACCGAGGAAAAGATAGCCAACTCAGTTAAGAAGGGGGATAAAACCTTTTATAGGTACATCAGGGAGCCAAGGAAGACCAAGGGAGGGATAGTGAGGCTTAATAAGGGAGGAGGGTGGGCAGAGGGTGACTGTGAAAAGGCAGAGATACTAAACAAATATTTTGCTCAGTATTTACAAATGAAGAGGGGGAGGTACCTAAAACAAATAGTAGAAACACTCTGGATACAGAAGTTGATACCAGCCCATTTACAGAAGAAAGGGTTCTGAAAGAACTCTTAAAACTGAAGGTGGACAACGCAATGGGGCCTGATGGATTCATCCCAGAATTCTAAAAGAACTAAGGGTAGAACTAGTAACACCACTGACTACCCTCTTTAACAAATAATAGGAGGATGGTGTGGTACCCGAGGACTGGAGGAGGGCAGATGTGATTCCCCTTCACAAAAGTGGGAGCAAGGCAGAAGCAGGAAACTATAGACCTGTTAGTTTAACCTCAGTGATAGGGAAAATGATGGAATCACTTCTGAAGGAAAGAATTGTCTAGTATCTAGAGGCCAGAGGGGCACAGGACCCAAGGCAGCATGGATTCACAGCAGGAAGGTCATGCCAGACGAATCTGATAGATTTCTTTGACTGGGTGACCAAAGTAGTAGATCAGGGAGGGGCTGTGGACGTGGCCTACCTAGACTTTAGCAAGGCATTTGACTCAGTCCCACACACAAGATTAATATACAAGTTAGTCAGCCTGGGAGTGGATCCCAAGATGACAGCCTGGATAAAGAATTGGCTGCAGAATAGGACACAGAGAGTAATAGTAAATGGATTCCACTCTGAAGAAAGGGGGGTTACTAGTGAGGTACCGCAGGGTTCAGTATTAGGACCGGTGCTCTTCAATGTCTTTATAAGCGACACTGCAGAGGGACTTGAAGGAAAAGTATGTCTCTTTGCAGATGACACAAAGATCTGCAACAGAGCTGATGCACAAGGTGGGGTGGAAAGGATGAGAAGGGACTTGGCAAGGTTAGAGGAATGGTCAAATGTATGGCAGCTTAGATTCAATGCTAAGAAGTGCAAGGTAATGCACCTGGGAAACAAAAACCCAGGGGAAGAGTACACAATGGGGGGTGAGATACTAACAACAACAAAATGGAAAGGGACCTGGGGGTAGTCATATCAGATGACCTAAAGGTGGGCAAGCAATGTGAGAGGGCAGCAGGGAGGGCTGGGGGGATACTGGGATGCATAGGGAGAGGCATCACCAGTAGAAAACAGGAAGTTATTATCCCTCTGTACAGACAGCTGGTCAGACCCCATCTGGAGTACTGCGTGCAGTTCTGGAGACCAAATCTCCGCAAAGACATAGACAGGATGGAAGCTGCCCAGAGGAGGGCAACTAAAATGGTGCAGGATCTGCACCGGAAGACGATGAAGAGAGACTTAAGGAGCTTAATATGTATAGCCTCGAGGAAAGGAGGGGGGGACATGAGGAAACTTCAAGTACCTCAAGGGAATCAACAAAGTCCAAGAGGGTAGCATCTTTCAAAAGAGGTGTGCAAGAACAAGGGGCACCATTTGAAGATGGGGGGCGGCTCAGAGGTAATTTAAGGAAGTATTTTTTCACAGAGGGTTGGGGATGCATGGAACGGCCTTCGGAGGAGGTTGTGGAGTCAAAAACAGTGGTGGAATTCAAGCATGCATGGGACAGTCGTGAAGGCAATTTAGGGGTGGGGGTAGGAAGAAGTAGGCGGCTGGTTAACTAGGATCTGCAGCTTATCCATTAGGTAGGAAATAGGGCAGACTGGTGGCCAACGGTCCTTATCTGCCGTCAAATTCTGTGTTTCTGTGTTTCTTTTTGAAAGTTGCTACCTCTTGGACTTTGTTGATTCCCTGAGGTACTTGAAAGTTTTGTCATGTCCTCCTCTCCTCCTTTCCTCGAGGCGTACATATTGCTTCTTTAGTCTCTCTTCATATGTCTCTGGTGCAGACCCTGCACCATTTTAGTTGCCTCCCTCTGACAGCTTCCATCTTGTCTATGTCCTCATGAGATTGGGTCTCCAGAACTGCACACACTACTCCAGATGGGGTCTCACCAGCTGTCTGTACAGAGGATAACAGCTTCCTGTTTCTACTGGTGATGCCTCTCCTATGCATCCCAGTATCCCCCCAGCCCTCCTTACTGCCCTCCTCACATTGCTTGCCCACCTTTAGGTCATCTGATATGACTACCCCAGGTCCCTTTCCATTTTTGTTGTTGTTAGTATCTCACCCCCATTGTGTACTCTTCCCTGGGTTTTGCTCCCCAGGTGCATTACCTTGCACTGTTGTTGTCTGCCCCAGAGGTTACCAAGAAAGAGGAGCGGTTGGATCACAGTGGGCCCAGGGAGGGTGAGGGTGGTGGAACAGAGGTGCATCCCTCCAGTTGTACCTCTCCACAATTTCTATGCCATTCTGGAAAAGTGTGGCTCCTCTATGGAGGCACCCACAGTGGAGACCAAGGAAGATGCTAGGAACCTCAACAAAGGAGACCCACAGGAGGGTGGCATGGGAACCCACAGGGGAAGGAGACAACTCCTGGTGGGGACTCCATTGTTAGGAAGGTAGAACTGGGGGAGGAAGGGGAGAGGGAGGTAAGGTGCCTGCCTGGCTCCATGGCTTGGAGGGACAGGGAGCGAATCCTCAAGATCGCAGGAGCAGCTGCACAGGGGAGGGATCTGGGTGTCATTGTCCACCTAGGGACAAATGACCTGGCTAAGAAAGGGATCAGAGCAGTGCAAGAATTTGTAGAGATGGGGAAGGGCTTTAGACAAATAGCACGCACGGTAACCTTCTCTGAGGTGCTGCCTGTCTATGGCAGGGGTGAGGTTAGGGTGCTCCACACCATGGGATTCAATCAGTGGCTGAGAAACTGGTGCAGAGCTCAGGAATTTGGCTTCATTGGGGACTGGGGGTCCACCTGGAGGGATGCAGGCCTATACTGGCGTGATGGTGTGCATCTGTCCAGGAGGGGAACCAGGATCCTAGGTGATAGGTTTAAATGCTTCATTGGCAAGCATTTAAACTAGCTAAGGGGGAGGCACTGGATAGGAGCATGGAAATCCTAGCGCCCCCCCAAAAAAAAAACAAAACAGGGTACTAAGTGAGGTAGACACCAACATAGAGATGTCGATAGGGAGAAGCGCAGGGGTACATGGAGAAAGTGACAAACGCAGTAAGGATAGGGATGGGGCAAAAAGGGGTAAGGCCATCAAGAAATGGAGGTAATGAGTACCAACGCCCGTAGTCTGGGCAACAAGCTCCCTGAACTGGTGGCCTTGATGGAAGAGGGATGCCTGGATATGGTAGTAGTCACAGAAACATGGTACACAGAGAACCATGACTAGGATATTAACATGCTAGGGTACACAACCTACAGGAGAGACAGGGAGGGGAGAAGAGGGGGTAGAGTAGCTCTCTATGTAAGGGAAAGGGATAAAAGCAACTGAACAAAATAGTAAACAGGGAGGAGAGGAGGCACTGTGGGTCACCTTAGAGACTGAAAATGGCACCGCAATCCGCACAGGGGTTTTATATAGACCCCCATGTCGGGGGGAGGGAGGGAATGGACAAGGATATGATGGAAGGCATACTTAGGATGGCAGAGCAAGGGGAAATATTGTTGATGGGGGACCTTAATATGCCAGATGTTAACTGGAGCACCTTTGCTGCAGCCACATCCAAAAGCAGGGCCATTCTCGATGCCCTTCAGGTGGCATGCTTCAGACAGCTAGTTTTGGAACCTACTCATGAGGGAGCAATCGTAGACCTCGTACTCTCAAATGGGGACAGTGAGAGGATCTCAGATCTAGAAGTGGGTAGCCATGTGGGAACAAGTGACGACCAAACAGTGTATTTCACAATAAACTCAGCTAGAGAGTCAAGCCATACAAAAGGGAGAATTATGGACTTCAGGAGGGCTGACTTTGGCAAGATGGGAGAGTGCCTTAGAAAAGCTCTAGCAAACAGGTTAGAAGGAGGGATGGGGCAACAAAGGGGAAATATCAAAACTGCCATCACAGAGGCAGAACAAGCCTTTGTGTGAAGCAAATAAATCAGAATGAAAGAAAAAGCCACTGTGGTTCTCAAAAGAGGTGGCGGTGAATGTTAGGAAAAAAGATAGCATTTAGGAAGTATAAGGAAACACAGAAGGAGCAGGACAGATAACTGTACCAGTTAAGGCAGAAGGAAGCAGGGAGGGTAGTCAGAATAGCAAAGGCCCAAACTGAGGAAAAGATAGCCAGCTCGGTTAAGAAAGGGGTAAGACCTTTTATAGGTATTATCAGGGAGTGTAGAAAAACAAAGGGAGGGATAGTGAGGCTGAACAAAATGGACAGTGGGTGGACAGAGCGGGACAGTGAAAAAGCAGGGATACTGAATGAATACTTCTGTTCGGTATTCACAAAAGAGGAGGTGGGGGTGGTGCCTAATCCAGTTAACAGAAGCACTCTGGATAGGGGGGTCGATCTCAGTCCTTTCACAGAAGAAAGGGTTCTGAAAGAACTCCTAAAACTGAAGGTGGACAAAGCAATGGGGCCAGATGGAATTCACCCCAGAATTCTAAAAGAATTAAGCAGAGAACTAGTGACACCACTGACTACCCTTTTTAACAAATCATGGGAGGATGGTGTGGTACCTGAGGACTGGAGGAAGGCAGATGTGATTCCCCTTCACAAAAGTGGGAGCAGGACAGAGGCAGGAAACTACGGACCTGTCAGTTTGACCTCTGTGGTAGGGAAAGTGATGGAATCACTTCTGAAGGAAAGAATTGTTGAGTACCTAGAGGCCAGTGGGGCACAGGACCCAAGGCAGCATGGGTTCACAGCGGGAAGGTCATGTCAGACGAATCTAATTGATTTCTTTGACTTGGTGATCAAAGTAGTAGACCAGGGAGGGGCTGTGGACATGGCCTACCTAGACTTTAGCAAGGCATTTGGCACAGTCCCACACAAAAAATTAATAGTCAAATTAACCAGCCTGGGAGTGGGTCCCAGGTTGGTAGCCTGGGTAAAACATTTGCTGGACAACAGGACACAGAAGGTAATTGTAAATGGAGTCCATTCTGAAGAAAGAGGGGTTACTAGTGGGGTACTGCAGGGTTCAGTACTGGGTCCAGTCCTTTTTAATGTCTTTAAGTGTCATTGCAGAGGGACTGGAAGGAAAAGTATGCCTCTTTGCAGATGGCACAAAGATCTGCAACAGGATTGATACACAAGGAGGTGTGGAAAGGATGAGAAGGGACTTGGCAAGGTTGGAGGAATGGTCTGAAGTATCGCAGCTTGGATTCAGTGCAAGGAAGTGCAAAATAATGCACCTGGGAAACAAAAACCCAGGGGAAGATTACACAATGGGGGGGAGGTAGTAACAACAAAAATGGAAAGAGACCTGGGGGTAATCATGTCAGATGAACTTAAGGTTGGCAAGCAATGTGAGAAGGCGGTAGGGAGGGCTGGGGGGGATACTGGGATGTATAGGGAGAGGCATCACCAGCAGAAAACAGGAAGTTATCCCCCTATACAGACAATTGGTGAGACCCCATCTGGAGTACTGCGTCCAGTTCTGGAGACCCCATCTCTGCAAGGACATACAGGATGGAGGCAGTTCAGAGGAGGGCAACTAAAATGATGCAGGGTCTGCAAGAGAAGCCATACGAGGAGAGACTAAAGGAGCTTAATATGTATACCCTTGAGGAAAAGGGGAGGAGACATGATAGAAACGTTTAAGTACCTCAGTGGAATCAAAGTCCAAGAGGGTAGCATCTTTCAGAAAAAAAGATGTGCAAGAACAAGGGGACACAATTTGAAGATAGAGGGGGACGGCTCAGGGGTAATGTGGAGAGTATTTTTCCCAGAGAGGGTGGTGGACGCATGGAACAGCCTTCCTGAGGAGGTTATGGGGTCTAAAACTGTGGGAAAATTCAAGAATGCATGGGACAGACAAGGCAATTTTTGTGGGGGGTAGGAAGAAATAGGCTGTTGGTTAAATAGGATCTGCAGCTTATCCTGTAGTTAGGGAAATGGGCAGACTAGGTGGGCCAAGCGGTCCTTATCTGCCGTCAAAGTCTCTGTTTGTTTTTATGTTTATATGTAGAGTCCTTTTTTTCTTCTCAATTTCAAATCTGTCTCTGTCTCTTGCACAAGCATTGCTGCTCTTTTTATAAGTCTGTGCCTGGGAAACCCGTTATGAAACTAGCATGCTTCTCACACAATGTTCTTAAGTTCTTGGGCTGGCAGTATAGCCTAGAGGTTAGAGGAACGAGGTCTGAATGATCTTGGCACATCCAGCAGACCAGACCTGAGTTTGATTCTCACAACCTCCCCTTGTATACTGTGTGACTCTGAGCGAGTCACTTAACTGCCCAGTGCCCCCAGGTCACCCCTGAAAACAAGCACTTTTGCCTAGTGGGCCTTAGCTGGTTACCAAAGAGTAAAATAAATAAAAAAGTTTCTGATGTTTTTGCAGGTGCAACAAAAATAACATAATGACCCAGAACTGGCCTCTTATTTACAGCATCTGAGAGTTTGCAAACCAGCTTCTAAGGTTAACCCCATGAGTTCCAAATAGCTTTTTGCAGTCATTTCAACAGCGCTTCCCGGGAGGCTGGTGGAGGAGGAGGACACAGTGAAGGGCTTCAAGAAGGGGTGGGACAGGTACAAGGGGAAACAATCTAGAGAAGACACTCTTGGGGGCTGGGGGAGTGGTGAGGTGGGCAACCATTAGGTTGCTGGCATTCGAGCAGACAAGACAGACCATTTGGCCTATTCTGCTGGCTTTTTAGTATGTTAGTAATATGCAATTTTAAACAAAGGGATCCCAGTATCAGTGACATTTCCACATAAAGATTTACATATATTTTTGTACCTGCAGATATGCAAGTGGGAAGAAAAGACAGAACAGCAAGGGAAGACATAGAGACAGCGAGAGGTGGAGAGTTGTGACCGTCAGTGATCAGTTCCTAGGTCTCACAAGAAAATTTGGTTGTGCAGCCAGACAGAAAAGAAGAGGATAGAATAGACCCTTGATGTTTAAACTCTTTGTGCATAACAAAAATGGCACAGGGCCTTATTCAACCCTGTCACAAAGGAGATGTCAAGAATGCCCACTCTCACCTCTACTGTTTGTTCATGCCATCGAGCCCTTGGCAGCAGCAGTTCGTGCAGACTCTCATTTTTACCTTTTTACCATAACATGCACTGCTGCTTGAAAAGAGCCTCACTGAGCTGGCCTGCAAGTGCAGTGGCAAATATCTGCTCGCAGTGCCAGCAACCTGGTTTTGAGAATGATCCAGGTTGCTGGTGGATGGCCGGGGATGGGGGATCGAGGGCAGTGTACTCCTCCACACAGATGTTCTCGGGCATGGGTGCTGCTTGGGCACTCGGCAAGGGAGGAGGGTACACTGCCTGGCTGATGATGTCATACATGCACAGCCAAGCCCTGTTGGTGTGCTCCTGGGAGGGGGAGCAGGAGGGGCAACCCAGACCAGTACAGGATGCAGGCCAGGCGCAGCACCAAAGACCAGGCACCTTCTTCTACTGGATCCAGATTCTGGAGGAGATCGGGCAACCCCAGTGGCCCCACCATGGAGGAGGGGAGTAAGCAGGCTACAGTATGTACTTGGAGAGGGTGGGTGGAAGGTCTGGCTCTATGGGAGCGGTTCTGTGCAGGAGCACAATCTGAGGATGGTAAAGAAAACAAAAGGGCTTCATTGGTAAAACCTGGTTTCTTTTCAGTTGTGTCCAAAGGATAAAGGAATGAGAGGGATTTACTTCAGTACAGAACATCTGTGATGAGGTGATGTAAAATGGGGATGGAATAGACAGGCAAGAGCATCTAGGTCAGAATCCCCAGCCAGAGACCTGTTCCTTTAGCTTGGTGGTAGAGTCCTGGGTTGTGAGCCAGAGGGCTTATTGGTTCAAATCCTGTGTCCTCTTGCTTGGGGATATAGGAGATTGCAATGCTAGGAGTGTTCTGCATGTTGCATTGATGGTGGAGCCCCCAAACCCTTTAATACACTCTCTCGCTCAATGGGTGTTGGCAAGCCATGAACCATGGTATCAACTGTTGGGTAAGTACGAGGAGACTAAGACTGAAAGAGTAAGGAGAGCCCATCAAGGGTAAGGGACTTGCTCAAGGTCACAAGTGAGCAAGTGGGTCTGGTGGGACTCCAATTTGGAGGACTGGGCCCTGTTGACTGTGCAGTTTTACCTGGTGCAGCATAGCAGAAAACCTAGAATTATCCATAGGTTCCTGTGAAGAACAAGGTGAAAATTTCATCAAGTGAAGCGTGGGCAAGATAAGTCACGAATCCGAGGGCTGAATGACTTCTGCTGCCTCTAGCTTCACAAGGTGAAATTACCACCTTGTTCTTCACAAGTACCTATTTGCAAGGCCCGTGCAATTCTGCTGTTCCACAGCTGTGGAATTTTGTGCAGAACTGGAATCATGCCACAGAATATCGTATACTAGAGCCTTGGAATTCATTGTGCTTGAAACATAGAAATTGTCGGCAGATAAGGACGGCTAGGCCCATCCAGTCTGCCCGTAAGCCCTACACTGTTTTTCGGCCTCTGAGCCTACCTGGTCAATGGCTTTTCACCCCTCCTTCCCACCTTTTAAGGTTCCCTTATGCCTGTCCCAGGCATGTTTAAAACCCTCCACTGTGCTGGCTCCCACCACCACCTGTGGCAGACAGTTCCATGCGTCCACCGTCCTCTCTGTGGAGAAAAACTTCCTCACATTTCCCTTTCTTTCTGCCACCTTCCAGTTTCATATTGTGCCCCCTCGTTCTTCTACTCCTATATTGGAAAATCCCCCCCCCCCACCTTGTTTATGCCCTTAAATACCTTATCATGTCACCCCGAACCCTCCTGCTCCAGCAAGTACATATTGAGGTCCTTTAATCATTTCTGATATGTTTTCTGGTGCAAGCCCTGTAGCATCTTAGTCGTCCTTCTCTATAGTACCTCCACCCTATCAATGTCCTTACGAAGGTACGGCCTCCAGAATTGCACACAGTACTCCTAGGTGAGGCCTCACTAGCATTTTATACAATGGCATCACTACCTCCTGCCTTCTGCTAGTGATACCTCTGCACCTCAGCATGCCACTGGCCCTCCCTGCAGCCTTTGTACTCTGTTTAGACACCTTTAAGTTTGTCTGAAATATAACCCTGGGTCCCTTTCTTTCTTGGTGATGGTCAGCAACAACCCACCCCTCCATCCTGTAGCTCTCACCAGGGTTCCCCCATCCCAGGTGCATTATTTTACACTTCTTTGAGTTGAACTGCAGCTGCCACACCTCAGACCATGTTTCAAGCTTCCTCAGGTCACTCCTTATTCTTTCCACCCCATCTGGAGTATCTACCCTGTTGCAGATCTTGGTGTCATCTGGAAACAGGCAGACCTTTCCCTTCAGTTCTACCGTAATGCCACTAATGAAGACATTAAACAGGACTGGCCTTAGGACTGATCCCTGAGGTACCCCGCTGGTCACCTCCCTCTTCCCTGGTTGGATCCCATTAACCACCACCCTGTGCTTACTGTCAGTTAGCCAGTTCCTGACCCAGTTTACCACTTTGTGCCCCATGCCCAGACTACCCATCTTGTTAACCATCCTATGTGGGATGGTGTCGAAGGCCTTGCTGAAATCGAGGTAGGTGATGTCCACCACCCCTCCCCCCCGATTTACTTCTTTAGTCAACGTCCACTGTGCTCCCCCCTTTCCGATTTACTTCTTGAGTCACACAGTAAAAAAAAATCTGTCAGATTTGTCTGACACGACCTTGATGTGAATTTATGTTGCCTCGGATACTGGACACCACTGGATTCCATGTGTGCCGCAGTTCTTTTTTTAAGCAGTGCCTCCATGATCTTACCGACTACTGAAATGAGACTGACCGGCTTATAGTTCCCTGACACCTCCCTACTTCCACTTTTGTGTAGAGGGACTTGCATCTGCCCTCTTTCAGTCCTCCGGAACTACTCCTGTGAGTGATTCTGTGAACATGGCTGTCAGAGGCGCCACTAGCTCTCTTCACAGCTCCCTTAATATTCTTCGGTGCATGCCATCTGGCCCCATTGCTTTATCCACCTTTAGTTTGAGCTCCTCTACGATTCTTTCCACTGTGAATGGACTTGTATTTACCTCTTTCCCCCTCTTCAAGTGAATACTGAACAGAAGTATTTTTTTTCAGTATTTCTGCTTTTGCCACGTCTCCGTCCTCACACTCCCCGTATCCCTCTGAGCCACTCTACACCTCTCGGCTTTCCTTCTTCACTGATGTACCTATAGAATGTCTTGTCTCCCCTTTTTTTAACTTTGTTTTTATTTAGTTTAAAAAGTGATCACACTTACACAATGACCATGTTCAAGACTACTCGATACGTCAAAGTAAAGATATTCCTTCTGGGGAGGGTAAGCCTCTCCTTAATAAAAGGAAATAACAGCATCCTGAACATTTTGATACCACATTGGGGGGTAATGAAAGATATACTATCCCATGTATACATTTAACAAAAATTAAGCTGTGATGGGGAGCCCATGAGCAATGTGACTAATTTTGTCTTGCTAAAGTCCAGCATAAAGTATTGACTCCACAAAGGTGGAGTAAGGGATGTCACACTATAAAACTAAAGTTAACTTGTAAACCTTTAAATTTAAACATCAGCAGCAAAGATTTGAGAACTCTGATAGCTCATATATATGAAGGAGATTGGTATTACTTCGAGCTATGTTTTTAATTTTATTAATGTTATGCCAACTAAACTAAAATCGAACATCCAAATTGTAGGTAAAGAGTTCAACAGTTACGAGCGTCCTTCAGTACTCTCCAGTACAGTGTCAAAACGGCTTCAGCAAGGTAGCAAGCGTACCATCAATTTAGCCAGCTCCTAGTTCCCAGATATCCTCATACTCTGATCTAGTCTCTTGTACGCTGAGCTGCAGAAGAAGCAAAATGAGTGGCCCATTTCCCAGCCTCGGTTGGATCTGAAAACAGCCACACTTTCCCCTGATGCACAATGCGTAGCCTGGCTGGAAAAATTATTGGATGCGGAATGGAGGCTTCGCGTAACAGGCGCCTTGTACCGTAAAACTTCTTGCGGCGCATTCTGGTGGCATAACTGATATCGGAAGAAAAGAACAGTATGGTCGTCCTGTATTATGGGGCTTGGCTGTCTCGCCAACCACAAAATTCGGTCTCTCGTCCCCACTCCATCGGTTACCACTAGCAGTATGCGTGGCTCCGACGATTCATCTCTAGGAGGGCTGACCCTTCAGGACAAGTTTCTCTTCTAGCCACTCTTTAATATGTAGTAGAGGGTGGTCTCCTTCCACCCCCTCCAACAATCCTAGAACGTTGGAGGAGCGGGCCTGATTTTCCAATGTCTCCATTCGAGCCTGGAGATGAGCACTCTCCTTGTTGATCATGGACATAGCTGCTATGTAGGATTCCAATGCTTTTTTTACATCGTGAAATTCAGTTTTAAGGCCTTCCACATCCTTTTCCACCACCGTAACCCTAGTGGCAAAGGTATCCATCTTATTTAGTTCAGCTACCGAAGTGATGATTCTCTTCAATTTCAGACCAATGGAGGCCATAGTTTCCTCTGATTCTGGATTAGGCACGGCCTGCACCTCACCGGGAGTCTTAGATGGATTAGAGATCCTCTTCGATTTTCCTCCTGTACCGCCACATCTTTCCTTCTTCGGGTTGCCCATCCTAGGGTTTGAAGGGTTCCTCTTTCCAGTGGCACCAAAATTTTCCTCTAAGAACTACTAGAAAGTACAATATTTCAATAAAATCGGGCAAAATAGTAAGAGCTGTGTTCTGCTGCTGTTTAGCTGTGGCTCCACAGCACCCCCTCTTGTCCCCCTTTTTTTTTTTTTTTTTTTTTAACTGTCTGTGCTAATCTTTCCTCAGTCTGCGTCTTTGCTGTCCTTGCAACTTTCCCTGCTTTCCTCAGATTCCTTGGGTAAACCTCCCTATCTTCCTCTCTTTGTCTCCTTATATTTCCTGAAATCCACCCTTTTGGCCCTCACCTTGTCTGCCACCTCTCTTGTGAACCATAGTGGTTTCCTCCTTCTCTTGCCTTTGTTTACAGCCCTGATGCATTGGTTTGTTACCTCTTCTGTGGCTCCCTTCAGGTGTTCCTACTGCTCAACACGCCTTCCTCACCATAGCCTTTTTGATACAGCTCCCCATTTTAGCAAAATCAGCCCTCCTAAAATCTAAGACCTTTGCTTTGGTGTGACTAGACTGTCTCTGTCCCTATGCTAAACACCACTATGTGGTGGTCACTGGATCCCAGTTGACCTTCCACCTGGATGTCTGTGATTCTGCCCCTGTTGGTCCGTACTAGGTCCAGAATCATCCTGTCTCTGGTGGGATCAGTCACTAGCTGTTTGAGGCCTGCCCCCTGTAGGGAATCCAGGATGTCTCAGCTCCTGGTTGATGCAGCTGCTGGGATGGTCCAATCCATGTCTAGGTACAGTTTTTCCATAGTTCCTGGCTCACTTCCACCTCCTTATTTTTCTGTAGTTTGTTTCTCCTGATCACCAGTTGATCCCCTTTTACCCTAGTTTCCCCAGCCGCGTCCTCTCCAGGGGTTTATCCAATCAGTAAATCTCACCAGGAATAACCCCTGTGGTGGGACCATCTGGGCGGGCCCTTTTTAGAACACAGTCCAGATTTGGAGGGGTACCCAGTCATCGATACGAGGTTTACAGAGGACCTGAGTTTCATCCTGCTGGTCAAAAAAATGTTGTAGGTGCTGTATTGGTCCTTTTTAAAAAAAAAAAAAAAAAACAGATCCAGAAACAAATGATTTGATACCTTTTATTGGACCAACATGGATGTTACAGGAAAGAACAAAGTGCTTTAGCTTTCGAACCAACCAGGTCCTTCTTCAGGAGCTTTGTGGCAGTTTTTTCAAAAAGGTTTTTTTGAAAAAACTGCCACAAAGCTTCTGAAGAAGGACCTGGTTGGTTCGAAAGCTAAAGCACTTTGTTCTTTTCTGTAACATCCATGTTGGTCCAATAAACGGTATCAAATCATTTGTTTCTGGATCCTGCTGGTCAGAAATGTACCTTCATTTTTGACTCCCCAAGGCTTGCAGAGCAGTGTAATGATATAACCTACATGTGAGGTTGTGCACACATGCTTCTGCTGGCACGCCTCCTCTCGATGAGACCTGACAGATGAACAGTGGAGCAACACCCTCCCTCTCCCAAGAGAGGAGAGCAGTTCCTGGGATCGACTCACCCCATACTATTAGAGTTTATTTCCGAGCCTGGGTCCCTGGCATGGTGGGTGGTAGTGTTAGCACTGTGCTACCAGCATTTTAGTCTCCTTATTTATCCTGAAGCCCCATCTCTATGCCAATTTCATTTATTTTTTACTTTTGTTCATTGATGTTCAGGTAAATCAATACATGAAGAAACCTTGTACAGCTTATACGTCAAATGTGACATTATATTACAGTGGGTGTGCCTTTGTATACTACTGTGATACTAGATTGTGGGGTATACACTAGTTAACATTCTACCATTATTAAGCAAAATCTGTATGCTACTAATGATAAGGTTCCAGATTTAAGAATACATTAAAAGTGTTCTTCTGCTTATCGAGGAGCATGACGGAGCCAAGTAAACCACACGTGTCCATTATAAAACATGGCGTTACAACCCCTACTGGGAGAACAGAAAACGCACAGGAAAAATTCATATCCCTGTATTTAGACTGTCATATATGTGTAATAGCAGTTTCTAAAAATAACTTGTAAAAACAAGGCACTGAATTGATTTATAGCACCAGAGGGTTAAACTTATCAGCAGACCCCCAGTTTAAAGTTAGCAGGCAGATGGGACCCTTCGCTTGAAACAATAATAAACAGCAATATTTCCACAGGGTATTAAACCAGAAAAAATTGATTAGCAGCTTTACATGTGAAAGTGACAGTCAGCTGTGAAAATGCATAGCACTTGGCACAAAATGGTTAGCAAAATTAAAAAAAATATATATATATATATATATATATATATATATATATATATATATAGTTTAAATTTTATCCACTGTCACATGGACTACCTGTAAAATGGATAGCCCTACTGCTACACATTTGCAAAATCGTTAATTACCCGCTTTATGTAGCATTTTGCTGTGCTATACCAGCTTAATACCCTGTTTCCAGAAGCTAAGCTGTCTCGTGGCATAAGGCAGTCTACGACGACTTCCACAGCTTCTTGGCAGTAATTAAAAACAGCTTCTAAATGAACAAAAAAGGAAACTACTGCCATTCAGGTGAGATGCATACTGTAACCATGTTAAGTACATTTAAAACAACATTGTGCAATTTCCATGCAAGTAATAATGAATCTGCTCTTATTTAGTCTAGCCCCCAACCCTGCACAGCACTAGAAACATAGGATGCCACGAGGTGGAGGCCATCTTACCAGAGGATTGGCACAGTCTAGAAAGCAGTGCCCCACTGCCTTTGATATGTGCCCTGCCACATTTATCCTAGGTAAACTGTTGAAACATTTATACATTAAACACATTTTTAGTCCTGTCTATAAGCCTGTAACGTTCACCCAATACTGCAAGTCCCCATTTTCATAGAGCACTTCCACCTTGCATAAGTACAGGGGGCATTACCACATTAGTAGACAAAACAGGCAGAAAGATACAAACTGTAACTTTTCAGTCTTATTCAAGTTAAGAGTCTAGCTCTTCTTCTTTGGTCAGGATTGGATGATCTTTTTCAGTTTGCTACAAGTTTTGCTGTCTCCTTCGGATCGTAGTGTATTGCTTCCTGCCCACTGTAGTAATGTAATTTGACCGGTGACAGTAAAGCAAGAGAGATCCCTGCCTCTTGAAGGTCTGTCTTTAATGATTTTCATCTTTTGGTTTTATTTATTTTGGAAAGTTTCATCAGGAAAGGCATTGTGAGCTACAATAGCTCGTTTCCAGATGTGTCCTGGGGAAGGGAAGAGGGGGTACAATACTGAATACAGAAACAGATAAACGTTTACATAAATCTTAAGTCTGTACAAAATATTTAGGTAACATGAAACATTTTGTGGGATAATCGGGTAGTACTTGTCCACATATATACGTATATCCAAGATACAAATACACACATGAAGAAAATGTTTTTAATTTTTTACATTTTCATTAGCTCATGCATGTATTTGTCCTTGGTTACGCAATCACAGACATATGCACAGCCCTAAACAGGGAGAATTTCTACTAACATTAAGGGTAAAAGTGAGGAATTTGTCAGGATAGTGAAACGGGGAGAACGCTGGGTTGGCCTACACCCCTTCGGGATGCAAAACTCGCAGGTCAGGTGCCAATTGCAGGAGGGGGAGATGTAGTGCTGACGAAGATGGGGTAATGAATGGACGAGGTAGAGCGGATATGTAAGGGGAGGGAGTTCCAGATGCTAGGAAAGTGATAGGAGAAGGCAGATCTCTTTGAGGTGGAAGACCGAGAAGGGAGGGCAGGGGTCCTAATGGGGGAGTTGCGGAGTGAGGGGGGGTTAGGAGGGATGGATAGAAGGGAGTGAAGGTAAGGAGCCAAGCCAGAACTTTCCAGTTTGAGAGGCACTGTGGCAAGGCGACTGGCCCCAAGAGAGGTGAAGGAAAGAGAGAGGTATAGAGGTCATAGTGGTGTGTGTGTGTGTGTGTGTGTTATGGACAGGCAAGAGCAAAGCGGCAGAAGGAGTTGAATAGAGTGTCTAGTCTGGTAAGGGTAGATTTGGGGGCAATACTACAGATGTCTCCAAAGTCAAAGATTGGGAGGATCATCTTCTGGACAATCTCTCGGTGGGCAGCTGCGGTGTCTATACAGAGTGCCCAGTTTGAGAAGTATCTTTTTGTGGATAGTGTCCACATGACCAGCAAAATCGAGGCTCCTATCAAGCCAGAGCAGAGCCCGAGGTATTTGACGGAAACAACATCTTCTAGTATGGAACCATCAAGAGTATGGAAGGTAGGGGTGGCAGTTAACCTGGTTAGTTTTTGCCTGATGCCAAAGGTCATAGAGACCACCTTGTATGACAGTTAGAGGCAATTTTTTTTTTTTTTTTTTTTTTTCACGAAACCAGTACTGGACGCTGCTGAAATCCAGTTGGAGGCTGGTCTCCACATCCGAGGTGGAAGTACTGGAGGTATAAAAAAAACAGTATCATCCACATACACGTGTGTTTGCAGTTGAGCAGGCAATAGGTAGGTCGTTGAGGAATAGCAAGAAGAGCATCGGTCTGAGTACCGAACCTTGAGGAACACCTGTTTTTATGGGGAGAGGGAGTTGGCAATCCTGACTGTTTGGGACCTACCAATGAGATAGGAATGGAACCAGCGAGTGGTGGACTCTGAGAGACCAACTGCTGCCAGCTTGTTGAGGAGAAGGGAGTGGGAAACCATGTTGAAGGCTTTGGCCATGTCGACAAAGATGGCAGAGGTGATGCGGCCCTGATCCATGCCAGAGAGAATGGAGTCAGTGAGCTGGAGAAGGGAGGTTGTGGTTTAGTGGGCCTTATGGAAGCCAGACTGGAAAGGGGTGAAGAAGGCAGAGGAATCAAGGAATGTAGACTGTTGAGCCAGAGACAAGTGCTCTTGGAGTTTAGCAAGGAAAGGGAGCAGAGATATCTGGTGAAAATTGCCAGGGTTAGAGACGTCCACCACCATTGGAAAGAGGGACGACAGTGGCAAGCTTCCAGACATCAGGAACGGGCAAGTGTGAAAGAGAGGTTCAGAAGAATGGAGAGAGGGAAAGCTATAGCGGGGGATGATAGGTGCAGGAGCTTTCAGGGTCCCACCCATCCAGGCTTTTGCCCTTATGAGAGTTAAGGGCAAGAAGAGCTAGCAGGGTTTCCATGGGGGAAACTGGTTGAAAGGAAAAGCGTGGAGAAGATGAACTGGGTGCAGAAGATCCTGACGTATGAGGAGCTGAAGAGGGAAGTGATGCTAGGAGGGTGGAAGCGCAGGTGATGAAGATGTTAAATTTGGTGGCAACAGTGAGGGGGTCTGAGGTGGTGGTGTCACCTACCTTTAGAACTGGAGGAGGGGGTTGGATGTGGGGAGAAAAGAGCATGGACCACCTTCCAGAATTTAGAGGGGCTGTTGTGTTGAGGTCTTCTTGGAAGGTAGAGGAGAAATATTCTGCTTTGGCGAGACGGATGGCCCTGGTGCAGGCGTTGGGGGGTGAGAACAATATCTAAGCAAATCATCAGGAACACCTGAGGCTTTGTAAGCCATCCACACCAGGTCTTGAGCATGCTGACAGGCCAGCAGCTCAGCTGATGCCCAGGGGAGGCGAGATCCACAGACCCTGGTCTTCCTTAAAGGAGCATGCCGGTCCCAAGCATTAAGGAACTGTGTACTGATATAAGACATGGCTGAGTTAACAGAGGAGGCATTGGCAGTGGGAGACCAGTCAGATCCAACAAGTTCCACATGGAGGGAGAACAAGTCTAAGGATCTAAATGAGCGGAGATGGATGATATTTAATGAGGCTTTAAGGTGATGGATTTTACGGACGCAGTAGATCACATGGTGATCATTGAGTGCATCCGGTAGGATTCCTGAGGTAACCACCCAGTGTGACGCTTGGCCAGCTGGTTATGATTATTGTAGGATATTGGTATTATAAATAAATGGTTTGTGTATGAAATATAAGTCTGAGATTTGGCCCTTTATGTTACAAGGTGCCAGCAGCTGAAAACCAGGATGTAATTAAACAGACCAGAAGGAAACGGTTAAGTGGAACATCCTTCTAGAGAGACCATTTATGGCCCTCATCACCTGCTGCTGCTTTTGAAGTTAGAACTTAAATACAGATTTTATTACATCAGGAAAGGACGTCATTTAGCTGATTCCTGTTGGCTATCTCACACCTGGGTGACGGACTGCAGGGTTGTAAACCTCAAAGGAACTGGTTGATCAAAGACTCATAATTTGGGAAATGGGATTTTGCAGATGTTCACATTATTTATCGTACCTCCTGGTAGGAAATCATGTTTGTAATTTTATATTCTAAAAGGAGGATCTAGATGACTCACAGAAGGGGTGTGGAGACAGAGTTTAAACTGATGGTTGTGTCTGAAATGTGGGTCATATTGTTTTGGGACTCCGAGAGAAGTCAGTTCTCTGATCTGACTTGAGCACTTCCAGAGGTAATAACCTTAGACAGCAAAGGTCTAAATGTATTGTGGTAGGAGTTTTTGTTTTGTACTTTTTCCTTGTTCTTTTATGTGATTGTGAGCTCTGATATATAGTTCTGTGTTTATATTTCTTATATTTTTATCATCTTTTACTAAAGAACCTTTTCTTTGAAAGACTGCCTGGGTGTCTGTCAGTTCCTTTTTGTATGTGACATATAGGTGGTTAAGTCTGACAACTGTTGAACAGCTTGATGGTGTTACTGAGAGTGAGTAAAACGGTAAGAATATACCTAAAGTCTCTTAAAGAGTTTTAAGGGTTCATTTTGGAAACCTGGCTTGGTGCCCCTGGTGAAAGATTGTACTGCAGCCCCGAAGAGGGTACATATCTGAACCTGTAATTGGGTATGCTAGCATAAGGTTCACAGTGTGAATCCCCCCAGAACTTGAGACTAAAGGTGATTCAGACCCAAAAGCAGACAGGAGGGTTACCCTGTTACCTGTTCACACTTTTGCGCTCTGAGGTTGGCACTGTGGGAGCAGAAAGCCTGACCTGTGGAGTGCATTTTTGACAAATTTGGTCGTCAGCAGTGTGAAAAATTTGATAACACAAGCTTTAACTGTTCAGTGTGTCAGCTTAATACTGTACAGCTCACTTGCAAAATAAGGCAGTGATTTATTTAAAAAAAAAAAAAAAATTTTGCTTACAGTCAAAGTTCCTGCCTGTTTTATTTTTTTTCAAAGTGCAAGTTAGAGTAGCCGTAGTTAGGGAAGAAGATGGCTTCCAACTACAGTGAGCACATTGCAGACTACCTGAAGCAGTTGTGCAAGGAGAGAGGAGTCCTGCACGAGGGGAGAGCCACCAAGCAGAACCTCGTGGACGCTCTGATGGCCGCTAATGCCCAGAGTATCGCATCACAGAATATGACTGTAAAGGACCAAACCTTGGGTGTGGAGGGGACATTAGCCAGTGCAGTGTCCAGATCCGGTGAGGACAGCAGGGGCCACAGCAGCAGGGGAAGGTCACCAGCATTCTGGAGCCAGAAGCCATCGGGCTTCAGATGGAGTTGCGGAGATTGGAGCTGGAGTTCCAGAGAGAAGCGAAGCAAGAACAGCGAGCCACAGAGCAGAAGAGGGAATGAGAACAGCAAAAAGCTGAACGTGAACAGCGAGAGGCTGACTGTGAAGAGCATGAGTGCCAGAGACGACATGAACTGGAGAAGCTACGACTCCAACCACCAGCACCAGAGCAGGTAAGTGGCTTGGCTTTAACTGGAACTACAGGACTGGGTTACAAATTAAATTCCAAATTGCTAGCTGAATTTAAAGAGTGGGGAGGATATGGATGCCTTTTTAAACTCCTTTGAAAAAGTTTGTATTCAGGCAAAGATTCCTAGGGGGTTCTGGAGCTTTCGGCTATCCTCGCTACTTACCAGGAAAGCTTGGGATACATTGGGTCAAATGGACAATGAGGACAGTAATGATTACAGCAAACTTAAAGCTGCACTTTTAAAAAAAGTTTGATTTAACTGCAGAAGCATACAGAGCTAAATTCTGTAAGCTCAGGAGAAGCCCTGACATGAGCTACGAGGAGCTAGCCACGAAACAACGTCAGTGTTTAAAACGTTGGTGGGAAGGAATTGAAGCAAACTCTGTAGATAAAATTGAAAATGCTATACTATAGAGACCGTTAGGCATAGTCTGCTGGCATTTTAGTATGTTAGTGTATTGTTAGAACAATTTTTTTGGCATGTCCAGCAGAGCTGAGGACAGAGATCCCAAAACAGTGCAAGAGGTCCTGAACTCTCGGACCACTATGCCAAGAGCAGATCTGCTCTGAGAGTGAATTGGGCGGGTGTGGCAGCGCAGAAAGGGAAAAGCATGCCTTCAGGGCAGCTAAAACCCTCACTGCCTCCACTGACACCAGTTAGCCTCAGGTTTCAAAGAAGAGATTTTTCTGAGAAAAGAAAATGTTAAGTTTGCAAAGAAACTGGGCATATTGCTAGACAGTGTCCCAAAAGGACGAGCAATGTGCAAAATAGGGCTAGGAAAGAAGTGGGTTGCTTGTGTGTCCCTGGAAACATGCCTGTGAACATGAGGGAACACTTGCACCCAATCATTGTGAATGGTGTACAGACGCAAGGGTTAGGAGACGCAAGGGAATGCCTGATGTTGGTTAAAAAGGGATCTGGTACAGCCTGGTCAGCTTATACCCAATAAATTTGTAACTGTACAAGGGTTCACTGGGGAGGAGACAACATTGCCACTCGCTTGTTTTCCTAGACTGGGGTGAAATGGGGGGAACTGTGCAACAGGTGGCTGTAGCCAAAACTTTAGCAGTTGACGTCAGCCTTGGCAACAGTCTCAAACGGGATGGTGTGTGCAGTTACCCGTAGCTCAGCGGCAAGGGAAAACTGTAGTTCCCTGGACCCATAGAAGCCACTGGGAGGGTGGTTCCCCAGCCTGTCTCCTGATATGGAGACTAATGAAAAGGGGGTAGAAATTTCCCCAGTAGCTGTTAACCAAACGGCTACGGAGGGTTACTCCGAAGAAGGAGGGGTGACCCATTGTCAGAGGGTTGGGGATGACAGTGATCCTGAGTGCCCTGACGCTAGAGCTAGGGACTCTAGTTTAGATACTGACGAGGACATGTCCCATGCCTTGGGAATGTGTAAGGAGTTTGCAGCTGCTCAGAAAAGTGACCCTGGTCTAGAGAAGCTGAGGGCTTGGGCAGACTTTAATGGAGCACAGGGAGGTAACGGGAGACATAAGGTTTATTGGGAAAATGGACTGATGTATACGCAGGCTGTGCAGACAAAGGGAGGGATGATAGGCAGGCAGCTTGTCGTTGCCCAGGGATACCGTGAGCAGTTGCTCAAGATTGCACACGATATTCCCTTGTCTGGTCATCTGGGAATCCTGCGCACTACACAGCGGTTGGCCCAGAATTTCTATTGGCCCAACTTCACCCAGCAGGTGATTGAGTGTTGCAGGTCTTGTCACTGGTGCCAAGAAATAGGGAAGGCAGGTAAAAAGGAAAACAAGCTGCCCTAATTCCACTGCCCTTAGTGGAGGAGCCATTCCAGAGGGTGGGAATGGATATTGTGGGGCCTTAAAATATCCCCAGCTCCTACGGGAAGAGGTTAATCCTGACTGTGGTGGATTATGCCACCCGGTATCCAGAGGCAGTCACCCTATTCTCACTGAGGACAGACAAAGTGGCAGATGCCTTACTTGGGATTTTCTCCTGTGTTGGGTTTCCGCAGGAGGTCATCACCGATCGAGGGGGTTCCTTCATGCTGGACCTGATGAAACGTTTGTGGGAGAAGTATGGGGTGGTGCAGAGGTGCACGACACCTTATCACCCACAAGCCAATGGGCTTGTGGAAAGATTTAATTGTACCCTGAAGTCAATGCTCCAGGCATTTGCTGAACAGCATGGGAGGGACTGGGAGAAATACCTTCCCCTCCTGTTTGCATACAGGGAGGTGCCCCAAGAGCTGACAGGGTTTTTCCCCTTCAAGCTCTTATATGGATGCTAGGTACGTGGGCCCCTTGACTTGATCTGGGAGGACTAGGAAGGCAAGCATGCCACCCAGGGAACTCCCATAGTGGATTGCATCCTTAGGTTTAGGGAAAGGCTGAAGGAGCTTATGGGGACAGCCCAGAGCAACCTGGCAGCTGCTCAACAGAAACAAAAAGTGTGGTACGACCGCAGAGCCAGAGCTTGCTCATACACGGTGGGTCAGGAAGTTATGATCCTTATCCTGGTCCAGAAAGAGAAGTTGCAGGCTGAGTGGACAGGACTGTACAAAGTAGTCAGAAAGGTAAATGACGTGAACTGTATTATAGAGTTACCTGACAAAAGACGTACAGAAAAAATGTACCATGTCAACATGATGAAGCCATATGCTAATAGGACTGACATGATGTTTGCTGTATGTAATCCTGGGGAGGGGACGGACGAAGGAGACCCCCTTCTGGACTTGCTGGAAGAAAGCAAGTGGGAGTTCTCTGTGGAGGCAGTTAAATTGTCACCCCAGCTGGCCCCGGACAAGATCCAGGAAGTAAGGGAGGTTTTAGCAGACTTTGCCCCAATGTTTAGCGCCAAGCCTGGACTAACCCCCTTAGCGATGCACGATGTAGAGACAGGGACACAAACGCCCATATGGTGGACAGCATATCTGGTGTCCGAGGCTGTCCAAAAGGACATTAGGAGGGAAGTGGAGGAAATGCTGTATTTAGGGGTAATCCAGAAATCCCACAGCCCCTGGGCCTCACCCGTAGTCCTTGTGCCCAAGCCAGATGGCTTTACTCATTTCTATGTGGACTGAATGCAGTCACGACGTCAGACACCCACTTGATGCCCTGGACGGACAAACTCCTGGACAAATTGGGAGGGGCGACCTACCTTACAACTGTTGACCTGACAAGGGGATACTGGCAGGTGGAGTTAACTGACAGAGCTAGGGAGAGGTCGGCCTTCATCAGTCTGATAGGCTTATTTGAATTTAAAGTAATGCCTTTAGTAATGAAGAACGCCCCAGCCACTTTCCATAGGTTGGTGAAGCAGGTGTTAAATGATGCTGAGGAGTATGCTGTGGCGTACCTGGATGACACTGCCATCTTTAGTGCCAGCTGGTAGGAACACCTGTCCCACCTTAGGGAAGTGCTGGGCAGGATACAGAGGGTCGGGCTCACTGTCAAAGCTGAGAAGTGCCAGGTGGCCATGGTTGAAGTGGCATACCTTGGGGATGTTGTAGTCTGTGGACAGCTCCATCCCGACAAAGTAAACATAGAGGTGATCAAGGCATGGCCCAGACCAGAAACGCAGAAGCACGTCAGGAGTTTTTTAAGGACAGCAGGGTACTATAGGAAATTTGTACCCAATTACAGTGCCTTGGCCGCTCCCCTATCTGACCTGGTAAAGAAAAAGATGCTTAAGAAAATTACTTAGGAACCAGCCTGTGAAAAAGCCTTTATCAGATTGAAGGAGGCACTGTGCAGTGCTCCTGTGTTGACAAGTCCTGACTATAGCAGACCCTTTATAGTCCAGACTGATGCCTCAGATGTGGGTATTGGGGCAGTACTGAGTCAGACATCTAACCAAGGGAAAGATCACCCCGTAGTGTACCTGAGTAAAAAGTTATTTCCCAGGGAGCAGGCATACTCTACTGTGGAAAAAGTGCGTCTTGCCATAGTGTGGGCCCTAAAAAAGTTAGAGCCGTACTTATATGGGCAGCATTTTGAGGTACAAACTGACCACAACCCCTTCGTTTGGCTGACACAAATGGGAAAAACTAATGGTAGACTATTAAGATGGAGCTTGCCTTGTAAGGGTATGACATGACGATCTTACATAGGGCTGGAGCAACCAAGCAAAATGCAGATGGCTTGTGTCTATATGAGGAGTGAAATGACTTAGGGAGCTCATCCCATGCAGAGGATAGAGCCCTCAGATTCAGTCTAGGTGGGGAGGATTGTGACGCTTGGCCAGCTGGTCATGATTATTGTATGATATTGGTATTATAAATAAATGGTCGGTGTATAAAATGTTAGTCTGAGATTTGGCACTTTAAATTACAAGGTGTCAGCAGCTGAAAACCAGGATGTAATTAAACGGACCAGAAGGAAACGGTTAATTGGAACATTCTTCTAGAGAGACAGTTTATGGCCCTCATCACCTGCTGCTGCTTTTGAAGTTAGAACTTCAATACAAATTTTATTACATCAGGAAGGGATGTCATTTAGCTGATTCCTGTTGGGTATCTCACACCTGGGTGACGGACTGCAGGGTTGTAAACCTTGAACTGGTTGATCAAAGACTCATAATTTGGGAAATGGGTTTTTGCTGATGTTCACGTTATTTAACATACCTTCTGGTAGGAAATCATGTTTGTAATTTTATATTCTAAAAGGAGGATCTAGATGACTTACAGAAGTGGTGTGGAGACGGAGTTTAAACTGATGGTTGTGTCTGAAATGTAGGTCATTATTTTGGGACTCCGAGAGAAAACAGTTCAGTGATCTAACTTGAGCACTTCCAGAGGTGGTAACCTTAGATAGCAAAGGTCTAAATGTATTGTGGTAGGAGTTTTTGTTTTGCGCTTTTCCCTTGTTCTTTTATGTGATTGTGAGCTCTTTGATTTGATGTTCTGTGTTTACATGTTTCATATTTTTATCATCTTTTAGTAAAGAACCTTTTCTTTGAAAGACTGCCTTGGTGTCTGTCAGTTCTTTTTTGCATGTGACGTATAGGTGGTTAAGTCTGACAACTGTTAAGCAGTTTGAAGGTGTTACTGAGCTTGAGTAAAAAGGTAAGAATATAACTAAGGTCTCTTATAGAATTTTAAGGGTTCATTTTGGAGACCTGGCTTGGTGCCCCTGGCAAAGGATTGTACTGCAGTCCCAAAGAGGGTACATATCTGAGCCTTATGTTAGCATAAGGTTCATAGTTTGAATCCCCCCAGAACTTGAGACTAAAGGTGATTCAGACCCAAAAGCAGATGGGAGGGTTACCCTGTCTGTTACCTGTTCACACTATTGCTCTCTGAGGTTGGCACTGTGGGAGCAGAGGGCCTGACCTCCGGAGTGCGTTTGTGACACCTGGTAGGAGTGTGACGCCAGAACCCAGTCTAACAAGTATGTGTATCTGACTTGTGGTTTAAACAGGTTGGTTTGGAGATTAGTAGTTTTAGATGCAAGGAACAGATGTCATTACAGATTTTGGATTGCGAGTTGGACAGCCAGTTCATGTTGAAATCACCGAGAATGTAGAGCTTTCGAGACGGTGATGAGTAGAGAGGAGCTCTGTGATAGAGGAAGGAGAGGAGGAAGGGAGACTAGGGCAGCAGTAGACCCCACCCACAAAGATGGGGAGGGAGCAGGGAAGAGAAAGTTTTGTTAACAGAAGTTCATAGGCAGAGGGGGGAAGCGATGAAGAGAAAAGTGGAATAATGGGTCGATGATGAGATGTAAATAGCTACTCTCCCTCCCCTGGTTGACTGGTCCTGTTGAATAAGGGAGTAACCAGGGATGGAGATGGCAGAGTGTGGGATTTTAGAGGAGAGCCATGATTCAGTGATGATCACACTAGGTTTCAAGCTAGTAATAAGGGATTGAAGTAGATTAATCTTTGGGAGAAGGCTCCTGATGCTAAGGTGAACTGTTTTTAGTCCTTTTGGGAGGTCGGTGGGGAGAGAATGGGATTGTCCAGGGTTAAATTCAATGTACTCTGCTGTTAGGAGCAGTAAGATAAGTTTAGAGGGGATAGACGTCCGCCTCCGAGGGGTATAGGGCTTACGAGGATAATCGGAGGGGTCTGTTTGGAGGAGGAGTTGTAGGAGGTTAGGATGCAATGAAGTGACGCTAAGTGTAGGCTGGGTGAGAGAAGTATGGATGAACTCGGGTGCCAGGGTGAATGGAGGAGGGGTTGGAGACATGAACATGGAAAAGTAGGGGAGGATGAGCTAGGGCAGTGGATAGGCATTGGTAGGGCAGTTAGGGAAGTGGAGCGATTTGGATGTAGGGGTGAACAGGAGGGAGAGGGTGGTGAGGACAAGGAGGAGCATAGTGTGCCAGGGAATCGAGATGGGATGGTAGAGACTGTGGAAGATAGGAGTTACGAGTAGAAGAGATTGAAGGATGAAATAGTTGGGAGGAAAGTGAGGGGGAGGAGGAAGTTAGTGGGCAAATAAAGACTGAGTATATAGGACAGTGGAATTGGCTAACAGAGTGCTGCTTGTAAGGGGGCATATGATTCAGCAGGGTGCATATAACAGAAAGTGTGTGTGTATGTAGGGACAGATCAATTAAAGTAGGAGCAGGAACGTGGGAGCAAATATAAATAAGTATGCGCCTAGTGGCCGATCCTTATACAGAACTAGTGGCAAAGTGAGATTACTCTTTTTTTTACACCTGGTCCAGGAGCGGTGCCTGCAGAGAGTTGGTCGCCATCCTGCCGCCGGTTTTCCCCCCATTCCCCGAGGACCCCAGGAGAAGGGTCGCATGCATGTGGAGCACGCATGCACCTTACATGCCCGCCGGCCTACCATCGCCTGCCCCATTGCCGCAACTTGCTTGCGCAGCCCCTCTACCTCCACCAGGTGGTAGCCATGAGCGAGGGATGCCACCCCACCTCCCCGGAGAGGAGAGCTGCCAGATGGCCGCTCCATCCAGCTCCACCCACCCCCTCCCCTGCTGTGTCGACCTCCGACCCAGGCTCGCTCCTGAACCCGGGTCACCAGCGTGCGGCGAGGTGAGATGTCCAACGCCTCAGCCCGCTGCACCACCAGGCCAGCCAAGAAGATTATTTTTGAGTGAGTCTTGCTGGTTGCAGCAGCATGTGATCTATCACGTGACTACAATGGCCTATTGGAGCAGACAATAAGCTTTAGGAAGGCTACACCCAAGCCGGCTTTATGGCCCAGAGGGTAGAACAGTCAGCAATGAAAGGGCCAAGCACCAGGGGTCACAAGTTTGAAACCTACTCTGGGATGTAACTGTGCATACAGTAAAATAAGAGTAGGAACAACGGAGTCTAAGACAGTGGAGATGCAGTGCAAATAGTCTTGTAGAACGCTAAGTATGATGTTTAAATGTTACAAACATAGGGAGGTAAAATAGTGACCTCTAGTGATGCGGCCATGTGCGCTACTAATGGAGTGTTTGGGTGATTGTGAAGGTCATGTGACTATAGCAGCCCATAAAGCAAATGCCTGCCCAGGGTGGGTAGGAAGGGGGTCGCACACTTTTTTGATCACTCAATGCTCCATACCTTTAAGCAAGTTCCACTCTGCCAGATGTACGGAGGAAGGGAGGATGTCCAAAGCTGCTCACTGCTGTAGCCTGTAGGTAGAATGAGAGGATGGTTATGGCTACAGATAGGCAAGCACACACTTGGGGGTAAGTGCGGGAAAACGAGAACGAATCATTAAGTGTGTGTTCTTTTTGATAATAGCTGCCATGGCTCTGTCAGCCTGTTTGCTGGCTTCTCCAGTGGTGACTTTCAAATCTTACAGCTGTTGCTCTATATTTGTGAGCTGGCCAGTAATTCCACCCATCTTCTTGCCCATGATTTGAATAGAAGTGCGTAACTGGGCTATCATCTGCTATAGAGCATCTGATGCAGCTCCCAGCCATTCCCCAGCGGCTTCATTATCTGACCTGCTGCTTGTGTATCTTACTGACTGACCTTTCGATGCATCTCTGTTTCAGGCCACCCATCAGCACACATTTAATGTATCCCCAAGATAAAGCTTTGTTCAGAAGTTCAAATCGGAAACCAGAATGATGCAGTGTGATTGGCTGGAATAAAAGTTAAAAAGAAAAAACCTGGCAGGAGCCATGAAATCCTGTATCTGCTCAGCTAGCTTGGTACCTCTGCCTCCCACCATGCTGAACATGTGATGTCATCAAGGACATCGTATGTTAATTTAGCCTCTGGCGGGACTTCTGTCTGCTTCAAAAAAAAAAAAACATTAAGGCCACAGGGATGACCAAATTCTGCAACAGAAGCCAAGGAGTACTGCTATTGAAATCAGAACTGAAGTGCTGCAGAGAACTGGAGTCCCCTGTCTTTGTATCATTTTTTTTTTTTCCAAGAAATGTTTTAACTGTACAAAGGTGTGTACATAGTGGTACTTAAAATCCTTACATCCATTAAATAAAAATACGCTAACCACATACTGAGCTCATATCATATTTGGATCTTATACAGACAAAGGCGCACGGTCTTACTCATGAAGCCCTGAACATGGCAATTCATAGCTCTGTTGTATTTCATCGACTATGGGCTGGTGGTCTATGGATCTGCAACAGATACAGCCCTCCACTGTATCTCTATTACCCTAAATAAAGCGTGCCGTCTCCTCACAGGTGCTGCCAGACTTGTGCACACCTGTGATATCTATGCCATGGCAGGTTGGCTGCAGCTTAATGGAAGAATCCGATATCAGACTTGCCTCGTCGCCAAAAATGTCTCCCTTTACCTTCTGCCACCTGGGGTACAGAACCGTCTGACCTTACCTCAGGGCTCAGAACAGACTAGAAGTGCCGCCTCTCAAGTATTCTGTGTGCCAAGGTGTCTCATTACACTGACTCAATGGGGCTTCGCCTGTCGTGCCCCTTTCTGGACAAATGCGCTACCTCAAGGCATCTCTGACACTCCATGATTGGCGCTTTCAAGCACAAGCTTTGTCAATACCTATTTGCCATGAATACCTGTGCCTGCCCTTGCTAGCTCCCATCAATGTCTTTACCTACAACTTCTGAAGTCCATAATTACAACCGGTGAAGGCAGTAATCCCCACTAGCACTTATTCACCCTGTCGATTGTTACCCTGGAGTAGCACTGACTCATCACTTCCCCTACACTCCCTGCACTTCCTCTATGGCAGTACCACACTCCACCCCAATCTACTACCTCACTCTCTTACCTGTCCACCTTTCCCTTCCTGCTATCCAAATGCTAGCCCTCTCCGTTCTTTTCTTCCCCAGTACTCATTCCAGTTGCTGTTGTATCCCCAAGACGCAGGCATACCTCGTACTATGCCTTAATAGTGTCTTCCCTTGTATGAGTGTAATGTGTACCTCCAGTTTATATGTATATGTACATCTGTCCTTGTATTTTGTACCAGTTTGTAATTCAACTGATGTGAAACCAATTAATGAGCATCTGCTCAATGGTGTTATCCAAGAATTTAGTAAACAAATTAAATAAAATAAAAATATCCTCAGGCTTAAATACAGAATGACTGGAACAGCCCTGTTTGTTTCTCAATCGGTCATTAAAGTCTGTTAAGTAACTCGGGCTTAAAATTCAGTTTTGGCTCAGAGCCAAAATGCCCCCGTAAAAAAAAACACAAAGTATGTCTTCTCCCCGTCTCACCGAATGAGGGGAACCCCAGTTTGGGGAGGAAGGAGGAATTTGGGGATTTCCTCCTCAAAAAAACAAAATAACTGATTTCTTGCTTTCCTCTAACTTGCAGAAAACGAAAATACCTTAAAATAAGACACAATACGAATAACTAAAAAAACTAACACTTTGTCTTAATCCTGATTATTTTGAGAAAATAAGTCTGTTGCATTGGTCAAGGTTACATATTGTCCTGTGAAAAAACATGTTTCAGTAAGCAGTGTCCCACTTTGGGCTTCTTGAAAGGTAGTAACTTTAGCTGTGTCCTGCCAAAAAACTTGAAAAATGCTACATGTCCTGATGATTTCAATGGCTTTTTTCTTCTCATGGTCATAACTTTATTACCTTTTAATACTTATTTTTTTTTCCCTGCTTTTTGCAGTCAAGGTTTTATTTAGGTCCCCTCTCACAAACACAGGTGTCATTTTGTCATCATCCTGTAAATGGGTATTTGCGGGCTACATTGGTGTAGTCTGCAAACACCCGTTTATAAGGTGATGTGAAAAATGACATTTGTGAGAGGACCTAAATAAGACCTTGGCAGCAAAAAGTAGAAAAAAAATATCAAAAGCTAAGAAAGTTATGACCATGAGAAAAAAAATGCCATTGAAATGAATAGGCCCATTTATTTCAATGCCATTTCCCCCCCAGTCTTTGCGAGTGTGTGTGAGTGGAATTGTCCCACATGGGGGTCCAGAATTTGCAGGGGGGGGGGCCCTAAAAATAGTGCTATTCGTGCAATCCCCTCTTAATTTTAAGCCCTGAGCTTTAGAAAACTTGTCCAATTATCTGTCTTGGAGTATCAGAATAATCAATGCTACAGTGCTCATGTGACTTAAAGGAGAACCACGGGAAACATTAAAATTACAGGATTGGAGCATGGTTCGGGGCTCCAGTACTCCGATTTCCCCCTGCAGTCACATTATACATTTAGTAGTTTCAGTACCTTATTACTCGTAAATTCTTGGAATTCTGTCGGTGCAGCTGGTATTTTCTACCTGGGTAGTCGCTGCCAGAAAAGCATGCTGTGAATACCACAATATGCTGCTGATTGGCTTTGCCCCCTCCTGTATTGTGTCCATATGTACAGAGATTGAGTAATCTCTGAATCTACCATGCCCAGTGCTAATTTTACAAAATTAGCCTCAATGTCATATGTTTTCATTTCAGAACACCTTTTTCCCTGCTGTTGACCCAGGGATTGCATGGACTAGTAGTTCACAAGGACACTGATGCAGTCCTGCATGAACAACTTCTTTTCTCTTTTTGCAGCTCCATGTATTTTGATGAAGATGGAGACCTGGCTCACGAATTCTATGAAGAGACAATCATCACAAAGAACGGGAGGAAGAGAGCGAAGCTGAAGAGGATCCACAAGAACTTGATTCCTCAGGTAAGGAACAGGGAAGGAAGAGGAGGATGAAGCCAGGGGTGGATATAACCGTTACTCGAATGTTGCTGATTTTACATTGCCTGATCATAGTAGAAACTCACCGGGGACAGAGATGTGTATAGCAGGGATCCACCATAACATTTATTTCTGTCACAGGGCATAGTCAAGACTGTTCTGAGCCAATGCAGCGTGTCATCAATTTACCTAATTTGGCCAGCCTGTATGTGTGTGTTTTTTTTTTTTTTTTTGGGAGGGGGGGCCAGAACTGGTGGTAGGCTGTGGTCCTGTAGTAGCCACCGCACAGCTAATCAGATCTGGCTTGTGGTGTAAAGTGGCAAGATGGCTGATGAAGCTGCAAATGCTGTGCCTGGTGCTGGTTCCTTTTCTCCAGTCTTCAGTATGAAGACCAGGAATAGCAGGCTTCTGCCCAACCACACAGAGTTCTTTGCCTAACTACTGTTGTACATTTCTGGCACCTTGACAAGCTGTACTTTTGTATGAGTAACACTGTATGTGCCCATTTTAATTAGGTATTTGTATTTAATGTATTTTTTGGTTTTTTGCAACCAGCTCCCCATCACTCAGTCAGGAAGCAGCAAGAAATAAAGCTGTTTTCAGCCTAGTCTCCCCCCTTGCAGATAAATGAATGGCATGTTTTTGTACTCAGCCTTGAAAGTAGGCTATGCCTGTGATTAATATGGGTAAGAGAAATCCTGTACTGATAGAAGCCACTCCCATATCTTTGTAGTTAATACAGCACTGCTACACAAGTGAGTTGCAGTTTTCTGAATTTGGGGGTTTAGCAAACCCGTTTATGAAGTGTGTAAGAGAAATCCTGTGCTTTAATTGGAGAGCTACAGTTGCATGACCGAGGGGTCGAAAAAAAAAGTTGAGTGCAGAGGCAGGGGGTAAGGGAAGCTACTGACATGGTTAGTTGATTTTTAAAACACTATGCCTTTTTGGGCCACTTGATGGCCCAGCGGGTAGTATATCGTACTCCTGTGCTGGTGAACCAAGTTCAATAATAAGCTCGGGGAAACTGACTAGGCGGCCCACGGCTGGGGAAAGGTGCTCCTGCGGGGCAGCGATCCCAGCCTGGGGAGGAATGGCGCAGGGGTCTGCTGCACAGGTGGCCCCCTGCAGTGGGCTGGGGAACTTTCCTCTGCAGGGGATGCTTAGCGTGTCAAGGCCGGAACAGGGTTATGCATGAAGAAGGGGATGTGGGTGGGGAGAAAAAGGTGGCCAGCAGTATTGTCTTCTTTTGGCCGTTGCAGGCCCTGCATCACCAAAATGGCACTGACCTTATCTGAATTGTGCCGGGGGAGGAGGGTTAGGCTAGCCCCCCTTCCCCGGCCTTGGCACGGTTTGGGTGGGGCGGGGGTCAGTGGAGGATAGTGTATCAGGTAAGTCCCTGAGATAGTGGGTGACTGGGCTGGGCAACCAGAGGGTTCAGTGGGGGCCAGATTGCCAGTGGGATCATTCACCTGTGTCAGAAACACTGTGTCTTTAAAAACCTGGCTTCCACAGTCTTTGCTGACCCCAAGATAACACATGAGAGCTTTAACACCATGAGAGCTTGACACGCTTATGCCCTTCTTAATGCAGTGATTTATGTACGGACAATTTCCACCTATAAATGATTGTGCAGTCCAACAATGTCAAGTTTAAGTTGAACTTCCACATACGTGTAGCATAAATGAGGAAGTTTTTCAACTTGACAAAAGTAGTAGAGAGCACAATCTTTTACAAGTGGAATGTCTCTCTCGATATGTATATGTGTGTGTGTGTATATGTGTGTGTGTGTGTGTATGTGTGTGTGTATATATATGTATATATATATATATATATATATATATATATATATATATATAAAATAACACACACACACACACTATTGCATTAAAGGAAACATCCAGCTGGAAGTGCCCCCTTCCTTAATGTGTGATAGTTCCCAATTTGGCTTTATGCCTAAAAAGTAGAATGTTACCTTCAAACCCCAGGAATCCTTCAGTTAAGAATAACAAGTGCAGTCATTACCCTGGAATGAGCAGCCCTGGTGCTTTTAGAATTTTATGCAAATTACGGAGTTTAGAATGAAATTCAAACTCTGCTGTGTGGTCATGCTCACCCCTGCACTGCCTCGAACGTCAGATTTATTTCTCCACCTGAGGAAAGCAATCACCACAAAGTCTTTTCTACACTTGTGGCTGGTTTATTATTTTAATTTTATACTGTTTTAGTATTTATAGTTAACTGTTTAATGCTTTGCATTAGTTAAGGTGTTTGTATTTAATTGCGTAAGTTTCTATTTTTTTTTTTTCCAGATCAGTTCACACGAAGTGAAAGGCTGCTGTTGGCTAGGTTCTTGCTGTAAGAGAACCAGTATTTAAAAAAAAAAAAAAAAAAAAAAAATCGAAAACTTTTAAAAGCAGAAATCAGTTATTATTAAACCGCTTTGTGGTTTTACTTAGAATTTTTCTCAGTTTATCGTTTTTAGGAAGTGAGGCAATATTATTTCAAATTAGAAACTTCTTTTGAGGTATTATTTGTGGTTTTACTTTTTGAGGAACTGAGCTACTGTTTTGTCTTGTAAGCCCTTTCTAACATTGTGGGGCTTATTGTACATTTAGATTATTCTTTTGGGAACCGGGAAAGTCTTCTCTGGTTCATCAGTGTTTTGGCATGACTGACAGACCCAACAAGAAGACAGGACCTACAGGCTTTAAAAATAGAACAGTTTTTTTTTTCAGCTGCTGGCAAAGGCAGACTGCCGTGAGCTGTGTTTAACGTGCCTGAGTTCAGAACATGATTTTGCCAGTTGTGATTTCTGTGTCCCAGAAAAGAAAAGGGCTAAAAAATTTGAAGATTTTATGATGTCTTAGTCTGCCTCCACTTCACCAAAAGGCTCAGAGTAAGCAGCAATCCCTGTCGAAGAGGCTAGAAAAGAAACATAAATTTAAGGATGGTTCAGAACGTAGGGTGTCCAAAAGGGAACCCTGAACCTAGTAAAAATAAAGGCCTTAGAGCAGACACCGGAGATGGTGCCTGCCAAGAAGAAAAAAAAAACACTTTGCTCTCCTTCCTCCTAAAGAAGGAAGGGAGCCACCAGTGGACACAAATAAATGCCCTCAGTAAAGGATATGGCAAAGGCATGGCAGTTTCTCCAGGCTTTCCAGAATATGGGGAATTTCATAACTATTCCTCCCCCCCCCCCACCAGCCTCCGGTTTCATTTCCTGTGCCTGTGGAGGAGAAGGCAGAACTTTACTATAAAGAAAAGGAGGAAGGAGAACCCACAGAACCAGATGGTTCCCCATAGCAGGAATTTGGCTCCCCTCCTAGGCCTTCAGAGGACTATACGTCTCACAGTATCTTTGTAAGGCATACAGTAAAAACCCTCAACATCTCCTCCCACAAGACTGAAGATGAGGAAGAAGTAGAATTCATGTATATGATGGGCTTAGTAACCACAAAGAGGTTGATGCTTCCCGTTCACAAATCCATTAAGAAAGCCACATACAAAGTCATGTCAGCACCCATATCAGCTGCTGGCATTGACAAGAAAATTGAAAAGAAACTCTGGTTCACAAGCAGGGCGCCGAGTATCTGTAGTCCTACCCTGATCATGACGGAGTGGTTCAAACTGTTGCCTATGTAATGAGGGCAGAGGTACCTCTCACCAACCCCTGAAAATATTCCTGGAAACTTGATAGCATGGGTAAAAGCGATTTACATATGGCTTTCCTGTATAGGCAAGCAGCTTATGCAGCCCAGTACCAGAGGGCCTTGTGGAACTCCATTGTGGTGCTGAGCGAAAAAGCTACTGGAAATTTGGCTCAAGGTATGACTGATGCAGCAAGATCAGCCAGAGGTACCACAAAGTACCAGTTTCATATGGTAATGGATACAAATGACACAGCATCTAGTGTCATGGCCCATGCTGTGTCCCTAAAGTCTGCCTGATTTAAGATTACAAATCTATCCCAGGACACTCAGACAAAAGGAATGGATTTCCACTGTGAGGGAAATTACCCTGTTTGGTGGCAAGACTGAGGTTTACATGAAAAAGGTGGATGAGTACAAAATGACCTACAAGTGCAATACTGAGAAAAAGGTCTTCACTTCCTACAGGCTTTATGGAAGTGGAGGAAGGTGTAGTGGATACTGCCCTCGTGCTTATGCTCCTATAGAGCCATGGGTAGAAGTGTCAGTTGTGGTGCTGCTGCAGCACTATCATCCAAACACCAAGCAAAGCAAAACCCTATAAAAGTCTGCCCTGTTTGCCCAGCCATTGGCAGTTTTTTTGGGAGACTCACTACTACATGTTATAGACAAACATTACCACAGACAAAGCTGCTCCTAGAAGTAGTCAGGGTTTGTCCCTGCAGTTCAGAAAATTCTCAAAACTCCCGAACCCAAGTTTTTGAGCCTCGCACCCCAGCAGAAAAGATTTTGATGGAGGTGAAGAAATTGTTGCAGGTGAATGCAGTGGAAAAAGTACCTGCTTTAGAATGGAGCAAGTAGCTTTCCTTCAGGTACTTTCTAACCATCAAAATAGGGAGTGGTGACCCATTTTAGACCTGAGATACCTGAACGAACAAAACACTTAAAGAAAAATTCAGGAAGGTAACACTGGGCTCAGGGATTCTGTCTCTGCAAGTAAGAGACTGGCTGGGGTCACTGGACTTGAAAGAGGTCTACTTTGTCATACCAGTCAGGCCAAGTCACAGAAAATACCTCACGTTCAGGTTGGGGAACTGCCAGCGCCAGTTCACAGCCCTTTACTTTGGCCTCACCTCAGCTGCAAGAGTTTTCACACAGTGCCTGGCTGTGGTGGCAGCACATTTGAGATGGCAAAGGTGGCGTTTCTAACCCCAGTAATACTCTGGTAATTCATAACTTTATGCAGTAAGCCTTCTAAGCAGAACTGCCCGGAGAGATGGAACATATGCAAATGATGGAATCTTTTGCATGAGCCACTTTTCAGATGTTGCATTCTACTAACTGCCTTTGCTCTAAACCACTCAGATTTTTCTCTCTGCCTGTCAAGACTAGACACTTGGAGATCCTCTCCTCATCATCTTGTTCTGACGTGAGAACTTATAAAATATATACAAGTATTCTTTACATTTCATTTACTGCCTTTTACTTTTTGTAATTTTATGTAAACCCATAGTTTTAGTGTTTAAATTGTAAGTTTCTCAGTTTCTCCCGGTTCGGTATAACCGGGTGGGTGGGGGCTGAAGTTTATTTTACATTTATCAGAGTTTTCTGACTAAAAAACTGTTAGTTATGTTTAATTTTATTTAGCTTGTTTTAAGAACCACTAATACCGGTTCCTGAACCGATAGCCTCAGTTCATTTTACTTTGGTTTCTGGTCCTGATCGGTTCCTCATCGGTTCCAGAACCAACCGCAAATGTTAAATAACATTTTAAATAAATACATTTTTAGCGGTTACAACTTTCATCGGTTTTATATGGAAAATGTCAGAAAAACTGAGAAAGAAAACTGGTGATCCCAGTTTTTAAATCATGTGTTGACACTGGTAATATTTTGTTAAGGCAAACGGTCTTTGTTTGCCTCTCTAGGCATGTGCATTTCCAAGCAGAGTGAAATCTGCATTACATGTCTTGAGAAAACCATTGAAACATGCCTGGATAAGGCTAAAGAAAAGTTATCACCACCTAAGGGTCCCTCGAGTTCTGACCAGCAGACACCCTAAATTAGTGTGGCTGAAACCACAACAAGTATTTTAACTGTTACCCCTGAAACGGGTATACAGGCAGTTCCTAAAACTTGCTGAACCGGCTGACTCCCCGATTCTCTCAAAGAAATCAAACACAGAACCTCCTGCTGGACAGCATTTGGGGACTCCTGTGCCTGCTATAAAGCCTAACAATTCCTGCAGAAATTGTGAAACTTTCAAGGAGAAAGTGTGGAAAAATGCCTGGAATGGCTAAAAAAAAAAAAAAAACTTTTAGGCTTGCAAGGACTGTCTGCTTCTCAGCATCAGACCCCTGCAAAGCAGTCTGTCTCCTCTGCTCAGTCTTCCTAATATTAAGAGGAAGAATATGTGTTTGATTAAATAGAAGAAAGGGGAACCTATTAAACTGACATTTTCCCTGAACAGGAGTTGGGCTATTCCCACAGAGCATTTGAGGATTATTCTTCACTTTTCATATTGTGAGAAATAATTGGTCTGATACCCACTAAAAAGCTGCTTCTTCCTGTGAATACATTCTTCAGGAAAGATACTTAATACCAAGCTCCGTCTTCCCCTCTTGAAGAGAGTCTGGATAAGAAATATCAGCTGGACAGGAGGGAGCTGTATTTTTATTCTCCCTCCCTGTCCGACAAAGAGTAGTACAAGTGACAGCCCGCAACAAGGCAAAGATACCCCTGGCATTCCTCCTAACAAGGATTCCAGAAAAACTGACAGCACGGCTTTCAAGCCTTTGATGCTCAATACCAAAAGTCACTATGGCAGTCTGTCCTTGCCATGCAGTCAAGGCCCAGATTTTCCTTGTCAGATGATCTGCTGAAACAGTTAAGTTGGGTTTGGGAGCATCCAAATACCAGTCTTATGACTGCTGCTTTTTCTGGTACTGCTGCCAGATAAATGGCAGATAGAGTGGCCCAAAGGAGGTTTGCCTGGCTGAAAGTTAAAAACCTTATTCAGGCTACCCAAATCAAGGCTGTGTATTTTCCAGTTGAGGGTAATTCCCTCTTGCAGGAAAGATAAATGCTTACATGACAAAGGTGGATGTATACAAAAACATCTATAGTAGCAGTTCTGCAAAAGGAAGCTTCCCCTCCACTAAAACATATGGAAGTGGAGGCAGAGACAGATCATTTCACACCAAGCCTTTGTTTTATCAGGCCACAGTTGTACCTCAATATCAGCAGTACCCACAGCAGGGGTACTTCAGGCACCACCATGAGTTAGGGATTGTCTGAGTTTAAATCCCTGCCAGCAGTTTAAAAAAAAAAAAAAAAAAAAGTCAAAACATGTTACTGTCAGACAGTGGAGCTTGTTCTAGTACAGCAAAACCACAAAGAAAGTGAGGAGTGCTGGCCTGTCTCAGACTTCAGGGTACTAAACAGGCATTTTTAACAAGGCCAAAGTCCAAAATGATAACTTTGTCACTGATTCTGCCAACACTCCAGACAAGGGAATGGTTGGCATCACTGGACTTAAAGGGTGCTTATTTCCACATCCCCATTAGGGAGTTTCACAGAAAGTACCTCAGGTTCATTCCCCCATCTGGTCACCCACCAAGAATGTGCACAAAGTGCTTGGCAGGGGTTGTGGCACAGCTTCGAAGACGAGGTGTCTCAGTTTTCCCATACCTAGATGACTGGCTGGGGGTTGTAAAATCAACCCAGCAAGTGGGAGCATCTGTAACTGACCCAGGGGCTCCTAGAGTCACTAGGGTTCCTGATAAATCTAAAGAAGTTCTGTCCTTCAGCCTACTTAGGCACTGTGGTCATAGGAGCAGAGCTAGATACCTTACAAGGCAGGACCTACCTGCCTCTCAGCAGAGCAAGATGTAATCCACTGATAGTGGACTCATTCAGCCTGAACAAACTAAAAGCTAAAAGACCGTTTCTTCAGCTACTGGCCCCATGACACCTGCCACTGGCATAGTCCTGGAATCCAGGTTATAGATGAGGGACATTCAGTTTCACCTCTGATTTCACAGGGAGAAAGGTCCCTCTCTCAAAACTAATTCTGGTAACAAAACACATTGTTACAGGTCACTCGAGGGTGGAAAGAAGAAACCAACCTGAGAAAAGGGATCCCTTTTTTTCAACAAAAGTCCCCATCAGTTGTTTGGCCAAAAGATGCATCTCTACTAGTGTGGGGCTCCCATCTGGGGGTTCACACCATCCCAGCACAGTCACTTCTGCACACGAACCTGCTAGAGCCAAGATTAGTGTTACTGGCAGTAAGGGTTTTCACACAACTAGTACAGGGAAGGTGGTACAGGTCAGAACAGACACCATGACCACAATGTATTACACAAACAAGCAGGGATGGATAACATCAAGCCCTCTCTGCACAGGACTTAAGATAATATGGAGTCAATCTAGGATGCTCCATTTGGGTGGGGGTGGGGGGGTATCCCCTGCAGGTTATCCGTCTGCCAGGCAAGGACAATACCTAGGCAGATGCCCTGACTCAAATTGGCTCGTCCCATCATGAATGGGATTTGGACAGTCAGGTGGTGCAAGTAGTCTTTAGGAGGTGGGGCACCCCAGAGGTAGACTTGTTTGTGTCCCACCAGAACCACCACCTGCCATTGTACTATAGCAGACCACCGGATATGGGAACAATCCCCCCCCCCCGGATGCTGTGGCTCTGGATTAGTCAGGGAAGTACCTAAATGCTCTTCCCCCTTCCCTCTGGTGTACAGAGTATTTCTTAAGCTCGGGTGCCAGTCAGCATCAGTGCTCTTGATAGCACCAGACTGGGCCAGGCAGCCATTGTGTACTCTGCTACTGTCCATGTCTGGGTCTGAACCAGTACACCTTCCTCTGAGGCACAGTCTGCTAACCTCCAACCAAGGGAGGCATCTGTACCCAAAACTCTAGCTTGAGGCATGGCCCTTGAGGGCCTACAGTATGTAGGCTTGTATTTTTCTGAAAATGTCTTGGACATTTTAAGTGGTTACAGGAGTCCCTCTATTAAGAAAATCTATGCTTGAAATGGAAAAGGTTTTTTCTATTTGGTATTCAACTAGGAACTGGTGCCAGCACATGCTGGGGTCCCAGCTGTGCTTGATTAGTTTCCTATTTACATTCATTGGACTTGCAGTCCAGCATCCTTAAGGTCCACCTAGCTGTAGCATCAGCCTGCATATCAGCTAGACAAAATGTTTCAAGTTGCTCCAGATCCTATCTCCGGAATGCTCTTTAAGGGCTTCACCCATAACAGTATAGGCTGGTGTCCCAGCTGTGCTGGACTATCTTACCTATTGCATTTACTAGACTTACAGTCCAGTACCTTAAAAGCATATACTTACATTTCAGTGGACAGAATGCTTCTCTGTGCCTTAGACCCTGTCTTCAAAAGGTTCTTTAAAGGCCTGCCCCATTTGCACAAACCCTCACAAGGAACTGATGCCTGCATGGTACCTAAATGTGTATGTGGTTAGGCTCATGGGTTCCCCTTTTGAGCCTGTATTTTCAGTTTATTTGAGATATGTCACATGAACATTTTTTCGTTATGGTAATGACTTCTGTCAGAGAAATCCGTGAACCCCAGTCTGACTGCATTGAACATGGCTACATTTCATTCCGTAGAGACAAAGTGGTCCTGAAAACAAACAGGAAGTTTCTTCCTAAAATGGTTTTTAATTTCCATTTGAACCAAACCATTACCTTGCCTGTCTTTTCACTGAACACTTTGGTTCAAGTGAAAGGAGTCTTCATAGTTTGGATGTCAAAGAGCTCTTAGCTACTAGTTTGACAGCCACTACAGTCCATAGGCAGGACAGGAAACACCTGTTCCTGACCTATGAAATGTGGGAAAGGGTAACCCAGCATCAAAAGGTCCATTTTTAGCTGGATAGTATTCATTTTCTTCTGTTACTCTAAGGCTGAAAAGGAACCCTCAACAGGGTTGAGGGCCCATTCTACAAGGGGCACAGCTGCTACCATACCAGCTGTGGGGGATGTTCCTGTGGTAGACATCTGTAAAGCAACTAAGAACAGTACACTTTTTTACGAAGCACTGTAACCTGGATGTTCAATCCAGGGGTGATGCTAGGATTGGCACAGCAGTCCTGCAGAGTCTGTTTCCAAAATACAGATCTTACTTCGAGACGGCTCTTGCAGTAGGTAATTACAAATAGTACTGATGCCGACTGGCGGCAGGACCCCACGGAAAAATTTCTAGCTAGCAGTCCTTGGCGAGGGACCGACCCCACGTCAGGTGACCGGCGTCATGCGATGTCGGTATAAAGAGCGGTCCCGGACGCCCTTCAGATTCTTTCGCCGTCAGCTCGTGCAGCTCCTGCATGAAGTTCCTATCGCTCAGTCCTGTTACTTAAATCGTTTTTCCGAAAAGTTTTCAGTATTTTGTATTTTATATTTTCTATCGTCAGGTGAGCGTCTGTATATTAGTCCCCTTCAAAAATAAGTCGCGACTCGTCTGGCGCTAACTGCCCTCACAAAGACTGTCACTCCTCTGCCTTTTCTGTTTGGGCCCCGACCACATGGAGTGAGAAGTGTCCTCACTGCCTTCATTTCAACGGCCACCTGCAGACAACGCCAGCAGTCTCTGAAGCCCATCTCCTTAAGAAGATGTCGCGATGGAGAAGGAGTTGAAGAAACTTGACAGGTGTAGACCTCCCTGAAGGCACAGAGGCGGGACAAGGAAGGCACGGGAGAAAACTTCTCTGCGACTCAGGCCAGAGTCGCGGGTAAGTAACATCCTCTCGGGATTGCCCGACGGCAGCCTCAAGGCTTTGGAGGAGGCGTCGGCCCGCCCTCGGGTTCGCGTCGAGCCGCGGGTGCCCTCCGGGCAAAGGAGGCTCCAGCCCCAGTACCGCTGCAGGCTTGCGACCTACTGGTGCGGCGCCTCCCATAAGCCAGACGCCGGCTCCTCAGGCGTTCGCGGGAAGGCCGCTAAGAGCGCCCGACCCTTGAGCGGCGCCACGAAAAATCCCCATCGGACGAACCTCTTCTCATCCTCGGCCTGTCTCCGACGAGACCCCAGTGGACGCGGCTCCTCCGGCGTCTGCTGGGTGTCGGCCCTAAGTCACCGTCGGTTCCTTCTGGCGTGCGCGAACCTCGGAGCCCTACGGCAGACCCTCTGCCGTCTGTCATTGGGTTCCGCAGCCTTCGCTGCGTCAGGAGCCAGTCTCCCCTGCCCGACCCCGAGTTTTCTCCTCCATCCCAGGGCGAGGCTCGGGATCCTGGGCTCGTCAATCCTCTTCCTACAGAGCCAGATCAGCGTGGCTCCCCTGGCGCCCGGCTCCGGCGCCGGCTCCCCCGATGCCGGCTCTGACACCGGCCCCTCCGCCGGTTCCGACACCGGCAGGGGATATTTCTCTTGCATCGGGCCCTCCACCCCACGAGCCTATCACGGTTGATCTGCCCGTGGAGTACCCGGCTGGGCCGTCTGCTCCGGCAGCTCCTCCAGTGCCTGGGGATCCGCCATCCTATCAGACGCCGGTTTTCCCAGGTCCACAGTATCCTGCGACGACTCCCACAGCCTTCGCAGTACCGGCTCAGGCGTGTTCCGCAGCCAGGTGCGGATACTCTCCTCTGGTTTCATCCATTACAACTATTCCCCTCCTCCTCCTCCTCCCACCACCCCCTAGGCTGCGGTGGATCTCCAGGAGACTCTGGCCTCCTGGTGAGCTGAGGCAAGGCTCAGCTCACCAAAAGTAGAAAGCCATCTTATAGCGCGTGTACCACCGGCTCCGTCGCACTGGGTGCACCTCCCTCTCCATACTCAGATTCCAGCTTTGCCCTCGGGATCCAAAGAGGGCAGGACACATGTCCAGGGATCCCCAAGGAACCCGTTCCTCCCTAGGCGAGTTAGGAGTCTTACTCTGCTCAAATTCCTCTTCTTCTCTCTGGACTCCTCGAAGGCCTCCGGGTGTTCAGGAAGACGAGCAACCAGCTCTCTCCGTCCAAACCCGGCGAGGACTCCTCAGAGTCTCCTCTGGAGATCCTTCCTTACCGAGGTTGCTCAGGAAGATCCAGAAGTCCATCAGTGGTGTTCCTTAGAGCCAGATCCTCAACAGGTTAAACTCACGAACATCTGGGTTGCCCTTACGGCTCCTACTCTAGTGCCACCCTGGATCAAACCTCACGCCTACCTTGTTTCCACTATTGGAAACAACCGTAAACTTCAGCCCCACTTCCTCGGAGTCTACCAGGCTCGGAGGGTGTGGCACTTAGACTCTCACCCCGTGCAGACTCAGGTTGTGATTAGCCACTCACGGCCGGTCCAACTGCCGAAAATACAGGCTCGTCTCCCAGATAAGGAATCTCGCCTTCTGGATCAGTATGGAAGGAAGATCTATGCTTCTTCCACACTGGGAATCGGGGCCTAAATTATGTAGCACATATGGGGGATTACCAGAAGGCTGTCCTTGCACAGGCGGAATCCAAGATTGACTCCTTGCCTGACTCTCAAGTCAAGCAGGGTTAGCCGACCTGGTCCGTTCTCTCTCGTTCGGCCAGTCGTCATATTCTGAGAGCGACCTACGATGCAGTGGACACCGCGAGGACGAGAGCTCGTGTCGCCGTAAGTCTTGGCGTCATGCAGCTCCGTGTGTCAGGTCTGGTCCCGGAGGTGCAGTCGGCAATTCAAGAAGCACCTTTCAGGGGTTCTGTGCTTTTCGGTGGTGATGTCAAGGACATCATCACTGACTTGCAGGAGAAGGGGACGGCACTTAAATCTGTTGATTCAATGTACCGTCCCCATCTCCCACAGTGCCGTCCCTTTCACCAACGCAGCCGGCCTCAAGCGAAACCTCAGGGAAGGAGGGCCACTAAACGTCGGGCCCCCACAGCTGCCAGGCCCCCGCCGCCCAAAAAAGCAACGGGTGCCCCAGCTACGGCGCTGCCTCACACCACCTGACTCCTTCCCTCTCCCACTGCCTCCGGACATCTCGGAGGAACCGGTAGGAGGGAGGTTCTCCCTCCACCTTCCGGGTTGGGAGAGGATAACATCGGATTCATGGGTGCTTCAGATCATAGCAGAGGGGCACTCCATAGAGTTTCTGCAGAAACCTCCACGTCACCCCTCGCTGAACTCCTCTTACTCAAGGGACCATCTTCCTTTGGTCAGGGAAGAAATCTCTGCTCTCCTTGTGAAGCAGGCTATAGAGCCCGTCCCCCCTCACCTCCATGGGACGGGTTACTATTCCCATTTCTTCCTCGTACCAAAGAAGACGGGAGATCTCAGACCTATTCTCGATCTCGGCTCCCTGAACCTATATGTGGAATACAAGAGGTTCAGGATGCTCTCCCTCCAAACCCTCTTGCTCCTGCTTCGGCCGGGCCAATGGCTTTGTGCATTGGATATGCAGGATGCGTACCTGCACATCCCCATTCGCCCTTTGCACCGAAAGTACCTCAGGTTTGCGTTCCAGGGGGACCACTGCCAATTCCGGGTGTTCCCCTTTGGTCTTTCCTCGGCTCCCCGAGTTTTTACCAAATGCCTGGCGGTGGTAGCGGCCCACCTGCGTTCAGGTTTTTCCCTACCTGGACGATTGGCTCCTGGCGGCCCCGTCCAAGGAGGAACTCCTGCATTTTCTCTCCCTCACCCAGCAGGTTTTCACTGGCCTGGGTATCACCATCAACCATTCCAAGTCTCACCTGGATCCTTCACAGAGGCTCCAGTTCATCAGGGCAATCCTCGACACGACAATGTGCAAGACCTTCCTGCCGCCAGACAGGGGGGGCCTCCCTCCAGTCCCAGATTTCCCTCCTATCGGAACACAGGAGGGTTCTGGTGAGGTCGGTGCTCCGTCTACTGGGGCTTATGGCGGCGGCCATCCCAACGGTTCCGTGCACGCTCCTCCACATGTGATTTTCTCAGTGGGATCAATGGGTAGATGACCTAGATCATCTGGTTCTGATCTCCTCGCCGATGATAAGAGACTTGCAATGGTGGATGGTTCGAGAGAACCTATTCCGGGGGGTCCCCTTTTTTTTCATCCTCCCCCCAATCAGACTCTGACCACGGACGCATCAGGCGAAGGTTGGGGAGCCCATCTGGGTCCTCACCGAACCCAGGGGCTATGGTCAAAGTTGGAGTTGTTCTCCACATCAGCGTGCTCGAGCTTCGAGCAGTGCTGTATGCTCTCCAGGCCCTTCACCAGTACATCCTTCCCGGTCACCTAGCTGTCCAAACGGACAACATGTGCGTGGTGTGGTACATCAACAAGCAGGGAGGGACTTGGTCCTAACCGCTGTGCAGGGAAGCGATGAGGGTTTGGGAATGGGCAATGCTTCACAACCTTCACCTCACGGCGATCCATGTTCCGGGAGTCGAAAATTGTCCTGGCAGACAGACTGTCACTCGTCGGCTCTTCCACACGAGTGGGAATTGGACAAAAAAGTTCTAGAAAGCATCTTCCAGATTTGGGGGACTCCTCAGATAGACTTGTTTGCCTCCTCCCAAAACGCAAAGCTTCCAATCTTTTGCTCGCTCGCTCCAGAGCGAGGCGCTTTCTGGAGCAACGCTCTATCTCTAAGCTGGAAGGACAGATTCGTCTATGCTTTTCCCCCAATTCCTCTGGTCCCTCGTGTGCTGCAGAAGCTTGCTTTGGAAGGAGCGAGAATGATTCTGATCGCTTCTTTCTGGCCCAGGCAAATTTGGTTCTCTCTTCTACAACAATACTCAGAGGTTCCTCCTCTTCCTCTTCCTTTATCTCCAGGATTGCTGACCCAGGATCAGGGGACCCTGGTTCATCCGGGACTCAAGTCCCTTCAACTTCATGCATGGCTCCTGCAGACCTAGCTCAATCTCGTTTTGGTGTTTCCTCTAAGGTGGCCAAGATTCTCGTGGAGGCTAGAAAACCCTCCACTAGGTCCACCTACGCCATGAAATGGAAAAGATTTTCCATCTGGGCTGCGTCCAGGAACGTGGAGCCCTTTTCCTGTCCTGTGATTTTTCTACTTGAGTACATGCGTCATCTTTTCGACCTGGGTCTCAGTCATTCCTCTTTGAAAGTCCATATGGCGGCTATTTCAGCCTACCATGTCCCTTTCACTGATAAGGCATTTGCCCAGCTGGAGGTATCCAAAACTTTCCTCAGAGGGTCCTTCATCTCAGGCCCCTATCCGGACTCCAGCTCCCCTTGGGACTTAAACTTTGTCCTCAAAACTTACCTTCCTCCCTTTGGCCTGCGGCTTCCATGAACTTGAAGTTTTATCGTGGAATGCTCTTCTTGGTGGCCATTACTTCTGCTCGTAGAATTTCCAAGCTCAGGCTCTGATGTGCAAAAATCCTTATCTGATTTTTCACAAAGAACGAGTAGCTCTTCGCATGAATCCTAAGTTTCTCCCGAAGGTGGTAGCGGAATCTACCTTGAATCAGTCTGTTGAATTACCTGCCTTCTTCACGCAGTACTCCAATCAAGGAGAATACTTGCTCCATACCATGGATGTTCACAGGATCCTGAGATACTACACCAATAGGACGAAGGATCTCAGAAAGACTGATCAGTTGTTCGTCTCTTTTGCTCACAAAAGAGAAGGCAATGCTGTCTCTAAGCAATGCCTATCAAAATGGTTGCCCCATTGCATCACTTTCTGTTATGACAAGTACAAGACCACCCTACCGGGTCAAGTCAGAAGTCACTCCACTCGTGGAGTAGCAGCCTCAGCGGCTTGTTTCAAGAACGTGTCTGTGGCAGACATCTGTGCTGCCGCCACTTGGACTTCCATCCATACCTTTACTAAACATTACAGTTTGGACATTGCCTCTCGCTGTAGAGCAGGCTTCGGGTTAGCTGTCTTGCAAGGCCTCCTTTCCTGAGGCTTGTAAGGTTTTCCTTGCTACTTCTTGGAGTAGTACCTCCTCCCGGTGCCTTTTCCTTTGTTCCAGACTGCTTGGGATTCTGTCCTATTTGTAATTACCTACTGCAAGAGCCCTCTCGGAGGGGAATACTACAAGTCTCAATGGCTGAGAGGGACCTGGGGTGGTGGTGGATGTCAAGATGAACAACTCTGAGACTTGTAGGAGGGCAGCAGCCAAGGCCAACAGGATGCTGGGATGCATCGCTGGGGATCACCTCCAGAAGGAGGAAGTGATACTCCCTCTGTATAACTGCTTGGTGAGGCCGCACCTGGAGTACTGCGTGCAGTTTGGAGGCCACACTTAAAGAGGGACATTAACCTCCTGGAGAGGGTCCAGAGGAGGGCAACCAAAATGATTTGGGGCTTGGGGGACAGGACCTATGAAGAGAGGCTCAAAGAGCTAAATATGTACACATTGGAAGAGAGAAGGGACCGGGGGGACATGATAGAGGTCTTCAGGTACATGAAGAGGGTAAATAGGGAGGAACAGTCGGGTGCTTCAAGGAAGGAGGAAGGGGCCACTAGAGGGCATGGGTGGAAGCGGAGGGGAAGATTCAGGGGAGAAAGGAGGAGGTGCTACTTCACTGAGAGGGTGGTGGAGCCATGGAATGCACTACCTAGGGGGCTGGTGGAGGCAGAGACAGTGGAGGGGTTCAAGAGGGGGTGGGACAGGTACAGGGGAAGGGTTCTGGAAGCAAAATCCAATGCAGCAAGAATATCCGGAACTGGGAAGGGAGAAGCTAGAGAAGGCGAGGGGGACAGCAAGGTCAGCACCCAGGGTGGGGGCTGACCAAACGAGCAGACACGAAAGACCGTTAGGCCTATTCTGCTGGCATTTTAGTATGTTAGTATGAAGTAAGATAGTACAGTTACGTAAGAACTTACCGTAACAGTAGATCTTCGAGAGAGGCTCTTGCAGTAGGTAATATCTTCCTGCCCTCCATCCCCCTAGGCTTTTTCAGCTCCTTTTCCATTGAGGGAAATATCTGCTTCTCTTCTCGTCGGGCCTTCCAGGCCTGTGGCGGAAAGAACTGAAGGCGATGTCCGGACCTTTATACTGACGCTGATGACGCCGGTCACTGACGTAAGGTCCTCGCCAGGGACTGCTAGCTAGAAATTTTTTCTCAGGTCCTGCCACCCGGCGTCAGTCCTATTTGTAATTACCTACTGCAAGAGCCTCTCTCAAAGATCTACTGTTACGGTAAGTTCTTACATAACTGTACTTTCTTTGCCCACCTCCAGTTGTACTGCTTTGTAGTCTGCATACAGTTATGAATAACCTCAGTATTACTGGGGTTAGAAGAAAAAAATTACTTACCATAGTAATCTTCTTTCTTCCCAGTGATACTCAGGTATTCATAACTTCCCACCCTGCCTCCCCTTCCAGAACTTTTTATCCTCTGCACTCCTGTATACTGTGCTCTCAGGGGTATAAATGCCATTTCTGGCACATATGTTGTGATTGTGTTCACTATTGTTATTCCTCCTTGTCAGTCGATTCTAACATTCAGGGGTATTTTTTCATATGCTGTGCCCTCCTGTTGGAGGCCTTTTCTGGGTGTTAAAGGAGCTCCTACTATAATTATTATTTTCGTTATTACATTTAATGTTATTGTTACACTTAGTCCTCATGGGCCTGTCTTTCCAGGCTTCTAGGAAATCTGAGGGGTTTAGAGCAAAGGCAGTTAGTACTGTAGAATGCAACATTTGAAAAGTGGCTTATACAAAAGATTCCATCATTTGCATATGTTCCATCTCTCCGAGCAGTTCTGCTTAGAAGTCTTACTGCATAAAGTTATGAGTACCTGAGTATCATTGGGAAGAAAGATTATTGCTATGGTAAGTATTTTTCCCCCCCCAACCTAAAAAACTGGCTGATCTCAGGAAAAACGCAGTAGGAAACAGTGCTCTTTGCTGCTGACTGAAAGCACATTGTAGGACCTGGGCTTCATCATAGTAACATAGAAACAGACTTTGACGGCAGATAAGGACCGCTTGGCCCACCTAGTCTGCCCAGCTCACTACCTACTGGATAAGCTGCAGATCCTAGTTAACCAACAGCCTATTTTTTCCTACCTCCACAAGAAATGCCTTGCATCTGTCCCATGCATTCTTGAATTTCCCCCCACTGTTTTTGACCCCACAACCTCCTCAGGAAGGCCGTCCATGCGTCCACCACGCTCTGTGAAAAAATACTTCCTCATATTACCCCTGAGGTGTCCCCCCCTCTGTCTTCAAATTGTGTCCCCTTGTTCTTGCACATCTTTTTCTGAAAGATGCTACCCTCTTGGACTTTGTTGATTCCCTTGAGGTACTTAAAAGTTTCTATCATGTCCCCCCACCTTTCCTCAGGGGTATACATATTAAGCTCCTTTAGTCTCTCCTCGCATGGCTTATGCTGCAGACCCTGCACCATTTTAGTTGTCCTCCTCTGGACTGTCTCCATCCTGTCTATGTCCTTGCGGAGATGGGGTCTCCAGAACTGGACGCATAAACCTTCAGAAGTCTCAAACAGAATTGGTCCAAGTTCTAGACTTTAGGGAAGGCATTCCTTCCTCTAGTAGCGGTAGCAAATCTGATTTCAGCTGCAGAATCCTTCAGGGCAGGACAGCTACAGCCTGCAAGGGATTTTCTAAGGTTACTGGGACAGGTTACGGCAGTGTACTTGGCAGTGCTGGCTTTTTCCTCCCAGATCAGTGGTGAGTTTGTCCAGATCAGATCAGAACAGACACCACCACATCAATGTATAACATAAACAAGCAGGGAAGAACAACATCTTCCAAGCTATGCACAAAAGCTGTGAACGTCTTGGAACTTAGCCTACCTCCGGGAAGTTCAGTTATCCGCAGTATTATCTACCAGGGAATGACCGTATTCTGACAGACTCCCTGACCAGAATCAGCCAAGGAAATTGTGAGTGGACCATGAACCAGCAGGTGCTGGCATCAGTGTTCAGATGGGGGAGTACACAAGAAATAGCAGTTTTTGCCTCCTGGGATAACAACCACCTCTCACTTTTTTGTTGCAGACACCCAGTGGCGGGCTCAGTCTCACAGGATGCTGTAGTTCTCAGCTGGTCAGGGAAGTTTCTCTATGTCTTGCCCCCATTCCCACTGCAGCTGAGAGTACTGGTAAAACTGAGGAGTCCACAGTAATGATTCTAATAGCTCCAGATTGAACCAGGCAGACCTGGTACTCCATACTCCTGTCCCTCTCGAACAGACCACCTATCAACCTGCCCCTGAGATACAGCTTGTTGACACTGTCCTAATATTCTGAGATCTGAGCATTCTATGCTTCAGAGCATGGTTCTTGAGGGGCTACAACTCTCTGGGCTGAATCTTTCTGAGAAAATTATGGAAGTTCTGACGGTTTTCAGGAAACCAACTACAAGGACAACTTGTGCTTCACAATGGAAAAGATTTTCCTTCTGGTGCTTTCCCAGACTGATCAACCCCGGACAGATCTGTTCAGTCTTGGACTACCTAGTCTACCTCCAGTCCTAAGGCCCTCAACCATGAAGGTGCATTTGGCAGCAGTGCCGGCTTACACATCAGCTGGCAAAGATGAGTCGGAGGCCTCACAACCCATTTTCAAAACATTTAAGGGCATTGGTCACATTTCATTTCATTTTTTATACTTGTAAGCCAATGGACATAAATGCCTGATTTCATTAGCGATAAGTTTGACATATAACAAATCACAATCAAGCACAAAAACACATGCAAGGCAATGACAGTACAGTCAATCAATATCATAACATTGGCAGGCAGTTTTTATGTGTTAAATGGTCATTAAGTAATTCTTTAAAAATTGAAATAGTACTACTAGTGTAACCCCCTCGTTACCCGGGGTTACTAGAATCCCAGTAAGACCTAGTGGTAGGCAGGGAAGGCAGCTTGTGAAACTCCAGTTAAATGGGTTTCACACTGTCTCACTCTGTTCTCACTCTCAGCTGAGACTGAGGGATGACATCACCAATAGAACTATCGCAGCTGCATGAGCCGCAATGGAATCTGCAGCAAGGGAGTTGGAATAGAATGCTGGGAGATTTGAACAGTTTTCTGTGGTCATTTGGTGTTGGGAGCTTGCTGTGAAAGAGCACAGCAGCTCAGTTTAGGCTCTTGGAGCCTCAACCCTGACAGAGGGCTATTTTTAGGTAAAAAGGATGTGTGTCTCCACCAAAAGAGAGACACAGAAGATAATTGAAGTGGTGGAGACCGCTGTTTCGGGTCTCAGTGCCCCCTCCCTCCGGGGATGGGGGCAGGAAAGGGTTTCCTGCATATTCCTGGGGCAACCCCCTGGTTCTGCTACTAATGGAGAAGTTGCCTATTTGTTCCAGAGTTTTTGGGAGAACAAGAAGATTTGTGAATCGCCTGTGGGGCACCTGCAACCGGAGGGTGTGTGTCTGCTCTTCCTGAAAGGGCCTATGTTTTTCACCCTGGGACTTGTGTGACATGTGGGGATTGGACTACTGAAATAGTGGGAGGCCTAGAGTAATAGGCTTAGCCAAAAAAAGTAAAAGGTTCAAGTCCAGTGCTTATTGGGAAATCAAAATGATACGTAGAGGAGATGTGACATACGTCTACCCAGGAATCTACATTGCCAAGCTTTCAGTAAAGGAATTGTTTAGTTTCCAGAGAAATGGCCGGGTATGGACTGTGGGAGCAGGAGGTGGGAGACCCCCCATCTTTAGTGACCAGGTCCATCTCTACGGATTTGCTCTGTGGATTTCTACTTTGCCTCAGGCACTTGGCGAGTGATGAGGGAAGTACCCAGACGTGGGATTGGAAGGAAAATTCCCTCTAGGAGTCGAAGGCTTTAGTGTGGTTTGGGGAGCCACAACAGGATAATGGGTTCATTTCCCAAAATGGACCATGGATCAAGTGGCCGCCAGGGAAGCCGGGCCAGTGGGGAAAACCCAAGTAGTGTACAAGTTGGGCTGCGTACCCAAAGCTGCGTGCAAGTCCGGACTGTGTGCCTGGTGGGTTCAGAGCCTGAGGGCTGGAAATAGTGAAAGAGTGTTCTGTTGTCTCTAATCTGCATTACCAGGAATGTAGCCCCGTTGGGGTCCGTCTATGCTTTGTTCAGCTTGGATGTGAATAAAAGCCACACTAAAGAATCCCATTCCTGGTTCTGGACATTACAGTTATTGCTTCCTGTGTTCGGATTTACTTGGGTGTCCCTGTGCAGAGTAGCCAAACCTAGGCCCCCTGTGCTGAGTAACCTTATCCTCCCCGAACCCGGTCCCCACCAGGTACTGCTGCCAGCTTCAACAGCATGCCACCTGTCATTTTGCTAAAAAGGCAGGGGTGAGGGGTTACACTAGGACTGTGGATATGTTGTTCATCTACACTTCTTGGTAGTGTCCCTTTCCCTTTAAAACAGCCAGAAAGTCTTTAAGCTGGCTCCTCCCACCTACCCGGGTGGTATAACCCTCGGCTCTGCCGCATGACACAAGATCTTCCTTTCCGCTGGAAGATTCAGGTTGCCTCCTTCGTGCTCTCGCATTTTGTAAGCCCTGGCTTCAAAACCTTCGGTTATTCCAAAAATTCACCTCGTTCACGTTAGCGATTGTGATTGCTTTCTCTCGATTACGGAAGACAAGTCTTCCCCTGGATTTCACTGGTGCCCATGTGGCCAGAAGATGTCGTGCATTGACCCTGTGACGTTGTATGCTACTGTCTGTGTCACATGACACTACAACGCATGTAGTTTTGGCTCGCTGGCTCCAAACCCAACATCCTCAACAATTTCGCATGCCTCAAGCTGGGGAGGCCCAAAAAACAGAACCCGCCGCTGAAATCCAAAGAGGCCCGGTAGGTGGTTTCCGCGACCACGGGATCCAACGAGCAATTGGAGCGCGTGCAGGCCTTCGAGGAGGGAGGCGGCTTGTGCCACTGCATCTTCCTCATGAAGCTTCTTCGTTCCACTCAATCTGGGCTCCACTTTCTCGGGTTCCTTCCGAGAGTTGTGCTAGTCTCTCCCTACTAAGGGTGAAGGCCTGGTGGGCACGCACTCCTCTCGCTCCCATAAAAAGGAGAGGGACCTGGGATCGTCTTCATCTCAACTGAGACATTCTTGGGATCGGCAGCGATCTCAGTCCCAGGAACCAGCTGTTTAGGCCTCGGACGAAATTGCCTCTTCGGCCGATGACCTCTCGACCCTGCTGACTGCAAGTTGACCAAAGTGTCGGTCGATGACATTGAGATTATTCTGGACCCGGTTGACGCCTTGTCGCCAACTCTGGTCAACGACTCTCTTGCTCGGACTCCGGTCCTTGTTTTCCTTAACGAGGAGACCCAGTCTGCTGGGAATCCTGTCGAGGAAGTGGTCCTCGACCCTGGGAAGTCACCGGTCCCACCAGTGTCTCCCGAGCGACCGAGTCGGCCTGCCCGATCTCAATCGAGGTCTCGGACTCCCTTGACCAATAGCCCGAGGAAGGGCCATAACCGCTCTAAAAAGAGGCGATGCCATCATCGTCCCCCTCCGAAATGAGAGGCTCCGGGCGCCTATGAGGACCTATGTGGCAACAGCTGATTTTGACCGGGCACAAGCCTTCCCCGGCTCCTACCCCGGCCATTACTTGGCTTTCACCTCCCAGGCCGAAGTTGACTCCTTTGGAGCTGATCAAGTCGGTTTCTCCACCCGTGGAGCTGGCAAAACCCCCAGTTCAGCCTAAACCGGTCTCTCCACCGATTCTTATGGAACTGCTGCCCAAGCAGCCTGTGGTAAGCTAAACTGGATACCGGGCTTTCCTAGCATCTTTTGGTCACTGTTACCCCAGCTGCCCCTGATGGGTCGAGGGTGATGTGGGCAGTCGACCGCAGTACAGATATCTCGGATTCGGACGAAACCGGTCTTCATTCTCATCCAGGGGATGGCGAATTGACCGTTGGGCTAGAGACGGATGAAGGTCCTTCGTCCTTTCAGGTCATTCTCTGCCTCATCTGAGTCTATAGGGATGCCCCATGAACCTGTCCAGAAAAAGGCAGAGTACCCTATCACCGACATCCTCAAGAGAGGGGATACACTGCGGGAAGCCTTTTCTGTGGCAGAGGCCATTGGGGGCCCGGCTGTAGAACTTTGAAGCACCCTGCCTCCTGTCCAGCTCAGTCTGCCCATATGACGCAAGTATGCGGTGCCCATGGAGTCCCTTGCGGGGTTCACTGAGCACCCTTCGGCTGAGAGCCTTGTGACCGCCTCTGTGTTCAGGTGTACTGCTAGTTCTACCGATAGTGACAGACCTCCTGAGAAGGAATCCAAATATTTGGACCACTCTGCTTGGAAGGTCTATGCGGCCTCGTCTCTGTGCCTCCGTCAGGCAAGCTCGGCTGTCATCATGGCACACTTCTCCCATGCCCTTCTGGGTTCTTTGGATGAAGTCCTCCCACATCTCCCTGTGTACTTGCAGACCACGGTCAAGCAGGTTCGGGACCAAGGCCGTGCTGTTGCTAAATAGCTCCAGACGGCTCTGGACATTGGGGATTCATGTGCCTGTTCATTGGCAGCCGCATTTGCCTCCCGCCGCAGGGCTTGGCTGAGGCTCTTCTCCTTTCCGGTGGGTACTCTGCACAAACTTAGCTGATATGCCTTTCCAGGGCACCGATATCTTCAGCCCAGGTGTGGCTGGTCACCTTCAGTACATCGAGCAGTCCAGTGCCACCTTGGACACTACTTCTGCTAAGGGTTCTGGTTCCAAGAAGCAGCAGCAGAAGAAGCCTTTTCGGTACTCTTCCCCTGTGGCTCAGCAGCCATCCTTTCATGGAGGTTAGCAGCAGCAGGCTCAAGCTTGGTGCCCCTGGCCTAAGCCTGGGCCCACCCAGGCCCCTAAGGGAGGTGAAGGTTCAGGTCCTGAACACTCTGCCCTCCAAGCCTGCTCAGTGATGGGGTGGGGCTCCCACCCCTACTCCCGTCATGCCAGCTCTGGGTGTCTTCTCCCCCCCCCCCCTTTGGGGGCCGGCTCCGCCACTTCCTTTCCGCCTAGTCTGCTGTTACCACGGACAGGTGGGTTTTAGAAGTGGTCGGCCAGGGGCTGCCTCTGGAATTGAGCAGTACCCTCCAAGCCGCGCCCCATGGGAGGAAAGAGGATCCGCCCACCCTTGGTCGGCTGTTCGAGAAGACATTGCTCAGCTCCTTCTCAAGGAGGCAGTAGCTTGCGTGGCAGATCCTCCACCAGACCCAGGGTTCGTTTCCAGGTACTTCCTGGTTCCGAAGAGGATGGGGGTGCTGGCGCCCCATTCTAGATCTGCATGACCTGAATCAGTATCTTCGGGCCACACACCTTCCGTGTTGGTAACTCTGTCCCAGATCATACCATCCCTGTAGCTCACTGGATCTCCAGGATGCATTTTTTTCATGTCCCAATCCATCTGTTCCACCAGCATTTCCTCCGCTTCCGAGCAGAGGGAACCCTATATAAGTTCAGAGCCATGCTATTCGGCCTGTCATCAACCCCACGTATCTTCACCAAATGCATTGCAGTGGTGGCAGCCCATCTCAGGCGTCGAAGGGTCAGAATTTACCCCTACCTTGACGATTGTCTCTTAGGTTCTACCCAGCAGGAGGTGGAAAGGTCCAGGGACCTAGCCCTCCAGATCTGCTCCCGACTCGGCCTTGTGATCAACGAGGCCAAGTCAGAGCTTGTGCCTTCTCAGGTGATGTGCTTCATTGGGGCAGAGCTTGACTCTCGTCAAACCAGAGCTCTGCTCCCGGCGGACAGGGCGGAGGTTCTCTCCTCCTTTGCCCAGTCATTTCTGGTTGGGCAGTTACGCCCTGCCTGGGACTTTCTGCACCTTCTGGGTTACATGGCATCATGCACCTATGTGGTCCATTGGGCCCAGTGGCACATGCGCCCCCTCCAGTGGGAGCTGGCCACCCAGTGGACTCAATGCTACGGTCACTTCAACCAGCTGATCACTGTGACCCAGAAGATGTGGGACGCTATACAATGGTGGACCGTCCCAGACTGGTTGCAGGAAGGGATCCCGTTTGTCCGCCCCGAGCAGACGGCTGTCCTCACAACCGATGCCTCTCTCATGGCTGGGGAGCCCACATGGAGGATAAAAGGGCCCACGGGTTCTGGATCCCCGAGGAGTCCCGTTATCACATGAACCTGTTGGAACTCTGAGCAGTCAAACTGGCACTGTCAGCTTTTGCTCCTCAGCTCCGGGGTCAAGTGGTTCAAGTCCAGACAGACAATACCACAGCCATGTACTGCCTCAACAAACAGGGTGGCATACATTCCTGTCTGCTTTGCAGAGAAGTGCTCCACATCTGGACACCATGAGGCGACTGGAGACAGATCTCCGAGCCATCCACGTGGCAGGAGTCTCGAACAGACTGGCAAATGCTCTCAGCTGCATAGGTGAGACATCCCACGAGTGGTCTCTCCATCCAGAGGTAGCTTGCAGTTTGTTCTCCCACTGGGGCAAACCGTTGGCGGACCTGTTTGCCTCCCGGGAAAACACCAGGCTGAGGCTGTTTCATGCCCGCCCCCCCTCAGCAGGGCTCGCTGCAGGGGGGATGTCTTCTCGAGGACATGGACCCCAGGCCTCTTCTACGCCTTCCCTCCTTTTCCCTTGATCCACATGGTGCTCCTCAATGTCAGGATGGGCAAGGCGCAGGTGATTCTGGTAGCCTCAGACTGGCCACGCCAGTTCTAGTACCCAGATCTCCTCAGCCTCCGCAACAGGCCCCCTGGGGCGGCTTCCACCATGCCTGTACCTGATCTCCGTCAACCAGGGGAAGGTATTCCATCCGGACCTTCAATCCCTGCACCTGACAGTTTGGTACCTGAGCGGCTAGAGTTCCAGGCTCTGGGTCTGTCCGAGGATGTCCTCACAGTAGTGGAGGCATCCAGAAAGGAATCGACCAGGAAGTGTTATGCCTTCAGATGGAAAAGGTTTTCCATTTGGTGTCGAGACAAGGGCCTGGACCCTCTGTCCTGTTCAATGGCTAACACTCTTGACTACCTTTGGTCTCTCTCCAAAGGGGGTCTTCGGTCATCGACCCTTAGGGTGCACCTGGCAGCCATCTCTGCTTACTGGGTGTGGGCTGGTCAGGAGACAGTGGTTGCATGCTTTTTTCAAAGGTCTGGATCACATATCCCCTCTGGTGCGTGAACCTTCACCTCCGTGGGATCTACTGCTGGTACTGGCAAAGCTCATGGGCAAGGCATTCAAACCAATGCACAAGTGAGTTGTTGCACTTGTGGAAGACTGCCTTCCTGGTGGTTATCACGTCTCCCAGAAGGACAGGGGAGCTTCAGGCACTCTCGGGTGGACTCTCCTTATCTGGTCTTCCACAGGGATAAGGTTGCCCTGTGCCCCCACCTGAAATTCCTTCTGAAGGTGGTGTCAGAGTTTCACCTTAACCCCAGTTACACCTCTGAGGCTGAATACAGGCTCCATATTTTGGACCTGAGACGAGCTCTCTCCTATTATAAGGAGAGGACAGCGGAAATTCTGGGAGAGGTTCGCCAGCTGTTTGTCACCTATGCTGAAGCTGCTTCTGGCAGACCTACAACAAAGCGGACAATTGCAAGGTGGATTACATATTGCATAAGTCTGTTGTGATTTGGTTGGCAGGGAGCCTCCCAGAGGGATAAGAGCTCATTCTACCCGCCATACCGCTGCATCGGTAGCTGCTTCCAGGGACATCCCTATCCAGGAAATCTGTTGGGCTGCTACCTGGAAGACAGCAAACACCTTCATCACCCACTACCCCATCGACCTTGAGTCATGCCGGGATACTGGTTTTGGGGCCTCAGTTCTCCAATCTCTTTTCCCCAAGTATTAGAGGGGGTGTGCGCCTTGCCTCCCTTTTACCGGAGAACTGCTTGGAGTCTGCCAAGAAGTGTGGATGAACAACATATCCACGATCCTGGAAAAACAGGTTACTCACCTGTGAAGTAGTTCTAGGAGTGGTATATGTTGTTCATCCACACGGACCCACCGACTTCCCCGGCTGCGGATGCACAGAATCTGGCTTTCAGCAGGCTAAAATCTGGTGTCGGGGGGCAGAGTTGAGGGTTATTCCACCCGGGTGAGTGGGAGGAGCCAGCTTAAAGACTTTCCAGCTGTCTTAAAGGGAAAGGGACACTGCCAAGAAGTGTGGATGAACAACGTATACCACTCCTAGAACTACTGTTACAGGTGAGTAACCTGTTTTTGCATTCCTAAGGTCAACTGGAAGAGTTATATGGGGGGGGGGGCCTATATAAAAAAGATCTGACTACTTGATTTTTTTTAAACATGAAACTATATATTGCCTGAAAGGAGCTAATCTAGTGTCATGTGAGTATGCATTGATCTTAATTAAACATGAGATCGTTGGGGGAAGTGTACCCCTCCCCCAATTTTTTTGCATTAGTATAGCCAAAGTAGACTTTTACCCACCAGTGAAGGAGCCTGTCTCTCTCTGCAGTTTAAACTTTTGCATTGCCCAGCTGACAGAGGCTACCTTCGAGCCCATGCCCACTGCTGCACTGAAGTATGTCACCTGGAAAACAGATTTCCTGGTGGCGGTGACATCTGCCAAAAGAGTGACTGAGCAAGCTGCAGGCCCTCTTCACAGATCCTAACTACATACTTTTCCCTATGGACAAGGTAGTCCTAAGGGCAGATAGGAAATTCCTCCCAAAAGTAGTCAGTCTGAATCAGTCAGTTGCCTTCTCAGAAAATCCAGCACAAGTGAGCAAAAGCTCCACAGTCTGAACGTGAAAGGGGCACTTGAGTTTCTACTTGGACGACATAGTGGATGTAAATCCACTAGCACTCAGTTACCTATGGTGAAGTGGGGAGAGGCAAATCAGCATCCCAGAGAACCATTTCTGGCTAGTAAGTCTCCTGCATACAGTTCTGTTATAACAAATCTGGTAAACTGTTACCCAGAGGTTCAAGGCACACTCTACAAGAGACACCTCTGGCAGCATTAATGGGTGTCCACCTGCAAGAGATATGTAAAGCAGCTACCTGGAAAACAGAGCACACTTTCACAGAACCGTTTCCCTAAATAGATTCTGTACCTAGCCTCCCAAGGTACTGCTATGGAATCTGCATTTGTTACACTTAAGTGAGGGGGTTCCTGGGGCTTAAAGGAAAAAATACCATAGTAATGTTTCTTCCAGAGGGATCCCTCACTGAGTTTAAAAGTTCTTAATCTTTGCCTCTCCTTCCAGAACTTGGAAAATGGTCAGGACAGAATCAGTTTTTCAGCTTGTTCAGTGTGCTTGAGCATTACTTGTTACAGTGCTTTTACAATTAAGTGGTGTAACTGACTTTGTCATTTTCATAACAAATTCATTTGTTCTGCCTTGCATAGACAAATGAAAGAAAACTGTGGATTAAAAATGTTGAATTTTTGGTAGCCATTTGCATGGGTAGCAGAGGCAAGTTAGCACAGTGCCGCCAACCCCCCTTCCCTGGTCCAAGATGTGCAGATAATCCCAAGTGTCTAGTGGTCCCCCATCCACCCATCACCAGCCAGTAATAGGACAAAAAAACTCCCTGGTGCCAGTGCCACCCCCCCATCTCCAGCTCGTAGTAAGCAACAAGACTTCCCTAATGCTAGTGGTTCACCCCCTCCATGATCGCCAGCCCACAGTAAACAGTAAAATCTCCCTGGTGCTAGTGGTTCCCTTCCCCCACCCCCACCTTGATCGCCAACCTGTAGGACAACTAAAACCCTCCTTGGTGCTAGTAGTCCCCCTTCTCTCTGATTGCCAACCTGTAGTAAAATTACAACCTTCCCTGGTGCCTAGTGGTTCCCCCCCTTTCCACTGATCGCCAGCCTGTAGGAAAACTTACAGTCCTCACTGGTGTCCCGTTTTCTAGCTCTCCGCCATCCCCCAGCTCCAATGCATGGTACTGCCAGACACAGTTCCGTAATCCCTAGCAGCCCACACCGCAGCACTGAACACCCCTCCATGTCACTTTACCAGTATCCTCAGTGCCACAGGTGCTCATATGGTGACCGGCACAACCCTCCTCACACCTTCTTGCCCACCCGCCGTATGTTCAGGAAGGGAGCACGTGTCATTTCTAGGACAGGGTGATGTATCCTGTCCTATAAATGAGATGTGCGCTCCCTGCGTGGACACATGGTGGCTGGCAGAGAAGGTGTCAGGGCTATGCTGGTCGCAGTATGCACACCCCCAGCACCAAGGATACTGGTAAGATGACTGGGGTGTTTGATGCTGCCGGGGGCGCTAGACGCCAGAGATTACCGAATCGCAACCAGTGGTGCTGTGATTGGTGCCCGGAGGGGGGGCGTACCACTGGATGCCAGGGAGGGTTGTAAGGTTTTCTACTGGCTGGTAATCTGTTGGGGGACCACTCAGCACCAGGAAGGGTTTATTGTTTACTACGGGCTGATGGGGGGTAATGCTAGCACCAGAGAGGTGTTTGTTACTTTTATTTTGTAGCAAAACTATGATTAGTAAGCTCAGGCCTTGGAGAGCCAACAGAAAAAGAAGTCCTGGTAAGTCTGACAGAATTTCTTCTTCTTGCAGGCTTTAACTGTGGGGTAAGGATTTATTTTTTAAGCTGCCCACAGTAGGCACCAGGTCAGTCTCTCTGCAGCTTCTGTAATATGTATTATTCCCTCTTTCAGTTAGTACCCCCACACATTCAGTATAAAAATGATAAATCACAATGATTTGTTCTTACTGTTATCTGCTGCCTCACCTGCCACTACGAGCAAAGCAGTAGAGCATGCACTCGAAGCAAGCTTAGAAAAGTTCCAAATTCCAGTCATTCCCTGCAACAGTTCAGGCTTACCTTTTTTCCTCACAGTTCTTTGTTCCGGATTGCCTTGTGGCTTTAACCTGCCCAAGCTGCTTCCTAATACTGTGCTACCCTAGCAATATGCCTTCTCTCAACTGTGGTGTCAGGAGATCTCTGCAAAGTACGTTAGGTTTCTGTTTCTGTGTCTCCATGTTGTGAATAGGTAACCTTTATACATGGGTATGTATGCATCCTGACTCTAGGGGTAATTGGTGCAGCTATAGTTTTTTTTTTTTTTTTTTAAACTCCACTTTCTGTAGTGATCCACATTCTCAGTGGGTAATCGTAACACTTTGGTCTAGTGCACCCCTACCAGGGGGAAAGACACAGCCCAAGCTCCAGAATGTTGGGCACATGAGGATTCCATGCAGTAGCAGCAACTCCTCAGTTAAGCTGTACCATTCAAAGGGAACACAGCTACTTTTCTGTTCTCTGAAGATTTCAAGATTCAAGACTTCAGTTTGGGGCTGCAGTTCTGCTCTGCAGATTGGGGCTGCTGTTTACAAGGAGCACCCCTAAATTTAAATCGTACCCGTTAAGCAGCAGCTTTCCAATTGAATAACCTGCCCTTTTTCTCATTCCCTAAGGAGATTGGGAGCCACTTTTGCCTCGCTAGAGTGTTTTTAATGGTCTCCTGTTAAAAGAAAAAGTGTTAATAGGAAAAAAGGTGCCACAGGTAGGTACAGATTTAAATTTGAGTTGGGGGGAGTCACTCCTCTTTAGCCTCGGTTCCTTGCCCCCCATGAGAATTTTCTATGTTTTTACTGTTTCAGGGTAAACTGGTGATTTTAGGACAACTTGGGAGGTGTATTGGTGATTTTTTTTTTCTTTTACCGTTGTGTGGCCACAGTTAGGGTTGGTCATGCTCTTCTTCATCCCTTCAGCTTCCTGCTAGTGTCCTGGGCACGTGCCCGTGGTGCGTGCACGCAGCGCTAATGGCATTGCGCAGCACTAAGTGCCATTGACTTGTATTATGCGACGTGTATGCATTCAGAGAACGGGTGACACTAGCACCTCCATGAGCCCTGGGGGTGCGCGCACACGCAGTTAGTTGTTAAAGCTTCTGGGGCATTTTACAGTTGGTTAACTGTTGTGGGGAAAAAGATCATCAATACCACAGTTAGAATCTGGGGGTTCTCCTGTCGCATTGTTTTCTGTTATTGGCAGAAGGGTGATGATTATTACAAGACTACGTTTGCCTTGCTGGTTTTAACTCCACTAGCAAGGGGTCTAATAATTATTATATTACTACGGCTTCCATAAATCCCAACAGTCCTGGGTTTTGACCCCTATGACCCTCTCTCGTAGTCCATCAAGTATAGGGATTATAATTCTTACATAACTATGGTTTATATATTCAGCGGATCTGGGTTTGATTCCCAAGACCTCCACTTGCGTGAGGGTGAGAGACTGAGGTGTTTTAAGTCAGCACTTGGGAAAATAATTTTTTTGCCCAGAAAAGATATTGGGGATAAATATTATTTTTACTTCACAATTATTTTCTTTGGCACCATGACTTATCGGAAACCATTAATTAAGAAATAATGTAAGTCCTGCAACAAGGGCGATGAGGCCCTCTCCCATGGTTTCTTTTGCCCTTATTGTGTTGCTCAACACTCCCCAGCCGATTCTCCAGACTGGGGAGGGGGAGCATCTGGTTCTTCAAGGGAGTGGCAGCAGAATTGCACGATATTACCTTTGTGGCTCCTGAGGAGGTTGAGCCCCGATATCCCATAGGACATACCTGCAGATACACCCGACCCCAATAGGGCCCCTCAGGTTGGGGGGGGGGGGGCATCCAGACACATCCAGGTGCGGCACAGCGAGCTTAGGCTGTGATAACTGATGTGCAGGCAAACCCCGATCCTGCCTTTCCGAAGGTCAGGATGATGATTACGGGGATCTTGAGGAAGTTCCTGACCTTCAATTACATTAAATTAAAAAAAAAAAAGGATGTTTTTCCTCCCCTGATTCATAAGCCCTTGTCTTCTTTGTATAGCTGAGGCATATCGTTCTTTTCAGCTCAGGAGGTCAGTCTGTGGAGATGGCTACTCTGCGACCAAAATTCTTGAGCAACACTGGGCAGGTGTGGATCAAAAGTGTCTTCCCATCCATGCCATGGTTTTTCTGTAAGGAAAATGTCTCGCAGGTGGTAAGCTCCTCCACTGGAAGGCAAGGCCGTTTTGTATTTCTGAAAAGACACCATCCTGTCTATAGATGGCTCTGGCCCCATCAGTTTGTGCATGATGAAGCGGGTGATCCATGCATATAGAAGGGATTTCATCTCTATTAGCACACAACAGTGGTGCGTCTTGTGTGTATTTTATTGGCCAGAGCCTGCAACATATGAGTCACTACCCTGGCCAGTTTTTGTTCCGCCTTTTTTCCTAAAGAGTGAGCCGCCTATGCAGTTCATGGTCATGGGTCCACCTTACAGGTGGTTATTTACTGGAGATTTTCGGGCTAGACCGCTTGGCCTGTTTCATTGTTTTCACCATGAGGGCTATGTGGCTTATCATTGGGTGTGGTTAAGCTTCATAGCTTACCTGTTGATCATCCCGTTGAGGGAGGCCTATGGTCTGATTCCACCCTGGAGGCTATTTAAAGAGCGCAGAACTATGTAACCGTCAGATTCTTTACGCCACCTGCCAAAGTTAGATGCCTCGGAGATTGCTCCTTCAGCTTGAAGATTTTACTTTATTCTCTAGTTACTGTTTCATTTATTTTCTTTTTCAAAGTATTGTCCTTGGTAAAATCGAGTAGATTAGTCTAGATTTAGCTTCAGTTGGGTAAGTCTGCGGTTTCTCCTCAGTTCGCTGAACTGGTGAGGAATCGAGATTTTTCTACTCTTTTGAGGTAATAAGTTTTTAGTTTTACTAATAAATACTAGTAAGTAAACTCGCCGGTTCTTGCTTAACAGTGCTGTGTTCCTGAACCAGGAATTTTCTCATTTGTTTTCCTTGGTCTCTGAACCGGAAAAAAAAAAACTTGCGTGTTTTATTCTTAGCTGGCACAGAACCAGTGTTTTTCTTGCTAAAAGGTTATGTTACAGAAGCTTAAAAAGAAAACTGGCCCTACTGGTTTTCAGCACTGTAACGTGTGTGTTGAGCAGTTTGCTAAGGCTGACCCCCACACAACCTGTGTTGTCTGCTTAGGATTTGACCACCTGAACGCAGACTGTGAAATCTGAAAAGCTTTCCCTCAGTCTATGCACCTCAATAGACTGAGAGAGAAAAATGTCTGGAAAAAGCTGCTGACCCAGCTCCTGAACAACTGGTTCCTTCCTGTAGCAAGGAAAAACCGAAGGAACCGAAAGGAAAGCCCTCTGACAAGGGCAAAATCTCCTCAAAACCTAAAAGGACGGCAGAAACGGCTGCTGAACTGGCTCCTGCCAAGAAGAATGAAAGGAGAAACATACAAGGAAGGAACCGCAATTAAAGGCTGCAGCAGTTCCAACTGCTGAAGAAATGGCAAACGCTATTAAGATTATTCAGTTGCTGTAGAATATTCCCGGTGGTTTGGTTCCGGTTTCTCAGCAAGTACCTCAGCAACCACTGGTTCAACCCCTGTTCCTACCAAAGGTTGCTTCTTCAGTTCCTGGTTCAGCTAAACCGGACCCCTGTTATGAAGAGGAGGAAGATGACGACCTTGGGGCGCCAGTTGAGCCTGAGGTCTCGCCAGAACAGCAGGAGTTCGAGTCTCGCACTCAACATTCTGAAGATTTTTCTTTCCACTTTTCCTTTATGAAACAAGTGGCAGAAACTCTAGATCTCCTCCCCACCCAGACCAGTGAGGAGGAGGAGGAACCAGATTATATGGAGATGATGGATTTGGCAGCTACTAAACATTTACTGCTCTACATTCACAAGTTACTGAAGAGGCAAGTCCTGAGAATCTTAAAAACTCCTACTTCTTTCCCTCCAGTGGACAAGAAAATGGGAAGGAAATACCATTTGGCTAGAAGTGGGGCTGAATTTCTCTTCAGTCACCTCAGCCTTGAGGGGGTGGTACAGACAGCTGCCTGTGACAGAGCAAATGTGCCATTGTCATCCCATCCTCTGACAAGGATTTCCGAAAAATCGAGTCTGTGGCAAAGAAGGGCTACTTGAGGCCTCTCTGGCCATCAGACAGGCCACTTTATATGGCTTATGTATCCAGATACCAAAAGAGTCTCTGGAACTCAGTCTTGGATCTGGCCAGCAAAGCTCCTCCTGAACTAGCAGCTGATCTAGAGGAGACTGCCAGATGTGGCACTGAGGCTTCCAAGTACCAGTTCCACATGGCAGCGGATGCCAATGACACTGCTGCCAGGCTGGCAACTTCAGCATCCCTGAGAAGATTTGCTTGGTTCAGGGCCACTACCCTTTCTCAAGTTACCCAAACTAAGGAATTAGATTTTCCTTGTGAGCAGAATTCTCTGGTGAACAAATAAAAGCTTACTTGAAAAAGATGACTACAAGGCAGCTTATAAAAGAACCTCTGCCAAAGAGAAGACAGCCACCTCCCAGAGGCACCAAAGTAGGGGAGGTAGGGGGAGATTCTGTACCAGGCCCTTTTTATCAGGCTGAGGCTCTCCCAGACTGCCAGCAGCAATGTGGCTACTTAAGAGGCAGGGGTAAAAGGGGTAACAGGCGTTCTGACCCAAGCCTCCAGCCCTGGGCACAGGCAAAGCAGAACCCCTAACATGCTTGTCAGGGTCACCTCCCCAGATCCGGTAGGTGGCAGACTGGCTCACTACTTCCAGGCATGGCAAGCCATTACCACAAACAAATGGGTCCTGGAAGTAGTGAGCCAGGGTCTTGCTCTCAGTTTCAAGGGCATCCCAAAATTGAGGGCAAGTCTGTTCAAACCTGCAACCCCAATAGAAAAGGCCTTGCTAGAATCTGAGGTAGCCAGCTTTCTACTGGCAAAGGCAGTGGAACCTGTCCCAACCTCACAGAGGGGGAAAAGGATTTTACTCAAGGTATTTCGTAATCCTAAAGAAGTATGGGGAGTGGCAACCCATACTGGATCTCAGAGCCCTAAACTGATATCCGATGAAGCCAAAGTTCAAGATGGTCACCTTGGCAGTGATTTTCCCCACTCTCAGGCAGGGAGACTGGTTGACATCCCTAGACCTCAAGGATGCCTACTTCCACATCCCCCTCAGACAATCCCACGGAAAGTACCTCAGGTTCAGATTGCCATCAGGCCACTACCAGTTCAGAGCTCTGCCTTTTGGTCTCTGCTCGGCTCCAGGGGTGTTCACAAAGTGCCTGGCTGTGGTAGTGGCACATTTGAGAAGGCATGGGGTAACGGTGTGCCCTTACCTAGACGAGTGGTTAGTCGTGGGGCAGTCATCTCAGCAGGTAAGATATGCCCTAGTCTTCACACAGGCTACCCTACAGTCTCTAGGGTTCCTGGTGAACTTAGAAAAGTCAGTTTTGCTACCGGTCCAACTCTTGGACTTCATAGGAGCAGAGTTGGACACTCAAAGAGGGAAGGCATTCCTTCCTCAGGAAAGGGTGGAGAGCCTGGTACAGTTGGTAAGCTCCTTCCAGCTTCACACCCCCAGACTGGCAAGACACTTTCTACAACTGTTGGGCCACATGGCAGCCTCAATAGCAACAGTGCCAGGAGCCAGGTTTCAGATGAAAGACATACAGTTCCACCTCAGGTCCCACTGGTCTCAAAAAGGACTCCCTATCAAAACTAGTATCAGTCACAGGGACACTCATTCAAGCACTGCAGTAGTGGCAGGAAAGGGACAACCTCGGGGAAGGAATACCATTCCAGCAGGGGTCTCCAACAGTACTGTGGACTACAGATGCCTCCCTCCTGGGATAGGGTGCCCACCTGGGAGAGCACACTGTACACAGCACATTGTCACAGCAGGAGACACTACTGCACATAAATCTGTCTGAGCTCATTGCAGTCTTTCTGGCCCTCCAGTCATTCGCCTCACTGGTCCAGGACAAGGTGGTGCAAGTCGGGACAGACAACACCACAACCATGTACTACGTGAACAAGTCCGCCTGCTGTGCACAAAGGCTATGAAAATTAGGAGTCTGGCATATTCCCTCAGGGTCTCGGGGTCTCTCGCTCTCAGCAGTCCATCTTCCAGGGAAGTACAACGTCCTGGCAGATACACTGAGCAGGATCGATCAAAACCACCACGAGTGGTCTCTGAACAGACAGAGTCTGCAAACCATCTTCAGATGATAAGGCACTCCAGAGATGGACCTCTTTGGAGCTCCAGGCAATCACTAGCAGCCACATTTTTGCTGCAGGCCTCCTGCAGTGGGCATGGTGCCACTGGATGCACGAATACTGGATTTGACAGGGAAGTTCCTGTACACCTTCCCTTCATTTCCCCTGTTGCTCAGGGTGCTGAACAAGTTCAGATCCCAGCCAGCAACAACCTCATAGTTCTGGATTGGGGTAGGCAGCCCTGTTACCTCCCTGCTCTTGTCCCTGTCAATCTCAAGGCCGATGTGCCTCCCCAGGAGGCACAACCTGCTGACATCCTCCCAGAGGAGGATCTTTTATCCCAGCCTCAAGTCTCTGACTCTTGGCCTGGTTCTTGGGGACTTAGAGTATGCTAATCTGCACCTTTCTGAAGGGGTCCTTGAGGTCCAAAGGGTCTCTTGGAAGCCCTCTACCAGGAAAACTTACACTTCTGAATGGAAGAGGTTTTCCATTTGCTGCCAACAGAAGGTCATAGACCCTTATCAGGCTGGACTTACCATTCTGTTGGACTACTTAATCCATCGTCATTCCCTAGGCCGCCATCTACCCTCAAGGTATACTTGGCAGCTGTTTCTGCCTACGTCTCAGAGGTTAAGAGCACTTCTTTGGCTTACAATCCAGTTTTCGGGAAGTTTGTCAAAGGATTGCTTCATTTTCATCCCCCACACAGGGAACCAGCCCCCTCATGGGACTTCAACATATGTATTGCACAGTTAATGCAACCCCCATTTGAGCCCATGTCTTCAGCAGATCTCAAGTACGTGACTTGGAAAACAGTTCTTCTAGTGGCACTTACTTTAGCCAGAAGGATCAACGAACTCCAGGCTTTGTCCACTGAGCGTAACTGTATTTCAGTCCATAGGGACAAGGTAGTATTCCGAACCAATAGGAAGTTCCTCCTCAAAGTGGTATCTGATTTTTCATCTCAACCAGTCTGTTACTCTGCCTGTCTTTTAAACTGATCACTACAGTTCAGGGGAACGCAGGCTGCATAGCCTAGATGTTAAGAGGGCTGTCTGCTATTATTTGGACCATATGAAGGCCCATAGAATAATACTTGGCTCTTCCTGACCTATGGAGAAGTGTGGAAAGGCAAACCAGCTTCAAAAAGGACTATTGCACGCTGGATTGTTGCATGTATTCAGTTCTGCTACAGCAAACTGGGCAAGGAACCCCCAGCGGGCCTCCGGGCTCATTCCACCAATGTACAGCTGCTTCTATAGGAGTTGCGAGAGACATTCCTTTGTTAGAAATTTGTAAAGCAGCCACATGGAAGACTGTTCACACCTTTACTAAACACTATTGCCTTGACACCCAGGCTAGAAGTGATGCCAGATTTGGCACAACAGTACTGCAGAGCCTTTTTCCTAAATAGGTTCTGCTTGGTAGTCTGCATATGTCAGAATACAGTAAAGATTTCCTGAGGTTTGAAGACAAATTTTACATTGTAATCTTGTTTCTTCCAGTGGAAACCTTACTGTATTCTGAGTTCCCAACCTACCTCCCCTACTAGAACTTGGGGGGGGGGGGGGCACTGTACGCACTGTACTCCAGCTGTTCATGTTTTGTTGTTGAAACTTGTTTAGGTTGGTGGTTTTTGGGCATCTGTGACCGGAGTCTTTTTACATGTCCTCCTATTCAAAGGGAGGATTGTAGTTCTTAGGTGAAATTAGTTCTTTAGGATAGCATAGATAGTATATTTTTTTGTAGATGCTGCATAAGAATCTGATGGTTACATCGAATGCACCAGGGACAGTAGTTTGAAAACAGAGCTTGGGCTTTTCAGCGTTCTATTTGCATAGGTTTTTTAACTCCTTCCTGTCCGGGGCAGTTGAATGGTGAAGGCTAACTGCATACGTACAGTAAAGATTCCCTTGGCAGAAACAAGATTACTATGGTAAGTAATTTTTTTCTTTGGGTCCATGAAAAGCATCTTTCCCCCGAATGTCGGATAGGAAGGTAAGACATGTTTTTATTTTTGCAAGTATGTGATTTTTTTTTTTTTTTTATTGTATATATGTGTAGCTCTCATGGCACTGTGAGGTGAGTAGTAACTAGGGAGTTGCTGCTAGTGCATGGAATCCTCATATGCCCAACATTCTGGAGCTTGAGCTATGCCATTCCCCTGGTTAGGGGTGCACTATACCCAGTTGTTATGATTACCCATTGACAATGTTGGAGCTAACAGAAAAGGAAATTATGGGTAAGTATAAAGTTAATTTCTTCTTTATTGAAGTAGGTGTTACAATTATACAGTGTACAGGTATACATTTAGTTCAGCTTCATCAAGTCACTACAATTGAGATCTCATGTTTTAAACATTTACTGTACTGATACCGTTGATTAAAGTTGTTCAGAGCCTGACCAGATGGTCTGACTGGTTTTGTCCTTGGTGTTGTCAAGCTGCTGAATAACGTCTTTAAAAAACACACACACAAAAAAAAACACAGGTAAAGAGATTAAGAAGAACACCATCAGCTGCACATGAATGAGGTAATGTTCTACGTAAATAAAAATGGTCATGAATCAGAACTGGAGTGTGCTGCATCATTTCATTTTGAGCATGTCTGGGAGCTATAGCTTTAAAAAGCTGTGCTTAGCAGCTCAAAATGTTGGTGTCCTCTGTGTTCTGAGACACTAATGTTCCTCAGTCTTTTTATACCATTGACAGTTGTCAGCAGCTTTGAGAGTGAGCTCTCAGCAGCAGCAATTATCTTAGTAATTTTTTTGTTTTTAGGGGAAAAGAAAAAAATAAACTCCAGCAGGCAGGGGTTCCAGGCAGCCCCTCCATATCCAGAACGTGGCTGTTTTAAACAATGAGGGTTTCCCTTCAGTTGGCATGCCTGCTTTATTTTCATCAGACTGGACTCCCTCTTCCACTCCTTCTGTCGTTTTGCCCTTGACTACCTGCCTTGTGCTTACCACTGCTGTCTCTACACCTCCCTCTCCTTTCCCTCCCTTTAAGCTAGATGCCTAGCTCACTGCTCCTCTTTCTTAGCCAGATTCTGGCTTGGCTCTCTCCCTTCTTATCTCACCACTATCCTGTCACAGCCCCCCCCCCCCCTTCCTCTTACACCTTTTGTAGCTCCAGCTGTCACTCCCTTGCACCCCCCCGCCCCAACTACTTCAGCAGGCCAGGCTTTCTCATACCATTTCCCTAAACTTTGGAATTCCCTTCCCGTATCCATCCATTCTGCCCCATCCCTTCAATCACTATCCTCCCTTCTGTATGACTTCACTTCTCCCTCTGTACCTGCAGCTGAGCCCCACACTTTCGCCTCTGCTTTTCTCCAACCTATATACTCCCCTCTTTACACTTCTCCTCTGCCCTCTACCTAACACCCCCTTCCCGTTCTCCCTCCTTTATTCCCTTCCTCCTCCAATCCTGCCTGACTGCTGAAACCTATTCTCCCGTTTCAGCTGCCTCCCTCTTTCTCACCCTTGCTGTTTCTTCCCATCACCTATCATTGATCGTTTCCCCCTTTCCTAACAAGGCTCCACCTCCTTGCACGGGGTGTAACGTGCTATTGCACTTTTTAGTTGCACTATGTATGATATATATCTATATCTACATATATATATATATCTATATCTATATCTCTATATATATGTGTGTGTATATATATATATACACACAGTATATATAATGTAAATAGAATAATAGATAGGTTCTGGTGTATTACAAGGTAGTAATTCCATCAAGAGGTTCTGGGGACACAGAAAACCTCGAGAGCGGCTGAGAGGTTTCATGTGTCCCAGAACTCCCAGATGGAATTACTACTTGTAATGCCAGAACCTATTTGTTATTTTTAATATATGATACGAGGTGAATTGGACTCTCCTCCATTTGAGCACTGGAGTTAGCGGGTGGATGTGCGTGCTGGCAGGTTCCCCAGTCCTGTGTGATGACGGCTGCTGTGGGCTTCATTTAGTGCTGGTGTTTTTTTTTTTTTTTGTCAGTGGCGGTATTGAGGAGCAGAGGAGCCCCAGAGAGAGTCAGATTAAAAGTATAACTCAAATGGTTTTCAAAGTAAAAAAAAAAAAAAAAAAAGGTGCTTCAGGGAAGATTGTCTCGCTAAGCGAGCAAGCCGCCATGTTTTCAGACTCCTTCTGCCCGCCCACAGAGGAAAAGCGGCCAATCAGAAGGCACGCTGTTTTAACACGTCGGGATAGACTTTGCACATGCGCTTCAGTTTATTACGATCGATCGTCGTGCCGAATGTCATAGTATTACGGCACCCCAACGATAGTATTATCACTCAGGAAGAGTAGTAGTATCGCTTCAGGAGCGATGGTATTACCAGGAAATTTTTGTATGCTTTTCAAGCATATTATTTTAACAATCAATATATTAAATAAATATATGTGGTGTGTGTGTGTGTGTGTGTGTGTGTGTGTGTGTGTGTGTGTGTGTGTGTGTGTGTGTATATGTGTATATATAGATATATAATTATAGATACATATAGCTAGATATATATAGCTATATATATATATAAATTATATATATATATATATATGTATATATATATATATAGCTATATATACATATATATCTGTATATATATAGTTCCTGCATTGTAATCAGCCTGTCCAAGCTCTTCTACTTGTATTCAGTATTCAAATTGCTCATATATACTTGTCCGTTGTGTTTTGTACTTTGCTTCCTCTCTCCTCACCCCTCAGGACGCATCTGGAAATTAGCTGTTCTCAGCTTGGAATGTTCCTTCTGCTAAAACATTTGAAATAAATAATTTTCCATTGTAGCTTCGGTCTTGAGGGTCTGGATGGGACTTAGCCACTAAAATATTTAAAGGCCATGGTTTTTCACTTTTGTTATGCAAAGGTAATTTTTTTTTTTCCTTTTAGCTATTCTGATGCCTTAGGTCAGTTGGAGTATTGCTCTTGGGTGGGGTGGGGGGCCCGGGGGGCCCCCCCGTGTCGATGACTTGCTTGGTGGTACCTACTCTTTTGTGACGTTTCCAGGGGTCTTGTGTTAATAACTAGTTATTTTGTTTTTACAGCAGGTTTTTTGCTTTTCCTCCTATCCAGAATCCCTATTCTGTCAGTGTTAGGTGTTTTTTTTTCATTTGTTTATGTAGGTTCCCGCTGTATTCTGGGACTGCCCTTGAAGTGTTTTTTGAGTGACAGTATTCAACCCCCCCCCCTTGCGTGACACTTTCTTCAGTTCTCGTACAGTTTATTGTGGTCATATCTATTAGTTTCTGAGAGCAGGGTTGTTTTTCTTTTGCATGTCTTTGTTTGTTTTTTTTTATTATTATTGATTGGGGCAAAACCATTAGTGTTAGGCTGCTGCTGTTTTTTGTTTTAGCAGCTCTTGGGCTCCCATTCTTTTTAACCTTTTGTTGAACAGAGCCGCAGTGGGAGGGGCTGTCTCTTTGCCAATTACTGTGGTCGATGTTTTATTATCTGGTAACTCCTCGCACCATCTAAAATGGCCGATTGGGAGCCTCATGCAGTTGCTTATCAGTCTGGTGCAACAGGAATGCACACACGCTCCTTCCTCCTCGTAGCCTGTACATTTTTGTAATATGATCCCCCTGTGTCGATTGCGTGACATCACGCAACCACATGTGCAGCTGCACCATCTCCTATGTGGCCACATCACATTAGTCCCTCTAGTGCAGGGTGGACATGGTGGCAGTCAGCTCAGTAGTGCATGAGGGACCTTTGTATTTTTCACCACTCGTCTTCTCAGTCCAGCCCACACTAGAAGTGTGCAAGGCTTCAGTCATTTCTAGGCTTAAAAGGTAACACCTTGGTGGACAGTTTACTTTGCCTCCTCAGTGACGTCACCTTCCTTCCTCCTCCACTTCTCGGTGTGATTGCAGTGCTATTCAAGTGCAGCCTTCTTTTTCTGTTGGTGATTGCAGCAAGGTGAGGGGATGGGTTGGTCAGAGGTTTAGTTCTCTCTGCATAGTAACTACTGCCATTTCCAGGAATGGGGGTATTACTGGGTATTTTCTGTGTTTGAACCCATGGCCATTTAGAATTCTTACTTGACAGGAATTCCTGCAGTGCGGAGCCAGAAGTATAGTTTTAGAGGCAGTCTGGCTGTCTGTGTATTTATCTTTTGAGGGGATAAGATAGGTGCAGTTTTTTCTTGGTGTGGATAACCAAACATAGCATGGGGGGCCTGTTCCCCTTTGTTCTTTCTAGTGCCATGGTACTATGTAGATTAGCCATATTAATCTCATTTATTTGGGGTGACTGGCTGCCTGCAGACCTTCAAGGCTGATGATAGTTTTCCTTCTATGACGACCGTGCACCTTATGCAGAATATGGGGTACACCAGCTCCCTTTTTCCCCACAAGTGTATTGGGGGGAAGGGGCACAAACAAAAGCTTAAACTTCGTTAAACCTGCCGCAGGACTTTGTCGTGTCTCTCATGACTTGCTCTCTGAACTTACTACTTGAGTTTGTTTATAAACATTCATGACCCCTTTACCCAGAATCATGGTAGCAAGGGACGTGGCACATCTGGTAATCTGAGGCATGTGTGGCAAAGTTTAGAGTTACAGGCCCTTTCCAGTATGTTTCTAGTATACGAGTTGCATGGTTTGTCCTTTTATGCACCCAGAGGGAGTCCCTCAGGCCAAGGGTATTTGAAGCAGGCATTTCCAGATGTACCAGGGCATGTATAGGATGCTCCAAGTGAAATGCAGGCATCCCCATGGCCATTGACCAGATCTGTAAGGTCCTTGTTTGGTGGAAGTATAACTGGATTAGAAACTGGGGGAAAGGATCCTGTCTCAGTTATTATACTTAAATGTTGCTCATTTTCCTGTTCTCTTCTGCAGAGGGTGGGATGGCAGGGAAGAGAATTCTGGTGGTGGTTTTGTCTTTCATCTGTGACATATCTTCTCGCAGTGCAGCATGCCAGTTTATACGAATCTCTAGGGCAAGATGATCATAGGCATCCTACTACTGGCTTTGTACATCCTGGCTGTCGCAGCAGATCTACCTGTTTTTTTTCCCCATCTGTTCCTCTCTCCTGTACAGTATATACCTTCTGGAAGCTGTTTTAATACCTTCCAATTTTTTGGCACTTTAGGAGGTATTCTTCAGGAATTTTGTTGTGCATACGGTTTTGTATCAGATCTCAACTGATCACATCAGCCTCTTCTATGCTTGAGTTTATCTTCGGAAACTAGACAACAGAAGCTGTTACTAGACCTGTGAGTGGACAATTACGGCTCAGTCTCCTTTGTTTAGCAGGGGTCCCACACAGTTGAAAATCTTGTAGCCCTTAGGAAGTAAGAAAAGTCTACTTTGTTTTACGATCCTCTGGGTGAGAGCAAGTTGCTTCACCAGTCATTTCATGTGGCATCCAAGTACTGTTTGCGGTCCAGCTGGTGGACTAACTGATACTCATAGTTTTCTGCACCAAAGTCTTCTCATAGCAGTCCAGCAATGCCACCAGTGGTTCTGAGATTGCAATCCAGGATCAGATTTTCCAGTATAAGTTCTCCCTTTCAGCATGGTCTCCTTGCTTAGCACTTTTTCACAAGTGACTAGTGACTGTGGTCTTGGTCAGAAGGACCACTGTGGCTTCCTCACCGTAGACTGTTAGAAAGATTCTGTGTGGTCTTATCTGGTTACGAGCTGTGAGAAAAGTTTCCTCTCCTTCCTTCTTGAAGGGGAGAGGGATTTGGTTTTTCCTTAATTACTACTCGCCACCTAGGAGACTGAGTAAAATATTTATCATAAAAAGGGTATTTCGTCCTTCGCAGGTTTAGTAGTAATAGCAGTAGTAGTAGTAGTCTCTATTTTTAGCTGGCACCATTCCCTGGAGTCTTGGGGCACCATTACAGACATAATACAATAGAGCCATTGCAAATTAATAAATACAGTTCATATAGAACAACCATAAAACCCTTGCAGAAGAACCATGCCCACACAGGTATCTTTGAGTAGTAGATCCATATGCTACCAGAGATACTGTTAGCAGAACCACAGACTATCTTTCTGGGGTCTGACTTCAGTCCTTTTGGATTTACTTATTTAACAACTATTTAACAACTAACAGATCTACTAGTAATGGTTTCTGTTGTCTAGTTTTTGAAGACAAACCCAAGAATAGAAGAGACTGATGTGGTCTGTGGAGCTCTGATACAAAGCAGTATGTGCAATAGAATTCCTGAAGAATGTCCCCTAAAGCCATGATACTGTAGGTGGGGGAAAAATGGGGAGACTGGGTGTGCCAAACGGTCTTGTCTGTCGACAAATGTCTATGTATTTTCGCAATGACCTGTGTAGGTTGGATGATCCCTGAAAAGTCCCACTCATAAACAATCTAGGATGCTCCGTGGCAGAAGCAGCATTCTTGGAACTTTGAATGTTTTTACGTGGGCAGTGTAGAACAGTCATTCGCTATCAGCCTCCATCTAGCAGGGATCTAAACATTCAGCTGGACTGACCTAATTGCTGAATCATCCCACATGGAGAGGGTCACTGAATCTGAAAGTGTTCAACCATGTATGTGCTCAGTTAAGGACATCTCAAATAGATCTTTCTGCATCCAGGAGGATATCATGTTCCTAGATTCTTCAGTCAGATCTCATGAACACACTGACATTGGCTACACATTCACATGGTGGGATGTCTGAATTGTCTGCCTGTTCCCTTCACTTCCAGTATTCCCAAGAGGTTTTCGGTAGTTCATACTGCCAGAAGGAAGTTCCTCATACTTCCTGAGTGGGCAAGGGGGCTGTGGGTCTTGAATCTGTTGAATCTCGCAGATCTCGCTTTGAGGGGGCTCTTGCAGAAGATTATACCATAAGGACTGAAGCCACCAGTAGCCAGGACCCCACGGAAAACTTCTGGCTAGCGGTCTCTAGTGGGGGACCACCCCCTGACGTCGGCCTGCCCCCGACGTCTGCCTGTGGTATAAAAGGGGTGGACCCCCAGCACCACCTCTGTTCTTTTCCCACTGTCAACCAGCGCAAGTCAGTCCGCCACAGACAAGACACCTTCTGCTCAAGTCGACCGCCATTTCTTACCCCAGGATTCCATTAATATTACTCTTGCAGTGCTCCGTTAAGCCAGCACTGCCCCAGAGAGAATAGAATGCTATGCTAATCATGGAATGTTTAGCTTGTGCATCTATTTTCGAACTGCCCAGTGTCAACTGCCTACATTCTATCTCAGCTTTCTTCTCTCTGCTGCAAAGTTCAGATGCCCTGGAGAGCTCTCTCAATCAAGACAGATTCCTGTAGTGCATAGAGCAAAAAAACCTTAAGTATTTTTGTCTTGTTTTTTGTTACTGCCTAGTGGTGGTGGTGTTTAGTGTTTTATACCTCATTACTTTTAAATGTAAACTTGTTTATCGGTTCCTTTGAACTGAGGGGCAACCAACTTTTTTTATTTAATCGGAACCTTTTCAGAGGGTTCCGGTTACTTCATTCTTTAATTTTATTTAATTTTAACCGCTTTTGAACCAAGGTTTATCGGTTTTCCTCAGCAGTTTCTCAGTTCTGGATCCGCAGTTCCTGAACCAACCGTTGTTCTATTGAAACAGACTGCAAGTATTTAAATTTAGTCTATTTTTTGGTCGGTTACTGGTTCCTGTTTTCTATAATGTCAGACAAGCATAAAAAGAAAACAGGACCCCCTGGGTTCAAGAATTGCTTGAAGTGTGCAGAGGTGTTTGCCAAGGCAGACAAGCACAATCTTTGCTTGATCTGCCTTGGTCAACAGCACTTCAGTGAAGACACTGATATTTATAAGTCTTTCCCTGTTAAGACAGTGGAAAAATACAGGGAGAGGCTTAAAAGAAAAAACTAGAGGAGGGGTCCATGGGCTCTAACCAGTCCACCCCGTCTAAGACTGTGGCAGTTCCTTCCAGTGCCTCTAAATCCACCCCGATACAGGTGAGGGCTCTGGCAAGAGAGGTAATCAACCGGCTGACTCCCCAGTGCCTGCCAAAAAATGAAAGAAAACCAAACACACTGACATCCTGGTTGAAACTCCTCAGGGAGTCCCTCATATGCCTATTAATGCTCCTTTTCCTGCTGATTGGACACAAGTTTTCATCTTACTTCAGGTGTTGTAGGGTTTATTACCCCCTCAGCAGCCTGTGATTACTGCTGCTGAAAAAGTAACTGTTACCCCTCTTTTGCCTACTGCTACAGTGACTTATGAGGAGGATGACCAAGATGAAGAGGGAATTGAACCTTAGGTGTCACCAGAACAGGAATTTAGCTCCCTTCCCAGACCCTCAGAGGATTTCTCTCTCTTTTTTTTTTTTTTTAAGAAAATGGTAGAGACCTTGGATCTGCAAACAGCTGAAGAGTTCCGGGATGAAGAGGAGGTGCAATACATGGAGCTTTTGGGCTGACGTCCTCAAAAAAAAAAAAAAAAAAAAAGCCTCCTGCCTATCTACAGATCCTTTAAGAAGGATGTTTTAGAAATCCTAAAGGCTCCTAATACAGTCACAACCACAAACAAAAATTGTGACAAAGTATCAGAAAGATCTGGTGCAGAGTTTCTTTTTAGTCACCCAGACCACCAGGGTATTGTACCGTAGGCTGCCTGGGGAAAAGCCAAAACTCCCTTATCCTCTCACCCCCTTGAGAAGGATTCGATAAAGGTGGACAGCATGGCAAAAAAGGGTACCTTTCAGCATCCTTGGCAATTTGTCAAGCCAGCTACCATGCCTATGCAGCCCTTTATCAAAAAGCTCTCTGGCAGTCAGTAGTGGACAATGCTGAGACTAACCCTTCTTTAACAGTTTCAGAGCTGCTAGACACAGCAAAACTGGGCTTGGAGATTTCCAAATACCAATTTCAGATGGCAGCTGACACCAGTGATAACAGCTGCAAGGTTGGCTGGTACCGTTACTCTAAGAAGGCTTGCCTGGCTGAGGGCTACCAACCTCACCCAGGACACCCAAACTAAGGCAGTGGACTTTCCTGTCAAAAGCCACTCTCTTTGGTGCCCAGACTGAGGCATATATGGAAAAAAAGTAGATGAATATAAAGCTACTTTTAGGAGCAACTCGACCAGAGACAGGCCCTCTACTTCAACTTCGTCTTATTCTAGGGGAGGCAGGGGCAGGTCTTCTTTTAGGAGGCCTTTCTTTCAGGTACAGACTGTTTTTCCAGCAGCAGTACCAACCACAGCAGACTGAATGTTACAGAGGTAGAGGTAGAAGGGGTTCTCTGAGAGGATCCCAATCTGCACAGCCTCATCAGCAAGCGAAACAGAACCCCTGACTTTTCCATTCAGGCTGCCTCTCCACATCCTGTAGGGGCAGACTCGACCACTATTTACAGGAATGGTTAAAAATAACCACAGACAAGTGGGTCCTGGAAATAGTCAGGGTCTCTTTCTCTCTCTCTCTCTCTCTCTCCCCCTTTGCTTCAAGTCCCTTCCTCCTCCAAGGTTAAAACATTTTTCATCTGCTCCCTTCACAGAAAGAAAACTACTGGGGCAGGAGGTACAGGCCCTTCTGCTGGAAAACGCAGTGGAGCCTGTCCCCCACAACCAAAGAGGGCAAGGGTTCTGTTCCAGATATTTCCTAACAAAAAAGAATGAAGAATGGTGGCCTGTACTAGACCTCAGACTGCTAAACAGGTACTTGATAAAGCCCAGGTTCAAAATGGTCCCAATGGCCATGATTTTGCCAACTCTGCAACAAAGGGGACTGGCTAGCCGTCTTGGATCTAAAGGACACATTTCCATATTCCCATAAGGAAGTCGCTTAGAAAATATCTCAGATTCAGACTCCCCTCAGGCCACTATCAGTTCTCAACACTTCCCTTCGGCCTTACCTCTGCACCAAGGGTCTTTACCAAGGGCATAGCAGTAGTAGAGGCACACCTCAAAAAACTGGGTGTCACAATTTTTCCTTATCTGGACGATTGGCTAATAGTAGGGAAATCCCACCAACAGGTGTCAGACCACCTTCAGGTAACCCAGGATATGCTGCTGTCCCTCGGATTCCTTCTCAATACCAAAAAGTCAGTCCTGACCCCTGTGCAGGTTCTGCAGTTCATAGGTGCATAACTGAATACAATAGTAGGAAGAGCTTTTCTCCCTCAGGAGAGGGCAGAAAGCATTCAGCTTCTGGCAGGCTCATTTGCCCTGGGCAGGCCAAAGCCAGCAAAACAGGGCACATGGCTGCAGCAACAAGCACAGTCATAGGTGCCAGGTTTCAGATGAGATATTCAGTTCCACCTCAGAGCACACTGGTGCCAAAGGCGGGACCCCCTCTCAAAGCCAGTACCAGTCACACAAACATTACTACAGGCCCTCCAGTGGTGGAGGGAACCAGAAAATTTAAGGCATGGGGTTCCATTTCTGCAGGAGCCTCCCTACCTGGTTCTCTCAACCGATGCTTCCCTGCTTGGTTGGGGTGCTCACTTGGGTGAATGCAGATTCACTCCTGCACATAAATCTGCTGGAGTTTAGAGATGTTTATCTGGCTCTTCAGGGTTTCTCTCATCTCATACAGGGAAAGGTGGTACAAGTCAGAACAGACAATACCACAACAATGTATTACATCAACAAACAAGGAGGGACAAAGTCCACTCCTCTGTGTACAGAGGCAATAAAGATATGGAGCCTTGCTTACTCTCTAAATACCGCTCTACAGTCAATTCATCTGCCAGGCAAGGACAAAAACTTGGCAGATGCCTTGAGCAAGATAAACCAGGCCCATCATGAATGTGCATTGAACAAGCAAGTGGTGAATGCTCTATTCAATAGGTAGGGACCCCAGAAATATACCTTTTTGCTTCCCACCAAAATCACCACTTACCTCTCTCCTGCTGCAGGGCCCCAGTGAAGGGGTCAGTTCCAGTGGATGCCCTGATTCTGGATTGGACTGGCAGACACCTCTATCCCTTTCCTCCTTTTCTTCTGATACTCAGGGTGCTCATCCAGCTCAGGTCACAACCAGCTCCGATGAGTGTGGTAGCCCCGAATTGGGCAAGACAGCCTTGGTACTCCTTGCTGCTCTCAGTGTCTCTGAGCAAACTGATTCACCTCCCTCAGAGGTGCAGTCTACTGACCTCCTTTCAGGGGAGGATAGTGTTCCCCAATCTCGGGTCTCTCAAGCTCAAGGCCTGGCTCTTGAAGACTTAGAATATGCAGATTGCCAATTCTCTGAAGCAGTTTTAGAAGTCCTTAAGGGTTACAGGAAGCCTTCCACCAAGAGAACCTATTCCTCAAAATGGAAAGATTTTCCATTTGGTGCAGTGACAAAGGTATAGTCCCAGCCCAGGCCGGGATTTCAACCCTTGATTATTTGTGTCATCTGCACTCCCTGGGGTTGCAGCACTCAACTCTGAAGGTGCACCTGGCTTCAGTTTCAGCATACCTTTCAGCTAGAAAGGATACCTCCCTGGCATCGCACCCTATATTCAAAAGATTATTTAAAGGGCTCTCATTTGTTTTCCGCTCACAGGGAACCAGTGCCAGCATGGGACCTTAATATTTGCATTGCCCAGCTTATGCTTCCGCCCTTTGAGCCTATGACATCTGCAGAGTTTAAATTTCTTACCTGGAAGGTAGTTTTCTGGTTGCAGTCACTTCTGCCACAAGGATAAGCGAGCTACAGGCCCTCTGTGTGGAAAAGGACTGTTTCTTTCCACAGGGATAAGGTAGTTTTGAGAAGTAATAGGAAGATCTTGCTTCGAGAGGGTTCCTGTAGTAGGTCTTCACATATGGGACTGCGCCCCCTGGCATCAGGTTCCAACGGCAAAGTTGTAGATAGCAATCAGCGAGGACCATGTACTTGAATCAGGTGATGGCGTCAACCCAATATAGAATGGAGGCGGTCCAGCGCCGCTTCCTCCAGTTCTTTCCCGCTGTAGCCTCAGTACGTTTGGCCCACGAGCAGAACAGCAAACAAACGCCCTACGTCAGTTGGAAGTTTCTTCACCTCAAAAACACTTTCTTTAAAAAACATTTTGCCGATTGATGTCTTCTAGACCAAAGAAGTGCTCAAAGTGCGAAGCCCAAATCCCGCACGGGGACAACCATTCCCTCTGCCTCTTGTGCCTAGGTTCCAAGCACAACACCGAGGAATGCCCCATTTGCCAGGCCTTCAACCAGGCAACTTGGACCAGGCGCAAGTGGTCCCTCGAGGCCCACCTCCTGACCCAACTGGCGTAGATGGAAAAGGAGCTCCAGGAATTGAGGGAAAGGTTGTAGTCTCCGGCCCTGAAAAAGAGGAGTAAGGAGAAGCACCGGGACAGGAATCCATCGCCCTGTGGGAGGCCTCCCAAAACCGTGAGTACTCCTTCGGGTACTCCATCCGCCTTTTTGGTTTGGGTGCCTTCTCCCCCTCCTGCCGAGGTGAGCGGGCAGCCAGGAGTAGTCTCTCTGGAGGTTTCAGTAAAGTCGCGCCTCTGCTTAACCGATAAGCCACCCATCGACCCCGTCGAAGGGCGCACGGCTCCAGACGGTCAGTCTAGCGCGTGTCCCGACTTCCACTAGCCGGTGTGGTCAGTCAGTCGGATGACTGCTCGCCGTCGCCCGGACACTTCCACTCACCTGTCGGGCCCCAGCTTGGCCCCGACCGGACAGAGTGGAGCGGCAAAGCGACTGTCGTCCCACCGGTTCTTCCGCCCCAGGGACTCTCCACCCAATCCTGAGCTCCTCTTCCAGCAGGATCACAATGGACCTTCGCTGGGGTCCCTCCCTGGAACCCCCTCACAGGTCTGTCGCTGCCCCGGACAAGAGTCCGTCGCCAGCCAAGGATCCATCCATGGAGCCTCCTCCCTCTGGACCTTCAGGAGCCGTCCCGGATCCCATGCCGCCTAGTGGCGCTCTGGCACTTTCCCCGGTAGAACCAGATCCTTCAGGCGGGTTCCCGTGTCCTGAACCCCTTGTCCCACCACCGGGCGGCCCACCGTCTGCTCCGCAGTGCCCGATGCCAGGCCATGTGCCCCCGACGCCGGGATACCCTGGGTACTTCTGTTATACTCAAGCGTTGCTGAGTTTTCAGTACCCTTCATGGCAATACCCTCAGTACCCAGGCTATCCGGGTTTTCAGCCTCCTCCTCTGCCACCACCAGTGCCTGACCGCGAGTCGGACCCCCAGTGGCGGCAGGATACCACAACACAGCTACTCACGGAGATCAGGCAGTCTGTGGGGGATATCCCCCTACCCAGGGCCCCACCTCCACCGCCTCCATCCGGAAGAGCATCAGGTTCTCTAATAGTGGGATCTGCTGGGGTGGATCCTTCCATCCCCAGTGGTTCTGAGCCCTCCGACACGGAGTCTGATTCCAAGCCTTCGGATCCCAGATCTCCCGTTGAGGTTCCTCCTAAGGAGCCCCAAAATCTCCTTCAGAGGATCCTTCCTTTGGAGCCCTCCTACACACAATCCAGGCAGCTGGAGGCTGGCCTTCGAAAGAGATGGATCCACAGCGCAAGAGACTGGTGGAGCACCTGGATTTAACTGATCTGTACCTGAACTGAAGAATATGGTTGTATGCTCTCTCTAATGTTGTATGTCCTTGTTTAACATGTATGTACTCTACTGACGTGGAACCTTTGTAAAAGAGCCTTGGCTCAAAGGTAATTGTAATCTTAGATCTAAATAAACAATAAACTACTTCTGATCCCATCCCCATCCTTCCATGGATGGGCCCTCATGAGGATCTGGTGACCACGGTATGACAACAGCCGTCTTCCATCCCAGCGGTCTCCCGAAAGGCGGATCGTACTTAATATCCCCCGGAAGGGATTCAGCATCTCACCACCCATCCAAAGGCTGACTCCATGGTGGTCACAGCCGTTCACGACTGGTTAGCTCAACCAAAACACCCGAGCTCCTCGCCTCCAGACAAGGACTCTCGTCAGTTGGACCAGTTTGGCCGGAAGATTTACTCTTCTTCCTCTTGTGCCATTCGGTCTCTCAGCTACGTCTCCCACATGGTTGCTTTCCAGAAGGCGTCTCTTTCAGACCTGGAAAGGGACCTTCTGGAAGTCCAGGATGAAACCCTTAGGAAAAAGCTTCTGGACAAGGCCGGGATGGGAAAGTCCTCTTGCCATTATGCATTGCGCGCAATGTATGACTCAATGGCTAGATCGGCGGCCACGGGGATCTGCCTCTGCTGCCTTTCCTGGCTATGGATAGCAGCTCTGGTACAAGGCATACAGTCTTCCCTTTTGACGCCCTTTTGAGGGGTGCCGTCTTTAGTGGCGATGCCAAGACTACATTCGCTGAGACTACAGGAGGCAGACGCTCCTTAAGAGATGTACGCTCTATGTATTGGACAGGACAGAAAAAGGAACCTTTTCACTGCCAAAGAAGGTGGAACAAGAACCAGGGTAAGCATCAGGGAAAAAGACTTTCCTGTGGTTCAGGAGCACAACCCCCCAACAGGCTAAGTTCCCCAGGCAGGCCTCTGGGGCAAAAATTCCCCTTCCCTCGGCATCCTGACTCCTTTCCCCTCCTTCTGCTCCCTCCATTAAGTCAGGAGGAACCGGTCTGAGGGAAGTTCGGCCTACTGCTGGAGGGATGGAGGTTAGTCACCGCAGAATCTTGGGTGCTACAGCTCATCCAGCGGGGTCACTTGATAGAGTTCTCAGAGATCCCAGACCCTCTTCTGCTGGGACGGTCTTTCTATCCCAGAGATCAGGTCCCCATGGTCTCTCAAGTGATCCAGTCCCTTCTGCTAAAGAAGGCCATAGAACCCGTCCCTCGAAACCAGATAGGGGATTTTACTTCCACTTCTTCCTAGTCCCAAAGAAAATGGGCGACCTGAGACCCCTCCTGGACCTCAGCACGCTAAGCCTCTTCGTCGAGTACAAGAAGTTTCGCATGTTGACTCTTCAGGGGCTCCTCCCCCTGCTCCATCCAAACTCTTGGCTGTGCTCCCTGGATGTGCAGGATGCCTACCTGCACATCCCCATCTTACCTGTCCACCGCCGCTTTCTCAGTTTTGTTTTTATGGAGAACCACTTTGTTTCGAGTGCTTCCCTTTGGCCTTTCCTCTGCCCCTCTGGTGTTCACGAAGTGTTTAGCGGTTCTGGCTGTGTTCCTATGCCGCCAGGGCATTTATGTTTTCCCGTACCTGGACGACTGGCTCCACACAGCACCCTCTCCTACCAGCCTGAAAGAGGCTCTCTCTCTTTCACTCCGAGCTTGTTCTCCTTTCTGGGTATCACGGTCAATTTACCCAAATCCCAGCTGGTACCATCACAACGGCTGCAGTTCATTGGAGCAGTACTAGATACAGTTCAGAGCAAGGCTTTTCTGCTATCGGATTGAGCCGAGACTCTAGTTGCTCAAGCCACTCTCGTGTCTCGGGTTCGGTGGATCCCAGCACATGCCATGCTCCATCTCTTGGGACTGATGGCAGAGGCCATTTCCATAGTGCCCCTGGCCAGACTTCACTTGAGGGTCACCCAGTGGTCTTTCTGAGTCCAATGGGATCAGAGGATGGACGACATGAGCTAAAAGGTCATGATCTCCAACAGCTTTCAGAGAGATCTTCGCTGGTGGCAGGATCTCTCCAACCTTTCCAAGGGAACACCTTTCCATTCCCCTGTTCCAACCCAAATCCTCACCATGGACGCCTCAGACTTGGGCTGGGGAACCCATCTGGGATTTCACAAGACACAGGGGTCTTGGTCCGACCAGGAGCTTATGCTCCACATCAACGTCCGAGAAACCATGGTTTTTTTTTTTACGCCCTCCAGGCATTCCAGTCTCTCCTGTTGCCGGGATCTCTTCTGGTCCAGACAGACATGTCCACCGTATGGTACATCAACAAACTGGGAGGAACTCGCTTGTACCCTCTCTGCAGAGAAGCAATGAGGGTCTGGTACTGGGCGATTCAGCACAGCCTTTTCTTGACAGCAGTCCATGTCCCAGGCATAAGCAGTGTCCTGGCGGACAGTCTGTCGATCAGTAGCCAGGGCTCACGAGTGGGAACTAAAGTCAGAGGTGGTCGAAGAATTCTTTCCTTGATGGGGTCGACCAGAGAGAGAACTGTTCGCCTCCCCATTCAACGCAAAACTACCCAGCTTCTGCTCGCTCGTTCCCGGGCATGGTGCTTTTTGGTGAGACTCATTGTCTCTCTGCTGGACAGAGAGGTTTCTCTACGCCTTCCCTCCCTTTCTGCTTGTTCAGAAGGTTCTGGTGAAACTTCAACAGGAAGGAGCGCATGTGATCCTCATTGCTCCTCTTTGGCCCGCCAGATTTGGTATCCTCTTCTACAACAACTGGCATTGGAACCTCCGTTCCCTTTGCCTTTTTCACACGGCCTTCTGACTCAGGAGTAGGGAATGCTGGTACACCCGAGCCTTTAATCTCTCTCCACCTTCATGCATGGCACCTGTGGACATAGCGGTTTCCCACTACGGTGTCTCCTAGCAGGTGGCACATATCTTAGTAGAAGCCAGAAAACCCTCTACTAGATCCACTTAAGCCATGAAATGGAAAATATTTTCGATCTGGGCCCTAGCAAGGAGCGGGGATCCCTTTTCGTGCACCGCGGCCTAGGTATTAGAGTACTTCGCACATTTATCTGAGACAGGCCTTAGCTACTCCTCCATTAAGGTCCATCTCTTTGTGGTGTCGGCCTACCACCTCCCGGTGGAGGGCAAAACCTTGGCTCAGCTGGAGGTTGCCAAAACTTTTCTGAAAAGCATCCTTCACTTGAAATCTCCGATCCAGAACCGCTGTCCCCCCGGGACCTGAATTTCATGCTCAAGAAGCTGACCTTACCTCTGTTTGAACCAGCTTCCACTTGCGACTTACTCTTCCTTTCCTGGAAGACTTTATTTTAAGTCGCAATCACTTCTGCTAGAAGGGTCTCTGAGCTTCAGGCTTTTATCTGTAAGGAACCCTATTTAATTTTTCATAGGGACAGAGTAGTCCTTTGGACTAACCCTTCATTTCTTCCCAAAGTGGTCTCAGAAACCACTCTGAACCAGAGCGTGGAATTACCAGTATACTATCCCCAGCATTGCAGCAGGGGGGAGTACCTGCTGCACACCTTGGATGTGCACCGGATTCTGAGGTACTACACAAACTGGACTAAAAAGGTTCGTAAATCCAACCAACTCTTTGTAGCCTGTGCTCCCCAGTGCCAGGGCAAGGCTATTTCAAAACAGACCATTTCTAGATGGTTAGCCAACTGCATCAATTTCACTTACAAGTAATATGGAAAGTCCCTTCTGGGGGCAGTTAAGGGTCACTCCACTAGGAGTGTTGCAACTTCTACTGCCTTTTTCAGGAATGTGTCTACTGCAGAGATCTGTGCAGCGGCCACGTGGTCGTCTGTTCACACCTTCACTAAGCATTACAGTCTGGACATTGCCTCTAGGCACAGAACTGGCTTTGGTGTTGCAGTTTTGCAAGGCCTTCTGTCATGATTTCCTTTGGTGACTTCTCCTCCTCCTGGATGCACCTCCGTATTATTTGCTTAGAGGACTGCTTGGTATTCAGTCCTCTGTGTGAAGACCTACTGCAGGAACCCTCTCGAAGTAAGATATTGCAGTTACGTAATAACTTACTGTAACAGTACATCTTCGAGAGAGGTTCCTGCAGTAGGTCTAGTTTCCCACCAACCTTCCCCCAGCTCCTGGAAGCTTTTCCTTTATTTTTCATCCTGCCTCGTCCTTCGGTCTAGAGAGGAAGCAGGGTCCTAGGAGTCTTTACTCCTGTTTTCTTCTTACCTTTCTATAGGTCTCCGGTGAAAAAGAACTGGAGGGCTGGCGCGCAGTGACAGCACTGGGGGATTTAGAACATGGGTCGAATTGGACCCACTGGTGTAAGAAATGTGGGTCTAAAGAGGAACCTACTGGGTCAAAACATAATCGGTGGCAGATTTTATACAGTTCACATTCCCTTTCTTTACATATTGTTATAGAGTAGGTGAATCAATTTGGACCCACTGGCAAAGGAAAGAGGTCAATTTTGGAAAGGATGCAACTTTTGCCCTTTTGGTGCATGTTAGCGCTGTCACTGCTGTCGCGGGATTGCCCCTTTTATAGTCGGGCTGACATCACATCGGGGGCAGTCCCCGCTGATGATTGCTATCTACAAGTTTGCAATTGGAACCTGACGCCAGGGGGCGTAGTCCTATATGTGAAGACCTACTGCGGGAACCTCTCGAAGATCTACTGTTACGGTAAGTTCTTACGCAATTGCAATTTTCTTCCCAAGGTAGTTTCTGATTTCCATTTGAACCAGTCTGACATTGCCAGTTTTCTTTACTGAACACTTAGTTCAGGTGAGTGTAGATTGCACAGCTTGGATGTAAAGAGTACTGAGTTATTACATGACTCATATCAAAGACCATAGGCAGGACAGACAACTGTTCCTCATCTATGGGGAAGCAGATAATGGTACTTTTGCTTCAAAGAGGACCATCTCTCGATGGATAGTCCAGTGTATTCAGTTTTGCTACTCAAAGGCAGACAAGGTTCCTCCCTCTGGTCTTAGGGCCCACTCTACAAGGGGCACAGCTGCCACTATTGCAGCTGAAATATGTAAAGCAGCTACCTGGGTCTGTCCACAACTACACTAAGCATTATGTCCTGGACACCCAGTTCAGGAGTGATGCCAGATTTGGCACAGCAGTCTTGCAGAGTCTTTTTCCTAAATGGATTCTGGCCCAACTCCTTGAGGTACTGCTGCACAGTCTGCAAGAATATTAGTGGATTCCTGGGGTTAGAAGAAACAAGTAGTCACCTGTAGTAATCTTGTTTCTTCGAAAGGGATCCACTAATATTATTACTCCCCACCCTTGCCTCCCTTTTCAGAATCAGTAACAAGAAAATTACTCTCCACAGCTAAGATGTGTATAGTTGGAGTTGCGTGCCACCTGCTGGCACCTTCTAGTAATGTCTTAACTTGTAGGTTTTTTCCTAAAGGCATATCTGACTTCAGAAAAAAAGGGGACATTTGTTTATAGTAGTCCTTAGGTTAATGTTATTTGCCCAGTTGGGCATTATTTTTCTATAATTAAATAGTGATCCACATTTTATGGCCTCTTTGCAGGCTTCTAAGAAATCTGAGGTAGAATGTAAGCAGTTGACACTGGGCAGTTTGAAAATAGATGCACAAGCTAAACATTCTATGATTGGGATAGTATTCTGTTCTCTCTGGGGCAGTGCTGGCTCAAGGGAGCACTGCAAGAGTAATATTAGTGGATCTTTTTGGAAGAAACAAGATTACTACAGGTGAGTAATGTTTTCTTTCACTGCGTTACTTATGCTTTAATATTTTGTCGATTTTCTTTAATTTTGTAAAGTCTGTGCATGTCTTCTCATTCCGCGTCTGTCGAGCAGCGGCGATTTAAAGAAATGTGCATGTGCAACAGCTCCCACAGGACGCTATTTGGTGTGCCTGATTTGCCTAGGCCCGGATCACAATGGTGAGGCCTGCCAGGATTTTAACCAGCGCACCCAGCTTTGCCGCCAGAAGACCTTGGAATCCTTTCTGCTGCAGCAAAAACTCTTAACGATCGAGAAGGAGCTTCACCAGGGTACCTCCTCTTCCCTGACCTCCAGGGCCTCCACTTCTTCTTTGGCTAAGGATTCAAAGAAGTCTTCAGGAAACCACAAACACCGGGAGAAGCACAGGAAGAAACTCCAGTCCGCTTCCCACTCCACATTCTCACGCAAGTCTGGCACCAATCTTGGATCTTCCTGGTCGGCCCCCTACACTCCTTTAGCCTCCAGGCTGCCAGTGGTCAAACCACCCGCTCTCTTAACAGTCTCTGGTGGTGGTTCTTTGGGGCTTGGGCCTTCATCCTCAGCCTCTTGGCCCCTAAAGCTCGCGCCCATTCAACACACAAGTATTCAGCCAGGTGACTCGAGTCGGTCCCCTTCAGGTGGTGGATCTTTGCCCATCGCTCTCCCGGTCAAGACATCTGCAAGTTGGTTCTGAAGTCGGTCACCTCCCCCACGAGATTGATGCCTCTGCCCCGCTTTGGAGTCTGCTTCCCTACACGAGCGTCTCCCTCCATGCTGGCACCGGCTGCTTCACCAGACTGGCCTCTGCCTACGCCTGTTCCATCAACACCGGCCTCACCGGCACCAACCCTGACAACACCTCAAGCCGTCGTCCCAACATCCCCAGCAGTCGCTGGCTGTACCTGCCGTGTCACAGCTAACATCAGGGGGACAGATATCCGATCTTTTAACCCCAGTCAGACCGACAGACGGTTCCTTACCTCGGGATCTGACACTGGTTAACCCAGACGCCAGGGTTACCGCAGCCTGAAAAACTGATGCCGGGGCCTCCCAAACCTACCCCACAGATGCCGGTTTCCCCTGGCCTTCCCTCAGTACCCACCCGTGGAACTTAACGCATGTTTTGTGGTCTGGTGGGCATACTTCAGGGACAAGGAGGCCCCAAAGGAGCCCCCAACTCCAAGGGACCCTTCACCCAGTTCTTCTAAAGACCAAGTTTCTCCTAGGAAGACTCCGATGCCAGCTCTTAGGGAGCCTAAAGCACAGCCAGCAAGGCCTGACACCGGTCGATCAAAGAACCATAAGTGTAAGCCTCGGTGCTCACCCTCTCCCTCACAGGAGTCTGGTGAGTCAGGGAGATATCCCATCAGAGCGGAGGAGCCTAAGGATACCACCACAGTTCCCCGCCCCAGACCACTCCACTTTCATGGGCGTGATGAGGCACATCAGACCCTCATAGGCTGGGACACTGAGGAAGTGGACCCCGAGTGACATCAGCTAGCCACTTTCCTTCACAAGGAGTCCTCCTTGCCCCAGTAGTCCCCCCTATAGTTGATTTCCTTCAAGGACGTCAATAAGGCAGCTTGGAAGCACCCGCCCACAACACCAGCGACGTCAAAGAAGGCGGACTGCCTGTATAACGCTCCGAAAAGTGAACCCTTTTATGGAGAGCACCTGGAGGCTGATTCGGTCATTGTTAATGCGGCCCATGACCATTCAAAATAATCCCGGCAACTCAGCCTCCTGATAGAAACTCGGCAGGTAGACTATTTTGGCAAAAAGGTCTACTCTTCAGCCATGTGTGCTATCAGTTCCCTAAACTTCCTTGCTCACATGGTTCAGTATCAGAGTGCCCTGGGGGCGAAGGCTTTTGAGGTGGCACAAGCTCAGCCGGACCTCCCCAGGAAGGCTGAGCTGCTGTTCCTTCTCAAATCGGCTCTGATTTGTGGACCCACATTCTCTGAACCTCCTATGATTCTGCAGACTCCACAGGTAGAGCTGCGGCTATGGGAATTTGGCTACACCACCACTCATGGCTTAGGGTTTCCGGGTTTGCCCCAGATGTCTAGTCTAAGATTTTGGATGCCCTGTCTTGCATGGCAAGGATTCTCAGAATAACATCAGTCGCCTTCAAGTGTCTGGTAAGGCTATCCATTCAGTTCATACTCTGTATCAGTCTTAACCCAAGTCATCCAGTGACAGCCTTTTCGTCGCAACTCAGCTTAACAACGTAGACGAAGTGCCTCGCAGTAGTGGCAGCAACCTTGAGGGAAGGCCAATATGTCTTCCCTTATCTAGACGACTGGCTTCTTGGCAGCCCCTACCAAGGAGCAACTGCTCGGAACCATGGAAGCCACTTTTTCGCTGTTTTGGGATCTGGGGATAGCTCTCAACCTCCCCAAATCTTCCCCTTGGCCAAGTCGGAGACTCCAGTACATAGGGGTGATTTTAGACACCGAGCAAGGCAGGCATTTCTTCCTCCATACAGAGCAGAACATCTTCAGACTCTGGCACAGCTGGTCTCGTCGTCTCATCCAGTTCCAGCCATAACAGTTCTCAGGCTGTTGGGACATATGGCAGCGGCCATTGCGACAGTACCCCAGGCTCGCCTGCACATGAGGGTGGTTCAGTGGAATACTGTATGCTCTACAAACCTTTCAGGTGAACCTACTCATGGGTTCGAGATAGAGATATATATAGATATATAGATATATAGATATATAGATATATAGATATATATATATATATATCTATATATATATATATATATATATATATATATATATATATATATATATATATATATATATATATATATATATATATATCTATATATACACACACACACACACACACACACACACACACACAGCAGGGGCATGCAGCCCTACCCCTTTGCAGAGAGGCCATTAATGTGGTACTGGGCCATAGAGCATCACCTGATCCTGACTGCTGTGCATGTTCCAGGCATTTAAAACACCTTGGCAGACAGTCTAACTCATTCCCAGTCCAAGGTTCATGAGTGGGAACTTCTTCCCGCAGTGGTCAAAGATCACTTCGACAGGTGGGGCCGCCCAGAGCTGGACCTATTCGCATCTCCATCCAATGCAAAACTGCCCAGTTTCTGCTCACTAGATCCAGGGCCTGGTGTCTTCTGGTAGGATGTGTTGTCCCTTTCTTGGACAGGGAGGTTTCTGTGTGCCTTATCTCCTTTTCCAATGCTGCAGAGAGTTCTGCTTAAGTAAGTGGCAGTCAGAAGGAGCAGAGATGATTCTGATAGCCCCATTCTGGCCAAGGCAGATTTGGTTTCCAGTTCTCCAGCAGCTTGCAGTGGAACCCCCGATTCCCCTGCCTCTGTGCTCTGATCTGCTGTCATAGAAGCAGGGTACCCTGGTACATCTGGATCTAAGGTCACTGCACCTTCATGCTGGGCTCCTGTAGACCTAGCTATTGCCCGCTTTGGGGTTCCCCCCAGGTGGCAGAGGTCCTAGTGGCTACCAGAAAGCCCTCCTCTAGGTCTGCTTATGCTATGAAGTGGGAGTGGTTCTGCATATGGGCCACCACTTGTCAACTGGATCCCTTTAGTTGTCTGGAGAATCTCATTCTAGAGTATCTCCTTTCCTAACCTAGGCCTGAGCTATTTGTCCATTAAGGTGCAGCTTTCAGCCATCTTTACGTACCGTACACCTATCAAGGGCAAGACCCTTGCTCAGCTTGACCTAACCCGCACTTTCTTGTGGAGTATTCTTCATCTGAAGCCTCCTATAAGGGACGTGGTTCCCCCTTGGGATCTGTTTATCTTAGAAAAACTTGCGTTGCCTCCCTTTTGAGCCTGCGGCAAGTTGCAAGCTTCGTTGTCTGTAATGGAAAGCGATATTTTTAATTGCTGTTACTTCTGCTCGAAGGATGTCTGAGCTCCAGGCTGTGATGTGAAAAGAGCCTTATTTAGTTTTTCACAAGGACAGGGTGTCCTTGAGAACCAATCTTAAGTTCCTTCCTAAGGTGGTGTCTGAGTTTACTTTGACTCAAGACATCCACCTTGTGAGCGGGTGTGGGTAGTGACAACAAATGACACAAGTTTTCTCTTGAAACCACACTAATTGTTATAGTGCGACTTTAATTAACGCAAACAAAATAAAGAAAACTTCAGGAAAACAAGAACATAAACTTAATTCCAAAAGAAATAGCTTCAGATACTCTTCTCTGGAAAAAAAAACAAATGTGTCAGAGTGGTACTAGTTCCCACTCAGCATGACCGCCATCATCTGTGCTCCACAACCTATCTGACCACATACTGATTCCAAGTCTTTTTCTATACTGAAACCCATGACATCATGAATCATGTGATCCCCCCAATCTAATACAGAGAAAAATCCTATCCTAATGCAAGAAATGGGGCTCCAGACTCTCTTAGATCTATTACACTTGAAGAGTACTGCAATAATCTTTACAAACTATAAAATAGCATTATTCATAGGGGATATAGAGATGAATAAGCAAGGGTCCTATGATGACACTTGTCTCCTCCTCCAAATCATGACATCACCATAAATGTATAATAGAGTCCACTAGGGGGCCTCCAGCCCTTAACGAAACTCATTTTCATCTGAGCAGGCATCAAGGGCACATGTGAGCAGGCCTCAAGAGCATACAGGTACCTCCTTTATTTTTTGCTTAAATTAACTTGAAAACAAAACCTGTATTGTGTGTGTCCTGAAGCAGTTCCTACTGAGCTTTAACACAAACTGGAGTACAATGGCTTATTTCCAAGAAGAATATTACTTTCGTTTTAAGCCCCAAAAAGCCTCCAAAAGTGTCCGTCTGTATGCAATACAATTTAAGCCCTAAACAAGTGAATAGCACCATGTTAGTGGTACAGATATGGGAGGTGTAGGGCAAGGGAAAAGTACTGATGAGGAGTGTGCACATAATTAACAGGGTCTGTTTGGGAATGTGAATGCATTTATCAAGTGGTGCAAAGCAGCCACCCCTTTTCTGTATTCCAACCAGGCTTTGCTTTACTGCATTTTATAAAAGGTACGGATTCTTTTCAAAGCTTCCCTTTTTAAAACTGAAAGGGACATAGCTTAATTTGTTTACTTACCAATATTTATGTAGCCAAAACAGGCAGCTAGGTCAACCTCTACAGTATCACCACCTAGACAAAAGTAGAAAAGCAGCTGGGTAGAAAAGAGAGAATACCACAATAGGCCGACACCCCATTGTGGTAGAAATGTGAAAAGGTCGAGTGAGACCTAAAAAAAAGACAAGTACTACTGCAGTAGATTTGTTATAGGAATAGGGTCCAAGGTAGAGAGGAGTGTCTAGTGGTGATGGGGGGGCCGGGGTCCACAAGAACTGTCGCACACCTTCCTGTATATTACCCAAAGTATTCCTACTTGGGGGAGGCTTTACTACGTACTCTGTATGTCCACTGGGTGCTTCGTTATTTGGACTGCACACAAGCCATCAGAAAAATTGACGAGTTGTTTCTTTCACCCCAGGAAAAGGGGTTTTAGTTTCTAAACATTTATCCAAATGGTTAGATCTTATTTAGAGGAGAAGCTCTTGCAGCAGGTTCAACATTGAGGACTGACACCACGTGGCAGTGGTTCCGGCAACTTTTTCTCTAGCAGTACCGACGTGGGGAACGCGCACCCCGCTGTCGGCTCCACCCCCGACATCACCCTGTATGAGGGAGGAGCTCCCCATGTGATCCAGTTCTTTCCTGCTGCACGGTCAGGGTTAGTTCAGCGTTTCGGCTAGTACCAATTGCTCTGTTCCACCGTTAGAATTTTCACTTCTCGTTTGTTTTTTGACATCTGTGTCCTCGCATGTAAATAAATGCGCTTGTGGGTGACAGATTTCTGCTAAAGACTGGCATTCTGTGTGTGTCTCTACTGCCTGGGGCCCGACCATCGCACTGACTCCTGCTCTCATTGCTAGGCTTTTAATTCGCGGATGCGAATCCGGCACCAGAAGTCCATTGCAGCCTTCCTAGCAGAGATGAAACTTGCCGCCATGGAGCGGGCCTCTTCCTTGGGGGAATCTGATCCTTAGCCCGCCTGCAAGCACCGCAAACATAGGGAACAGGACAGAGGGAGATCCCACTAAAAGCACAGGTCTTCGAGTTTGAAGTCCGGGTCGTCGGGGCATGACTCCCACCTCACAGCCCTTAAACCTTTGTCTGTGAGATCCGCGATGGCTTCTCTCCAGCCGATAAAAGTGCCTCGGCCCTCGGAGAAATCCAAGGGCTCAGGTAAGGGCTCCTCCCGCTCAGCTTCCTCCTCTAAAGCTGACTCCTGGGAGTTGAGCAAGGCCTCCGGGTCTTCTGGCGGCAGGGCTTCCTCTTCATCGCCAAAACACAAGGTCTCAGACCGATGGCAGCCTCCGGCTTCTGACCGGCATTCAGCCGAGAAGACCTTGAGCCATAAGACCAACCGTTGTCCGTCTCACGACCAGGAACGATGCCTGTCAGTCCCCAAGGAGAAGCGGATGCTGGACTCTCGTCCGCCCACCACTTCCTCGGCCTCGATCCCGGCGAAGGTTACTCCGTTGCCAGTCATAGTTTAGCCGACGCCGGTCCTGTCCTGGACGCCCGACGTCAGCTTGGACACCTTTTCTCCACGGTCGCCGTCCGCCTACGCAGCGGTGGTGCTTTCGCCACCCGACATTCCCCTTTGGCGATGTCAGTCGACAAGGGGTTGGACCTAACGCCGCCACCCCCACCCCACCTCCGGACGGGCGGGCCAAACGCCGCACGGGCATGGGCGCCCTCAGCCTACACCTGACTTTCCAAAATGACACCTTTCACAGGTTAAGGAGCTTTTTTGGGGTTCCTGATCCAGTCAAACCAGCGGGTGGGGGGGACGACGTGCCTCCTAAGAAGCACGACAAAAAATCTGAGGGACTGGTCCAGCAGTTCTTCATGTTCCCCCTCTCCTCCTCTGGACAAGAGGCCTAAAGGGAAGAGACACAGTCCCTCGCCCTCTTCTCTTACCACGTCCTACGTAGATTCGGACTCTTCCGTCTACTCTGAGCCAGACCTAGGGGACACGGAGGGATTCCCCAAATCCCCTCCAGATGACCCCAGCTTTCTGGCGGTAATGAGGCACATCCAAGCCAACATGGGTTGGGACACAGAGGCCCTGGACCCTGAGTGATTGCGGCTGGCTAAATACCTCCGCCATAAAGACCCAAAGCCGGTGGTCATCCCTCCCATGGTCAACACCTTTGCTGATGTCACACATGTGACCTGGAAGTGCCCTCATTCCTCCTCCGCTGTGCCGAAGAAGGCTTACCGACTCTGCTGGGCGCCAGCGGAGCAATCCTTTTTAGCTGAACCACCCGCTGCAGACTCCATGCGTGATTTCGGCAGCTCATGATTGTTCAGAGGCCCAAACATCTGATCACCCAGCCGCCTGATAGAGAATCAAAGCAGCTGGATTCCATGGGCCGTAAGGTGTACTCTGCTGCTGCCTGCAGTATGGAGAGTCTCAACTTCCTGACACACATGGTCCAATTCCAGAATGCCCTCTGGGAACAAGGATTGGACATACTGCAGAGCTTGCCCGATTGTCCTCAGCGGACTGAGCTTGCCAAATTGCTGCAGACCGGCTCAGACATGGGTACTAACGTTCTGAGGTGGGCCTACGACTCTGCGGACACCTCCTCCAGGGCGGCTGCCACTGGTATCTGTCTCCATTGTCATGCTTGGCTTAGGGTGTCAGGGTTCGATCCAGTTGTTCAAACCAATCTTCTGGATGCTCCCTGTAAGGGCTCTGTGTTCTTCAGCGAGGACACAGGCGAATCATCACCAGGCTGCAGGACTCCAAAAGGCTATCCGCTCTGTGCAGTCCATGCCACCGAAGCGAACGGCTGACGCAAAGCCTGCGTTTTTGTGGCTGTGGGGGACACCAGTCTCAGCAACCTTGTTTTCAGCAGCAGGCTCAACGAGGAGGCTTTGGTCGTAGTGGCGGAGCCAGAGGCTCCTCTGCCTCCACCTCTAGACTACCTAAGGCAGCCGCTGCAGCTCTCCCTCCCCCACCCAATGTCCGACTATTCAGACGACCCTTCTCCTTTGGTATCTCCACCAGAGGAGCTGGTCGGAAGCTGCTTTTCGCTCTACGTGGATGTGTGGGCTCAGATGACCTTCCACCATTGGGTACTGGAACTTGTGGAGTTCGGGCACTCAAAGTTCATATCCTTTCGTCCGGACAGACCACCAGCCCCATCCCGATAGCCAAGGAAACACAGAGCCCTGATCAGACAGGAGATATTCTCCCTTCTGGACAAAAGAGCCATCAAGCCGATTCCACCGGCAGAGTCAGGACAGGGGTTCTTTTCTCACTTCTTCCTAGTTCCGAAGAAGTCGGGAGACCTCAGACCCATTCTGGACCTCGGCGATCTAAATCAATGGGTCTCCTACACGAGATTCCGGATGGTTTCTCTACCCACTCTCCTCCCTCTCATTTCAGCAGGAGACTGGCTAGCATCTCTAGACATGCAAGACGCCTACTTGCATATCCACATTCTCAGAAGCCATCGGAGATTCCTCGTGTTCAGGTTTGAAAACTAGGCCTACCAGTTCAGAGTCCTCCCTTTCGGTCTTTCCTTGGCTCCTAGGGTCTTCACCAAGTGCTTGGCGGTTGTGGCCCCAGCACTTTGAAGACAGGGCCACTTCGTGTTTCCTTACCTGGACGACTGGCTCTTCCTGGCCCACTCCAGGCTTCGCCTGTTGGAGACGCTCAGGGATTCCATTTCTCTGTTCCAGAGTCTGGATTCACCATCAACAGGGACAAGTCTCGCCTGTCCCTTCTCAGATCCTCAATTTATAGGAGCTTCTTTGGATACCACTCGAGGAAGGTTTTTCTTCCTCAGACAGAGCGGGTGGCATTTTAACGCCTCAGGTCGCCTGACCTGCAGGTGCTGGCTCACCTCATTCTCAGATTGCTGGGACACATGGCGCGACCATAGTGTCTGTTCCTCAGGCTCGTCTCCATCAGTGGTCCCTGAGGGTCCAGTGGGACCAGATGTCAGACGATCTGGACACCTTGGTCAGAATATCAGAGTCAATCCGTCAGGACTTTCGTTGGTGGATGTCGTCCGACAATCTACTGAAGGGCATACAGTTTCAGTTGGCATCGTCCCAGTCTCTAACAACGGACGCATCGTCCCAGGGATGAGGTGCACATTTGGGGACCCACCGTAACCAGGGCTCCTGGTCTCCCCTGGAAGCTAACCTGCACATCAATGTCCTGGAAATGAGAGCTGTGCTATATGCTGTACAAGCCTTGGTATCGGTCCCATCTCCGGGCCACCTTCTTGTACAGACAACACTTCGGTGATGTTTTACGTAAACAAACAAGGCGGCACGCATTCCTACCCCCTTTGCAGGGAAGCAATGCGGGTCTGGGATTGGGCCCTGGAACACCAGCTGTTTCTGACAGTAGTTCACATTCCCGGGCTTCAGAACCTGTTGGCAGACACGCTCAGCAGGACAAGAGCACAAGCTCACGAGTGGGCATTGCATCAAGACGTTGCAGATCGCATTTTCCACCTGTGGGGGACACCAGAGGTGGACCTTTTCGCATCTCAGTTCAACTCAACACTGCCCAGTTTTTGCTCACTAGGTTCAGAGCCTGGAGCTTTCTGGCAAGACGCGTTGTCCCTTTGCTGGAGTGGGAGGTTCCTTTATGCCTTCCCTCCCTTCCTTCTTCAGAAAGTCCTCCTCAAGGCTCAGTCGGAACCTTCCACCGTTCTTCTGATTGCTCCGCTGTGGCCTTGCCAGATTTGGTTTCCCTTACTGCAGTGTCTTGCAGCAGTCTCCAGTACCTCTTCCTCTATCCTAGCATCTTTTGACGCAGGACAACGGGTCTTTGTTACACCCGAATCTGCGTTCTCTTCACCTGCATTCCTGGCTCCTCAGGACCTAGCCAATGTCCAGTTCGGGGGTGTTTGACCAGGTTGCCCAAGTGTTGGTCGAGGCTAGGAAACCTGCCACCAGGTTCCATTTACGCTATGAAGTGGAAACGTTTTTGCATTTGGGCCATAGCTAAGCAGGTGGATGAGTTGGTCTGTCTGGTTAACATGGTCCTAGAATACTTGCTCCTTCTCTTCGAGAAAGGCCTTAGCTATTCCTCCATCAAGGTACACCTGGCTGCCATCTAAGCTTACCACTTGCTTGTGTCGGGTAAGATGGTGGCTCAGATGGAGGTCTCCAAAGCTTTGCTGCACAGCATTTTACATATCAGACCTCCCATCAGGGACCCTGTTCCCCCTTGGGATCTCCTGTTCATCCTTTAGAAGCTCTCTCTTCCCTCTTTCGAACCGGTGATGAGTGCCGAGCTCAGTTTCCTTTCCTGGAAAATGCTGCTTTTGGTAGCTGTCACTTCGGCGCAGCGCATTTCAGAACTTGAAGCCCTTGTGTGTAGGGAACCCTGCTTGGTCTTTCACAAGGACAGGGTTGATTTGCGCACAGATCTGAAGTTTTTGCCGGAAGTGGTTTCGGAGCTCACTTTAAACCAGTCTGTTCAGCTTCCGGTTTATTACCCGGAGCATTCCAATAGGGGAGAGGCCCTTCCCCACTCCTTGGACATCCTCGGGGCCCTCAGATGTTACTTGGCTAGAACCGAGGAGGTCAGGAAGTCTGATCAGCTTTTCGTGTCCTTTGCCAAACGGTCCGCAGGTCGCCCGGTCACCAAATGGACGCTATCACGTTCGTTGCTCCATTGCATCTCCTATTGTTACGAGAAGCACAACAGGTCGACTTCGGGGCTGATTAAAGCCCATTCTACTAGGGCTATCGCTACTTCCTTCGCAGTGCTGAAGAGAGTTCCGACGGCAGACATTTGCGCTGCCACCACCTGGAGTTCTGTACATACCTTTGTCAGGCACTATAGCCTAGACATTATTTCCAGACGCAGAGCAGGGTTCGGCCTTGCGGTGCTGCAAGGCCTGGTTTCCTGACGGTTCTCCCCTTCATGGCTGTTTTTCCTGTTCTACCCCCTCCCAAAGGGGTTGTTATAAGTTTATACTGCTTAGACCTTGGTCCTCAGTGTTGAACCGCTGCAAGAGCTTCTCCTCAAAGTAAGATGGTACTGATTACGTGGAACTCACGCAACAGTAGATCTTGACTAGGTAGCGGCAGGTATCCCACCCTCCTTCCTTCGAGGGATCAGGTCCTATTCAGGTTGGCATCATTTCCTCTTTGAGGGGTTGTCTGTTGACAGTCAGTTACCGTTCTGGCCTGCTGTTTTTTTGCCTGACCGGGGGGGGCAGGGCGTTCAAGAACTGGAGCACATGGGGAGCTCCTCCCTTATATAGGGCGACGGCGGGGGGTTCTTCCCACGTCGGTACTCTACAGAAAAAGTTGCTGGAACCGCCGCCAGGTGGGGTCAGTCCTCAATGTTGAACCTGCTGCAAGAGCTTCTGTCGAAGATCTACTGTTACGGTAAGTTCTTGCGTAACTGTACTTTAATTGCATTGTTTGTTACCGTAAATGACAGGCTTTTACCGGGCCAGGTTAAAGGCCATTCTACCTGGGGTGTAGCTGCTTCGTTTGCATCTTTCAGAAATGTCCGTTGCTGACATTTGTGCAGCGACCACTTGGGGTTCTGTCCACACTTTCATCTGGCATTACAATCTGGACATTGCCTCTAGATGCAGGGGAGGTTTTGGGCTGGCTGTCTTTCAGGGCCTGCTCTCTTGAGAGCTTTACTCTGACCTCTACCTCCTCCCAGCTGACCGGGGTCAGTCCTTTTACTGCTTGGGTCTCAGTCCTTCTGGTGTAACTTGCTGCAAGAGCCCCCTTGAAGTGAGATAGTACAGTTGCGTAAGAACTTCACGTAACAGTAGATCTTTGAGAGGAGCTCATACAGCAGGTGCTGTTTTCCCTCTCTCCATCCTTTTTGTTTCCTTGGTTTCAGAGGTACACCTCAGTTCTCCATTTACTGTGCTTGCCGGGGGGTCTCTGGTGGGAGAACTGAGGTGGTGCTGGGGGACCGCCCCTTTCATAATATAGGCAGATGTCTTTGGGGGGGGGGGGGCAGTCCGACGTCAGGGGGCAGTCCCCCACTGTAGACTAACTGGAAGTTTTCCATGGGGTCCTGGCGCCTGCCGGCTTTAGTCCTTATGGATAACCTGCTATAAGATCTCCTCTCAAAGAGCTATTGTTACGGTAAGGTCTTGCATAACTGTACTTTCCCTTGATTCAGGGTCCTACTTCATCAGGACTCGGGGTCTCCATAGTTAGAAGAGTTGCACATGAGAAGAGATGTTAAGTGATGGTTTTCTGCTGTGATTGTGGCTACTTTGTCTACAAAGTCCCCTACATTTACAGCAGGATCTGGTAAGTGTTTTCCTCCTAGGTTACAGAAAGAGATGTCGAACTCGCTAAAGCTCTGGTGCCAGAGTTTATCTTCACTCTGGAGTAGACAAGGCCTTGGCTGCCAGAGCTGTTCGTGGACAGATATCAGTTATATGATCAGCCCAGGATCCTTTGGATGGTGCCACCCCAGGCACCTATACAGAAGTTATAGATACTGGCGAGCAGTTGGCTGCTCTACACCTCCCTTTTCTCAGTTTTCTTCTAGGGATCTAACTATAGCAAGACAGTCTTTCTAACCTTTTCCAAGGATATCCTCCTTTTCAAGGTGTGATTTCCATAGCTGTGCCCAGTGAGTCGAGTTAGTGAGCTAAAGGATGTTCTTCTGGCAGAGGGCTTTGTCTTAGCCTACACTACATTAAAAAGTATTTATCAGTTATTTTTCCATTTCTTCCCTGTGTATCCTCGGTAAAATTTCATGGGAAGCCAGTAGTAGAACTTCTTTCTTTTCTGTCCACATTTGGCTATCTGAAAGGGAAAAAATCTGCGTAACTTGGATCCTCACAGAGTGGTAAGAACCTTAATTCAGAGCCTGTGGAACTCCATCACACAGACAGTCATTTTGCTGTCTTTGGGGCATCAAGTAGAAGCAGAACAGCTTCTAGGGTCACCTTGGCAGGGGTGTATACCAAAGGCATATGAGGTGTCAAATGTTGAATCCACCAGCTTGATCAGAGCACTTTTCGCCATTATTTATGACAAACAGTGGGGTTAATATGGCAGGAGCCTCCACACCAGAACTTTGTAGGGAGGCCACTGTTTCCTCCCTGCACGTTTTCACAAACATTACAAGCTTGACACATGAAGCTGGCTAGTCCAGGGATTGGATGTAAGCTGATGAAGTTATCAAAGGTAACTACAAAGTGTTTTTCCCTGCACGGTCTTAACATGGGCCCACATTGTCCCCTTCCCAGACTGCTGGATGGGTACTGCTGTTTAGAACCCATGTGTAAAGATTACTCAGTGACAACTAACCATTGACAACGTGGAGGGACACAAAAAAGAAGAAATTCAGTCAACAGTTTCTTCTGTTTGCTTCAACGTTGTCAATGGGACCACACCTGAAATGCAGTTATTAATCTCCTGGAACACATTTTCTGTTTGTATTTCTGTAAAGGATTGCATAATGTCAGAAACTTATAACAATTAGTTTGTCTATTATTGACCACTAAAAGGCAAGTGGGCAGTCCTTTGCTTGTTGTCTGTAGGACCATTTAAATTACTTTTCTTAGAGGAAAAATTGAGGTGCTCTCTACTTACTACTTTGAATGAGATACAAGACAGACCTATCATTAGAACACCTCAATCAGACAACACCTCCATGCAAAATTATGGAGGGAAAAGGGTGACCCCACTTTTGGCAAGGTAAAACGAGCATTTTTACTTTTGTTCTGTGGAAATATTGAAGACAAGTAGGTGTAAGGGAGAGTTCCGTGTAACTAGTATTTTCTGCTTTGCAGTATATGTTGACTGGGGAACTTGGAGTCTCAGTACACAGACGTCAAGATTTTGAGTTGCTAGGCACAGCTTTAAAGCTATAGCTGTATCACTGACCCCTAGTTGAGGTGCATATATACCCATGTATACAGATTAACCATTGACCGTGTTGGAGCTAGCAGAAAAAGAAATGACAGTAAGTCTGATTGAATTTCTTCTCCTCCTCTTCCACCCAGTTGTACAGATGCAGCCTGCCAGTCAGTAAATAGCCTGTCATATTGCTCTGCCTCAACACCTTCCCTCTCATACAGAGACCACCATATCCACCACTGCTCCCTCAGAGGTTGCCAAGAAGGAGGGAAGGATGGACTATGGTGGGCTCGGGGAGGGTGAGGGAGGCAGGGTGGAGGCACATTCCCCAGCCGGTGTCTCTTCACAACTCGTATGCTATCCTGGTAGAGCATGGAGATTGCGCAGCATCTCCGGAAGTGAACACCATGGGGGTTGAGGGGGTCATCCAGGATGGAACCCTGAGGGCAGATGCAAGGAGAACACACAGGAGGAGGAGGAAGCAAATCCTGATTGGGGACTCCATTGTCCAGGGGATTGAGCTGGGGTCAAGCAGCAGTGGTGAGAGGGAGACAATGTGCCTACCTGGAGGCACAGTTCGGAAGGAGGGCAAGCGAATCCTTTGGATTGCAAGGGTGTTAGCAAGGAGGGGAGAGCTGGACGTCATTATTCACTTGGGGACTAAAGACCTGACTAGAGAGGGATTAGATGAAGGAGGAATACAGGAAGAGTTCAAGGAGCTGGGGAGGAGTCTTGGGCAAGTAGCACACTCTGTGACCTTCTCGGAGATGCTACCTGTCCACGGCAAGGGGGAAGGGGGGGCATCCACATCATTGAATTTAATAAATGGCCGAAGAAATGGGCGGAGAGGTGGGGTATGGCTTCATTGGGGACTGGAACCTCACCTGGAGGGATGAAGGACTATATATTCTCCAGATGGCCTGCCTCTATCTGGGGGGGGGGGTGTTAAAGGTACCCTCTCTGAGACATTTAAGTGCATCATTAGTGATCATTTAAACTTGCCAAAGGGGGTGACGGACAGTCAAGGGGATTATCATAGCCCCCCAAACAGGACATAACTGAAAAGCAGTGAGGACCCAATAACTAGTATAACATCTAACCATAAAACTACCATGGTTACAGTGGGGGAGAGAACAGAAGGTATATCACTAATGTGGCGCAGGGCAAAGACCAATAAACAAGGAACATTAATGGGGTACATAGAGTGGAAGATCATGTGCATAAATGCCTGCAGTCTGGGGAAAAAAAATCCCAGACCTAATGGCACTGATGGCAGACACAAACCTGGACATTGTGGCTATTACAGAGACATGGTACACAGGGAACCATGACTGGAATGCAACCATACCAGAGTATACACTTTTTTAGAAAGGATATGGAGGGGAAGAGGAGAGATGGGGTTGCTGTAGGAAGGGATTAAAGCCACAGAGGCTCAGGGAAGAAGCAGAGGCATTGTGGGTCAGTCTGGAGACGGGGAACAAAATAGCCATCCGTGCTGGAGTAGTTTACAGGCCTCCCGCACAGGGGGAGGATATAGATCTAGTATTAGTGGAGGCCATCCATAATATGGCAGCCAAGGGGTGGGGGGGAGTATTACTAATGGGTGACTTCAGCATGCTGGATGCAGACTGGAATACCCAGACTGTGAGTACAAGAAGAAGCAGGGACTTCATGTCTGCCATTTATGGGGAAAACCTAAGGCAGCTTGTGGTTGAGCCCACCAGGGAGGGGGCTGTACTGGACTTAGTGCTGAAAAACGGGTACAGAATCATGGATGTTGAGGTGGGCAGTCCCATTGGTACTAGTGACCACAGAACTATGTGGTTTAGAGTCCACATGTTGGCAGAAGAAAACCATACAAAGATTAAGGTTCTAGATTTCCGGAAGGCCAGCTTCGTGGAGATGGGGGAACAGCTCAAAACTGCCCTGGCAGCAGAAGGTACAGGGGGAGGGGTAGAACAGTGGATTAGACTCGAGAGGTCCATAGCAGGAGTGACAAGTCAATGTGTCAGACTGCTTAGTAGCCTAGAAAGTGCAAGACCTTTGACTCTGTGCCCCACAAAAGGTTGATCAGGAAGTTGGTGGATCTTGGAGTTGGGGAAAAGATGGTCAGATGGGTAGAAAACTGGCTGAGGGACATAACCCAGAGGGTGGTGGTGGGTGGAGAGTTATTTGGCACCAGAGAGGCAACCAGTGGGGTCCCACAGGGCTCTGTGCTGGGGCCGGTGTTGTTCAGTGTCTTCGTCAATGACATTAGGGATGGCATTGAAGGCAAAATGTGCCTATTCACAGATGACACCAAGCTCTCTGGGAGAGTGGACACAGCTGAAGAGGGATAAGGGACCTACAGGAAGATCTGGAAAAGCTGGGGAGGTGGTCCAGGATCTGACAGCTTGGCTTCAATGCCAAAAAAATGCAAAGTTATGCATATTGGAGCCAAGAATCCCAGGACAGAGTATTACCTGGGTGGAGTCAGAGTATCTACATCAGAGAAAAAGGACCTGGCATTGATGATCACTAGTGACCTGAAGCACTCCACGCAGTGGAAGAAAGCAGCAGCAAAGGCAAACAAGATGCTGGGATGCATAGCTAGGGGGTTCAGTAGTAGGAGAGAGGAGGTTATACTACCCTTGTACAGGTCACTGGTGAGGTCAAGATCTAGAGAGATGGAGCTCAGTACTGGTGCCCACACCTCAAAAAGGACATTAACCTGCTGGAGAAGGTACAGAGGAGGGCTACAAAGATGATAGCCGGTCAGCAGGGGAAGGCATACGAGGAGAGGCTGAGGGCACTGAACATGTACTCCCTGGAAGACAGAAGAGCGAGAGAGGGGACATAATTGGGATATTCAAGTACTTGAAAGGGATAAATAAGTTTGATAAGGAGAGTCTCTTTAAGCTGAGTGGCAGCCATATCACAAGGGGGTACAGTCTTAAGCTGGAGGGTGGAGGTTTAGGAGGGAGGTCAGGAAGCACTTCTTCACAGAGAGGGTGGTGGACACTTGGAATGTGCTGCCGAAAGAGGTCATCTCGTTGAAGACAGTGGGCATCTTTAAGAGAGGCTGGGAAAGGCATGGGGGAAGGTAAGAATCACAGGTAGGGAGGATGGGAGGAGTGGGGAGGGAGGACAGGGACATTGGCTCCAGCTGTGGACCCTGCAATACAAGCAGATTTGATGGACCAAATGGCCTCCTTCTGCTGGCTTCTTTGTTTGTTGGTATGTAAAAAAGTAAGGCATTCAGGAAATACAAAGAGACACAGAAAGAGGACCGTGGAATATCTGGAGAAACAGAGAAGCTGGGAAAGCTGTCAGAGGGGCTAAGACAAGAACGGAGGAAGGAATAGCACAGACTATTAAGAAGGGAGACAAGATCTTCCATGTTATTAGCGAGAGGAAGAAGACCAGAAATGGTATTGTTAGGCTGAAAAGAAGGGGGATGGTGGGTGGAGGATGACCTTGAAAAAGCTGAGATACTGAAAAAGTATTTTTGCTCAGTATTTACCAAGGAAGAGGCAGGGAAGGGACCAAAACTCACGAGGAAAGGTTTACGGGGGAGAGGTGGACACCAGCCCATTTATGGTGGATAGTCTTGGAGGAACTAGGGAAAGTAAAGACAGACAAGGCAATGGGGCCAGATGGGATTCATCCTAGAGTTATGAAGGAACTCGGAAGTCCTAGCAGGACCACTGATGACCCTGTTCAAGTCGGTCACTAGAGACGGGGGAGGTACCTGGGCACTGGAGGAGGGCAGAGGTGGTGGTCCTGCACAAGAGTGGAAGTAGGGAGGAGTGAAGCAATTAGAGACCTGTAAGGCTGACCTCAGTGGTGGAGAAGCTGATTCAGTCCCTGCTTAAGGAGAGGGTAGTGAAGTTCCCGGAGTCAAGCAGTGCAAAAGACCCAAGGCAGCATGGATTTCCTGAGGGAAGGTCCTGTCAGACTAATCTTATCGATTTTCTTTGACTGGGTGAGCAGGGTGTTGGATCAGGGACATGCGGTGGATGTGGCCTACCTGGAGTTCAGCAAGGCCTTTGACACTGTTCCGCATAGAAGGTTGCTTAACAAATTGGGGAATCTGAGTCTGGGCTCTAAAGTGGTAAAATGGGTTGGAAACCGGCTAAAAGGCAGGGCCCTGAGGGTGGTAGTAAATGGCATAAAATCCAAAGGGGGAGGTGACCAGCGGGTTGCCACAGGGGTCGGTTCTGGGTCCAGTCCTATTCAGTGTCTTAATAAGTGGCATTGCAGAGGGACTGGAGGGAAAAGTATGCCTGTTTGCAGATGACACCAAGATCTGCAACAGAGTCGAGACACAAGAGGGGGTAGATAAAATGAGAAATGACCTAAGACTACTTGAGGAATGGTCAAGGGTTTTGCAGTTGGGTTTCAACACTAAAGTGCAAGATTATGCACCTGGGACACAGAAACCCAAGCGAGGAGTACAGGATTGGGGGGGGGGGGGGTTTCTAGCCACCACAAGTCTGGAGAGGGAGAGACATCTGGGAGTTATCATATCCGATGACCTGAAGTTGTCCAAACAATGCGAAAAAGCAGTGGGGAAAGCCAGCAGAATGCTGGGGTGCATAGAATGGAGCATAACCAGTAGGAGGATGGAAGTGGTGATGCCACTGTATATATCACTGGTGAGGTCTTATCTGGAATACTGTGTCCAGTTCTGGAGACCGTATCTCAGGAAGGACATAGACAGAATGGAAGCAGTCCAGAGAAGAGCAACAACGATACATGCACTGCACCACAAGCCTTATGAGGAAAGACTCCAGGAACGTAACATCTGTTCACTGGAAGAGAGAAGGGATATGATGGAGACTTTCAAATACCTTAGAGGAGTAAACAGGATACAGGAGGGGAGCATATTTCAGAGAAGAAAGTGTACAAGGACAAGGGGGCATAACATGAGGTTGGAGGGAGGGAGGCTTAGGGGGAATGCTAGGAAGTATTTTTTCTCAGAGAGGGTGGTGGATCTTTGGAACAGCCTGCCAGCGGAGGTGGTGGAAGCGAAAACAGTACAGGGATTCAAAAGTGCATGGGATAAGCCTAAAGGCACCCTGCTGTGTAGCTGAGCAGGGGAACGGCAGTCCAGATAAGGGTAGGGATTGCCAAACCAAATAGGGAAATAGGCAGACTAGGTGGACTGGTTGGTCCTTGTCTGCCATCATATTCTATGTTTTTATGTAACTATTGCAAGAATAGCCCTTATTATAAATTTATGAAATTACGCAATTCTTTATTTGAAGTATGTCCTTTGTAACTTGTATGGGACCTTATTGAAAATGAATCTGTGGTTCAATTTTTATCCTTGTTCATATTTTTTGATATGAATAAAAATTCTGCTGCTACTAGTTAATTTTAATTTGTTTGATCATATAGGTCATTACAATTTTACAAAAAAAAGAACATCTAATACATAGAATAAAACTAGCCATAAAAGCAATACATACACCAAGCAATCGGGTATGTACATCCCTGAAGTATGAGGACCGGTAACTATTTTTTTCCAACAAAGGTTAAAACAGTTCCCCATGAAACTGCCCTCAGTATCCACATGTTCCGACCACAGTTATAATTGTAATACATCCTTACATGTCACAATGTTCCTAGTCTATATAAACCTCATGGAAAAAAAAAATGGAAATCATCTTGCATAGTATAATTAATTTGGGTCCTAAAAATTAAAAACGTAGTAAGCTTTCAAATTCTATTATGCAAAATCTCCTTTTTTTTTATATAGATTTATCCCAAAAAGCATAGTCTATGTCTTGATAGGGTCGTCACATTAATCCTTGTCAGATAGCACCATTTGTCAAGGTCCATTAAGGTCATCGAGGACCATGCCGTCCCCCTTATATATTGTCTAAAATATTTATTTAAGAACATTAGGCTATATTAAACATAAGCAATAAACAAATGTACAAACATTTAAGAGCACAAAGTCATCACTGAGAGAAGGACTTAAACACAGCGTATAAAAATTAGTTGAGTAGCCGGCCCATCAGCGCAGCGGTTGGATTTCCGTCTGCGACACCGGTGACCCGGGTTCGGTAGCGGACCCAGGTTTCTGGAGGGCCGGCCAGGGGGAGAAGGTTGGAGCGTCCGACAGCTCGCCTTTTCCAGGGGTTAAGGAGGGGAACACGGCCCGTCGGGTGCCGACTCCTGGCAGAGGCCGGTGGTACAGCAGCACCTTTGGCGCCCTGGGTTTGACTGTCCTCGGATATAGGTCAGAGGTTTAAAAAGCTCCAGGGCAGATGCAGGGGGAAGATGTTGTGGATGTCTGCGCTTGCACCTGACATCAGGGCAGTCGCAGTGTCCACAAGAAAATGGGAAAATGCCCTCTGGAGTCGGGACGGTGGAGTGCCGAGCCGGGTCCTGATCTGCCTCCGCCTGCCCAGCTGTCTCGGGGAGCCTGATGAGACTTGAAGGTTCGGTTGGCTCACCCGACCCTGCGCTGGGGCAAACCGCAGCAAGATGGGGACCCTGAGCAGTCAGGTAAGGTGGTGGTAGGGACAGGCTTAATTGGCACCTCCTGACGATGTGACCCGTGGGGGGATAAACTGCAATTGGGGAAAAAAAAAATTAAATTAGTAAAACAGCCTCACTTAAGTTGAGTCCAGTGCTTTAACCAGTTATCAGGGAACAAGCAACTTCGCTAATTTAAAATTAAATAAGGTCTTCCTCAGTACTGGTTGGGGGCTGATTACTTGATGTCTTAATCATATTAATACCAGTCAGTTCATAGGTTCTTTGTATTGTCCAGGATTTGAACATTAAAATACCTTTGAAATTTTTTGTTCTGCAAACTGGGAATGTCCACTCTTACAAGGAAATACTAAGTACATGAGCCCTTTTAACAGTGTTCAAGGCATTACATTTTACAATGAAGTAGGAAAATGTACAGCACCAATGGATCAAAATGTATTCATAGATCCCAGCAATATTAGCAATATTTTTATTTTCCAAGGTTATCACCTAGGCCTCAAGCATTTGCAAGCATGAGGTCCATTAGGTATGGAAAGTAGTATTTCTAATCCAGTAGCCATAGAGCAGTTATAAATCTGATGTAGAAAATATAGTGGCAACTCCTATAATGGGGTCAAGCAAGCTCTCCCACTTACGTTTAAACATTTAGGAGCCACAAGACGAGCATCTCATAGGGAACGTTATCCAAATTTCGAACCAGTGAATTACCAGCACTCCAGCAGGCAGTAGAAGCCTACTGTCCAGTGTCCCAGTGGCTTTATACCACGAAAACCCATCCAGATGATAAAAACAAAAAGGCTCCTTATATCTTACCATCAGCGGTGTTTGTAAATATGGACTACCTTTAGGCACAGGCCAGACCGGACTCCTCTGGCCATTAGAACAGCGTCCTGGGGGGGACCCATCATATCACTTTCCCCAAAACGAGCTCACAGTTCAAAAGCCTCTCTCCAACAACCATTAGCTGAGCAACTGGAATCAGGGTCCTAAACTCTGTTCCTTGCTCACTATTCACCATGCTGACAAGTATCTAGGGAGACGAAAAACAGTATCACTCTGCTGAGCGCAGTAACTTTTAACTTAATTTGGATAGTAAAACTACCCTCCTTTCCCCCAGGCAACAGCAGCATACCTGTTCTAAGAAAAAAGTGAGCATATTAGCATAGAGACCTGCTCTTCTCTTCAGTCGGCCGTCATTGTTCTCTGCTTCCATCGGCCCTCTGAGCCGCAGGTCCACAGTAAGATTTCTCTACTCGGGGACTGGAGCCATCCTACGCCAAGCTGCAAGCCTGCTGGTAAGAAGCCACGGGTCTAAAGCAATACCATCAGTGCAGTTTGTCCCAAGCTGACAGCAGTTCCCAGTCGTGGAGGAGCCATAAAAACTCTAAAGAAACTTAATGCTAGAAACTATAAACTAAATTGACATGAGTTTCATTCATGAAATTCAGGCAGGTGTAAACAAAAACTATAAACTAAATCTCAAACCGCCACAGCAAATGTGGAGCAGCATTGCGGCCATCTTGCTGCTCTGACCCCCAACCTGTACCCAGATCGGTTGTCAGCCGGGGTTGTGTCAGTGAGCACCTGTGGACAGTGGCTACTACTAAGGCAGACTCTTGTCAGCACCCATTCCTGTGGTGTTAAAGGGACCCTGCATGGCCTTTAGACTTCAAAAATGACACTAAGGTCTGTAAAATGCTTGTATCCCACTTCTGCTAGGGGCAGTGGTCGGGGCTCTTTTTGTCTGTACCGTTATCAAGGCCATGGCAAAGGAGGTGCCCCCACCCCAGGTTCTTTTCCCTTTGGTACCCACGCAAAAGCACCTAAAGGAATCTGTGCTGGTGGCCCTGCCACCGCCGGTTCTGCCTGACGCTTTTCCGTCTCTTCCCCCACCTCAACTGTTACCTCCAGAGGTGAGTTTGTGGGTAACCAGATATCCCTGCATCTGAAACAGTGGCCGGAATCACTGTGGATGAGTTGGTTCTGGAGATGATTGCAAGGGGGCATGCTCTGGAGCCATTCCAAATTCCTCCAGATCATCCTCTGCTTCCTTCCTTTCAAAATGGTATCCTTGCAAGCTCTGATTCCCTTTCTGCAAATGGGGGACTGGCTCTGTTCTCTGGACTAGAGATTTGCAAAGTCTGCGAAATTCGCTCTGCGATTGAATTCACGGACTATGCAGTGCTCAATTTCACGGTCATGGCATAAATTTCATGCTGTCTGGCAAAAATGTGCAAATTTTGCCACAAAATTTGCACAGTTCGCGTGTGGCACATTTCCGTGGGTTGACCAGAATTCCACAAATTTTCGGCGCTTCGTGAGAAATTTGCAGACAATGTTTTACTTCGCAGCATCTCTGCTCTGGACATGGAGACATACTTTCATGTAAAGATCAGGAAATCCCACAGATAGTACTTCTGCTTTATGTCAGAGGGAGAACACCGTCAGTTCAAAGTATTGCCATTTGGCTTGTCTTTTACACCATGGGTCTTTACCAAATGCTTGACAGTAGTTGTACCAGCTTTCTACAGGGAAGGCCTGCCCATTTTTCCCTTATGTGGGCGATTGGCTTCTGAAGGCCAGCTCCAAGGAAGCTCTGCTACACACCCTGTCTCAGGCACATAAGTTATTCAACTTGGAGGTCACAGTGAATGTAACTAAATCGGTGTTGACTCTGTGGAAAAAAAAAAAAAAAACTGCAATAAATAATGGCGGTCTGGGACACAGAGAGTGGATGTGCTTTCCAGCTGCAGGACAGGGAAGACATTTTGGTTGCTCAGGCACACTTAGTATACAGGTACCACTATGTCGCTGCAAGAAAAATGTTTTCTGGGTCTCTTGGCTGCAGCCATAGTGACTGTCACTGGCACATCTTCATATGGGGATGTCTTAGTGGACACTCAAGGTCCTGTGCAGTCAGTTAGCTGAGCTGGGCCAAATGGTTTTTGTCATTTCTCGTCTTCTCAGAGTGTTATGGTGGAAGAATTGACGCAACCTACTGAATGGCATTCCATTCCTTGTACCAGCTCCTGTACAGATCCTCACCAATGATGCCTCTGGCTCTGGCAGGGGTGCTCGTCTTGGCCCTTACCAGGCATAGGGGTCATGGATCAAAGTGGAGGCCAAGCTGCATATGACCTGGAAATGCAGGCTGTTCTGTACAGGTTCAGGTTTTTCAGAATCATCTCCACCCCAGTCCTGTGCTAATTCAGACACTGACAGTATCTGTGTGATTCATTACGTCAACAAACATAGGAAGGCAGTGAGGGCTAGATACTGGGCTCTGTCTTGTGGCCTTCAGCTAGTGACCCTGTTTCTACGTGATCTCCAAAATGTCTTGGCAGACAGGTTAAGTAGCTATAAGTTGATGGTTCACAAACAGGAACTGTTGTCCTGTGTGGTAAATGACCTCTTCAGAAGAGGGGGTCATCCAGAGCTGAACCTTTTGTCCCTACACAATGCAAAACTGACACATTTCTGTTTGCTTACTCCAGGGTCTGTAACTTTTGGCGATAAGCGTTGTACCTCTCATGGAAAGGGAAATTCCTGTACGCCTTCCCACCCCCATTCCTCTAACAGAGAGGGTTCTGCTCACTCTGACAGTGGAGAGTACCACTCTCATCCTCATTGCTCCATTCTGGCCTCGTCAGAGATGTCTGTCCCCTTATCTCTGTGTCTGGGTACATTGTCATAGGACAAGGGATTGCTGGTCTATCCAGACTTGAGACATAGAATGTGACAACAGATCGTGGCCGCTGGGCCCACCCAGTCTGCCCATTTTTGTTAATCTTCATTTTTTGCTGTAGACCCTACTTGATCTATGGCACTGAGCCCTGAAGTCCTTGTATCTGCATGCACAGTTCCAGAAGACATTGTACTTTTCGGGGTATCCTCTAAGATAGCTGATGTCCTGATTGCGACTGGGAAGCCTTCTGTCAGACATGCTTATTCCCTGAAATGGAAGTGTTTCACTTTGTGGGCTACTTCATGAAATAAGGACCCTTTTACATGTCCTGTGAATGCTATATTGGAATACTTGCTTTCCTTGTCTAACTCTGGCCTGCAGTATTCCTCGCTTAAGGTGCATTTGGCCTCTGTATCAGCCTTCTGTGCCCCTGTTGATGGTTGTATGGTTGCCCAATTAGAGGTGTCTCGTACGTTTCTGAGAGGTAGTCTTCATATGAATCCTCCCATCTGTAATCCAGTCTCGCCTTTGGACTTGAATTTCATTCCTGAATTATAGACTGCTTCTTTTTGAGCCTGACACGAGTTGTCTCATGAAAAATGTTTTTAGTTGCGATTACCTCTGCTTGAAGGCTTTCCAAGCTTCGAGCTCTACTGTTTCAGCTTTCTTATCTGATTTTTCACAGTGTCTTCTTGCGTACAAATCCCAGTTTTCTACCAGAGATGGTATCTGAATGTACACTGAATTAAACAATGCAATTTCCTCTCTATTATCCTGAGCATGCCAACCAGGCTTTATACTTTGGATGTACATAGAATACTAAGATACTGTATTGCTCGCACCAAGGACAGCCCTTTCAGCTTTTTGTTTCGTTCGCTTCTGGGAAAGTGTGCTCCTGTATCTAAACAATGCCTATGCAAATGACTGGCGCATTGTATTATGTTCTGTTATTGGAAGTATGGTAAGGAACTTCCTGGTGGTGTTCATGGTCACTCCATAAGTGATACGGCCACTTCTGTTTTATTTCAAAAATGTCCTGGCTAGTGACATATGTACTGCAGCCGCACTGAGCACTGTTCATACTTTTCACTAAACATTACAATCTGGACACCGTGTCTCATAGCTATGCTGGCTTTGGGCTTGCTTTACTGAAAGGCCTTCTGTCTTGATTACATATCGAACAGTGTCATCCTCCCAGTTTACTTTGTACTGTTTGGGAATCGTTCCAGTGGTGTGGCCTAATGGAGGATATTTCCCCGAAGATGGTAGCGTAAGAACTTTCCGTAACAGTAGATCTTCAAGAGAATCTCCTCCATTAGGCCATTCCATACCCTTCCTTCTTTCCCATATTTTTTCCCCTTCCGTATTTTCACTTACTAGTTCATTGCGGCAGGTAAGGCGGCTGCATCTGTCCTGTCGCACCGCGGCCATCTCGCTTCTCCGGCTGTCTCTCCTAGACTGGGCGGGCTGCCAGTGCATGCAGGGAGAGCTTCATGAAACCCAACCTCCATTTTTCCTCTGGTTTCTCCCCTGAGGCATGGCATACATGCAATGCGGTGCAAGCACACTCCTCTGAGGAAGCGCTCCAAGCATGCTGTATGCCCACCTTTTCCCTAGTTAAGAGACTCACCCATGCCACCACCTGACTTCCACCAGGTGGCAGTCGAACAGCAAGTCACGAGAACCCCCTTCCACGAGGGAAGAAAGCTGTCCTGTGGATGCTTAGTCTTCCTCCCCAGCAGAGTCCCTGAACGATCAGAGTCTGTTCCCGAACCCGGGTCGCCGGTGTAGCAGCAGGAGGCACTGATGCTTCAGCCTGCTGACCCACTGGGTCATCAGTGAGGGTCATATCAGATGTGCCTAAAACCTACTCCATGCATCCTGTCTCCAGCCCCATGTCTCTCCTCGTTTGCCTGGTGCTTGTCTCATCTCCTGATTCCCCATGGTTGGCGGCCCTCTGAGGCTTATCTCAGGCAGGAAACTGAGGAGTGATGGGGCCGCTGTGTTTTTATATATCTAGAGATGCTGCACATCATTGTGGGAGGCCCCTGACTAGCAAAGGTTTCCAAGTGGTCCTAATGCTGGTGGCTTATAATTCTAAAGGTGTGGTCTAATGGAGGTGATTCTCGCGAAGATCTACTGTTATGGTAAGTTCTTGCATAACCATTCTTCTGTGACTTTCATTAATCCTTCCTGATCCAGTTGTCTGTCGAACAGCAGCATGTGTTGTCCAGGGCAGCAAAGTGATAACCTGGAATGCTGGCTATGTAATTTGCCAACCCCTGACATGATCTTGCATTGATTTCACACACCCACACAGTAATTTGGATATACATTGAAACCTAGAATTTTAAGGGCAGGAAAAGACCATAAGTAGTAGTAAATAAATCAAGTTTATTTACAGAGTGCCCATTTCCTGGGGCTCAGGGTTGCGGTCTGTACATAGTTCAGGGCAGTTCATCACAAAAAAGTTAAAAAAATGTATATATATAATCCAGACTAAAATACAAATTAAAATAGATTGGATAAACAAATAGTAATAAAATATTAATAAAATACATTCTGAAGAACAGCCAGTGTATCAGGTGCCATTGCCTGTAGTCCAAAGGCCTTCTTGAATAGGTGTGATTTCAGGCCCCTCTTAAAAGCCTCTGGTGAGGGGGTGTCCCTCAAGGATATTGGAAGAGTTCCACAGGGCTGGGCCGGCTACTTCAAAGGCCCTGTCACCAGACAATTTCAAAAAGCTGTTCGGCCTCTTTATTTGTATTTTCAGTTTGGGCTTCTTGTAGGGGATCTCTTTTTAACTAAAACCGCAGTCGCAAACTGAACACTATTGAGCCAAACACAAGGTGCCCAGCAGGTGTCAAAGAGCCGATTGTACCCACTTGACAAGAAATCTACCCACATTTAGCAGGTGGTCTGGTGCCCGTTTCGAAGCATGCAGTCACCGATATATTGAATATAAAATATTTTGTATGTACACACAATTTGCAGGATATATACAGTAATACAAAACAAAAGAAGCTGGTACTCATGTGGCAAACAAACCAGTCTACAATCACCAAGTTAGTGCATAAAGATTCAGTGTTGTGATATCATGGGTAAGATATTCTCCTCCATGATATCTGAACATTAAATAAAGTACCTCTGCACTAACTCAGTGATTTTAGACTCTTATGTTTGCTGCCCACACAGGTGTCCAGTATACTGCTCAACATTAAAAATCGTAGCACTGGCCTTCAAAAATCATAGCAAAGGGCCAGACTGTGTAGCACTTTCTTATTTTAAACAATATTATGTCTACAGATAGTGGGACCCATTTAGTTGGTGAAAGTGAATGTTTCTATCAACTTAGTTCAATGATATAATAGTTTGTGTCCAGAAATGGCTCTAACATTGAGGAACGTCAGTAAACCTGTGAGGAGCACGGGTAAATTTGAGTGTGAAAATCATAGCGCTATGCAGTATGCGGAATTCATAGCTGTTGAGAGGTATGGTGTCCAGCTTCTTTTTTTTTTGTATCCAAGTACATATGCTGAGAGCACCGTGTTGAGGGTTCTGGGGCCACCTCGTTTTTCCAAGATATAAAGTAACTAAAGTAATGGGGAACACACATACTAGGAAATTCATCTAACATTTTTTTTGCAGTGGGACCTGTCAAAGTAGGATTACATAACCCAACTTAAGTCTAAAATAGTAAGCTGTAATTTCTTCAGTTATTGACTCCTTCATTATTCTCATATTTTATTGGATTCACTGACATTCAAATTTTGGTTTATCCTTGGACCTTTCCTGTTCTTTTTCTTCCATGGCTAATTTTCTTCACTGCATCTCTTGCCTCTTGCTTTTCTCTTATAATGAAAGGAAGAAGGGGAGATTGTCCATACTATAATGTTCCAGTGCTAATACATTAATAAATGTTATACATAAGGGGAAAAATGTTAATTCAGCAAATGTCTCATTTGTTGTATATGTTTTTAATGGTGATGCACTTTAGATTCTTTATGTATTTTATATGGTACAGAATGTTAACTTATATTAAGTCTATTGTCTATTTCAATGAAACTTTTGACACACTAGGAAATTGGAACTAATCAGGTTGAAGCATAGAAGTACAGAATAGAAAAACTCTAAACCAACTAAAATTCCAGGTCTTACCCTAAGATCTTAGAAGTCTCTGCACACAATAAACAATCCACTCAGAATGCCCTTCCCAATAGCACACATGTGACCCCAGTCGAGTCTGTCTGTGCTGGGACGAGAGAGTTTAAACTCCTTTTGCTCACTGTTTAAAAGCACATATGACAAGAGCTACCAGGATGCAGTTCCCTCCTCCCTCTGCAGAGGACGTTCTCCTTAGAAGCCTGTTCCCATAGGTTCTGGATAAACTGGCTTTAAAAGTAGCCATGCTCACTGTGAATTGGATAATGGCTGCAGTCACTACCTTACCAGTCCCCTTTGTAAGTATTGGCTACAGCCACCGTAGGGGTGTCTTTGTCTAACCAGACTTCCACAAACTTCGTCTCTGACATTTTTAACCATACAGCAACACTTCAGTGGCCGTGCCTTAGGTGCCTTAGTATAGGTGCTGTAAAATGTAACCACAATTCCTGTCACAACAGGATGTCCTCACCCTGCAATTTCTGTGTACCATAATTGGAGACGCAAGAAATAAACATAAGTGACATTAGGATACAGTCAGCTGTATAACTCGAGGGTAACAGCACTAAGAGCCCACACCCAAGTGTGGAGTTGGTCCCAGCTCTAACATGCATGTCAAGCTATTGAATCTCCCACTGCTGCAGCCGTTCGCTGATGTCAGCTGCAGGGCATTCTGGGATTTAGTTGCAGAAAATGTTGGCTTATAAGTTAACATAATCTCTGATACAGGCTAAGGTAATTTGCACATGAAGTGCAAATTGGGACCATCTCCACACTTAGGTGTGGGGGGCTCTTAGTGTTGACTGTTCCCTTTTTAATAACATTTTCTTTCCTGGTATTTGAAGGTGTGTGTGTTTAGCACAACTTGTGGAGGGTCATACTGCTTACGTCTGTTTATTTGGCTTTCCTTTTCATATGCATTTTATCCCTGACTACTGCTGTCATCCCGGGGGTATGCCCCTTACGTCCTTCCATCCTCCCAGCGTGTGAGCCATGCCCTTCAGCCTTGGACGTATGGTGTGCCTCTTCAGAAAGTGCAAACTCCTTGGCCCTCCCTGCAGGGGTCGCTGTAATGCCTTCTCAGGCAATGTGAGAAGGCAGTAAGGAGGGCTGGGGTGATACTGGGAGGCATAGGGAGAGGCATCACCAATAGAAAACAAGAAGTTGTCATTCCTCTGCACAGACAGTTGGTGAGGCCCGATCTGGAGTACTGGATGCCGTTCTAGGGACCCCATCTCTGCAAGGACATAGGATGGAGGCAGTCCAGAGAAGGGCAACTACAGTGGGGCAGGGTCTGCACCAGAAACCATACGAAGAGAGACTAAAGAAGCTTAATATGTATACCCTCGAAGAAAGGGGGGGGCATGATAGAAACTTTCAAGTACCTCAAGGGAGTCGAAGTCCAAGAAGGGTAGCTCTTTCAGAAAGAGATGTGCAAGAACAAGGGGCACAATTTGAAGATAGAGGGGGGACAGTTCAGGGGGCAACGCGAGGAAGTATTTTTTCACAGAAAGGGTGGTGGACGCATGGAATGGCCTTACTGAGGAGGTTGTGGGGTCAAAAAACTGGGGAAATTCAAGAATGCATGGGACAGACATAAGGCAGTTATAGTGGGGGTAGGAAGTAGACTGTTGGCTAACTAGGCTCTGCAGCTTATCCAATAGGTAGGGAAATGGGCAGACTGGGTGGGCCAAGCAGTCCTTATCTGCCGTCAAAGTCTGTGTTTCTAATGCCTGAACCCGTTGAGCCAGCCCTCCCCAGCTGAGGTGCACTGCTTTCTAGTATCTACCTGCAGCCTGTTTTGCCTTCCACTGTGGCGACCAAAGTCTGCTCCCAAACTCTGGTCCCCTTTCTGGCAGTGCGTCATGCTGCCACTTGGCCATGAGGTGGTGGCCCCCCTCTTTAAATTTTTGCTTCAGTGCAGAGGCTTGATGGACATATAAAAATATTTTCTGGGTCAATAAATCTTTCTGGTTACTTACTTTAATTTTGCCTTTTTTTTTATGTCGCAAGGACTGGTAAAACTGGATCGCCCTCGGATTCATGTGGATTTTCCGGTGGTCCTTTGTGAGGTCTGAGCGTGAGAGACTGCAGAAAGGGATTGTTGCCACATGCCATCCGGTCATTGAAGTTCTTCAGTGGTTGAGTTTAAACACTGCCCTGACGCAAAAGACTCTAAGTGCACAAGGAAGAATATTTTACTGTGAACAAAAACAAACTTGCTGCCCTCAGTCCCCAATCACTTGGGGATGGGGCACTGCCGAACTGAGAAACTGTGAAAAGACTAATGTGATGTTTCCAGTATAGACCCGTGTCCCGTGGTGGGGCACCAAAGCACTACGGGAGATAGCTGCTGAATAGCTTACTATCTGTTTTTGAGCAAGCCTATTTGTGGTATTGCATTCTAAAGGTTAATCCTGTACATGGCCGAGATATTTGAAAGACTTGTGAATTTTTCAATGGACAGTTTAAATGTGGAACAGGAGAGAATGCTTATACAGTAATAAGACTTTGTTTTATTAAATTATCCCACCATCCCACAACCCCACTCCAAAAGTGAGCCAGAGTTCCTTCAAGTGAGTGAGATTGTTTCCCTTTGTCATAATTTCCTAGACTTTACAGTACCTTCACCACCTGATAATGTCTGCTTATATGTGCAGAATTATGTCCCAAGTATGACCCAGTTTACAGCTTGATACTGAGACGGGGGTGGGGGTGGCAGTGACTGCAGGGACATGTCCTGCTTCACAAGGCTTCCTTGCTACCTGTTTGAACAAACATCATAAGGTATTCGCTGTTGGGAAGCCTACTACTGTTTAAGAAAGTGTATTTTGGGGGCAGGGGGTGGCAAAAAAACATCCTTCCAGGGAGTTAAATTTACTTAGTACAACATTGCCACCTTGTTTTTCCGTAGTACAACTCTTGGTATGTTTGCTTATGATGAGGTTGTCGCCATCACCAGTTAGTAGTAGATGAGTCGCTTGATATGAACACTGGCATGTTCCTTTTAATTTTAGCTGAATTTCTTATCTGTAACATGGAGAGCTTCCTCCCCACTCCCAGTAGCATTGACATGTAGTTTGGGATAACTGCCCATGAAAGGAGGCATGGTGTTTGGTCCACTGGTTGAGTACAGGCCTAGGAAGCAAAAGACCTAGGTTCAAATCTCTCCCCACCCAGCGATTCACTGTTTGGCCCTGAGCAAGTTACTTTACCTCCTGTGCTGTTGCCATCACAGCTGTACAGTGGGGTAGAAACAGGACCCCACTGAGAATAAGATCTCCCAGTTGGGTTCTCCTGAGTAAATAAACTGTAAAATAAAATAAACACAAACTGACCATATTGAAAGTAGTCTGTTTCGAGTTTGGCCATGTCTGCTTAGATGCTCCAAAATGAGCAGTGGCATCCACAAACATGCCGAAATCAGTCTTGCCTTCCAAGTTTACTTTGAGTAAGTAATAACAGCATGGGGCTACTCCTGTCCAGCCAGTCTGACCTGCCCAACACCTTGTTGCCCACTCGCCTGGTCATATGTTGCAGAGGGGGGCAGTCTACCTGGGCACCAAGCCTCTGGGGAATAATATCTTTGCTTTGCACTAGTCAGTGGGCAGAAATAATCTGGACTAGTTTAGTAATATCAGACTCTGCTTTCTGTACACAATACAACAAAACTAGGATGAAAAAAAAATAATTTGATAAACAGCAGGCCTGACTAGCCACATTCTACCAAAGGCAGTCCACGAGACTATACGGAAAGACATAATACTCCAATACTGTCTCATTTGAACTGCACATGTACAGCATACCTGGCTCTCCTTGTGTACCCCCAGAAAGCTGGAAAATCAAAGAAGGAATTGCAGCTATAAGAAGGCAGAGGTCCTTGTTTTGGTGTGCGCAAGTGGGAGACTGTAGAGGTCCTTGTTCCAGTATGCGCTGGTGAGAGATCTGCAGAGGTCCTTGGTTCAGCATGCCCCTGTGGGAGACCTGCAGAGGTCCTTTTTTTGGTCTGCCTTAGTGGGATACTTGCAGAGGTCCTTGGTTTGGCATAACCCACAGAGATTCTTGGTTTGGCTGCCCTTGATAGACCTGTGGAGGTCATTGCAAGCCACTCACCGAGACCACCAAACCAGATGTCCTTGATTTGGTGGACCTCGTTGAGAGACATCCAGAGATCCTTTGTTTTGTAGCCCTGTCAGGTGACCTGCAGAGGTCCTTGGTTTGGTGGCCCCCAGTGGGAGACCTGCTTTTGTAGCAGTGCTTTCACTGTTCTGAAAAATCAGCTTTTATAGTCTCCCGCCCCTCACCCCGAGTAGCATAAGTGAGAACTGAAGGAAGTCATACCTGGAGAAAATTGTGAGGAGGCACACAGTTAAAAACTGAATCAATGGAGGTCACTCAATTGACACTTTTGTTTTACAGCCCTTTAGTACAAATGAATAAATATTGGATGTGACTTTGAGGCACATGTTCAGTGCTATGAGTTTGTCAGTTCCACTTCCTGTGACTTAGAAGTGTATACTGGCTCAGTGGAACCAGGCAACTCGTCCCCTCTCTGAAAAGCTGCTTTATTTGCAGGTTCAGGAAGCTACCGAACAATGCAGCTTAATTTCTCCTTTCAGCACTAAGGGGAAATTCTCTGAGCTGTGACCTACAGTGTTTGTGCAACCTGCTATTACACAGAGGCATTTTGCAGGTCATTATACTTAAAAGGGAACCCAGCTGTACAATTATGTATAGTGTACTCTACCATTTTTTGCCTTCCTCCCAACCCAAATGTCTATCAGGCTTTGCCGCGCACCCCTCCCCCGCCCAATCATGGCCCTGCTCCCTGATCTGTGGTATGGAAACAGTTTACTGTTCTCTAGCATAATAGAGTAGAAAATGGGCAGACCTGGTGTTCCTCCCACATTTATAATGTCGCTCAGAAATACCTTGTTAAATGAGACATGTCGCTCAGAAATACCTTGTTAAATGAGACATCATGCATTTTTGTACTCTTGGACTGCTACTGAAGGACTTTTTTTTTTTTTTTTGAACAGAGCGTTTTCTCCTCGATATGCTAGTCTTTCATAGGATATACCCTGTTCCCAGGGATATGCCTTGTTTAGGACTGAAACCCCCATCTCCACACAGGTCCAGCACTCCTCCGACTACCCCCATTTCTTCCCCTCTGGGGCTCCGGTGGGGGCTGTCTCACCCCCCTCATCGGCAGTGGGGAGTAGTATTCAGTACCGTTAGAGACACTAGGGCCCAGGAGACACCAGGAGCCCTGACCATCATATAGACTGGCAGATTTTCTTCCTTTAGTTTCCTCCCTCCTCTGCTGACGTGAATGTAGCCTGTTTGGTAGCCTCACACATGCACAGCATGTCCCTGCAGCAGGAGCAAGCTTTCTGGCCCAGGTGCAGAGATCCCTGTGGTGGAGGAACTCAACAGCAGCTGTCCCAGACTAATCTGCCTCCTGATGCAGTGACTTGAGTTTGCTTCTGGACCCAGGTCACCTGCTCGGCATTGCAGAGTGCTGCTTCTGGATCAGTGGAGGTAGAACATATTATTTAACTGTGTATAAGCAAGACTCATAAATGAAGCCAGAAAAAAAAGAAACTAGCAACAGTGCTCTGTAAATGTGCTGCCACTTGGCAGGAGACCAGAGTTTATGAGCGAGTCCAGGAATCTAGCACGGGGTCTGGTTAGGGGCCTGAGGTGGTGTGCTCTACACCCCGAGAGGGAAGTTGCAGGCCCCCAGTGCACCTCCTGTCAGCTAAGCAGTGAGCAACATCAGTGCTAGTTACTTTAGCCTGCCCTCCTAGCCAGAGGCTAGACTGTAGCCGTGGTGACCTCAACTGTCAGGGTGAACAACAGAAGAGAACACTGGTCTGTATGGCTGGAGTCTTTGTTTAGCCTCTTCTGCTGGGCGATTACTCTGTTTAGCACTTGGGGGCCTTGTCTCAGGATGCCTAAAGAGCAAGGGGTCTGCTTTCTTGCACATGCAGTTTATTCAGGCCATATTTACCATTGAATGTATTTAAGTTTCGAAAATCTTAAGTCCTCTCTCGCAGGGTTTACAATACATTTTGCCAACTTACCCTTGACATTGATACTAAGAACTTTAATTTGGCATTTCATATCTGTATATGGTTTTATCCTCCTTGGCAACCCCGGTCCATCTTTAGCAACCACCCAGCCCCTTCACTATCTGCCTTTTTCCAGGTATGTGGGGGTGCAGTGTGGGGCCCTGAGAATACTGAGGTATGTCCGCTGGTAATGCCAGATATTTTCTCCTGCTGCTCCCATGATCCTCCCACGTGGCACTTGGCAGTGCTGCGGCAGGCCTCATGTGCATGCAATGTCAGAAGAGCAAGCCCCTTCCCAGCCCACCACAGGGGTTACGCGGCATCGGAACTGTGCACCAGACATAATTGCCACCTGGCAGCCCCACCCTAGCTCCCACCAGGGCCTCTTGGCCAGCTCCCAATCCCAGGTTGCCAGGGCTAAGTCATCGTGTGCGCCTTTTTAATTTGGAATGCTGACCTCATGGTACACTTGTGTTTGGCAGCATAGTGCTTTCCTTTTCATGGATGGGCATGCCACAGATGCAGCTGTTGAGGTCAGCTGCTGACAATCAGATATTTTTGAAAGCACACTGAAGGAACTACAACTCGCTGTAAGTGTATTTAAAAAAAATTCAATAATGGGAACAAGACGGTTATAAAAAAAAAAAAAATTAAAATTAATGCAACTGTTGTAAATGCATGGATTTCAACTTTTTCTTTCAGTAGAAATCTCTTTAATTAACAAAGGGTGGAGTAGGGCCTTGTTGCGTGTGTTCTGTTGCTCAATCAGAGATCCTCGGAAGCCTTTGATTCCTAGTAGATGCCTCAGAAAGAGCTAGTGTATGGCCTGGAAACAACAGTAACTTTAAAAGTAGTCCATTGTCACTACTTTAGTGAAGTGTTTTTTTCTGTTTTATTAATTAGAAGATTTTCTGACAGTACTAGATGCAATATGTAGAACAGCACTCTGTCCTGGAGACTGACATAATATTCCTTCCAGTACATCAGCATTGTGATCTCACTGACTGTGACCCATGTCACCTGTCAGGCAGTAGGGCTTGTGATGCAACAATGAACCAGGCAGTACTCCAGTGGTGGCAGGTAAGTGTAATTTACTCACCAATTTTGAAAAATGTCGAGTGCTTTAAATCTGGAAAAATCTGCTGTTGAATCACCACAGTGTTATGAAGCACTATTCCATAGGGCATTGAGCATTTCCAAGTGTTGGGATCAATATAGGTACTCGTTAAAAAATGTTCTAAATGATATTTCTTAAAATAAGGGGAGTAAAATAGGCCATTACCTTATCTAGAGCATTGGACTGCGGTCACATGCTGATAGTTTAGTGGGAGGAATAGAACTAGATATTCGTCAAGGCTATCTCCTTCATTGGGCTACACCTTAGGAAATGTAAGTAGTCAGCATCAAGATCACTTGAAAACTTTTGCCAGCTGGAGGTTGCCCAGGGACGGAGACTCATTTGCTCCTCAGTTCTTTCTCCCACCATCGATTACTCATCGGATCTGTAGAGAAACAATGATGTTGTCTGCAACTTTATTTTCTACTACTGTAACTAATCAACATCCTTTTATGCTGTTGTTGAAAGAACCTTTATTTAGGTTTTGTATCTGTGACTGTAAGATCTACAGGGATGGTGCTTACATGGTTTCTTTGCTGTCTGGGCTTGTTCCACAATATTAGGGCCTGCAGAATCATTCAACCAGGCCACATGGAGATGCCAGAAGAAGGCTCTGGGGGGGAAACAGCCTTTTTTGTTGTCAAGGCCACGGAAGCTGCCATCAAGGCCGCGGGTTCCAAGCCAGCTTCTCCCTCTCGACCTCTTCTGGGAAGGGACCTCCCCGGTAGTCTGTGACACTGTTGCAGTCGACGAGGACAAAGACAAGGATAAGTCATTGTGAACATCCTCCTCTTCTGGTCTTCACTGCAAAGATTAAGCTCCTGCTTAACCAGTGAGGTTGATGTCTCCATTAAATGTGCAAGTCCTACAGCCCCCCCTCCCCCCAGACAGTTGGAAATTCTGGCTGTCTGTACCTGCTATGGAAGATGTGCAGCCCCCATCGTTGGGTTGCACCCGTTTGATGTTGATAATCCTGGGGCTCTTGTAGGGTGTCATTGACTCCCATCATCTTCTTAGAGAATCTCTTTCATCAGGCCACACTTACGGGACATAGAGCCGCCAGGCTGTAGGATCACACACAAACTTTTACAAGCAGTTCAGTAGGGGCTACCCATGAAGATGTCACATGTCGCACTTCCATATTTATTAAGTTTTGTTAACCGAGTAAGCCCACTGGGCCCCGAAGGTCCCTTTTTCATGGGCGACCTGGAGTTGCATATAATTTTGCACACACAGGCAGGTAATACAGTGTAGGACATTTTGTATAGGATTACAAAGACAGTATACAGTTTTAGTGGAATAGGGCAGGATGTAAGTGTGGGTAGCCCCTTCCCTCAGTTCTTTTCCTGCCGTCGATCAGTGCTTGTCTGACTACAGTGGAAACGTCACTGCTTCGGCTGCATTTTTCTCTTCTTTTTGGTAATGAAAAAATGCTCAGTTCTTTGTATTTTCATCTCTGGCATGTCACTGAAAGAGCTGGTGACATGCGCCTGCAATGGGAAGACAGGAACTTGCCTTCAGAGCCATGGGTGGCCTCTTCCACACTAACTAGCCCATCAGTTACTGAGGGAATAGCAAGCTCCAGCCCAAGGACTCAGGCAGGGAAGGTTCTTCCGGGTGTACTGCAGGTTGCCATCTTCCTCCAGGACAAGTTTCTCTTAGGCAGTTGCCTGCCTTTGGTGTCGACATTCCCCCTTTCCGACCGCCAAATGGAACATAATGGTCTGGGAGGACACCTTCTCCTAGATACCAACATCCTTATACCGTCAATGGTGGTACGTCTGCCTCTCCTGTCAACTGTATCTCAGTCAGATGGTGACTTCAGGGACACACATGCCTCTCCTGTCGTTGGTACCTCTGTCATATAGCAACATTGATGACACATCTGCCTTTCCTATTGACTATTTTGCTACAGCTGTTAACCTTTCTCATTGACGGTGGCATCTTTGCCTCCCTGTCGCTGTCTTTATGCCAATCCGCTGCATTGACAGTGGTGCCCTTGGCCGCCTCTGTTGACATGTGCTGCTACCAGGGCTCTTACATCGACAGTGGCGCTGCTGCATCCTTAGTAGATGTTCTAGTGCATTTGTTGACAGGGCACCTCTAACACATGCCCTGTCAACATACCCAGGTGTTCCTAACAATGATACAGATGCCAATATTAAGGAGCTACTCTAGCCCAGCAGGGATCGGCTTGGACACCTTTTTACCTCTTCCTCTGATAACGCAGACTAAGAGGTACCTGGTGTATGGCCTCATGGCGATGCTTTCTGGGTTATTTCATCAGCTCATTCCTAAGCATCGACAGCCCCTATAGGCTAATTTCTTTCAATCTGTTGACCACATCAACATCCAGAACTGCCACATAGGGGAATAACCAGGAGGGAGTCTGGCAGTGCTCTTCTGAATCAGTATGCTTACAGGGAGAGAGGACCTCATAGGTTACAACTGCCCCCCGGTCCCACTTTTGACACTACCACTGCAGCCATCAACAGGCTGCTAGTGGGCTTGCCTCACAGGGAATGGTCATTATCAGGGTATGACCCTCACTTACCATTATCTCTTCCTGCTGTGGTTTACAGGGGTGGGTGCCACCTTTACTGTCTGCCATAGTCCTCCCTTTTTCACTTGCTGTTACACTTGGAAGGGTAGGTTGCAAATTGGTGTCAGCTATTCTCAGGTCATCAGAGCTGCCCCAGGACATAGTTTGACACTGCATAGAGGGGGCAGGATATTCAGGCAACAGAATAGTCACCTCTGATGTATCCGAGCCTGAGCATAATAAACCACTGGTCACTCTACCATCAGGACAGTGGATGCAGTTGGCTCAGCTCCTCCAGAAACTATGCCTTAGCAGGATCTTCTCCAGAACCCAACAGCTGCAGCTGATGTGGGTGGACAGATCTTACTTCGAGTGGGAGCTCTTGCAGCAGGCTATTACAATAAGGACTACGCCGCAGGCACTAGGACCCTCGATTGAAACTTCTGCCAGCAACGAGGCCACCCCAATGCCGGCCCGCGGCGTCGGTCTGGGTACAAGAAGGTGGATCCAGCTCCACCTCAGTTCTTCTACCGCAGCGTCCCGCATGTGAAGGAGGAACAACTTCTGCTCGCCAGTTGCAGCTAAATCTTCAAGAATTTGTTTTCAATCAAGACTTTGGAGCCTTTTTTTTTTTTTGACGGTTTTTGCCTTCAGATGCACCGACGTCAGTCCGCTGCCGGTCTGTTATTTTACCACTTCTTTAGACATTTTTTTCGTCTTTGTCCCATTACCGACGTCAGCCGTTGCCTGACGGTTTCTTGAGTTCGGATGTCTTCTCAGGCGTCGGTTTCTCCAGAGCACCTGAACAAGTGTGAGTGTGGGAGGCAGAGCCCAGCGCAGGACGGCCATCGATGGTGTTTTTTTTTTTTTTGCCTAGGCCCGGACCACAACACCGCCAACTGCTCAGATTGCCAGGCTTTTACCAGCAGGACCTGCATCCACCGCCTCAAGGCCCTAAAAGTCTACTTGCTGGAGCAGAAAATGGATCTGCACTCCTCGGAGGGGAAGCGAAAAGAAAAGCGCCATAGCAAAGACCGTAGTTGGTCCCGGCACTGGTCACGGTCCCGCTCGCATTCACGGTCCTCTCCGAAAAAGGCCCATCCCTCGGGTTCTGGAGAACACCCAAAATCTTCTCAGGCTAGGGCTGGCCCTTTGGGGGAGAAACCGGCTAAGCCGAAGGTGACACCGCTAATGGTCACCACTAAGCCCTTAGAGGTGCCTGCTTTGGCCCACCTCCTAAGGCACTGGCACTGCCTGCTAAAGGCACACCTCCAGAGCCCAAGGACTCTCCGGTGCCCCCCGGCGGCACCCCATCATCTGTACCAGCACCGAGGCCGGTCAAAGGGGCGAATGACACGGGAGTGGCCGCGGAAGAGCTGACGTCCCCGTCGCCCAAGTCCTCCTCCCTCCTGGGCACCCAGGAGGGCTTTCCTTTGCGCCCTGATGTCCCAGCGACTTCCTTCCTGAGGTGAGCGGCTGACATATTCACGAAGGATGAGCTCCAGGATCCGTTTTCCCTCTGGTGGGGGCAGATCCATTAGCGGTCCTCCCCATCGCCGGCCCAGACACCAGTACCGGACCCAGCAGAAAAACCACAGCCAGGAGGTGAGTCTTCCCCGAGGAAGTCGCCAGAGCACCCGCCTACACCTCCCTCCAGGGCGCGTTCCTGCACAGGGTCTGAGGACCACCGACGTCGCTCCAGGGACTCTGGTGACCGACGTCTGTCTAGGTCACGCTCTAGGAGCCCTTCTCACTCGAGGCGAGAATGCTTCCGTCGGTCCTCTGACCGATGTCTGTCTCTGCTCTGTCGCCGGTCCAGGGACCAGAGTCGGTCTTTGGGCCGACGTCGGTCCCCTAGTTACCGATGACAGCGAGAGCCTGGTCATAGGGAAGGGTCAGACTATTCAAAGTCGGATAGTTGATCCTCCTTGCCATCGTCTACCTCATCTTCTTCTCAGTTTGAAGCGCTCCCTGGGAGAGAAGGACCAGCCTCGCTCGCCTCCGGACGATCCTACATTTATGGACGTCATGAGGCACATCCAGGCCTCCAAGTGGGATATGGAGGACCTGGATCCGGAACGCCAGAGACTGGCTAAGGACCTGAGGCAAAAGGAGCCAAAAGCTCTTGTCATCCCTCCTTTGGTGGATACGTTCCAGGACCTCGCCAGAACCACCTGGATGCATCCAGCCTCAGTCCCGGCTGTTCCAAAAAAGTCGGACAAGCTGTATAAGGCCCCGAGGGCAGAGCCTTTTTTCGCTGATCACCCTCAGGCCTATTCCTCGGTGATCACGGCTGCCCATGACAAGTCCAGGCAGCCGAAGCATCTCAGCTCCCAGCCTCCCGACCCGGAGTCTCGCTGCTTGGACCAGGTGGGCAAAAAGGTATATGCTGCTTCCACCTGTTCCCTAAACTTTCTGACGCATATGGTGCAGTACCAGAATGCGCTCTGGGAGAGGGGACAAGAGCTAATGAAGACCCTTCCAGACTCTGCCCAGAAGAAGAGATCCTGGACCTCCTCCAATCGGGCTCAGACGTAGGCTCCCATGTCCTGAGAGCCTCGTATGATATGGCAGCCAGGGCAGCCGCTTCCGGGGTGTGCCTACGGCACCATGTCTGGTTGAGAGTCTCCGGCTTTCACCAGGATCTGCAGGCTGGTATCAAGAATCTGCCCTTCCAGGGTACCATGCTGTTCGGGCAGGAGACGGAGGCCTTGATCTCCCGTCTCCAGGAGTCTGGCAAGTCAGTCTGGTCGGTCCACCAGACATACCGCCTTTTCGCAAGTCCTAAGGTGGTCAAGGTCAAGCCCGTAGCAACCAACGGGCAGAGAGGAGGCTTTTGTAGGAGATCCGGCACCCAGCAGTCTGGTGAACCTCCCGCCCGTGGGCCCAAGTCCTCCCAGGCGCCTCTCCCCACTCTCGGCTCAGCCCAATGACTCCCTTCCGCGCCCCCCCCTTCCGCGAGAAGATCCAGGGGAGCCGGTTGGGGGCCACTTCTCCCTTCATTTCAAAGGGTGGAAGTCAGTAACTGCGGACCAATGGATCTTGGACTTCATCAGGAGTGGACTCAGGCTGGAGTTCAGAGTTTCCGCCGCACACTCCGCCAAAGCTCTCCCGTTATCCTCCTTCTCAAATCCCACTTATAGAAGGAGAGATCCACACCCTTTTGCAAAACAGGGCAATAGAGATGGTCTCCTTGCATCAGCGAGGACAGGTGTTTTATTCTCTCTTTTTTCTGGTCCCAAAAAAGACACTGGACCTTCGTCCCATTTTGGATCTCAGTCCTCTAAACCTCATTGAGTACAAAAGGTTCAGGATGGTAACCCTCCAAGCACTCCTTCCCTTGCTGCACCAGGGGGACTGGCTCTGCTGTCTCGACATGCAAGATGCATACATGCATATTGTGGTCTACCCTCCCCACCGGAAGTTTCTGAGGTTCCACTTCCAAGGGGAGCACTATCAGTTTCCAGTGCTTCCATTCAGCCTCTCTTCCACTTCACGAGTCTTCACCAAGTGCCTAGCAGTGGTGGCTGCGGCTCTTAGGCGCATGGGGCACTATGTGTTCCCCTACCTCGACGACTGGCTGCTTACGGCCCCGTCAAGAGTTGGCCTTCTACGTGCCCTCGAAGACACTTATACTCTGTTCCGAGGGCTGGGAATCACCCTGAACTTGAGTAAATCGTCCCCAGAGCCCAGTCAAAAGTTCGCCTTCATCAGAGCGATCCTGGATTCCGTTGAGGGCATGGCCTTCCTTCCCCAGGACAGGGGGATCGCCTACGAGAGATGGCAGAACGGATCTCCATAACTCCTCAAGTTCCAGCTCAGAACTTCCTCAGTTTACTGGGGCACATGGCGGCGGCCATCCCTGTCACTCCCTTGGCCTGCCTCCACATGAGGATCCCGCAAGGGATGCTCAGGGTGCAATGGGACCAAAGCCATGACTATCTAGACTCCCCAGTCAAGATCTCTGAGCCAGTCAGGAGAACTCTGCTTTGGTGGATGGACCCCAGGAATTTAGAGAAAGGGGTCAGCTTTCGTCCGGAGCCACCAGGTCAAACTCTGACGGCAGATGCATCGGACCTGGGGTGGGGGGCGTACCTGGGTGCTTGTCGAATGCAAGGGGTTTGGTCACCCGAGGAGCAGTCCCTTCACATCAATGTGCTGGAAATGCGAGCGGTTCTTTACGCCCTACAGGCTTTTCAGGAGGACCTGGTGCTGGACTGTCTTCTAGTTCAGACAGACAACATGGCGATCGTCTTCTACATCAGCAAGCAAGGGGGCAGTCATTCGTATCCCCTTTGCAGGGAGGCGATGAGAGTCTGGTACTGGGCGATGGAGCGGGGCATTCTGTTGTCCACAGTGCACGTTCCAGGCGTCCTCAATGATCTGGCCGACAGCCTCAGCAGGTCGCGTTCCAGAGCGCACGAGTGGGAGCTGCTACAGTCCGTAGCAGACCAGCTCTTCGACAGGTGGGGTCTTCCAGGGCTGGACCTCTTTGCGTCACCACGCAACGCCAAACTGCCAACGTTCTGCTCATGAGCATGTGCCTAAAGTTTTGTGGCAGAATCGTTATCTCTCTGGGGCAGGAGGTTTCTATGCCTTTCCGCCTCTTCCTCTCATTCAGAGAGTGCTGCTCAAGTTACAGGCAGAAGGGGCCCGAATGATCCTAGTGGCCTCCAAATGGCCTCGGCAGATTTGGTTCCCACTATCACAGTGGTTGTCAACGGAACCTCCAATTCCGCTGCCCATATGCTCGCAGTTACTGTCCCAGGAGCAAGGGTCGCTGGTCCACCCGGACCTTCGGTCCTTACACCTACATGCTTGGCTCCTTCAGACGTAGCTCAACATAGATACAGGGTTTCCCTGGAAGTGGCGCAGTCCTAGTTTCAGCAAGAAAGCCCTCTACCCGCTCCGCCTACGCTATGAAGTGGAAGCGTTTTTGTCTTTGGGCATCGCCGCAGTGTTTGGATCCCGTCACCTGCCTTGTGAACTCAGCTTTGCAGTATCTCCTCTCCTTGTACAAAAAGGTCTGAGTTATTCCTCTATCAAGGTGCACATGTGGGCAGTTTCCGCCTATCATGCTCTCGTGGGAGACCGAGCATTGGCGCAATTGGATGTTGCCCACACGTTTCTTAGGGGAATTCTGCGTATGAGGCCTCCCATTCGGGACCCTATCCCACCCTGGGACCTCCTTTTTGTGTTGGAGAAACTCACCCTCCCTCCTTTTGAACCAGCAGCGGATTGTGAGCTGCGTTACCTTTTTTGGAAGGTTTGTTTTTTGGTTGCTGTTACTTCAGCTCGAAGGGTTTCCGAGCTTCAGGCTCTGATGTGTAAAGAGCCCTATTTAGTGTTCCACAGGGAAAGGGTTTCCCTCAGAACGAATCCTAAGTTTCTTCCGAAAGTGGTCTCAGAGTTGACCCTCAACCAGTCGGTTGACCTTCCTGTTTATTTTCCTTCCCCATCCAATAAAGGGGGCTGTCCTCCACACATTGGATTTCCAGGACTTTGAGAGGTACTACCTCAAGAGGCACTCAGCACCGTCAATCGAGCAACTTTTTGTGGCCCTTGACCATTGCTTGGGTCAACGGTGACCAAGCAGACCATCTCTAAATGGATAGTTCGATGCATCTGTTTATTCACGAAACACAATAAACCCCTACCGGGCCGGTTGGGGGTCACTCCACCAGAGGAGTGTCGGCATCTTTCGCCGCCCTGTGAAATGTCTCCACAAAGGACATTTGTGCAGCCGCAACCTGGAACTTGGTGCATACTTTCGTCAAGCATTACAGCTTGGATATCGTCTCCGGACGCTGAGCTGGCTTCGGCCTAGCTGTGTTACAAGGGCTTCTGTCCTAAGGCCTCTGGAGTCAGCATATTCCATCTCCTGGGGTCGTCTACCTCTTTGGTGTGGGACTGCTTGGGACTCTGTCTTTATTGTAATAGCCTGCTGCAAGAGCTCCTCTCGAAGATCTACTGTTACGGTAAGTTCTTACGTAACTGTACTTTCTGTATAAAGCCTGTGACATCTCAGATGCTGCCAAGGCGCCTTCCCCTGGCTCCTGTCTTAAGAGACAGCTAATTCAGGGTGGCTGGTTTTGCTATGGGCAGGCAAAAGACCCTTCTCCATGCCCTCCACTCTAAAAAGGGATGGAGTAGAAGGGGTTCCAATTACAGGCCATCCTTCTAACCTATAGACCTTAAGTGGAGCCTGGAATCTTTTTTTTTATGTCCTATCCAGTTCGGGCATGGATAGAGGGTGTTTGTCTGGCCAGTGCCCCTGACTGTTCCACTGCCAGACAATATCCTTCAGGCCAGCAGTAGGGCACCTGTCATCATGTGACCAACCTGACCACCCATCCCTTTGGTTCCTTACCGTATAAGCGGGGAACGGTAGCAGCAGTACTTGATTCACTGGTGCTGATTCTAGCACCCTCGTTCACAAGGATGGTCGGATGGATATAGGACAAGATAGTGACACCAGAGGCCTGGGCCCTACCAGTCATAGGAGGAGGAGGACATGCTCTGGATATTTGTGTACCATCTCAAGACTGTCCACCAAACATTTTCCTCATTAGCTCCCAAAACAGCTGAGTAGTGCCTTGGGAAGACTTTTTTTTTTTTTATCTTGGTATAAGCAGTTTTGGTGCCCCTGTTCCATGGGAACAAGGGGACATAGGGATTGTTTTTTGAGATCCTAACCCTCAACATAAAGAGCACATCTGAGGATTATCTCAGTCCTTGGAGTCTGGACCTACCTTTTCTTTTCAAGCACATCAAGTCCAGAATACCCTGGCTGTTCAGGGTGTTCCTCTGGCCTTCTTTTCAGCCGATATGGGTTTCCTCCTGATACTTCATGGTGTCTGCTTACTCCAAGGTGCAGCTTTTATATATTCCTGCATGGACCAGCTACATATTCCATGTTCCAGCACTTATAGTCAGTATGCCTCTGGCGTGATAAGCCTTTGGCAGTGCTGTCGAGTCAGGGAGGCAATCTGGGACTTCATTTAAGACCCAACCTCCCCTAACTGAATGGGCTTACTGTCTAACACAGCCCAGTGCATTCCTTTCGCAGGTCTCTAGACCTTGTATAAATGGCCATGGTCCTGATATTCAGGACAGGGCTAGACCCATCTAAGGCCCTTTAGGTGATCCCTAACGGCACTGGGCACCCCTACATTTCAAAGCTCTGGAGTAGAGGGTTCTCACAGGCCTTTCTGCAGTAACCCTTTTCAGCAGGAAAGATGATTAGCTTCTTGGTACATGAGAGGGGTCCTTCAAACCCCCCACCCCAAACCTCTACCTGTGGATGTCCTTGAGGTCCTTTGTGGATCCAGATGAGCAATATTAATCTGCGGAGGGCCCTCGTTTTTCCTTCATGAAAGGAAATAATGAGAATCTGGAGTTTGCCTCTAGTTGATGACCCTGAACCAATCATAAGCACCATTCGAGAAGCTATCACAGGCCTAGTCACAAGTTAGGTAGGCCATGGTCCAGTAAGCATGACAGGACCTTGCTGACACCCATAGTGCAGACCTGTGTAGCAAATGGGACAGCATAGAATCAACTTTTTGGTATCACCTTTTACTGTAATAACAAAAACGAGAGGTATAATGGATTTTATTCATTCACTCCAGGACCTAGGGTTTGTCCTGACATGGCACATCATTCTTTTACTAGTAAGGGAGGTGCCTACATGCCTTTCCTTCTTTTCTTTTCAGGCAGAATGTGTCCCTTATGCTCTCAGTGGAGGGGGTAGCTCTGGCATCCACTGCTTCCCATGGAGCTGCATATACCTATGCCATAGACTGGTGAAACTGACTGTGGACCTACTCTCCTGTTCTCGTGCAAAGGCCTGTTCTCCCAAGAGTTCAATGCCATGGCCCATCAGGACCCCATCTGGAGTTATGGTCCTGCCTGGATTTTGAGAGCGTAGCCATGGATAGAGTCTCCTCCTGCCAAGTGCTCGTGGTGGGAGATAACAGGGAAGGTCTTCCATCAGTACCACCCCAGTCCGTAGTATCAGCTACTCTTCTCACAGGCAGACTTGTACTGTGCACCTGGGCCATTGCTCCAACTTTCTGTGGGCGTATTGCAGACTTTACAGTAACCCATTTAATAGGAGCCCTTATATCTAGCAGAGGCATTTGGTCTTAACGCCTCTAGTTTATCATACAGTCCTAACTGGAGACCTGAGTTGGTGACATTTACTTTGGCTGTCTTTGGAACCAGTGGTGACTAGTGGCCTACATTAAAAAACATTACCTTGGCTCTCTTTGAGTCGGTAATGTCTAGAAGAGTGTGCTTCTTTCTTGGGAAGAGACAGGGGTGTTACAGCTGCAGGCTGACATACTAACCTTCTTGTCACCTGCTACTCAAAGACTACAGGTCTTTGTGTATTCACCCTGAGTCTTTTTCCTGTTGAGGCCTAGAATACGCAGGTGTTTGGTATGCTGTATAACTGCCTTCAAGGAGTCCTCACAGCTTACTTTTCAGCCTGTTTGGGGGGAACAAGGCTCTTTATCTATGAATAGTGCCTGCCCTGAGGGCTGGTCATATGTGTTACTTCTAGTTACAAAGGGCATGGTGAGCAATTTCCTGCTTTGCTCGTGCCCATTTGCCTAGTGACTTGCAATCTCTAGTGCATGTTTTAACTTGTATCTGCTGCGGGGACATGCACAGATAACTGACACACTGTTCACAGTTTCACTGGGAAGTCAGTCTGGACATTGCCCTGTGAAACAGAAAGGGCTTGAGCCTGGCAGGTATTCAAGGCATTTTTCCATCAGCCTGTAGTCCTTCAACCATCCAGACTGCTACTGGCCAGAACTGCTTGGCACTCATCCCATAGGTGTGGCCTTATGAAAGAGATATCCTCTAAGAAGATGGAACGGTTATGTACTTATCGTAATAGATCTTCGAGAGGATCTCTCAAGGCCATGCCGACCCACCCTCCATGCCTCTAGGGATTTACAGCTTGGTACATGCTGTCTCCTTTTTCTGTGAAAGGCCATGGGATGTCTCAGTGTTGGGTTTTTGCTGCCTTTGTCGGACAAAACCATGCTTTTCCAACTGGTTCGCTGCACCAGGGACTCACAGTATTGTACTTCCTGCCTCCTCCTCTAAGAAGGCTTACCAGGTGTCTTCATCCTGGGTTTCCATGGCTCGGCAGAGTCATACCTTGCCATTCAGTTCCTTGAACAGAGGTTCCAGGGTACGACGGCATTCTGTCCGATGTCTTCATGCTGGTTACTCTGCCTCTCATGTTCAGCAGAGTTCCACACTGTCTCCTGATTCCCTGGGGAGAGATCCTCCGAGCATGATCCCCGGCGGGGAACTGAGGAGGGATGGGGCCACCCACGCGTATATATGGATGGGTGACTTAGGACGTTGTTATGGGCGGCCCTGGTGAACTACTTGCAGAAGTTTCTGTGTGGTCCTACACCCTGGCAGCTATATATCCCATAGGTGTGGCCTGACGAGATTCTCTCGAAGGTCTACTGTTAAGGTACGTATGTTGTAATTTTTCTTTATGCTGGCATAATTCTATGAACTATTCAGATGCCTTTTGCCATTGCTTCCACTGACGATAATTGCTGTCCTGTTGACTGGGCCTTTCCCGTCAGCACAGTTGTCTGATCTAGAAGTACACCTTTCATTCCTCCGCATGCCAGCTCCATCAGTTGACACCTTTCATTCCTCTGCATGCCAGCTCCATTAGTTGCCCCTGTCTTCATTCCAAATGAAGACAAGGTGGATTTTAATCCTGATCACCTTATCTCCTCAATATGGAGGAGGATTTGGAGGATGAAGAAAGGGATAATTATCCCTATAAGGCAGTGTTTCTTCCAGCTCTACCCGCTCCTCATGCAGTGAGGACTCCAGTGCATACCCTCTGATCTGCTGAAGTTCCCTCTTTTCAGGCTTTGTTCAGACAGATCCACACTGTCATGGGGTTTGATGCTGAGGACAAGGACTCCAGTAAGAAAAATGTAATTGGTGGTGGGGGGGGGGGTGGAGAGTCTCACTACACACTCCATTATAGTGCCTCCTGTATATCCTGCCTTGGAGGATGCTACCTGGCACAGGCCTAATACCTTGCCTAGAGTGCCTAGAAAGGCTGATAAGCAGTACCCTGCTCCATCTGTTTAGCCTTATTATGTTTCCCAGCCTGAAACTGATTCTGTAGATCTTGCTTCCAGGAAGGCTGTTGCAGCAGGCCACACTGGTAGGACTACGCCATCAGGTGCCAGGCCCAGACGGAAAACAACTTCTAGCTAGTAGTCTACCACGGGGGACCACCCACTGCTGAAGTCAGTCAGCTGACATCAGTCTAGCCTATAAAGGTGTGCGGTCCACCACACCTACCCCAGTTCTTTTCCGGCTGTCGACCTGCACATGTCGGACATTAGCAGACACCAGAGCTAGTTGACCGCCATTACCTGTGCTTGCCGTGCTTTTTAATTTTTTTTCATTCTTTTATAGTTTAAAACATTGAATTTTCTGTATTTTCATCAAATTTGTCTTCTCCACCAGTCTCATTTTCCAACTGCTCCTCAGTGTGCCTGCAGCAAACATCCTTGAAAAGGACTGCCACTCTGCATGTCTCATTTGCCTAGGCCCCAGCAACGACACCAAAGTCTACCAGTTTTGCCAAAAATTCAACCTGGCCACTCAGAAGTCTTCTTAAAACACTGGCGAGCCACCTTTTGAAGCAGGAGTTGGTCACGATGGAGGAGCTGCAGGCGAGGAGCTCTTTGGCCTTGCCGGCACAGTCCTCCAGGGCTTCTTCATCTTCTCAAAAGGAGAAATACGGGAAGCAAAAATACTGGGACCAGAACCAGTCTGCTTTCCCTTGCAGTCTTCCCACAAACAGTGGACCACGATGGGGTCATCCTCCTATGGGAGGTTAGCCCCGTCAGCTCGCTCTTCCTCTGGGCTCTGGAAACGATCTGCTTCCCATTCTAGGTCTCCCAACAAACAGTCGACCACGATGGGATCATCCTCCCATGGGAGGTCGGCCTTGCCAGCCCTCTCTGGGCTCCCAGTGGCTTCGCCACCCACCCTTATCACTATCTTGGGCAGCAGCTTTTTGGGGCAGGGGACTTAGTCTCCTGCTTCTCAGCCACTGATGCTTAGACCCTTATCCTCGATGGGCTCTCAACCAGGTGGCTTGGCAAATTGTTCCCTGAGCATCAGTTCCATAATGGTCGCCCCCTCTGGCCATGGTTCCAACACCTGTTGGGCTGATGCCAGGTCCTCTACTGTTGCCGTGCAGCCCTACACCGGGGTACCCTACGCCAGCTTCCCTGCCTTTGTACCCTTACCTGGCGCCCTCTTATTCTTTTCCACTGGTGTATAACCTACTGCCCCTGGTGGATTATAGCACCCTCTTCTCAGCATGGTGGTCCTTTGCCCAGAGGCGGACCCCCGCCCCTCAAGGGCCACCTCTGGCGTATTCCCTGCATCCTCCCTAGGACCCCCAGAAACCGGACTGGGCTGGGCCAAGTGACTCCCGCACGTCAGGGTCCTCTGAGCTTCAACCCGATGACGTCTCAGGCTCTCGCAGGGATGAGCCCTGGCCTCTGGTGTCTGCCCCAGTTAGTGAAACTACTGAGGATGAACCTGATTCTTCTCGGTCTGCCTTATCACTTGGGGAGTCCTTGGATGTGGATGACCCTCCCAAGGAGGTACCAACGTCTCCCCCTCCCCCCCGATGTTCCAACTTTTATGGATGTCATGCACCACATCCAGCCCATTTGGGGCTGGGAGACTGAGCAGCAGGACCAAGAAAGACTCAGCTTGGCCATCTCTCAGGCAGCTGGATGCCCTTCCCTTGATGGTGCCCCCTTTGCTTGACTATAAGGATGTCGCTAGGGCAGCATGGAATCACCCATCCACCACTCCTCTGCCTCAGAAGCAGACCCGTCTTTTCTGCGCCCACTGGCAGGCCCTTTTTAGGGGTCCACCTTAAAGCAGATACTGTAGTGATTAATGCAGCGCATGACCATACTAAAAAGCCCAAGCAGCTTCGTAACCTTCCCTCGGATTGGGAGTCCAGGCAGCTGGACCACTTGGGCAAATGTGTGTTTGCATCTACTACCCTTGCTATCTGGGCCCTGAATTACTGTACAGCAGCTTATTTTAGCACCCTCTTTATTTGGCGCGGAGAGGGTTGCAGTACTATTTAGTGCCCGATTGAATTAGTGCGTCAGCTTCATGTCCAGTTACAACACTATGTTCCCTGTAATATTAGCGATCAGCTTATTTTAGCGCTTTTATCAGTTAATATAGCAAAAATAAACTGAAAGCTAATGTTTCCTTCTATACAGTATCTGGCCCACATGGTCCAGTATCAAAATGTTCTTTGGGACCAAGCCAGGGACCTGGTGCAGACCTTGCGCAGAGGACCCCACCAAGACTCAGCCTGCCCAACTCCTGAAATCAGGCTCGGACATTGGCAATCCTGTCCTCCGGGCTGCTTTCGATGCTTTGGGCATGAGGAAGCTGCTGGGATTTGTCTCCAGCACCATTCTTGGCTACGGGTATCCGACTTTGCCTTGGACGTACAGTCCAGCATTTTGGACGCCCCCTTCAGGGGTTCATTCCTTTTTGGGGGAGATGTCCAGGACATCATTTCCACCCTGCAGGAGTACAGGGTGGGCCCTTAAGTCTGTCCATTCATTCTCGCACTCTGCTTAGAGCAAGCCAACATCAGTTCTTTCGCAGGTCCTCCCGTAAACCATCTCGGCACCAGCCTGCCAAGGGTCAGCACAAAAGTGAGGCAACAGCGGCCCCTGCCTGCCCCGCCTCCTTAGCTGACCCTCCCCCTCCGACTGAGGATCCAAGGGAGTGGTCAGGGTCAGTTCTCCTCCACCTAGAATGGTGGAGAGGGTAACCACTGCCAGCTGTGGGTGCTTCAGATTAGAGCATAGTCACACACTCGAGTTTCTAGAGTGAGCATGAAAATCTCCCAGTAAACTCCACTTACCGTCCCGTCACCTGTCTGTAGTTTGGGAGGAAATCTGAGCTCTTCTTCAAAAAGAGCCATAGAGCCCCCCCTCCAATGGGGAAGGAGGTTTCACTCCCACTTCTTTGTTGTCCCCAAAAAGACCAGGGATCTTTGGCTCATCATGGACTTGAGCAGTCTGAATCTGTCCATCAAGCACAAGCGCTCCTGGATGGTCACTCTCCGGGGCTGTTCCCCCTTCTGCAACAGGTGGGACTGGCTCTGCTCTCTGGACATGCAGGATGTCTACCTGCACATCCAGATCTTTCCTGCTCATCATCACTTCCTCTGCTTCCACTTTTAGGGAGCTAATTTTCAAATCTGGACACTCTCTTTTGGCCTTTCTTCTGCCTCCTGGGTACTTACTAAGTGCGTGGCAGTATTGGTGGCTGCTTTAAGGAGGCAGGGCTTCTATGTGTTCCCCTACATGGATGATTGGCTGCTAGCAGCCCCCTCCAGGGATTGCCTGGTTCAAACTGTGGAATACACATTCTGCTTTTTTCAAGCCTTAGGGGTCACTCTTAATCTGTGCCTTTCCCCTTGCTAGCACCTTTAATACATAGGGGCGATCCTGGACACCAGTCAGGGCAAGGCCTTTTTGCCTTAGGACTGGGTGGAACGACTGACGGAGCAGGCCTGTTTCATTTCCTCCAGTCGGCAGGTCCTTGCCAGGGTTTTTCTGCGCCACATGGCAGCAGTTGTTGCCATGGTTTCCCTGGTACGCTTGCATGTGTGGGTTCCTCAGTGGACCTTGAGGGTCCAGTGGGACCAATGCATGGGTAACCTGGAGCGGTTAGTCTTGGTCTCCGACCCGGTTCGGAGAGTTCTGTCGCGGTGGCTGGATCTGGCCAACCTTCTTCAAGGAGTCTCCTTTTAGCTCTCAACACCCCTGTCAGATTGTCATGACAGTGCCTCTGGCCTGGGGTGGGGTGCTCTTCTGGCCAGTCACCAGACACATGGTACCTGGACAGACATAGAACAGGGTCTCCATATCAGCGTCCTGAAGATGCGGGTGGTCTTTTATGCCCTGCAGGCCTTTCAGACTCTTCTCCTCCCCGCTGCTGGTGCAGACGGATGTGTGTGGTGTATTACATCAACATGTGTGGGGGGAGGATCCATTCTTACCCTGTGTTGGGAGGCGAGGAGAGTCTGGTATTGGGCCATCCAGCATGGTCTGGAGCTCTCGGCCATACATGTTCCAGGCATTCAGAATGTCTTGGTCGACAGTCTCAGCCGCTCCAGGTCACAGGCTCAAGAGTGGGAGCGTCTAACCTCTGTGGTTGAAGATCTCGTCGACAAGTAGGGTCATCCAGAGCTGGACCTCTTTACATCCCCATTCAGTGCAGAACTACAGTTTTTTTTCTGCTCGCTCGATCCCAGGCCTGGAGTCTTCTGGTGAGACGCATTGTCCCTCTCCTAGAAGGTGAGGTTTCTGCATGCCCTTCCTGCTTCTACAGAGGGTTCTGCTCAAGCTCCATTTGGAAAGGATGGAGATGATTCTCATAGCCCCCTTCTGGCTGTGTCTATTTTAGATCCCTTTCCTTCAGCAGCTGGGGGTGGAACCTCCGGTGCCCTTGGTTCGATGCACTGGCTTGCTCTCTCAGGACCAAGGCATCCTGGTCCATCCGGACCTAAAGTCCATGCATCTCCATGCGTGGCTTCTGCGGACCTAGGTGTTGCCCGCTTTGGGGTGTCCTCTAGGGTCACAGACTTCCTGGTGGCTGCTAGAAAACCCTCCACCAGAGCCATTTATGCTATGAAATTGAAGCGTTTCACTCTTTGGGTTGCTGCTCAACATTTGGATCCTTTCACCTGCCTGGTGAATCAGATGTTGGAGTACCTTCTTTCATTTTCAGATTCAGACTTTGGGTACTCCTCTGTCAAGATGCATCTTTCCACCATCTCTGTGTACCATGCACCTATTGAGGGCAAAGCTGTCACCCAGTTTGAAGTGTCCTGCACATTCTTGTGGGGCATTTTGCATCTGAAACCTCCCATTCAGGACCCAGTCCCTCCATGGGACCTCAACTTTATGTTGGAGAAACTCACTTTCAAACAACATGAAGTCTTGCTGTATTCTGACTTATTGCAGTTATCCCCAGCACTTGAACTGCTTTGGAGAGGATAGAATTAAATTCTATGCAGAGCATAGACCGTTGAGCTTGAGCTCGGTTCAAGCCTCTGTCTTCTGCACTTCAAACTGTAACCGTCAGATTCTTTACTCTGCCTAACTGAACAGTCGCTCCGGAGATTTCTCCTTTGCTCACGGTTCATCAGTCGATTAAAGTCGTCTGTTTTACTGATCTTTTTGTTTATAATTCGGTTCAGATCTCTGCCTATGGTACAGTAAGTACTTGGGTAGTGGACTAGCCATAGGATACTTGTGGAAATTGTAAATTTGAACTTTTAACCGGTTTGGCTGAACCGGTTATCTTGTGGTGTTATTTGTATTTTTTTCTTCAGTTTTAGTGTGTGGTTACAGGTCCTTATCCGTTTAAAAAACAAAACAAAACAAAAAAAAAGTGTTTCTTGCGGTTTTCAAACACCGTAACACGGTTAGAAACAGATGGGGGGTCTTACCTGGCTTTTGCCAAGTAAAGGGTACGTTTGAGTTATAGGATGGCTACGTCTGAGAAACCCAAAAGAAAAACCGGGCCCACTGGGTTTCAGCACTGCAGTGTGTGTAGGGAAGTCTTTACTAAGGCTGATCCCCACACCACCTGTTTGTTGTCTGGGGTTTGACCACCTCGATTCAGACTGCCAAATATGTAAAAATTTCCCTAAATCCACCCTAGACAAGAGATTGGGCAGGCTTGGGGTCAAGGAGGCTGAGAAGTCTGCTGACCCGGATGGCCAGCATGGTTCGGTTTCGTCCGAACCAGAAGGAGTGCCCTCTGACCAGGGCGATACATCTTCTGGCAAAAGGAGAGCCGATTCCGAGGGATTGGTTCTGTCAAAAAAGAAAAGACAAATCTGCCGGTTCTGATCCAGAGTCGCATGTTCCGAAGGCCGAGGAGATTGCTCGAGCGATTAGGATTGTTGAATCGCTTCGTACGGTTCCGACTGAACCGGTGCCTTCTGGCAGGCATTCGGTTTGGTCTGTTCCTCCAGTTCAGGATTATTTCCTTGAAGATTTTTATGAACCGCATTTGGAGGGGGATGGTGGTGGTGGTGGCTGTGACGACAACGGACGAGCCCATTGAACCAGACATCTCCCCAGACAGACCTTCTGGTGTTTCCCCTTCCAGGCTTTCTGAGTCCCACTTTGTTTTACAGAAAAGTGGCAGAAACCCTCCAGCTCCCCTTGGAAGAAGCTTTGGAGGAACAAGAGGAGCCTGATTATGTTGAAATGATGGACATCCCATAGTCCAAGAGGTTGTCTGTTCCCCTTCATAAGTCCTTTGGGAAACAGACACACAAATTGTTTAACTTCTAATTCTTTATCTCCTGTTGACAGAAGGATGAACAAGAGGTGCATGTTGTCAGGCTCAGGTGCGGAGTACTTGTACCAGCAATGTTGGGGTTGTGCAGGCTGCAGCCTGTGATAAGGCTAACATACCCTTGGCATCACACCCCCCAGATAAAGACTCCAGGAAGCTGGATACCATGGCAAAGAAACAGTGCATGGCATCCTCCTTGGGACTCGGGCAGGCTAATTACATGGCCTATACAGCCAGGTACTAGCAGCCCAGGTGGGACACTGTACTGGCACTGTTAATCAGGCCTCCCACAGCTGGCCAGGGAGCTGGATGAGGTGGCTGCTGGTGGGATTGAGGCATCAAAGATCCAATTTCATGCTGCTGTGGACTCCAGTGATGTCATCACGAGTCATGGCTACATCTGTCGCTCTTCGGGGAATGGCTTGGCTCAAATGTACTAGCCTTTCACAGGTCACCCAGGCTAAGGCCATGGACTTCCCTGTGGTGGGTAATTATTTGTTTGGGGAGCAGACCGAGAATTACATGAAAAAGATGGATGAATATAGGACCACTTACAGGAGTGCACAAGCCAAGGAAAGGCAGCAAGCTAGGGACAGGGGCAGGCCTTTTCATGGGCCTTTTTACCAAGCACAGGCCTCCTCTTCTTTTTCTTAGAGGGAGAGGCAGAAGGGGGATGAGCAGGGCTGCATCCACTCCTCAGCTTAAGGCTCCTGCCAAGCAGACACCCTGATGTGTCAGCACGGGTCGACTCCCCAATTCCTGTAGGAGGCAGGCTGGCGTACTACTTCCAGGACTGGAAGTCTGTTACCTCAGACAAGTGGATCCTGGAGGTAGTAAGCCAAGGACTGGTTCTCAGCTTCAAAATGTTCCCAAAGCTGAGAGTCAGATCCTTTCCACCTGCAAGCATCTCCGAAACCATTCCCTTAGAGGCAGAGGTTTCTTCTCTGCTAGCCTTAAGGGCCATAGAGAGAGTTCCTACAATACGTGGGGGCAAAGGTCTGTACTCCAGGTACTTGCTTACCCCAAAAGACACAGGAGTGGCGACCCATCCTAGACTTAAGATACCCGAACAAACATGGTGACTCTGGGAATAATCCTTCCCTCTCTAAGGCCAGGGGACTGGCTAGCCTCCCTGGACCTAAAAGTTGCCTACTTTCACATTTCCGTCAGGTTCTCCCACAGAAAGTACCTCAGGTTCGAATTGCCTTCAGGCCATTACCAGTTCAAAGCAATGCCCTTTGGCCTAACATCGGCTCCAAAGGTGTTTACAAAAATGCCTTGCAGTAGTAGTGGCCTTTCTGAGGAGAAAAATATCTCCATATTCCCATACCTGCATGACTGGCTCATTGTGGGTCAGTTTCCAGACCAAGTCAAGTCAGGTCTGCAAGTGACTAAGCAGGTGCTCACTTCTGTAGGATTTCTTCACAATCTTCCCAAGTCAGTTCTCGAGCCAGTACAGCTTCTGACTTTCATATGGGTAGAGCTGGATACTGTCAAAGCAAGAGCCTTTCTTCCCCTGGAAAGAGGGCCATCATAGAGCTGGCTTCCTCCTTCCACCTTCTGGCTTCTCGACCAGCAAGGCACTTCCTACAGCTTCTGGGCCACATGGCAGCTTCCACTTCAGTGGTCCAGGGGGCCGGATTTCAGATGAGACATTCAGTTTCGTCTTGGGTCTTTTTGGTCTCAGAAAAGATTCTCTAACCAAACTTGTTCCAGTAACTCAGACCCTGATCCAGGCCCTTCAATGGTGGCAGGATCAGGACAACCTCAGGCGAGAAGTCCCATTCATTACTCAATCTCATTCTGTGGTTCTAACCACAGATGCTTCTCTCCTGGGGTGGGGAGCCCACCTGGGGACTCTCACAGCCCAGGGATTGTCCACTCTGGTGTCTCTTCTCCACATAAACCTTCTGGAGCTCAGGGCGGTTTACCTGGCCCTGCAAGCCTTCTCTGTCAGTACAAAACAAGGTGGTTCAGGTCAGGACAGACACCACCACCATGTGACATATCAACAAGCAGGGAGGCACCTGGTCTACAGTTTTGTGCATGGAAACCATGAAGTTATGGTCCCTGGCTTATTCTCTGCAGACCTCTGGTAGCAGTCCACCTTCCAGGAAAGGACAATGTGCTAGCAGATGCATTGAGCAGGATTTCCCAGGGCCATCACGAAAGGTCCCTGGATCCCCTAGTGTTGAAAGTGATTTTTTCAAGGTGGGGCACTCCAGAGATGGATCTCTTTGCAGCCCCAGACAATCACCAACTTTCTCTTTTTATGTTGCAGACCCCAAGTCTTGGGCTCAGTCCCTCTGGATGTTCTGATTCTAGATTGGGAAGGGAAATTTCTATATGCCTTCCCTCCTTTTCCTCTGTTGTTCAAGGTCCTGGTCAAGATAAGGTCACAGTCCTGCAAAGTGATCTTGATTGCTCCAGATTGGGCAGGAAGCCTTGGTACCCCCTGTTGCTGTCCCTCTTCCCAGGAATCGCAATCTGCTAACCTCCTCTCAGGGAGGATTTGGTATCCCAACCTTCGGTGTCTCTCAATCTCAAGGCATGGCTCTTGAAGAGTTAGAGTATGCAAATTTGCATCTGTCTCAAGGGGTTCTGGACATTGTCGAAGCCTCTCGAAAACCTGCCATCAGAAAAACTTATAACTCCAAATGGAAGAGATTTAGTATTTGGTGTTCCAAGAAGCACATATCCGCAGACACTGCTGAATTGTCTACAGTTCTGGATTACATGGTTCATATTAATGGCCTAGGCCTTAGACCAGCTACCCTCAAGGTACACTTGTCGGCTGTTTCTGCTTTTCTGTCAGTGGGGGAAGCCCTCCTCACTGGCATCTCATCCTGTTTTCTGTAAATTTTTCAAGGGGTTGCTTCATACCAGTCCCTCTTTAGGGATCCTACGCCTGCTTGGGACCTTAATGTTTACATTGCTCAGCTTATGCAACCCCTCTTTGAGCCTTTGTGTTCAGCAGAGCTCAAGTACTTGACTTGGAAAACTGTTTCTGGTAGCTATTACCTCTGCCAGACGTATCAGTGAATTACAAGCCCTGTCGGTGGAGCCTGATTTCGTTTCATTTCATAGAGATAAGGTGGTCCTTAGAACCAATAGGAGGTTTCAGATTTTCATCTGAACCAATCCTTGTCTCTTCCCGCGTTCTTCACTGACCATTCTTCTTCAGGAGAGAGATTACACAGTTTAGATGTTAAAAGAGCCCTTGGCTACTACGTTGAGCGTACTAAGGCACACAGGTTTGATTCCCTCCAGTTGTTCCTCACTTATGGGGAAGTGGGAAAGGGCAAACCTGCCACTAAGAACTGTTGCCAGGTGGATTGTCTCTTGTATACAATTGTGCTATGAAAAGGTGGGTAAAGTACCACCCTCAGGCCTGAGGGCTCATTCGACTAGAGGTATAGCCGCTTCCCTGGCTGCTGCCAGGGATATTGCTTTGCTAGATATTTGCAAAGCAGCCACCTGGAAAACAGTCCATACATTCACCAAGCATTACTCTCTGGTTATCCAGGCTAGGAGTGATGCTCGGTTTGATACAGCAGTACTGCAGAGCCTATTCCCAAAGTAGGTTTGATTCTCTCCTCCATGGAGGTACTGCTTGGTAGTCTGCAATAAGTCAGAATACAGCAAGACTTTATGTTGTTTGAAGAAAAAATTACCTTAGTAATTGTGTTTCTTCTAATGGAGTCTTGCTGTATTCTGACCTTCCTCCCGTCTCAGAACCTGGTTTTTGGGAAGTGGGCTGGCACGTGCAGTGTTGCACCCCAGGGGTGCATTTGGGCAGTCCTTTTTAGAGAGGAGGAGTGGGTTATGTTTGGTTATTTTAATAGTGTTCACTACTTAGTTTTTCATTTTAGATTTCTCGACTTCAGTCTTTTGGGGGATCCAAAATATTTGGTTGCCATTTGGCTAGTAAAATTTTTTACAATTTCCACATAGTGGGTTTTGTTAATATTAGCTCATACTAATCTGACGGTTACACTTTGAAGTGCAGCAGACAGAGGTTTGAACCAAGCTCAAGCTCAACGTTCTATGCTCTGCACAGAATTTAACTCTATCCTCTCCGGAGCAGTTCAAGTGCTGGGACTAACTACAATAAGTCAGAATACAGCAAGACTCCATTAGAAGAAACACAGTTACTAAGGTGAGTAATTTTTTCTTACCTCCCTTTGAACCTGCCACGAGCTGCGTTTTTTGTCGTGGAAAACACGTCTTTTAGTTGCTGTTAGTTCTGCTTGAAGGATTTCTGAGCCCAGACTCTTATGTGTAAGGAGCCTTATTTCTGTTTTCACAAAGGCAGGGTGTCTTTGCATACTAATCCTAAGTTTCTACCTTAGGTGGTGTCGGAGTTTACTTTGACTCAGTCCATCCACCTTCCAGTTCATTATCCTGAGTATTCTAATCAGGGGGAGGCATTGCTCCATACTTCAGATTTACATAGGATTTTGCAATACTGCATGAACTGCACAAACCCTTTCAGGAAATCTGATCATTTTTTGGTTTTGTTCGCCCCCGAGAGAGGGTGCTCGTGTTTCCAAACAGTGTTTGTCTAAGTGGTTAACTAATTGCATTGTTTGTTGCTACCGCAAGTACAACAAGCCCCTTCCGGGAGTGGTGAAAAGGCCATTTCACCAGAAGTATGGCTGCCTCAGAGGCCTCTTTCACAAATGTGTGTGATGTGGACATCTGTACTGTTGCTACCTGGAGTTCTGTCCACACCTTCACTGAGCATTACAGCTTGGATATCACCTCTCGGTGCAGGGCCAATTTCAGCCTTGCAATCCTTCAGGGCCTTCTTTTCTGAACTCTTGGCTACTGCACTGTCCTCCCAGTGTTTCTTTTCCTGGTGCTACCCGGCACTGCTTGGGCCTCAGTCCTACTGGTGTGGCCTGCTGCAAGAGCTGTCTTTGAAGTAAGATAGTATAGTTATGTAAGAACATACCGTAACAGTAGATCTTCGAGAGAAGCTGTTGTAGCAGGTCCTGCTTTCCCTCCATCCCCCTGCTGCTTTTTTCCTCTCACACTATTTCTGCCTTTCATTTGGCTTTCCGGGGGAAACCTCCTCAATTCTCCAATTGCTGCCTGTATGGGGTCTTCAGCGGCAGAACTGAAGGTGTGGGGGGGGACTGCCCACCTTTATAGGCTAGGCTGACATCAGCTGACTCATGGTGGTGGGTGGTCTCCTGTGGTAGACTAACTAGAAGTTTGCAGTGTGGTCCTGGCGCCTGATGGCTTAGGCCTATCGGTGTGGCCTGCTGCAAGAACTTCTCTCGAAGATACACTGTTATGGTAAGTTCTTGCGTAACTATGCTTTTATCATGGCTGTTCTTTACTGCTTTAGTGCGTCTGTACGTATTTACATATATTTCTGCTCTCTGCACTCTCCAAAGTCATACCTGAAACCAATCAGTCTGACCTCAATCGTGTGCAAGCTCATGGAGACCATACTTAAGGAAAGGTTGGTAGAATATCTAGAGGAGCGTGGTCTTCAGGTTGCGAGGCAGCATGGGTTCATTGGTGGGGGGAGAGAGAGATTGTGTCAAAAGAATCTGGATGACATCCTTGACTGGGTTGCTAAGACAGTAGACATCCTCCATCTGGATTTTAGCAAGGCCTGTGACTCTGTGCACCACTAAAGGTTGATCAGGAAGTTGGCAGATCTTGGGGTTGGGGCTAAGATGTCCAGATGAGTGGAAAACTGACTTAGGGATAGAACCCAGAGGGTGGTTGTGGGGAGGGGGGAGAGTTATCTGGCACCAGAGGGGTCCTGCAGGGCTCGGTGTTGTGTGCAGTGTCATCAGTGACATTGGGGATGGCATATGGGCAAAATGTGCTTGTTCACGGACGACACCAAGCTCTGCGGGAGAGGGGACACAGTACCTGCAGGATAATCTGGAAAGCTGGGGAGGTGGTCTGGGATCTGGTAGCTTGGCTTCAATGCCAAGAAATGAACAGTTATGCACATTGGAGACAAGAATCCCAGGACTGAGGACTGCCTTGGCGGGGTCCAGGTATCTACATCAGAGGAAAAGGACCTGGGAATGATGATCACTAGTGACCTGAAGCACTCCATGCAGTGCAAGAAAGCAGCAGCAAGGGCAAACAAGATGATTGGATGCATAGCTAGGGGGATCAGTAGCAGGAGGGAGGAGATTTATACCTCCCTTGTACAGGTCATTGGTGAGGCTACATCTAGAGTGCGCTGGAGTTCGGTACTGGGGCCCACACCTCAAAAAGGACATTAACCTGCTGTAGAAGATCTAGAGGAGAGGTACAAAGATGACAGCAGGTCAGCAGGATAAGGCATACGAGGAGAGGATGAGGGCACTGATCATGTACTCCCTGTAGGAAAGGAGCGAGAGGGGACATGAGTGGCACCTTCAAGTACTTGAAAGGCATAAATAAGTTGGATAAGGAGGGTCTCTTTAAGCTGAGTGGCAACCATAAGACGAGGGGGCACAGTTTTAAGCTGGAGGGGAGAGGTTTAGGAGGAATGTCAGGAAGCACTTACAGAGGGTGGTGGACATTTGGAATGTGCTGCCAGAAGAGGTGGTCTCGAAGAGAGTGAGCAGCTTAAAGAGAGGCTGGGGAAGGTAAGGATCATGGATAGGGAGGACTGGAAGAGTGGGGAGGGGAGGCAGGGACAGTAGCTCAAGCTGTTGACCCAGCAATACGAGCAAACTAGATAGGCCAAATGGCTTTCTTCTGCTGGCTTCTTCATATGTTTGTATGAAAATAGGTATTCACTTGCCTAGTGGATCCTACCCGGTAAACGAACACTAAACAAAATACACATGAGCACTTTGTCTCCTGTCAAAGAATCCAGGAGGATGGATGTTCTGGGCAAAATAACTTATGCCTCTGCATCCTTAGATTTATGGATTGCTAACTACCAGGCATACATGCTTCAATATCAAAATAGCCCAGCCTCAGCCTGATACTGTGTCAAGGCTGAGTTGCTTAAAGCTGCCTCTGCTTATGTCGATACTGGAAGACATCTGTTACGCTGTGCATATGCTGTTTCTGCCAGGGCTGCTGCTTCTGGCATGTGCCTTTTGGAGATATTCCTAGCTTAGGGTATCTGGATTTGCTACTGATGTACAACAGTCTGTGCTGAATGCCACTTTTAGAGGCTCCAGGCTATTTGGAAGTGATGTTGAAAATGCTCTACATGAGTTTCATTCCTCTAGAATGACTTCAGGGTCACTCAAATCTCTCTCCCTCAACCCGCCAGGGACATGGTAGGGGTTAATTTCGCAGGCCTGTGGAGACAGTGCTTCCTCTCGGCAGCCTAGTGCATAAAACTGTGGAAGTTGTTCCCTCCTGGTGCCTATGCAAAATCACCAAAAGGTATCGGTCAATGACCCAATGGCATGGAGGGCTGAGGCATCCATAGCTTACCTCCTGCCATGCTGGTGACCCGTGTTTGTGGTGCAAGCTGGTAGCCGGGGGTCAGCCAGGGAGGAGGATCGAGCATCACCAGGACAGTTCTCCACAGAGGAGGAGGGAGAACAGTAGTCGGTGGTAGCCTGGTCCCTAGCGGAGTCCAGGGACTGGTGCACCACTGCAAGTAGGAGGGGCAGATGCTTGGTGTGCTGCACACTGGAGCCTGTGCGGCACTACCATTTGTGTCTCAGCGCTGGGAGAAAAAGGAAAAACTGCTGACGGTTGGATGATGGTAGGCACCGGCTCCAGACAGTATGACTCAGCAGAACCGAATCCTGTGTGCAGCGGGGGGAGTGCTTCCCCTGTAGACCCCACCAGGGGTGCCAAGCCCTGGGGGCAGAAGCTGAGTGCTAGTGCATGTCAGGGAACGGGGCTTGGGTTGCCCACCTTAACATGGCACAAAAAAAAAAAAAAAGGTTAAAGTGGCATCCCTGCTGTCTTCTGACTCCCTTCTTCCTTTCCTTTTGCTGTTACCTCTGGGGGTGGGAAGCAGGATCTCCCTTCATCTGCCAAAATTGGACAAGTGGGTCCTGGAAATGATGGAAAAGGCGCATGCTCTGGATTTGCTGTCTGCCCCTCCAGTTCATCCTCTGTTGTCTTTTCATTATCCTCTGGGTCACTTAGTTCCTTTTGCTAGTGGAAGATCTTACTACAAGGAGGCTCTTGCAGCAGGCAGTAACCATTAGGACTTCGCTGCCAGGCAATAGGACCACACAGAAAACTTCTAGCTAGCAGTAGGCAAGACAAGTTTTATTTATAGCGTGCCTATTCCCAGAGGCTCTGGGTGCCTTAACAATAGAACACATCAAGAATTAAACAAAAAATAAACTAGATAAGTTTTAAAAATGAATAAAATTCATAATTGCTGCTTTAGGAAGAAACATCAGATACTTTAAACAATTGCGCTGGAGAATTAATTCAAAAAGGCCAGGCTGAAGAGGTGGTCCTTCAGCCTCCGTTTGAATACATTTATCGAGGGGGCCTCCTGGACTGCAGGTGGTAGTGAGTTTCACAGGGTTGGCCCAACAATACTAAAGGCACAATTGCCCGATATCGTGAACTGAACCCTGGGAATGTTAAGGAAGCCCCTCTAGGAGGAGCGGTGGGAGCGAGCAGAGGTGTCAGGAGCTCCAACAGGTAGCCAGGACCCAGTCTGTATAGGGCCTTATAGGTGAGCAAGCCCACCTTGAAAAGGACCCTTCACCTAACAGGCAGCCAATGCATAGCACACAGGACCTGGGTTACATGACTGGACCTAGACAGGCCCGTCAGCAACCGGGCCGCTGCGTCTCCACCAGCTGCAGTCTGTGGAGGGGCCCTCCCATGACCCTGAGGTATAGAGAGTTGCAGTAGTCAAGCCTAGGGAACAAAGGCGTATACCAGAATCGGCAGGTCCGTGGGCGGAATGAGGGGCTTAATCCTGGCAGTGTTCTACAAGTGAACACTTTTGACAACAGATGATGCCTGATATTCAAAGGTCAATCTGTCCAGGATCACACCAAGATTGCGCACCCTCTGGGAGGCCACCAATGGAGCAGACCCCAGGAAAAGACCTGTGTTAGCTCCACATGGCAACTCATGCCCGTGACCTGGCTCAGTCACCAGCACCTCTGTCCTAGCCGGGTTTAGTCGCAGTCAGCCAGAAGCCATCCAGTCACTGATTTTACCCAGACAGGTGTTAAGCATGTCTACAGCATTGGATGTTCCAGGTGCAAATGACAGTTCTAGGGACATGGATATGTTGTTCATCCACACTATCTGGCAGGTTCCTTACCGCTTTAAATCTTGCCGGAAGGTCTTCAAGCTGGCTCCTCCCACCCATCCGGGTGGTAAAACTGCCTCACTCTCGACCATCCTCGGCAGATGGAGGGTGGCTCAGGCCCCAGGCAGCTCTTCGTGGACTCCTCTGAGTCCAACGACTCCTGCCTGTTCTCCAGGCCCATTGACCTGGAGTTCTCCGGGGGCCAGTCGATGGACGAAAGCCCATCATCCTTCATGGGTCTGCTTCGGCTCATCTCGGAGTCCACCGAGATGCAGCTCAAGCCCATATCCAAGCGGGCCAAGTATCCCCTCACGGAGATACTGGACCGAGGGGATTCACCCACGGAGGCCTTTCCGGTGGCTGAAGCCATTGTTGGCCCAGCCTTGGAGCTCTGGCAGCGGCCTGCTTCCTGTCCTGCGCCTTCGGCCAGGATGGCCAGGAAGTATGCGGTCCCTACCGGCTCTTTGCCTGGTTTTTCGGAACACCCCTCCGCCGAGGGGTTGGTCACCGACAGCGTTTTCTGGCATTCGGGAATGCTAGGGATGTGGACAAGCCCCCCGACAAGGAGTCCAAAAAGCTGGACTATGCTGGGCGCAAGGTGTACGCTGCGTTCTCCCTTGGCCTCTGCCAGGCCAGCTCGGACGTGCTGATGGCACACTTCTCCCACGCCCTCATGGGCTCCCTGGATGATTGATTCCCTCATCTCCCGGGTGACTTGCAGACCACGGTCCGGCAGGTACGGGACCAGGGAAGGGCTGTGGCTAAACAGCAGCTCCAAATGGCTCTGGACATTGGAGACTCCTGTGCCAGATTGGTTGTGGCCGGCGGTGGCCATGCGCCACAGAGCATGGCTGAGGATATCCACCTTCGCGGCTGATACCCAGCACAAACTGGCGGATGTCCCCTTCCTGGGGACCGACCTCTTCGGCTCTGGAGTAGAAGGTCATCTCCAGTGGCTTGAAAAGTCCAATGCCACCCTGGACTCGGTCACCTCCGCCCAGAAGGACAAGGGCCGCTAACAACAGCAGCATAAGTCCTTTCTTCCTTCTGCACCTGCGGCACGTCCAGCCCAACAGCACCACGGCCAGCAGGCTCGCGCGTGGCATCCCAAACCCATGCCCGCGGCTTCCTCCAATAGGAAGCAGGGAGGTAAAGGCCCAGGAGGTCCCTTAGCCGGTCCCTCCTCTAAGACTGCCCAGTAACTGGTTGAGGGATGTCGCCCCCAGCCTTGTCCCCCCCGGGTTCCCCCCATGGGGGGACGGCTCCGCCACTTCCTTTCCGCCTGGTCCATTATCACCACGGACCATTGGGTGTTGGAGGTGGTAGGAAGGGGCCTGCCCCTGGAGTTCTAGCAGGCCCCCGCCCGAGCCCTCGGGGCCACGGTCCGCAGTTCTCTTTGTCGGCTCGCCGAAAGCTTTGATATTGCCCTGCTCCTCGAAAAAGAGGTGATCAGGAAGGTGGTGGCTCCTCCTCCAGAGCCGGGGTTTGTGTCCAGGTACTTCCTGGTCCCAAAACGGACAGGGGGCTGGCGCCCCATTCTCAACCTGCACGACCTGAACAGGTTCCTAAGGTCTCGAACCTTCAGGATGGTCACTCTGGCTCAGATAATCCAATCCTTGGAACGAGGCGTGTGATTCTGTTCTCTGGACCTTCAGGACTCGTTCTTTCACGTCCCAATCTGTCCATCCCACCAGAGATTCCTCCGCTTCAGGGCAGAGGGATCCCTCTACAAGTTCCGGGCCATGCCCTTCAGCCTTTCCCTAGCTCCCAGGGTCTTCACCAAATGCATGGCAGTGGTGACAGCATTCCTGCGGCGCCGAAGGGTCCCACTATCTGCTGCACCAGTTAGCCCCACTGCTCAACCGCCACCACTGCACTGCAGATCCCCCACTAAACCTCTGAGGTGGCCTCCAGAGAAAAACTATCAAAATTCTTTCCCCTCGCAGGACCACTCCTACACTTGCCATAGCATCTGGGGGAAAAACGGCGCTCCAAGTCTTCAGCAGTGCCTTCTCCTCTACTTGTCGTGGGCAAGCCTCTTAGCTTAGTGCCCAAGAAACCTCGATTTGCTCTTTCAGGACTTAAACGAGCAGATGACTGCAGCAAACATGTATACTGTGTTCTACTCTCAGTTTAAAAGAAAACCTAATCTCCTGTTCTGCTTCACTTTGAACGCCCTGCCTAATGCTATTTTCCGTACACTAAAAACAGACTCAAATAACTAAACTGCTAAAATAAAATAAAGGTCTCTCCCACGAATATTGCAGTAATTCAGCTAAAGTACTAAACGCTCTTAAAATTTCTCAAAGAGCGGTTCTGTTGAAGAAGGCATCTTGGGTACTACAGCCCAAGTAGACAGTAGCACAGTGTGGCCGCCATCTTGCCTTCAGATAGAGTGAAAACATTAGAATGAGAGTGGAGACTCTGCTCAGTATCCCCTCTCTAATCCTGTGCTCCATACTGCCTGTGTTAACCCTCCTTCAAGTAAGCAATAATACCCAGTAGGGAGGGCTGCATTGGACCACACTGGATTTCCCTGGACATAATGAGGCCCAACAGTATATAGTGGGGGACCGCCCCTGACGCTGGCGTACAACATCAGCCATTAGGTATAAAAGGAGGTCTCCCAGACCATCCCAGTTCTTTTCTGCCGCGACCTGTGCCCCTTAGGGACCTCTATGGACCCCTGCTTCTAGTTGACCGCCATTTTTCCTTTTCAACTGCAATTTATTTTCATAATTTAGTTTTCTTTCATTTTCTTCACATGCCTGTATGTCGTCTTCTCCAGTAATGTCTTTTGACTGGTGAACAAAGTGTGCCTGCAGCAAACAGATCCCCACTAACGACGGCCACTCTTCGTGCCTGCTCTGCCTAGGCTCCAACCATGACACTGAGGCCTGCCAGCACTGCCAGGAGTTAAAGCGGTGTCTCCATGTGACCTGGTTAAAGACTCTTCAGGCTTTCCTTATGCAACAGATAGAGGAGGAGCACCAGGGCAAAAGCTCTTCTTCAAACACCATGAAGTCTTGCTATATTCTGACATATGCAGAGAGTCCCAACCTTCGAACTGCCCCGGAGACGAAAGAGTTAACTTTCCATGCCAGGCATGGAATGCTGAGCTCGAGCTCGGTTGAGACTCTGTCTGTTGTTCTTCAAACTCAAACCGTCAGATTCTTTACTCCGCCTCACTGAACAGTCGCTCTGGAGATTTCTCCTGCTGCTCGGTTCAATTTGTTGGTTAAAGTACCGCTTTTCTTGGTTTTCGACCGAATTTAAACTGTAACCTGTCGGTTCAGTCTCTGTCTGTGGTATTGTGAGTACTAGATAGGTTTTATTTTATTCTATTCTGTGTGGAACTTGTAAACGGTTTATCGGTTCGGCTTGAACCGATCGAGTTGTTTAAAATCTTAAATTGTGTATTTTAGAGTGGGGTTACCGGTTCTTATCGGTTCTAAAAAAAAAAAAAAAAAAGGATTTTATTACGGTTTTTTCCACGACCCGTGACACGGTTGGGAACCGATAAGAGGGTCTTACCTGGCGGATTGCCATAAAAGGGTAAGTTTGGTTAGGACTGGCACTATGTCTGAGAAACCCAAAAGAAAAACCAGACCCACTGGGTTTCAACACTGTAGTGTGTGTGGGGAAGCCTTTGCCAAGGCTGACCCCACACCACCTGTGTTTATTGTCTGGGGTTTGACCACCTCAATGCAGACTGCCAGATTTGCAAAAATTTCCCTGCAGCTACCCTAGAAAAGCGAGCTAGTAGGCTCAGGGAAAGGGAGGCCATAAAGTCCGCTGAACCGGATGGCCAGCTCGGTTCGGTTCCAACTGAACCAGAAGGAGTGCCCTCTGACCAGGGCGAGACTTCTTCAGGCAAAAGGAGAGCCGATTCTGAGGAATCTGTTCTGGCTAAAAGAACTAGAAAAGAAAAATCAGCTGGTGTGGAGCCAAAACTTTCCTCTCCAACCGCTGAATAGATAGCCAAAGCAATCAAAATTGTCCAGTTGCTTTCCCTGGTTCCAACCGAACCGGCACCATCAGGCAGGCACTCGGTTCGGCCGGTTCCACCGGTTCAAGAGTACGAGTTAGAGGAGTCTTATGAACCGGAGGAGGAGGAAGAGGAGTATGAGGAAAGTGAATGTGGATTTGAAAGTCTGGATGGGCCCATTGACCCGGACATCTCCCCAGACAGACCTTCAGGGGTTTCTCCTCCTAGGCTTTCTGAGTCCCCCTCCCATTTCACGTTTTATAAAAAAGTGGCTGAAACCCTCCAGCTTCCTATGGAAGAAGCTGTGGATGACCAGGAGGAGCCTGACTATGTGGAAATGATGGATATCCCAGAGTCTAGGAGGCTGTCTATTCCCTTGCACAAATCTTTTGGGAAACAGACATCTAAGATTTTGAAGACTAAGAACACTATACCTCCTGTGGATAAGAGAATGGACAAGAGGTATACATTGTCAGGCTCTGACACGGAGTCTCCTTACACAACAATGCAGCCATGTTAGTAGTGCAGGCTGCAGCCTGTGATAAGGCAAACATTCCCTTGGCTTCACACCCCCCGGACAAGGACTCCAGGAGGATTGATGCCATGGCAAAGAAACAGTATATGGCAGATCCTTGGGACTCAGACATGCCAATTACATGGCCTATACTGCTAGGTATCAAAAATCCAGATGGGACACTGTTATGGCCCTAGCAAAACAGGTCCCTGGCCAGCTTGCCAAGGAGCTGGAGCAGGTGGCTGTTGATGGTATTGAGGCATCCAAGGTGCAATTCCATGCTGCAGTAGACTCCAATGATGTGTCTTCTAGAGTCATGGCTACATCTGTGGCACTTCGAAGAATGGCTTGGCTCAGATGTACTAGCCTGTCACAGGATACCCAGACTAAGGCCATGGATTTTCCTTGTTAGGTAAATTTCGTTGAGGAGCAAACAGAGAAGCACATGAAGAAAATGGACAAGTATAGACCACTTATAGGAGTGCACAGGCCAAGGAAAGGCAGGCCACCCTTCAAAAGCAGCTTCCCAGGGGCAGGCCCTTTCATAGGCCTTTTTACCAAGCCCAGGTCTCCTCTTCTGCTTATGCTCAGAGGGGGTTCTTCAGAGGGAGAGGCAGACGGGGTACAAGCAGACCTGTTTCCACCCCTCAGCCCAAAGCCCCTGCCAAACAGGCACCCTGATGGGGTTGCCAGGGCCAATTCTCAGCTACCTGTGGGCAGGCTGGCTTACTTTGTCCAGGACTGGGAGTCTCTGACATCGGACAAATGGGTCCTGGAAGTAGTAAGCCAGGGACTGGTTCTCAGCTTCAAAAAGTTTCCAAAGATGAGAACCAGATCCTTTCCACCTGCAAATCCATCAGAGGCACTCACTTGCCTTAGAGGCAGAGGTCTCCTCCCTCCTAGCTCTCAGAGCTGTGGAAAGGGTACCACCCCTACACCAGGGCAAAGGGTTGTATTCCAGGTACTTCCTTACCCCAAAAAAGACAGGAGAATGGCGGCCATCCTGGATCTCAGATACTTAAACAAGCACCTTTAAAACCAAAATTCAAAATGGTGAATCTGGGAATTATTCTACCTTCTCCTAAGGCCAGGGACTGGCTAGTGTCCCTTGACCTCAAGGATGCCTACTTCCATGTTCTCATCAGAAGCTCCCATCGAAAGTACCTCGGGTTCGAGCTGCACTCAGACCATTATCAGTTCAGAGCAATGCCCTTTGGCCTCACTTCTGCTCCAAGGGTATTCACAAAATGCCTGGCAGTAGTAGTTTCTTTTCTAAGAAGGCAGAAGATTGCCATTTTCCCTTACCTGGACGACTGGTTCATAGTAGGCCAGTCCCCAGACCAAGTCAAGTTACACTTGTAGATAACTCAGCAACTGCTCACTTCTTTGGGTTTCCTTCTAAATCTTCCAAAGTCAGTTCTAGAGCCTGTCCAGCTCCTCACCTTCATAGGTGCAGAGCTAGACACTGTAAAGGCCAGAGCCTTCCTTCCCCTGGACAGGGCAAGGACACTGGTCTCTCTGGCCTCCTCATTCACCCTGCAGGTGTCTTGACCAGCAAGGCATTTTCTACAGCCCTGGGGCACATGGCTGCTTCTACAGTAGTAGTGCAGGGAGCCAGATTTCAGATGAGGGACATTCAGTTCCATTTGAGAGCCTTTTGGTCTCAAAAGAAGGACCCTCTGACCAAATTGATCCCAGTAATCTGAACCCTGATCCAGGCCCTACAGTGGTGGCAGGATCAGAACAATCTGAGACAAGGGTTCTTTGTCACTCAGTCTCACTCTTTAATCCTTACTACAGATGCCTCCCTCTTGGGGTGGGGGCTCACATGGGCGACCTCACCACCCAGGGGTTGTAGTCCCTCAGGAATCTCTGCTCCATATCAATCTGTTGGAACTCAGAGCAGTATTTCTAGCACTTCAAGTTTTTCCAAATCTGTTCAGAACAAAGTTGTACAGGTCAGAATAGACAACACCACCACAATGTGGTACATCAACAAGCAAGGAGGCACTCGGTCTACGGCCTTGTGAACTGAAGCAATGAAGTTGTGGTCTCTGGCTTACTCTCTGAACACCTCCCTCATGGCAGTTCACCTCCCAGGCAAGGACAATGTCCTGGCAGATGCTGTCAGCAGGATTTCCCAGGGCCATCACGAATGGTCACTGGATGCCCTGGTTTTGGAGGTGATATTTTCCAGATGGGGCACCCCACAGATAGATCTTTTTGCAACCCCAGACAATCACCAACTTCCCCTTTTTTGCTGCAGGCCCTCAGTGTTGGGCTCAGTCACCCTGGATGCCTTAGTTCTCAATTGGGAAGGGAAGTTTATCTATGCTTTCCCCTTCCTCTCCTGTTCAAAGTGCTAGTCAAAATCAGATCTCAACCCTGCAAGATGATCCTGATTGCTCCAGACTGGGCCAGACAGCCCTGGTATCCACTCCTACTGTCCTTAGCAGTCCATCTTCCCCTGTGTCTTCCCAGGAATTACAACCTGTTAACCTGTGCTCAGGGGAGGGTTTGGTACCCGAACCTCAAATCTCTCAATCTCAAGGCCTGGTTCTTGAAGAGTTAGAGTTTGCTAATTTACACCTCTCCCAGGGTGTACGGATATCCTGAAGGCTTCTAGAAAACCTTCCACCAGGGTTACTTATAATTCAAATGGAAAAGATTTTCCATTTGGTGCTCTGGAAGATATTTCCCAAAATCTGCTGATCTGCCCACAGTCCTTGATTATATGGGCCACTTAAATAGCTTGGGCTAAGACCAGCTACACTAAAAGTGCATCTGGCAGCTGTGTCTGCTTTATCTCAGCAGGTAAGCCCTCTTCTCTTTCAGCTCACCCTGTATTCTCCAAGTTTTCAGGATTGTTTACAACCCTCCATTCAGGACCCTGCCCTGCCTGGGACCTCAATGTTTGCATTGCTCAGCTTATGCAACCCCCTTTTGAGCCTTTATCTTCAGCAGCGCTTAAGTATTTGACTTGGAAGACTGTGTTTCTGGTAGTCATCACTTCTGCCAGGCGCATAAGTGAATTACAAGCTTTGTCAATGGAGCCTGATTTTATCTCCTTTCATAGAGATAAGGTGGTCCTCAGGACTAACAGGAAGTTCTTGCCTAAGGTGGTTTCAGATTTCCACCTTAATCAATCTATGTCTCTTCCAGTGTACTTCACTGACCATTCCTCCTCTGGCGAGAGGAGGCTGCACAGTTTGGATGTCAAAAGAGCCCTTAGCTACTACATAAAGCGTACTAAGGATCACAGGTTTGACTCCCTCCAACTATTCCTCACTTATGGTGAGGTTGGTAAAGGGAAACCTGCCACTAAAAGATCCATTGCCAGGTGGATTGTCTCTTGTATCCAATTTTGCTATGAGAAACTGGGTAAGGTTCCTCCAGGTACAGCTGGTTCCCTGGCTGCTGCCAGGGACATCCCTATTCTAGAGATATGTCAAGCAGCTACCTGGAAAACAGTTCACACTTTTACCAAGCATTACTCCCTGGACATCCAGGCTAGGAGTGATGCTCGGTTTGGCACAGCTGTGCTTCAGAGCCTATTTCCTAAGTAGGTTCTGTCCCTCCTCCATGGAGGTACTGCTTGGTAGTCTGCATATGTCAGAATATAGCAAGACTTCATGGTGTTTGAAGAAAAAATTACTCACCTTAGTAATGTTTCTTCTCATGGAGTCTTGCTATATTCTGACCTCCCCCCCTGCCTGCCCCTCTCAGAACCTCTGTTTTTGGGATGTGGGTGGGCAGTGCAGTGTTGGCACTTAGTAGATGCCCACCTTTTTGTTTTCACCCCTTCTTTCTTGGGGTGAGTTGGTGTTGTGTTTTTTTCATTTTTGGGTCTCCTGATTTGAGTCTTTGTTTTGGGACCAAAAATGTGTTTTATGTTTAGTAGCCAGTTGGCTAGTGTAGGTTTACAGCTTCCACACAGGACCTTAGTGAGTTTAGCTCATAAAGATCTGACGGTTTGAGTTTGAAGAACAACAGACAGAGTCTCAACCTAGCTCGAGCTCAGCATTCCATGCCTGGCATGGAAAGTTAACTCTTTCATCTCCAGGGCAGTTCGAAGGTTGGGACTCGCTGCATATGTCAGAATATAGCAAGACTCCATGAGAAGAAACATTACTAAGGTGAGTATTTTTTTTCTTCCTCCCCAGTCTCCGGGGCTGCTTCTTCCCACAAAGAGAAGTCGAGCGAGAAGCACAAATACTGGGACAAGGATAGTGATCTGCCCCAGTCAGCTTCGCACTTCAGATCACCACACAAGTCAGAGGCTGCTTCTGAACCTTCTTTGCATGGGAGGTCGGTCCCTCCTTCACTGGCAGCCCTCACTCCCTCTGGACTGCCCGTGTCTTTGCCTCTTGCCCACCTCACCATTTCGGGCAAAGGCTTTTCTGGGCTTTGGATGTCAACAGCCCCAAAGCCCCTGAAGCTGAGGCCTCTTTTCCCTGTGAGTTCTCAGCCAGGAGGCTCAACCGGCTCTTTGGATGGTTGGTCTCACCCCTCCACTCTTGGCATTGCCTAAGTCGGTTCCGCGTTTGGGAATGACTCCTCCAAGCAACGCCCGGAGCGTGTGCTCGCCGCTCCCTCTAGGGTGACGCCACTGTTTCTGAAAGGGGCTATCCCTGCACGGGCTGTGTCACCTGACCAGGCCAGCCCTCTTCTCCTCAGCTGACGTCAGCCACACTGGTGACACCTTCACCATCATCTGTCATACCTCAGTGGGCACCAGTCATGCCTCCGGGACAGCCGCCAGGTCCTTCAAGACTGATTCTGGCTAGCCTTTCACCTCGGGAGCTGTCATCCAGTCATTTAGTTTCTCAGGGACCAAAGCTGGATCCTGAGAAGCCTTAGGGACCGACTCTGGGGGATCCTACACCTTCCCACCCTGCAGTGCCTACCCTTCCACCGCCCTTGGACTACACCACCCTAGTTATGGCCTAGTGGGAGTTCATGCACAGCAAGGAGCCCCAGAAAAGGCCTCCTACCCTCCACCTCCCAGGGAACCTTCGCCCTCACTGGTCCGGGTTTCTCCCCCCACTCCCCAGTCTCCCGGTGACGAGGAGGACCGGCGTAAGGATAGTCATTCACTGACGCCAGTCCCAGAATCTGATCCATGGGGGGGGGGTGATTCCTCCTCCTTTGAGGATTCCTGATTACCAGCGGAGCTAGAGGAGCCTAGGGATACCCTCAGATACCCTCCTGATGAGCCAACTTTCCTGGATGTCATGAGGCACATTCAGTCCCTCATGGGCTGGGACTCGGAGGGACTGGACCTGGAACGCTGGTGCCTAGCAGCTTTCCTCCATAAGAAGGGTGCTCTGCCCACGGTCGTACTCCCCTTATTGACTCCTTTGAGTATGTCAGCAAGGCCGGCTGGGAACCACCTGTCTTCCACCCCGGCCCTGCCCAAGAAGTTGGGCAGGCTTTACTACATCCCTAGGGATAAGCCCTTTTATGGGGAGCACCCTGTGTGGACTCAGTGGTCATGAATGCTGCTCATGACTGTACTAAGAGACACCTTAGCATGCATCCTCCAGACAAGGAGTCTCGTCAGGTGGATTTCTGGGGCAAGAAGGTGTGTGCCTCAGCCACTTTGGCTGTTCATTCCCTGAACTTCCTGGCCCACATGGTAAAATACCAGAATGCCATGTGGGACAAGGTTCTGGAATTGGTACAAACCCTGCCAGATGATGCCACTAAGTCTCAGTTGACTCAACTTCTGAAGTCTGGGCCTGACATTGGGAAATCATGTACTAAGGGCATCCTATTATATGGCCGACGTAGCCGGATGGGCATTTGTATTCGCCGCCATTCCTGGCTTAGAGTTTCAGGCTTTTTCCTGGATGTGCAGACCAAAATCATTTGCTTCTTTCAGAGGGTCGGTTCTCTTTGATGAGGATGTTCAGAGCATTATCTCCCGCCTGTGGGGATCTGACCAGGCTCTGAAGATGGTACACTCACTATACCGGTCTCAGCCTAAACCCCAACAATGTTAGCCCTTTCGAAGGAATCAATGTCATCAGTCCTGGGGACAGCAGCCCAGAGAACCTTCAAATGTAAGGCTCCCTTCCAGATGACCGGAGCCTCAGCCCCTAGGGCCTCCCCTGCCACCCTGCCCATCCCAGGCTCTTCAGCACGACTCCTTGCCTGACCCCTCCCCCTTGGGGGAAACGGTGGGGGGCCCACTTCTCCCTTTACCTGGCTGGTTGGCACAGAATCACCTTCAACCAGTGGGTGCTTCAGCTAATAGAAAGGGGGCACACATTCTAGTTCCAAGAGGTACGCCCAGACAGCCCTCCCTCGCACTCCCACTATCCTCCAGATCACATTGCCCTCCTCCAGGAGGAGATCCAGGCACTGCTGAGCAAAACTGCCATAGAACCTGTTTCTGCAAAACAAAGGGGGAAAAGGGTTCTGTTCCCATTTCTTCCTGGTCCCAATGAAGACTGGCAATCTGAGATCAATCTTGGATCTCAGCCACCTGAATCTGTTTATAGAACATGAGCCCTTCAGGGTCTTCTACCCCTCCTTCATGAAGGAGATTGGCTCTGCTCCCTAGATATGCAGGATGCCTACATCCACTTCCAAGTGTTCAGGCCACACAGGAGGTTTCTACGCTTTTGCTTCCAGGGAACCATTACCAATTCAGGGCCCTTCCCTTTATCCTCTCCTCTTCACCTCGGGTCTTCACCAAGTGCCTGGTGGTAGTGGCTTTGCCTCTCAGGAGGCAGGGTCTTTATGTCTTTCCCTACCTCAGTGACTAGCTTCTCACAGCCCTCTCCAGAGGCCAGCTGCTCCGGACCATGGAGATCACCTTCACTTTGTTTTGGACATTGGGAAGCAACCTGAATCTACCCAAGTCCTCACTCTTGCCCAGTCAGACTGCAGTTCATTAGTGCAATCGAAGACCTGCTCTGGGCAAGGCCTTCCTGCTTCCAGACAGAGCAGAATGCCTGAGAGCACAGGCCCGCTTGGTGTCCTCGTTGTGACAAGTCCCAGCCAGGTCATTACTCAGGCTCACGGGACACATGGCAGCAGCCATTGTCACTGTTCCGTTTGCTTGCCTGTACATGAGGGTGCCTCAGTGGACCCTACAGGTTCAATGGGACCAACGCACTTAAGATTTGAAACAGTCTTAGTTTCCAACCCTGTCCAGCAAACGCTGCGCTGCCTTGGTGGATGAACCCCATCTACCTCCTCAGAGAGGTCTCCTTCCAGGCGGAATCTTCCACTCATTCTCATGACAGATGCATCCTGTCTGGGCTGCGGTGCTCACTTTGCAGACCGCCAGACCCAGGGGCCCTGGTCTTAGCAGGAGCAGCATCTCCACATCAGTGTGCTCAAGATGCACGCAGTCCTCCTTGCCTTCCAGGCCTTTCAGACTTCTCTTCTTTGGGGTCCTCTCTTGATTCAGATGGGCAACATGTCAGTAGTCTATTATATCAACAAGCAAGGGGGGGGGGAGACTGACTAATTCATACCACCTATGCAGGGAGGCCATGAGAGTCTGGCATTGGGCCATAGAACATGACCTGGTTCCAATGGTAGTTCATGTTCCAGACATCCAAAATGTCCTGCCTAAGTCAGTCCAGGTAGAAAACACATGAGTGGGAGCTCCTATCCTCCATAGTCGAGCGACAGGTGGGGTTATCCCAAGCTAGACCTCTTGATGTCCCCATTCAATGCAAAACTGCCCAATTTCTGCTTGCTAGATCCAGGGCCTGATGTTTTCTGGCGAGACGCATTGCCCTTCTCTTGGACAGGGAGGTTTCTGTATGCCTTTCCTCCCTTCCTGCTTCTGCAGACTGTTCTTCTCAAGCTGCAGTCAGAGGGGGCAGGCATGATTCTGCTAGCACCTTGCTGTTGTGACATATGGTTCCCATTGTTGCAACAGCTGGCAGTGGAACCTCCTCTTCCTCTGTCCCTTTGCTCTGATCTGCTCTCACAGGACCAGGGCACTCAGATTCACCCGGACCTCAAGCCTCTTCATCTTCACACGTGGCTGCTTCAGACTTCGCCTTCGCATAATTTGGGGTGTCCTTGAGGGTGGCGGATGTTCCGGTGGCTGTGAGGAAGCCCTCCACCAGAGCCACTTATGGCATGAAGTGGAAGCGGTTTTCTATCTGGGCTACTGCTTGGCATTTGGATCCCTTCACCTGCCCAGTAAATCTCATCCTGGAGTACCTCCTTTCCCTTTCAGACTCCAGTCTGGGCTACTCCTCTATCAAGGTGCATCTTTCCTCCATCTCTGTGTACCACGCACCCATTGATGGCAAAAATATTGCCCAACTGGATCTGTACTGCACCTTCTTGCGGGGGCATTCTTCATTTGAAACCTTCAGTTAGGGACCCAGTCCTGCCATGGGATTTGTTTATTTTGGAGAAGCTCAATCTTTCTCACTTTGAACCTGCTGCAAGCTGTGCTTTCTGTCGTGGAAAACGTTTTTAGTTGCCATTACCTCAGCTTGAAGGATTTCCAAGCTTCAGGTTCTGATGACTAAAGAGCCTTATTTGGTCTTCCACAAAGACAGGGTATCTTTGCGGACCAGTCCTAAGTTTTTGCCTATGGTGGTGTCTAAGTTTACTTTGAATCAATCCATCCACCTGCCTGTTTATTTTCCTGAGTATTCAAATTGGGGGAGGCTTTACTTCATACGGCAGATGTTCAATAGGTGCTTTATTTTTTATCTAGACTGCACCCGCTGCTGTTTCAGAAAATCTGACCAAATTGTTTCTTTTGCCCCAGGAAAGAAGGGGCTTCTGTTTCCAAACAGTGTTTATCTAAGTGGTTAGCTAATTGAATTGTTTATTGCTACTGCAAATATGACCAGCCTTTGCCAGGTCAGGTCAAAGGTCATTCTACCAGTGGCATGGCTGACTAAAAGTGCATCTGGCAGCTGTGTCTGCTTTTATCTCAGCAGGTAAGCCCTCTTCTCTTTCAGCTCACCCTGTATTGTCCAAGTTTTTCAAGGGATTGCTTCACACCAACCCTCCATTCAGGGACCCTGCCCCTGCATGGGACCTTAATGTTTGCATTGCTCAGCTTATGCAACCTCCTTTTGAGCCTTTGTCTTCATCAGAGCTTAAGTACTTGACTTGGAAGACTGTGTTTCTGGTAGCCATCACTTCTGCCAGGCACGATAAGTGAATTACAAGCTTTATCAGTGGAGCCTGATTTTATCTCCTTTCATAGAGATAAGGTGGTCCTCAGGACTAACAGGAAGTTCTTGCCTAAGGTGGTTTCAGATTTCCACCTTAATCAATCTATTTTTTTCAGTGTACTTCACTGACCATTCCTCCTCTGGTGAGAGGAGGCTGCACAGCTAGATGTGAAGAGGCCCTTAGTTACTACATAGAGCGTACCAAGGGTCACAGGTTTGACTCCTCCAACTGTTCCTCACTTATGGTGAGGTTGGTAAAGGGAAACCTGCCACTAAAAGATCAATTGCCAGGTGGATTGTCTCTTGTATCCAATTTTGCTATGAAAAACTGGGTAAGGTTCCTCCCTCAGGCCTGAGGGCTCACTCTACCAGAGGTACAGCTGCTTCCCTGGCTGCTGGCAGGGACATCCCTATTCTAGAGATATGTCAAGCAGCTACCTGGAAAACAGTTCATACTTTTACCAAGCATTACACCTTGGATATCCAGGCTAGGAGTGATGCTCGGTTTGGCGCAGCTATGCTCAAGCCTATTTCCTAAGTAGGTTCTGTCCTCCTCCATTGAGGTACTGCTTTGTAGTTCAGAGTATAGTCATAATATAGCAAGACTTCATGTTTTTGAAGAAAAATTACTCACCTTAGTAATGTTGTTTCTTCTATTGGAGTCTTGCTATATTATGACCCCCCGCCTGCCCCTCTCAGAACCTCTGTTTTTGGGATGTGGGTGGGCAGTGCAGTGTTGGCACTTAGTAGGTGCCCACCTTGTTGTTTTTCACCCCTCCTTTTGGGGTTACTTGGTGTTGTGTTTTTCATTTTTTGGGTCTCCTGACTTGAGTCTTTGTTTTGGGACCAAAAAATGTGTTCTTATGTTTAGTAGCCAGTTGGCTAGTGTAGGTTTACAGCTTCCACACAGGACCTCAGTGAGTTTAGCTCATAAAGATCTGACGGTTTGAGTTTGAAGAACAACAGACAGAGTTTCAACCGAGCTCAAGCTCAGCGTTCCATGCCTGGCATGGAAAGTTAACTCTTTCACCTCTGGAGCAGTTCGAAGGTTGGGGCTCACTGCATATGTCATAATATAGCAAGACTCCAATAGAAGAAACATTACTAAGGTGAGTAATTTTTTCTTATAGGCTATGTTCCACGTAGACAGGTGAACTTTGGAGGTGCGTGCAAACTGGATGAGTCCATAGCAGAGAGAAGGGAGAAACGCACCTCTGGCCAGTGCAAGATCAGCAGCAGAAGTAAGATTTTTCTTGGCTCTGTAGGATAGACCCAGTTTGCAGTTGACAGCTCTGCATACATTTTGGATATGATGCCCATGGTCAGGTGTCACCACAAGGTATTTGATGGTGTCTGTGATTAGGACAGGAGTACCATCAATACCAGTAATATTCAGTGGGGCAGGGGAGGCCTTTATCTTAGCCATGGACCCAAAAAGCATGGCCTGAGTTTTTGTTGAGGTTGAGGACCAGCTTGTGAGTAGTTATTCAGTACTGGATATTCCTGAAATCCTCACTCCATTGGTGGTGGTTGACCCCACTGTCATGGGAATGGGTGAGAATAACCAGGTCATCTGCATATAGGATAGAGCTACAGTTGGAAGACGTAGAGGGCAGATTATTGACAGAGAGAGAAGGGTCCCTAGGACTGAACTGTGGGGGACACCAGAGGTCACAGGAGTAGTGGCCAAGAGGATCTTACTGAATTTATTAAGTTGCTGTCTGCCCTAGAGGTAATTAGTGAACCATCTTAGGACAGAGCAAGGGACCAAAGTTGAGAGAAAGTAAGACATGGTCAACTAGGTCGAAGGCCTTAGATAGGACAATGAAGATGACTCCTGAGAGCTTATCCTGGTCCATAGCCACCCTGATCCCAGAGAAGACAGTGATAAGGGCAGAGGATGTACTGTGCCTTTTGAGAAAGCTATGCTGCATGGGAGACTGTAGCTCATGGGCCTGAATATACTCCATGAGTTGCCCAGCCACAACTTCTTCCAGAAGTTTACTGATAGCCGACAAGATAGCTATCGGTTGGTAGTTGTCAAGGATCTTTGGGTTGTCCTGTTTGAGAACCAAGACAATCCTTGCCACCTTCCAGAGGTTGGGGATAACTCCAGAGGCTAGGAACATGTTGAGGATATGGGCCACTGGGGAGGTAATATGAGGCACCAAGATGAAGGAGCTTAGGTTCCATGATATCATGGCCAGCAACAGAGTGAGGGGAGAGACCAGAGAGAAGTCTCTGCATCTCCTGTGCTGTCACATCCCTGAAGTAGAGTAACAGACGGGTGATAGGGGCTGACTGTGGGGCAGAGGCCGGGACACGACTATCACTCCTACCAATGGAGAATAAGGAGGTGAAGGCACACAGATATGAGAAGTGGGAGTTGAATGCATTGGCAATGGTTAGTGGATTGTTACAATTAGATCCATCTATGAGCATGTCAGAGACCCCACAGTTGGAGGAACCACTTACTGTATTTTTAATGTTCCTCCAGAAATTCCTAGGGTCCTTAGCTGGGTTTAGTAAGGCAGTTTTGCAGTATTCACTTTTGGCAGCCCTGATTGCTTTTTTGCATTCATTCCTGAGCCTCATATATTGCTGAAATATGGTCTGGTCCATCGTGACCTTGAAGTTGGCCCAGCACTTGTCTCTAGCCCTCATGAGGGCTAGGAGGCTGCCGTGCAGCCACTGAGGCCCCGTCCACACTACACTGCTTGTGCCTGGTAACGGATGCAATCTGTTACGGCTGCGGAGTGGTGCAGTGCATCCACACCTCGGCGGCGTCCGTTACGGGACTGGCATCGCCGGTCCACACATCGGGATCCAGGCGACCATTACAGTGGCGCCCGATCCCACAATGCAGCTTGCACTGCGCTTTGTGCCCTGCAGGGGACTGTTACCTGCAGTCCACACTACCGCCGGTAACAGTCCCAGGGTGGGACCGGTTTCATAACTGTTGTGGAAACCACCTCAGAGGTGGTTTCCACAACGTTACGAATGCTTCCCAGGCACCAGTGTAAACGCACACCATCACCAATGCGGTTTACACCCTTTGTAACGTTACAGAAGGGTATTCAGGCTGCAGTGTGGACAGGGCCTTAGTGGCAGACCCCCTTACCCTCAGCCTGATAAGAGGGGCATGCTTGTCCTGCAGTACCCCAAAGGTGCTTAGAAAATGATTAACAGCAGTGGAAGAATCCTAAGCATTTAGCACCGCAAACCAGTTCACAAGCCTCAGATCCTCATGGAAGGACCCCAGGTCAAACCTGGAGAAATCCCTTACTTGGATGATTTTGTGAGGAATTTTCTGGGAGGAGATCTTCAATACGCAGTACACAGGGGTGTGGTCAGAGATAGTCAGGAAGGATACCAGAGGAGCTAATCCCCTCAGGTCTATTGGACAGGACCCAGTCCAGGAGGGAGCTAGTACCGCCAGTGGTAGACCACCTAGTGGGCTTCTGAATAAGTTGAGACAATGAGAGACCAGCAAGCAGAGGTTTATACAGCTTGGTGTTTCCTCCAAGCCAGTTTAAATTAAGATCGCCCAAGATCATTAGCTCATTATCCCCAGTCTTAGCACTAACAGTATCAAGGAGGTAGGATAACCCAGACACACCATCCTTGGGGGAGGATTGTATGTACAGATGATGTGCAGCTTCTTAGTGTTCCCGAGTAATAGGACTGTGTGAAGCAGCTCGCAAGAAGACGGGGCTGTTGGTGGGATACAACAGACAGGTTTAGGTGACTCTTGTAGTAGACCAAGATACCACCGCCATGCTTTTTCCCAGGCTGATCTTGCCTAATGAGATAAAAGCCGGGAAGCGCGCAGGCCGAGTCAGGCGTGGAAGGTTTCAGCCAAGTCTCGGTAATACCAAGGATGTCAGGCTTGTAGTGAGTGACCCAGGCGGAGAGTACAGCCAGATTGGGCAGGAGGCTGAGGATGTTGAGGTGAGCTATTTTCATCCCCTTGCCTGACAGCCAGCCCACAGGAAGAGAGGAGGCTTGATAAGTAGGACCAAGGTTAAGGTCAGTGTCCCCAGCCAGGGCTAATGTCACCAGGAGGAGCCAGAGGAGATGCCTTATAGGGGGAGAACCACCTCCAGCCGAAGGCTTGTGAGCAGGATGCCTAACTATGGCATGATACAGAAAGCACCTGAGGTCAAGACAGCAGATAGGCCAGAGGGGCTGTCTGCCACAGGCTGTTAGATCAGAGAAGGTGAAGTCATGCTTCTCATGCTTTTCAAGTGTAACCCAGGGGCCTCCCGAGGGAGGGGAGCAATAAGTAGAAGGAGGCATAAGGCAGTGTGAAGGCCAATGAACAAGGGCACTGATAAATGGGGAGGGCTTAGAACTCTCCCTGATGAGCTTAGGAACTCCCATGTCAAAAAGGACCTGTCCCTAGGACTAACCAGGGCACTGAAGGGAGAAGATATTGCGGACAGGTCAGGTAGACAGGTAAAGGCTTATCAGAAGCCAGAGACGCTATTTTGTCAAACTCAAGGAAGGCCCTGAGGAGAGAACCAAGCAGTGCTTGCCCACAAGACCCCCCCCCCAAGCTGTCCAAGTGGGCCCCAGAAGAGCACCCAATTTGTGGAGGTCTATCCTATAGATGCCCCACAACATGGGTCAGTAGCCAGTCCCCCCCCCCTTTTGTAGGCGCTCACCACCAGCTACTGGAAGGATTACCAGCTTCCGTGGTAGTAAGCCTCACTGGAGGCGAGGCTAATAGAGTTAGCTAGTGAGCACAATACATTAACAAGCTAATAGAGACATTTCCTGACTAAAGTTGCTGAGACACGATAAAGAGACAGGCAGAAATTATTCAGTAGATTTCCACCATGATTAATTGCAGTCAACTAGTCAACAGTGGTTGTAAAAATATATATATATATATATATATATATATAGAGAGAGAGCTAGGCTCAAGGGTAACCGCCAAGATGAGCACAGAAATAACGGTGTGTGCCGAATGAGCAGCTGCACAATTCGGCTGCACGACAGTAAAAGGATGAGGCGCACCACAGGCTGGCATGGACGAACACCCATGCAGAGACACATGGCACAGTGACCCGGACCAGGTGACAGACAGTGGGGCGAGCACAGGCAGGAAGCTGTGGCCACTCACCGGGTGGCATACACACCGGAGCCCACAGCACAGATGGAGCACACCCTGGCACCACAATGGTGTGAATGTATGCACATAGACCAGGAACCCCCCTCCTTGTACCACACAGGACACAAACCGGAGCAGGGCGATGGGCTCCAGGCTGCCTCCTTGCCCACCAGTTGCGCTGTGCCACCCAGTATGGGTGCCTGCTCCCCCTTCCCCGTGGTCGCCCTTGTGCCACTCGCACGCACGCTCTCACCCATTGGATGTTTGCCTGTTTTTCACAGTTGCCCTGTGTGCACGTTTGCCACTGCTGTGTGCTTGCCCTTCCCATGGTCACCCCTGTTAGTTGCTTTGTGGGGATTTGCCCATGTGAGGTTGCCCACATCACATAAATCCAACTCAAGCCTGTAACCAACTCAGGATAAAGATTACATAGTACTGAATACACCAACAAGAATAAAAACTGCAGTAAACATCTATCAGACTGTGAATATGGTCAAATAGCACAAGTATATTTACTGGGGTAGAGGTGTTACTCCTAGCTATACATATCCAGCATGTTAATTAGGCACATGACTGACCACCCAGGATTCCCACCCATACAACAGTTTAGAGTGGATAAGCACCATATGGAAGTTCATAAGCAGATGAGAGTTCTAAGTTTAGAGAGAGCTAGCAGCAGCGAGTGACAGATTACTGTGTTTAGATAACTTTAAGCTCCTGTATTCTACTACTGGAAGCCAATGGGGGCAGTAGGGGAGGGAGGAGCTTAAGTATATATATATTATATATATATTTTTGCATAAGAGTTTATTCAAACTTTTGTGCACACACAATCAATTCCATATAGAAGTTCACCTATGACAAGATACATGGATTACAATCTTATTATCCATTAAAACATATACAGCCTTGACTTCCCAAAAAAAAAAAAAAGAAAAGTTTTTGTTTATTGTTTATATCCATGTATTGTAATTATGGGTCTCGGCCCCCAGGTCACATCTGGAATCGAGCTCTTAGCTCAGTATGCTTTCCTGGTAAATCTCGTAAATAAATAAATAAATAACATATGCAGTCTTATATTTTATACCCAGTCCAATATATACAAATTTATATACTCCCATGTAGTATCCTGTAAGGATTTAAACCAATCACTTAATTAATACATACATAAAGTGTGGTGCTCAGATGTCTCAGGACAATACCCTTATAATCTATATGTCCAATCTGCCCCAAAGAACCATAGTCTCTTGCTGGGACAAGTCTGCCAGGAGAGGAGCCCATTCTCTTGTAAACAGATCCAGCTTATCTTTCACAAGAAGGGAAAGCTTTTTCAACCCAAGGTATGTAATGTGATCATCTGCCAGCTTTGTACGATGGGAACCACACAGGACACCCAGGTGTTTTGTACACAGTGTCTGGCTAGAATCAACAATACTCTTACCGATCTCGGGAAGGGGTCCCATTCTCCTTCTCCTTCATCATCTATCTCTACCCCAAACAAACATACCAGTGGTGTAAGTGGGACCATTTTACCCCACATCCTCCCTACTTCCAATACTACCGATTTCCAAAACTGCTGTAATATATTACAGGCCCAAAAACAGTGTGTGTAAGTACCTATCTCTTGCCCACATCGTTCACAACAAGGTGATATAGCCAGGTGAAACAGTATCACGTCAATTCAGCGAAAACAACACAGCAAAAATCATTGCATCGCAAAGTACATCTAAGCGCACCGCAAATTCAGTGTATTTTGAACAGCTCACTTTGGCACAGCACAGTTGTGTAACGCTGGCAGCATCCTGATTTGTTTGCATGTTAGCCCACACTATGCAACGGTAACTCTACGCATAATGGATGAAAGAGGCAGAAACAAAAAGGAGGGTATAAAATTCGGGTGCTGTAAGTGCAGTATACACACACGTGGTGCAGAGAACTCATGGAAGCTAAAAGATGACCATCTTTGGCACAGATTGAACTTTATCCTCTTTGTTGTTTATGGCTTAGTCTCTTTCAACAGGTTGGTAGACCTCGGGCAGATCCTGAGGGAGGGGTGGGTAGATGCTGTTAGGCTCTCTTGTCCCATCTCTGAAAAGTTTGCGGACTGTTGGGACAGGGAGGGTTGAAAGTTAATAACAAGTACACTGTGAGAGAGAAAAGGTTCAGGTCATGGACTAATGGAGTATTCTGAAAATTGTACTTGAAAGACGTGTCTAAGGAATGCGGAAGCAATAGTGTGTGATGTTTAGCAATAAAGAGAGAGTGATTGCTGCTGTGTAGATATTGGGCATCAGGTAGGGCAGAGGGCAAAAGAGAAAGGAGGTAGTGTCAGCAGACTTTTCTGATTTGTGCTGTTGCACTATTAATATAGACATTAACTGCGCTGAACAGTGAAACGCTGAGAAATCCATACGAGGAAAATGATCGCACTGTAATGTAAATATGGTAAATGACCGTGCTTAAACGTTTTGCACGCAAATGAAATGGAACAGGGTGAAACTTATGTACCATAGCCGGGGGGGGCTATATACTCTATGTGGGAACTTGAAAAAGGCTTCCTTAAATCTATTACAGAGTAGAAGGCCCATATGCATAGGCAACAATTTCAGCTAGTTCCGATCCTCCATCTGTATGCCCAAATCCCTTTCCCAGAGTCTCCGGGGTTTTCATCTTCAAGTCTGGTAAGTCCTGTCTGGTATCTCTCACCAATTTTCCTATGAAACCTTTAGGGTCCGATCTACATAACTGGATAACTGTTTTAGTTCTCCTCAGCTCCCCTATCCCTGGTCCTTCTCTACTTAATCCTGTTATATAGGCTCTCACCTGAAAATATCTAAACATGTGTCCTCTTTCCAGATTCAGCCTTTGTCGTATATCGGAAAACGAGCAAATCCCCATTCCACTATGATATCCTACAGGCTCCTTATACCTTCTTTTTCCCACCTCCTGAAGCCAGGGTCTTCCCACCCTGGTAAGAAATATGGGTTCCTAGCAATTGGAACTAAATACGTATCCACCTCCTTCACCCCTCTTTGCTTCAGTAACTGACTCCAACTATTCATCGTTGTTTCCACCAATGGGTTCTGAACCTCCTTCCTGTTATATGTACTTCTTCCCCTTTTCTCTAAATATGCCGAAAGTCTGGCTTCACATCCCCTTTGCTCGAGATTAAGCCACCGTGCTGCTGGGGGTAAGTGAGCTGCAAGGTACTAAGACTCAATATCTGGAAAATTTAGACCTCCTCTCCCTGCATCCATATTAAGTCATTGCAAACTGACCCTGGGGTGCTTTCTTCTCCAGATAAAGGTGGAAAACAAACCTTCCAACCTTTCGGTGTCCTTCCTGGACAACTCCACATGTAACATTTGTAAAAGATACACTAATCTGGGGAGAAAATTCATTTTAATTAAATTTATCCTCCCAAGCCACGAAATCAGGAGAGATGCCCACCTCTTGAAGTCAGTCTCTATCGTTTTCAAAACTAGGCCATAATTTAGATTGTAAAGGAAGCCCAGGGACCACCCGACCCTGATACCGAAGTATTTAAAGTACCCTCCCACTCTTTTAAATACCCAATCCTGATTCAACCCTGTGCTTTTGGGGAGTCACGTAACTTTGGACTTATCTACATTAAGTTTGTAACCTGAAACCTGTGCAAATGCCCCTACTAACTGCAGAAGGGTGGTCATAGACCTCTCGGTCTCTGTAATAAACATCAGCATATTATATGCATACATTGCTAGCTTAGGCTGTTCTCCTGGGAAACCCCTCACCACTTGAATATTCTCATTCTACCAAAAGGCTATTGCCAAGGGTTCTACTGCCAAGGCAAATAGCAACAGAGACAGTGGACATCCCTGCCTTGTACCCCTGCCCAACACAAAGCCATCAGAAAGTGTCCCATTGACCAACATCTTTGCCTGGGGGGGATCTATACAGTGCATGCACCCATCCCACGAAAGTATCACCCAGACCAAACCAGGCCAGCGTCTCAAATAGGTAATCCCATTCCACCCTGTCAAAGTCCTTTTCAGCATCCATTGAAATTACACTGGTATCCTCCTTCCATTTTTCTGCCCCCCATATCACATTTAGAAGTCTCCTCACATTATGATATGAGAGACGCCCCTTAATGAACCCGGTCTGGTCTGGGTGAACTATATCAGGCAATACCACCTCTAACCAACCTGCCAGCACCTTCGCGAAGATCTTAGCATCACAATTTAAAAGTGCTTGCTGGGTCAGTACCTCCTAAAGCCTATCATCGATTCTGGTGTCTAACTTAGTCACGGCTCCAAGGCCTCTAGAACCTGGCCCGTCAGCTGTCGACCCAGTGCGCTCACCTCTGCAGCTGATAAGGAGACTACTTGGTGGCTTTTGTCCTGTGAACAGGCCACATTTTTCTTAGAGGTTTTGCCAGCCGCCCTCTGACTTTTGCCAGCTCCCGACGTCAAATGTTCCTCCATACCAAGTTAGTACATGGTCTTGTTGCAAAATAAACTGTCACCAAGGGCAATTTGATACTTTTTTTAAATGATATCTACCTCAGCGAAGCGGAGCGAGGTGCAGACACGTCTGTTCTCTTCAAGTGCTCATTAGCACCCTGCTTAAGTATATTTAAAGGTGCCCTAGGTGGGGTGGGCAAGAAATTCTGCAGTAGAAGAAGTAGCAGCTGTGCAGGCCAGGGCTGTGTATAGGCCATACCTGATGCTTGTGTCCAGGAGGCCGGTGGCAGCAGGCTTCTTGGCACCGAGGGAGGTGCAGAGTGGTGTGCAGGAGGTGAACCGCAGATGGCAGTAGGTAGCCCAATGGGCTACAAGGACGCCTGATGATTGTGTCCAGGAGGCCAGTGGCAGCAGGCTTCTTGGCACTGAGAGAGGTGCAGAGTGGTGTCCAGGCATGCAGGAGTTGAACCACAGATGGCGGTAGTAGCCCAGTGGGCTACAAGGACTCCTGATGCTTGTGTCTAGGAGGGCGGTGGCAGCAGGTTTCTTGGCACCGAGAGAGGTGCAGAGTAGTGTGCAGGAGGTGAACTGCAGATGGCAGTAGGTTGCCCATTGGACTACAAGGACGCCTGATGCTTGTGTCCAGGAGGCCAGTGGCAGCAGGCTTCTTGGCACTGAGAGAGGTGCAGAGTGGTGTCCAGACATGCAGGAGTCAAACCGCCAATGGCGGTAGGTAGCGAAGTGGGCTACAAGGACGCCTGATGTTTGTGTCCAGGAGGCCAGTGGCAGCAGGTTTCTTGGCACCGAGAGAGGTGCAGAGTATTGTCCAGGCATGCAGGAGGTGAACCACAGATGGCAGTAGGTAGCCCAGTGGGCTACAAGGACTCCTGATGCTTATGTCCAGGAGGCCGGTGGCAGCAGGTTTCTTGGCACCAAGAGTGGTGCAGAGTGGTGTGCAGGAGGTGAACCGCAGATGACAGTAAGTAGCCCAATGGGCTACAAGGATGCCAGATGCTTGTGTCCAGGAGGCCGGTGCCAGCAGGCTTCTTGGTACCGACAGGGGTGCAGAGTGGTGTCCAGACATGTAGGAGGCAAACCGCAGTTGGTGGTAGGTAGCCCAGTGGGCCACAAGGACATAGTGGTGGGCAGTGCCTTCCTGCCTGCAGACTGGGCAGAGGTTGTTGTTGCCCAGGGCCAGCTGATGCACACAAGCTATGTGTCTGCTTGGACAATGTTGTCTCTCCTGGGAGTGATGTCTTTTGCCATAGTAACGGTTCCCTTTGCTGTCTCCACATACTTATACCATATCAGACTCTGGGTGCGATGGGATCGGATGATGCATGAGCTAAAACAAATGGCCCTCTTCACATCCCTGCTCCCCCGCCATGTTATAGTATATCGACTGCCAGACCCTGTTACAGGGCGTTCCATTCTTTTCCCAGACTCCTGTGCAGATCCTCAAATCTGTTGCCTTGTGGTCTGGCTGGGGTGCTCATCTTGGTTCCTTTCAAGCACAAGAGTCCTGGACTGATCTAGACTTGGATCCCCATATCCGTGTTCTGGAGATGTGGGCCATTTTACTCAGTCTGCAGGTCTTCTAGGAGTACATCAACCCTGGTTCTTTGCTGATTCAGATAGTCAGTGTCACTGTCATGAACTACATAAGCAAGCCAGGGGGCATTTATCCACTGTGCAGGAAAACGATGAGGGTGTGATAGTGGATGATGTCTTATGGCCTTCAGCTATGAGCCGTATTTCTCCTAGATGTTCAAAACATGTTGGCAGACAGGTTAAGCAGGTCTCAGTCTCTGGTACATGAATGTGAACTGCTGACCTCAGTGGTAAATGGATCTGACAGTCAGTCGACAATTTTGCTGTCGACCGATGTTACAGCTACTACTTTAAATGCAGTCGGCATAAAGGGAGTCACTTCAGACTGTGTTTTCTTCTGGGGGGCTTTGCCCCCAACCCCCCAATGTGGGGGGCTCTGCCCCCGCTACTAAATTAATCAACGCCAAGTTGGAGTTGCTTCAGAGAGGTGGTGCAACACCCCCAGAAAGCAGTGCCAGGGTCCTGTGCCGACACTACAGCAACCTGGTGCTATTGTCAGTTGCGGTAAAGTTGTCACAGTAGTGACGGCATTACTGTGGTAAATGACGTCTTTGCAAGATGGGGCCTTCCAGAGTTGGATGGTTTTGCATCCCTACACAATTCAAAACTGCCATGTTTCTGCTCGCTCCAGAGCATGGACGTTTTTGGTGAGATACTTTATCTTTCTCCAGGAAGGGGAGGTTCCTTTATGCCTTTCCTCAGATCCTTCTCATTCAGAGACTTCTGCTCAATCTGTGGGAGGAGCATGTCACCCTAATACTAGATGCTTTTTGCTGGCCTCACCAAATTTGCTTTCTGCTTCTGCAGCCTCTGGCAGTGGAGCCTCCTGTTCAGCTCCCCCCTTGTTGAGGCCTGCTGTTGCAGGCCCAGGGGTCCCTTGTCCATTGGACCTGCGGTCTCTGCATCTGGATGCTTTGCTCCTGAAGACATAGCCATTGCGGGGTTCCCCCTGGTGGCTGGTGTCTTGCTTGCAGCAAGAAAGCCTTCTACTAGACATACTTATTCTTTGAAATGGAAGCACTTCTCCATATGGTGTGCTTCTCGTTGAATGGACCCATTCATTTGTCTGTCACTACTACACTGGACTATTTTATGTCCCTGTCTAACTCCACTACTTGACCATTAAGATGTACTTGGCTACCATTTTGGCTTTCCATGCTCTGATAGACTGGTCTTTTCCAGACCAGTCCATGTATATTACCTGCTTTCTCAAATTATCACATTCCTGTAAGGGTACATCAGTAGCTGCCACCACTCAGCACAGACACTCCTTCAGGGTATCTGTAGGTTTAAATAACACCAGAGCCATTGCCCACACAGTACAGTGCTCCTTACCAAAGAGCAAATGATGCACCCCTCTCTGTCAGAACTGAGCACACCTCATCATCATCACTTTATCAGGCATACATTCTTATTGAAACTCAAGGCTCTTCACATCAGTAGAATAAACTACAAATATAACATGAAATAGTAAAACATATAGTACATATATTATAGGTCACTTAAAATAGGTTAACTTGACTACTAAGATAGAAAGGCCTGACTGAATAAAAATGTTTTTAATTCCTGTTTAATAATTTCTAGGGATTAAGATTCCCTGATAAAGCGAGGGAGGGAGGGAGTTCAAGAAGCTTGGGGCACTGAACGAAAAAGCCTGAGTGCCCGAAGTCATGAGGCGAACCCTTAGAGTCTCTAAAAATCCCTCTTCAGTAGAGTGGAGTGGATGGGTAGAGTGGTGAGAACACAGGCAGTCTTGCAGGTAACCAGGCCCCTGACCGTGTAGGGCTTTATAGGTCAGCAAACTGACCTTGAAGGTGATCTGCCACCTTACTGGCAGCCAGTGCAGAGCACGCAGCATAGGTGTAATATGAATGATCTCAAGAGACCAGCCAATATCCTGGCCACCGCATTCTGCACTAACTGCAGGTGGCAATGATAAAACCCCTGACAGCCCTAGGTAGAGAGTGTTACCTCGTTGGTAACCATAGCCTTCTCAGACATGGGAACACTGCTTTTTGTCAGCTATAACCTAGTTCTCTGTACCTCAAATGTCTTAAACACAGAATATGAAATATATATAAAAAAAAAACACATAAAAAGAAAATGTTTTACACAGTAGAAAAAAAAAACAGAAAAGAAAGGGCTTACCACACAGGACACCTTGGTGAAACCAGACAGACTTGAACCTTAAATGTTAACAGCTTGAAATCCCAAAACCTGACTTTTTTAGGGTCTGGCAAGTCCTCAAAACCCTTCAGCTGCAAGCCCCCACCCCATGACACATAATCCATTATATCACTCCAACATCATAGATTCAACACTTCTTTTGTGTCCTGGAAAACCACCCATATGGAAAACTGGTCCAAACTGGAATGTTTGATTTTTGTGGACTCAGAAACCTTCTCATTGTTTTGAGCCTTCTCTGCCCCAGCAGGGGTGACTGCATGGACAGGGACATGTAAGATGCTGACCTCTTTGAAGCTTCCTCGTTTACTGACCAATGGGTCTCATCGTTAAGACAAGAGGATTGTAATTACTTCTCAGGGGCAGCTGCTTTGACCTCTAGCAACAATTTCAGTGTCATTTCCTCAGCCCATCTCTCTTTGTTTTTTTTAATTTAATATATTAGATATACCTCTAAGCCAGAGGCTCCTTTACAGAGGTTCCACATCATACATAGAATACAGGACATTGTAAAGGTATACACAGGGTAATAACATTGAGTTACAGCAATATAGTGATACAAAATTACAAGACTACAAAACATAGATTGAGGAGCCAAGATACAATGCATAGGAAAGGCTTAACTACTGGCAGACGGTATAAAAATACAATTCAAGTACATAAAGATTATTTTACAATCAAGTGTCATCAGTGGGCAGCAAAGTGCATCAGGGAGAGAGAAACTACAAAGGCAGTCAGAGAAAGGCAAGTGGGAGGGTGGGGGGAGGAGGAGGAGATGGGATAGGTGAGAAGTAAGAGAATAGTGAGTGGAGACAGTGTGGAGTGGGGAGAGTTATGGGCAGTTGCAACAGTTCAATGAGAGGAGGTGCTGGTGAAGTTTAACTTTAAAAGGACCAAGTTTTGTCAGTGGCCCGGATATCATGGGGGCAGGCTATTCAACAGGTAGGGGGCCTGGTATGGAAAGGCACGCTGCCCAAGGGTGGTTTTATGAAAAGGAACAAGGTACAGTCCTTTTAAGGTGCTTCTGATAGTGCGCAGAGAGAGGGTGGGAGTTAGAAAATGATCGAGGAGGGGGACTGGCAGGACAAGACTTTCTTGGCTATTAAGCAAGTATGGTATGTTAGCCGACCTTTAAAGTCCAACCAGTGTGCTTGCTGGTAAAGGTTGTAGGTGTGGGTAAGCAGATGGGCTCGAAGAACAAGCTGGCAAGCTTTAAGGGAGACTTTGATCCTATTGAGGACGTGTCAGATGCGGAGCCATAGATTACTATGCCGTAGTCTGCTGTGGAGAGTACTAGCTGGTGACAATAAGATGGAGGGTGTCATTAATTAAGCTTTTTTTTTTTATGCCTATACAAGAGGCCGATCCTAGTATTAACAGCTTTGCAGACTGTCAACATGGCCTTGAAAGGAAAGGGTGGAGTTGAGGGTAACCTCAAGGTATTTAAAGGTGTTGACCCGTTCTGACGGTTGGAGGTGGTCATTAAGAATTGTGAGGGGGCATTTTTTTGTTTGTTTTGTGAGTTTCCAAATAACATCGATTTTGTTTTCTTATAGTTTGATAAGCTTGTGTTTAGTGAACCATGACTCTAACTCAGAAATTAACTTGAAGAGAGCATTGTAGTATGAACGGGTCCGAGTGACAAGTATAGACAACGGCATCATCTGCTTAAAGTAACAAGTTACCAGAGCAGGCTAGTGGGAGGGTATTTAGAAAGAGACTAAAGAAGAGAGGCCCGAAAATAGACCCCTGTGGGACCCCAGAGCAGACGGGTAATGAGGAGGAGAGGGTGTTACTGATTTTCACTTGTCGGGAACGACCATTGAGATAATTCACAAACCAGGAGGTGGCTTCAGGGGAGAGGCTGATTGAATGGTGGGATGAGACCAGGAGGTCATGGTTAACCGTGTCAAATGCCTTTGTCAGGTTAATGTACACAGAACCTACCAATTGTCCCTGATCAAGGGCTTTGCGGGCAAAGCCGGTATATGCCAAGAAAGCAGTTGTGGTGCTGTGTCCCTTATGGAAACAGTGCTGTTGGGCACACAGGAGGTTGTGCTCCACTAGGTAGTCAGACAGTTGATCTGATACAATTTTTTCCAATGCTTTGGAGGTGGGTGGGAAGGATGGAAAATGGGTGGTAGTTGCTGTGGGCAGTTTTGTCACTGCTCTTGTGGATAGGAGTGACAGTAGCAGTTTTTCATAGGGTGGGGAATTGACTACAGTGAATGGAGGGATGAAGGATCTTGGTGAGAGGGAGAAGTACAGCATCAAGGGCCAGATATAGTAATTTCAGGTCTAATGAGTTGCAGCTGAACCTCGACTTACCCAGTTCTCTCCGGAGGAAATTTTTTGCTTCAGTAGTGGAGATCAACCTGAAATGGAAGGGGGGGAGGGGCGTAAGTCAGAGCAGCTGAAGGAGAGGGACAGGTCAGCTTATTAAAGAAGTCAAAAGGAAGTACCCCACTCAGATCAGCAAAGGCCAGGTTGAATACATCAGCTATAACCTGACGGTCCTGGCTCAGTTAATGTTAAGGGGGGAGGGAGGGGCCAGCGTTGGATTTCCCCGTGAGTTCCTTTATATTAGCCCAGAATTGCTTATCGTTACTCCAGAAGGAGGCAAGGTTCTCTTTAAAGTGATCAGCCTTAGCATAGCGGATTTCTCTGGTGCAGGCATTTCATGCAGCCTGGTAGTTTTGCCTGTCGGCAGGTTTTCCAGAGGCTAGGGCCTTATGCCACAGGTTATACCTGTCAGCCATTAGTTTAAGTAGAGAAGGGGTAATCCAGGGATTACTTGGGTTCTTGATGGTACACTTTGAGTAGGGGGCTAATATATCACAGGCTGTATTAAATGTGGAGATAAACAAATTAAGGGCATAATCTAGGTTGGTGGCAGAATCTAAGGGAGACCAGTCACTAGTGAGAAGGAAATCACAGAATTTTTCTAGCACGTCTTTTTTTAGGTATACATTGATATGTGGTTTTCAGGGGGGAATTTTTTGTAGCAGTTGGACCAATGGCGGGGAATGGTCACTCACTGAATCAATGAAGACTGTGATGTTTGAGAGTCGCTCTGAGTGGTTAGTGAGTATTAGATTGATTAGGGTACTAGTACCTGTTTTTTTATAGTGTATCCTAGTAGGTGAGGGGACAAGTTGTGTGAGGTTGAGTGCTGATGCAGCATCTCTATGCTGGGCTGAGACAGGGGCCAACCAGTTAATGTTGAAGTCCCCTAAGAGGATCACCTCCGAGTTATTTGGTAGGGTTGAGCAGTATTCAAGAACAGCATCAAATCCAGACTTGGTATTACCGAGGGGGGGGGGGATTATAGGTGGATAGTACTGTAATGGACTTACCAGCACTGCCGATAACAACTTTAATGGCCAGTGCCTGGGCGACAACAGGAGATATAGAGGTGTTGAGAACAAGACCCTGGAGTGGGGCCTCGAGATATTGAGCACAGCCCCCCCTTCCGCTTGCCCATTCTATCAGCTTTGAACACCAAGTAGCCTGGGAGCGCAGTAGCAGAGTTAGGGATGTCAGGGGTTAGCCAGGTTTCCACAATGGCAAAGTTGTCCAGTTTATGGTGAACCACCCAGGCTTGGGGCAAGTCAAACTTTAACTGCAAGCTGCAGATGTTTACCAATGCAATCTTGAGGCCAGCAGATGATTGAGTGGAGGGACGGGGAGTTGAGCCAGGCCCAGGGTTGGGGTGGATATTTCCAGATAACAGCAGAAGTAGCAGGCCATAGTGGAAAAGTACAGGTTTTAACAGTTTAGAGGTGGGCAAGGAGTGCCTACTAGGGTTCTTAGTGCAAGATGAAGGTACAGAGAGAGAGGATTAGTTGGGGTAGGAGCAGCGAGAACTGAAAAGAACAGTGAATGGACGCCTTGAGATAAATGGGGGGGTGACTAAGCGACAAAAGGTTGCACTAGCCATGCCAGGCGGGGGGGAGTAGCATTGAGAGGTCACCGATAGTAAATGGCACTGTGGGGGGTGTTAATGATGGGGTACCAAAGTGGGCAGAGAAACAAGAGCAGAGGAGTGAAGAGGTGTGCATGACTGGCTAGGGGATTAAGGCAGAGCTATGGAACACCCAGAGCAGAGGGGAATAAGGATGCTAAAAGTCATGGGAAAAGTGAGGGACTAGGTGGAGCACCGGTAGAGTTGCTGCCTTTGGTGTTGAAGGTAGAGCATTCAAATCTCGGGATGGCGCGAGTGCTGATCATACAGTAGATAAGAGTTAATTAAAAAAGGAGGGGAAAGAGAAAAACATTACAAAATTGTTACACATTGCCTTACTTGATGTGTGCACAGCTACTCCCAACCACCCACCGCCCCACATTGCAGCCACCCAGGGTACTCCGATGCATCCCTTCATTGGGCAGGTCCCCTTCCTGAGAAGGGAATGAGCCTTACCAGCCATCCAGTGGTCCTGGGTGCTGCTGAGGTGGCTTTTCCATGGTATGGGAGCTCTGGTGGTGAGGGTCCAGGAGGCCATCACCCAACTGGCCAGTGTGCCATTTTCTCTGGTTCTCTTCCACAGGAGTGTGATGTGCAGGACACAAGGCAGATGCCAGCATCTATCACGCTCCCCATGGTAGTGGGACCAGATGTACTGCTGTTGCCCTGGCATCCACCAGGGGTCGGTAGGCACCAATCCTCTACTCCACCCTCCCCTCGAGAGAGAAGGCGAGCAGTCAAAGGACACTCAAGCCTTCTGTCCCCCAGCCGGACCTCCAATGCCCGAATCTGTTCCCAAACTCAGGTCCCTAGCATCACAGTGGTGAATCTTTCCACTGCACCGGCAGGCCGACTACATCTTGTATGTTTTTGAAGGATATTTTGCACGTGCATCCCTTGATTTGTAAGCTACTTCCACCTTGGGACCTGAATTTACTGCTTAAGAAATCAACTCTGACTCCGTTTGAGTCTGCTGTGACCTGTTTCCTTTCATGGAAACACTTTTTTTTTTTGTCACTGTTACTTTGCTCATTAGATTTCCAAAATTCATGCTCTGATGCATGAGTCTTCTTTGATTTCCCACGAGAATAGGGTGTCTTTGCGGACTAATAATCATTTCTAGGGACATGGATATGTTGTTCATGCACACTGTCTGGCAGGTTCCTTGCCGCTTTAAATCTTGCCGGAAGGTCTTCAAGCTGGTTCCTCCCACCCACCCAGGTGGTAAAACTCTCGGCTCCGCCCCATGACGCCAGATCTTCCTTACCGCTTGGAAGCTCAGGTTCCTCCTTAACGCTCTGTGTGTAGACTGGATCCTAATTCTTGGTTCACCTGAAACTTATTCTAAAATTTTCTAGACTTGATCAAATTGCTACCATGACTCGTGAACCGTCGACTCCCTGATTTCAGTGTGATTGCCCATGTGGGCGAAAATGTCCAGGACGGATCCGCACTCCACGGTGTCTACCGCCTCGCCTAGACCATGACCCGCAGGCCTGCGAGTTATGCCGTTCGTTTTCGGCCAATGTCCTGGAAGACCATGCTGCCTGGTTACAGCTTGGGCACCCTGAGAAGCGCTACCCACCAGCGAAGTCGAAGGAGGCCCGTTGAGCGGTTACCGCGGTGGCTGGCTCGGCTGAGCAACTCAAGCAGATGATCGCCCTCGAGGAGGAGGTGGTACAGGCTGCATCATCCTCTTCCTCGGTCGCGGCATTTATCCCGCTGTCTCTGGGTACCTCATATTCAGCTTCTTTTAAGGAGCTTTGCCAATCCCTTTCCATGAAGGGAGAGGGGCCATCGGGACATTCTTCTCAGTCCAAAAAGAAGGACTCGAAAGGTAAGTCCCACTGTCGGCGTTAGTGGGAGCGGGAGAGGTCCCCTTCCCCGGACAGTCGACACTCTACTTCGGTCGAGGTTGCGGCTAAGGCTGCTGGCTTCACGGTGTCCCATCAGGTCAGCCGGCCGAGACACCCATCGACACGGTCGAGATTTTTCTTGACCCATCAGACGGGCTGTCGACTGGTGAAGCAGACAACCCTTCTTCACTGGTTCCCCCGGTGGAGACCGAGGACTTGCCTGCGCCTCCGGTGCCAGAGTCCCCAGTCAAGGCATCTGAGCCGAGGGAAGAGCAGGTGTCCCCCGGCCCTTCCCAGGCCCATCCTCGGAAACACCGAGGATCTCGGTCTCGGACATCCTCTCGGTATAGCTGATCCTGCCGACATCGGCGGTCTCGGTCTCGGCACCGAAGTAAGCGGCGCCACCGCTCGTCCTCATCTTCCTCCTTGTAAGAGAAGAGGCTTCGGCGCAAATTGCGTCATTGCTACGAGGACCTGATGTGGCAGCAGTTACTTCTGTCCGGGAACAAGCCGACACCGTCGCCTTCCCCGGCCATCAAGTGGCTGTCACCCGAGCGGCCGAAACAACCCCTCACTGTAGTCAGGGTGCCCAAGCCTAGGCCAGTTGTTCGGCCTAAACCAGCTGCCCCACTGATTGTGGTGGAACCTCCGCCTCCACAACCGAAATCGGAGGCGCCGACCAAGGAGTCTCGGTCGGGTCAGGGATTGCCCCACAGGTTGTTGGTCACCCTCACTCCCGACCATCCTCAGCAGGTGGAGGGTGGCTCAGGCCCCAGGCAGCTCTTCGCAGACTCCTCGGAGTCTGACGACGACTCCTCCCTGTTCTCCAGGCCCAGTGACCTGGAGTCCTCCGGGGCCAGTCGATGGATGAAAGCCCATCGTCCTTCATGGGTCTGCTTCGGCTCATCTCAGAGTCTACCGGGATGCAGCTCGAGCCCGTATCCAAGTGGGCCAAGTATCCCCTAACGGAGATACTGGACTGAGGGGATTCACCCACGGAGGCCTTTCTGGTGGCTGAAGCCATTGTTGGCCCAGCCTTGGAGGTCTGGCAGTGGCCTGCTTCCTGTCCTGTACCTTCGGCTAGGATGTCCAGGAAGTATGCGGTCCCTACTGGCTCTTTGTCCAGTTTTTTGGAACACCCCTCTGCTGAGGGATTGGTCACCGATAGCGTTTTCCAGTGTTCTGGGAACGCTAGGGATGTGGATAAGCCCCCCAACAAGGAGTCAAAAGCTGGACTATGCGGTCGAGGGCTTGGCTCTGCGTCCTCCCTTGGCCTCTGCCAGGCCAGCTCGGCCGTGCTGATGGCACACTTCTCCCACGCCCTCATGGGCTCCCTGGATGAGGTGATCCCTCATCTCCCGGCCGACCTGCAGACCACGGTCAGGCAGGTATGGGACCAGGGAAGGGCGATGGCAAAACAGCAGCTCCAAACGGCTCTGGACATTTGAGACTCCTGTGCCAGATCAGTTGTGGCCACAGTGGCCATGCGCCGCAGAGCATGGCTGAGGATATCCACCTTCACGGCAGATACCCAGCATAAACTGGAGGATGTCCCCTTCCTGTGGACCGAACTCTTCGGCCCTGGAGTGGAAGGTCACCTCCAGCGGATCAAAAAGTCCAATGCCACTCTGGACTCGAACACCTCCGCCCAGAAGGACAAGGGCCGTCGACAACAGCAACATAAGTCCTTTCGACCTTCTGCGCCTGTTGCATGTTCAGCCCAACAGCACCAGCACCAGGGCCAGCAGGCTCATGCTTGGCACCCCAAACCCAAGCCTGCGGTTTCCTCTAATAGGAAGCAGGGAGGAAAAGGCCCAGGAGGTCCCTCGGCCGGTCCCTCCTCTAAGCCTGCCCAGTGACGGGTTGAGGGGTGTTGCCCCCAGCCTCGTCACTCCCCCTTGGGTTCTCCCCATGGGGGGACGGCTCCGCCACTTCCTTTCCACATGGTCCGTTATCACCACCGACCATTGGGTGTTGAAGTGGTAGGAAAGGGCCTGCCCCTTGAGTTCAAGCAGGACCCACCCTTCTGAGGCGGTGCCTCGGGGAACTCACAGTCCATAAGCCTCTCTATCAGACTTTCGACCGAGCGATATCGCCCTGCTCCTTGAAAAAGAGGTGATCAGGAAGGTGGCGGATCCTCCTCCAGACCCGGGGTTTGTGTCCAGGTACTTCCTGGTCCCAAAATGGACGGGGGCTGGTGCCCCATTCTTGACCTGCACGACCTGAACACATCCTAAGGTCTTGGACCTTCAGGATGCTCAGATAATCCCATCCTTGGAACGAGGCATGTAGTTCTGTTCTCTGGACCTCCAGGACGCATTCTTTTACGTCCCAATCCGTCCATCCTACCAGAGATTCCTCCACTTCAGGGCAGAGGGATCTCTTTATGAGTTCTGGGCCATGCCCTTCGGCCTTTCCCTAGCTCCCAGGGTCTTCACCAAATGCATGGCAGTGGTGACAGCATTCCTGCGGCGCCGAAGGGTCTGGGTGTACCCCTACCTGGATGACTGGCTGATTGCACGCCCCTCCAGAACGGAGGTGGAGCGGTCTAGAGATCTGGCCCTCCAGGTTTGCTCTTAGGTTGGCCTCCTCATCAACGAGGCCAGAGTCGGAATCGTGCCAAAGCAGATGATCCAATTCATCGGGGCAGAGCTCAACTTTCTACGAGCCAGAGCACGGCTCCCGGTGGACAGGGCCAAGGTTCTTTCCTCTTTTGCCCAATCATTTCAGGTTGGGCAATTGCGTCCTGCCCGGGACTTCCTGCACCTCCTGGGCCTCATGGCAGCCTGCACCAGCATGGTCCATTGGACCCATTGGTACATGCGTCCTCTTCAATGGGGGCTGGCCAGCCAATGGTCACAGCACTTCGATCCACTGGATCAGCTAGTGACAGTGACCCAGGAGATGTGGAACACTCTCCAACGGTGGACCTTTCAAGCACATCTGCAGGAGGGCATCCCGTTTGTCCGCCCCGAGCCGACGGTCTCTCTATCGACCGATGCCTCTCTGATGGGTTGAGGTGCCCATCTGGGGGAGCACAGAGCGCATGGCCTCTGGTCCCCTCGGGAGTCCCGATGCCACATCAACCTGTTGGAGCTTCAAGTGGTTCATCTAGCCCTCACCGCTTTCGCTCCATTTTTACGGGGTCAAGTGGTTCAGGTCCAGACGGACAGTACCATGACCATGTACTACCTAAACCGCCAGGGTGGGACGCGCTCCATGCCTCTGTGCAGGGAAGCTCTCCACATTTGGTCACTTGTGCGCATCCTGGAGGCAGATCTCCTTGCCATCCATGTGGCAGGAGCCTCCAACACCCTCGCCGATGCCCTAAGCCAGATAGGGGCTGCGTCCCACGAGTGGTCTCTCCTACCGGAGGTAGTACAAGATCTGTTCTCCCACTGGGGCACGCCTCAGGTGGACCTGTTTGCCTCCAGGGAGAATGCGAAGCTGAGACTGTTTCATGCCGCCCCCCTCAGCAGGGCTTGCTGCAGGGGGATGCCTTCTCAAGGCCGTGGACCCCGGGCCTCTTCTACGCCTTTCCCCCATTTCCCTTGATCCACAAGGTGCTTCTCAAGGTGAGGAGGGACAAGGCGCAGGTGATTCTGGTAGCCCCAGACTGGCCCTGTCAGTTCTGGTATCCAGATCTCCTCAGTCTCAGCTCCAGGCTCCCAAGGTGGCTTCCAGCCCACCTGGACCTGATCTCAGTCAATCAGGGGAAGGTATTCCACCTGGACCTTCAATCCCTGCACCTGACGGTCTGGTTCCTGAGCGGCTAGAGTTCCAGGTCTTGGGTCTTTCCGACGAGGTCCTCAAGGTCGTTGAGGCATCCCATAAGGAGTCGACCAGAAAATGCTACGCCTTCAAATGGAAGAGATCCTCCATTTGGTGTCAGGGCAAGGGCCTGGACCCTTCCTCCTGTTCCTTGGCAAGCATTCTGGACTACCTGTGGTCCCTTTCTCAGCAAGGGCTTCGGTTGACGACCCTTAAGGTGCACCTGGCAGCCATCTCTGCTTACCGGGCACAGGCTGGGAAGCAGTCGGTGGTGCAGGAGAAGGTGGTCGGGCGCTTTTTCAAAGGCCTTGATCACATATCCCCTCCAGTGTGAGAACCTCCACCTCCGTGGGATCTACTGCTGGTATTGGCTAAGCTCATGGGCAAGCCATTCGAACCGATGCACATGTGTGACATCTCTTACCTGTCATGGAAGACTGCCTTCTTGGTGGCTATCACATCAGCCAGAAGGATGGGAGAGCTCCAGGTGCTTTCCATCGAGTCTCCCTATCTGGTCTTCCACAGGGACAAGGTTGTCCTGTGCCCCCACCAGGTTCCTTCCGAAGGTGGTGTCGGAGTTTCACCTTAACCAGGTGTTGACTCTGCTGGTGTTCTACCCCAATCACACCTTGGAGGCCGAATATAGGCTCCATACTTTGGACCCTAGAAGAGTGCTTGCTTATTACAAGGAGCGGATGGCTGAAGTTCGTGGAGAGGTTCGCCAGCTGTTTGTCACCTACACTGAAGCCACACCTGGCAGACCTGCAGCCAAGCGGATGATAGGCAGGTGGGTCACCTCCTGCATAGATCTCTGCTATAGGTTGGTGGGCATGGAGCCTCCCAGAGATAAAGGCTCATTCTACCCGCCATACCGCTGCATTGGTGGCTGCTTCCAGGGATGTCCCTATCCAGGATATCTGCAGGGCTGCTACTTGGAAGTCAGCACACCTTCATCACCCACTACCACATCGACCTTGAGTCACGCCGGGATGCTGGTTTGGGGCCTCGGTTCTCAGTCTTTATTTCCCAAGTAGGGGTGTGCGCCTTGCCTCCCTCCTCCCAGAGAACTGCTAGGAGTCTGCCAGACAGTGTGGATGAACAACATATCCATGTCCCTAGAAATACAGGTTACTCACCTGTAACAGGAGTTCTAGGAATGGTATATATTGTTCATCCACACGACCCACCCGACCTCCCCGGCTTCGAAGCACAACCTGGCTTTCAGCGGGCTAGATCTGGCATCATGGGGTGGAGCCGAGAGTTTTACCACCCGGGTGGGTGGGAGGAGCCAGCTTGAAGACCTTCCGGCAAGATTTAAAGCGGCAAGGAACCTGCCAGACAGTGTGGATGAACAACATATACCATTCCTAGAACTCCTGTTACAGGTGAGTAACCTGTATTTTCTGCCTAAGGTGGTGTCTGATTTTACATTGACTCAGACCATCCTTCCTGTATATTATCCAGAATATGCTAACAAGTGTGAGGCATTGCTACATATACTTTATGTACATAAAACATAGAAACATAGACTTTGACACTGCATTTCTGTCTTGATTGTGCCAAACACTGTGGAAAGTCCTCTCAGCTTTTTGTTTAATTTGCTCCTGTGCTTAAACAGTGCCTGTTCAAATGGTTGGCTGGCTAGCTAACTGTACTGAATTTTGTGTTAGTGCGATAAGGAACTTAGTGGTGCTGTCCATGGCCAGTCTACTCATGGTATGGCCAGTTCTCTTGCACGCTTTCACAGTGTTTCTGCAGCTGACAAATGTGCTGCTGTCATGTGGAACACTGCACATACTTTTGCTAAGCACTATAGACATTGTCTCTTGTAGAGTAGACATGCTGGCTTTGGTCTTGTGGTGTTGCAAGGCCTTGTGTCCTGATTCATACCGAGGTGAATTCAGGAGCAGTAGGCAATACCCATAGAAGCTCCCCTCTCATAACCCATAATATTATATAATGGCATTTGGTAAAATCAAGTTGTCTAGTTCTTAAAAATAGGTTTACTATTGCTAACAATAATTTCAAGGGAGAGGGCATTCCATGGGTTAAGTACCCCCTGAGGAAAAATAATGTTTTCTTCTGGAGCTGTTCTACTCCTTATTTGTAAGGGGTGCCTCCTTGTGCCTCCAGTGTCTTATTTAAGTTCAAACCTCATCTCATTCATTAGATAGGGTTCTTTGATAACATCCCACATTAGTAGAAGATCACCCCTTAATTGTCACACCTCAAGAGGCATAAGATTTGGATGTTTTAAATCTTTCTTGGTAAGGCAACTGTCTTGGTTCGAGCATATACTTCGCCATTCTCCTCTGAACTCTTTCAACCTGGCTGATAATTTTTTGGGAGCAGTAATCTAGGTGGGGGCAAACATGGGATCTGTAGAGCAGTGCAAGTACTGTGGCATCTCAAGATTTGAGATTTCTGTGTATAACCTATGAAATGTTGTTAGCTTGACATATTGCTTCATTAACATGTCTAGTACTTCTTAAGTCATTTGAGACTATAATCCCTAGCTCCCTTTCATTTGTAGTTTGTCATTTGTTTACCACACGAGAAGTAAGAGTGTTTGTCATTAGTCCTTAGATGCATAACTTTGCATTTATCATGGGTAAAGAGTGTCTCCCAGGTGGTAGTCAAGTTAGGGATTAACTTTAGATCCTCTTGTGTCTTGGCGACTTCATTAGTGGTGGGGCAGGAGCCCCCTGATTATGGAGTTGTCCGGGTATTTAGAGGACTAGCTGCTAAGAGTGCTAGTAAGGTCTGATACAAAACAATATGAAAAACAAGTGGTCCCAGCACAGACTCCTGTGGTACACCACTAGACACATCTACCTCCTCTGATAGTAATCCATCAATCATGACCGTCTGTGATCTTTCGTTGAGCCAGTTTGAAATCCATTTAACAAATTTAAGATATATGCCCACATTTTTTTAGTTTCTCAAACACTGCCCAGTGTGGCACAACCAAGGTCAAAAGCCTTGCTGAAATCAAGGAAAATAACATCACATGGAATATTTTTTTATCAAGATGTTGGCTTATTTTTTCATAGAAGCACAGTTGTGTGGTGCTTGATCTAACATTTGTGACTCCATGTTGGTCAGAATCTATTTTACATAGGGATGCTGATATTTTGTCTCTTATGTTGCCTTCTAAAATGTGTTGCATAACATAGGGATCAAGCTAATGGATCTGTAATTGCCTACACTGTTTTTCCCCCTTTTTTAAATTGTGGGACCACATTTGCTTTTTTCCAGTCTCTGAAAATGTCACCGCTGTTTATACTGTTCTTGTATAGCAGTTTGAGGGAATAGAGTAGATGACTAGACATGAGTTTAATCAAGCTCCCTGTTATCATGTCAGGTCCCGTGGAAGAGTTTACTTTAATATTTTTAATCTTATTACTTATTTCCTTCTCAGAAAACTTTATGTAATTACAAAAGGCAAAGGGGTAATTGTTTAACCAGGAAAGGCACATTAACCAGAGCTTGTTTCCAGGTGCAACCTGGAAGCACAAGGAAGTTAAGTGACTTGCTCAGAGTTACACAGTATGCAAGTGGGGCCAATGGGTTATTGTTAGCTAATGGGATTTAAACCTAGGTCTCCAGGTTTGCAGCTTAGTACTTGTAACCACTATGCAATACTGCCTCCTACAAAATTACAAAAACTAGTATCCGTAGGACCAGGTACCTTACTGATGGTAATATTATTGCCAAATAAGGGCCGTACTTTACACTGTGGTATCTTCAAAAAGTTTATGCAACTGAAAAATGCCTTACTATTCTGTTTTGTTGCATTCTTACCAAGTCTAAGCTCCATACTTTGTTTTGCCTGCTTAATTTCAGTTTTGCATTTCTTTTATACCCTTTGTACTTTACCCAAAAAATTGGTATTTGTGATGATCTGAAAGATTTATACAATTTGTTTTTTATTAAGTCGGGAGATTTTTGTATTCAACCATTTCAGCCTTAATTTGTTATATTTTGGTTTCTTGAATTTAGGAATATATTTGGTACTTAGGCCAAGTATGATTTTCTTGATTTTATTCCTCATAGCCTCCATATCACAGTCATGAAGTAGTGTGTCTCAATTTATCGTCAATGAAATTCTGTTGATTTGACCTGAATCAGCTTCTTTATACAAAAAGAATTCAATTGCCCCATTGTATATGTAAAATCAGTGTCAAATGTTGCCAGATTGTGCTCACTTGTTGCAAGTGGTGGGCCAGTCTTGCAATTTTTTTTTGTTATATTGGTGGTGCATAAAACTATGCCTAGAATGTTCAAACCTCTACCAGGTTCTGACATGTACTGTTTTAATTGATTTTGTCCGCAGGCTGATAAGAATAAATTTATAAATTTCCTGCTGTAGAGCTTGCTTGTATAAGTTACCCAGTTTATGTCCCCAAAATTAAAGATCTCCCATAAAACGACATTACCTGACTCATGGGCAGATTCAGTTTCAGAGATGATTTGGGGTGTAACAATTGACGGGGAGTCAGGTGGATGGTAACAAAGGCCTAGTATGGGGGAATCAGAAGAGTTTGAAAAAAGTTTAATCCAGAGGCTTTTGGCGTTAGGCATTTTATTGTTAGCAATATCAATGAAGTTAAAACTGGAATTAATGTATATAGCTATACCCTTTTATAGCCACCCTTTTTTGTTACCCTGTTGCAAAACATAGGTCGTATCCATGAATATTTTTACACCACTCATCATTACTAGCCCACCAGGTTTCAGTGATGGGTATTACATCTGGCTGATCTTTTGACACCAGTGTCAGAAGTTCATCAAATATATTGTTTAAGCTTCTAGCATGTGATAGACAACGCTTGATAGCATGTAACTTTGGGGTTTTAAGTAAGTTTTTATTGGGGGCAATATGATTTTGAGAGTATTCCCCCGTATCAGTTTGTATACACCTATGCTGTTCAGGTTGACTTAGATTGGAGGTTAGGATAACCTGAGAGGTTCCCCCTTGTCAGTTAATTTTTAAACCTTGTGCTCCTAGTTTGTTCAGATGATGACCATTATTGGAGTAAAGAGATTTCTAGGGGTGTGGATATTGTGTACTAGCCACATTTCTGGCAGTATTCTTTCCCTTTAAATCTCCTGCCGGAAAGTCTTCAAGCTGGCTCCTCCTCCTACCCACCTGATGTCAGATCTTCCTTCCCGCTGGAAGAAGAAGGTTCCCTCCTTACCATTCTTGTGCTGTGTAGGCGCTTTGCTTTCTAAATACTTCAGATTACGTATTTTTCATCTTCAGGCGATCTCCTTCGCATCTCCTTTGATGGACAATGCAAAGTCGACTCCCGGTTTCAAGAAGTGTGCCTGTGGGCAGAAGATGTCCCAGATGGCCCCGCACGCACACACCATGTGTGTCTACTGCCTACGCCATGAGCACAATCCCTAGGCATGTGGCCTGTGTCATACAACCTTGCATCCCTCTATGCTGAAGGACCAGCACGCTCGACTTTTGGGGGTGTCCAGACGAACAGGATCCTTCCTTTAAGTCTAAGGACACTTGTAGGGCGGTCTCTGCAGCTGCAGGTCCACCAAACAGCTTGCAGCATTCAAAGAAGCTGTGGCTTAGGCCTCGGAGCATTCTTCTTTGGCATTGGCCTTTTTGCCGCTTCCTTTAGGTGCCTCCTTTTCAGGGGCATTTAGAGACTTGTGCCAGGTCCTTCCCACTCTTGGGCAGAGTCCCTCTTTGGGCATGAAATCCAATTTGAAGAAAGAGGCTAAAAAGAAGTCTCGCTGTCGATCGTGGAATCACGAGCACTCTCGGGCCTCGGATTCCCATGCTTCCATGGAGGTTTCAACTACGGTCAATCCTTCAGTCCAGACCGCTGGCTCCATGGTCTTCCCATTGGGCCAGTTACTCGAGATGCAGGACAACCTTCCAGCCGAGATGCTTTTCAAGCCGAGCGACCTGCTGTCGCAAGATGAGGCTGATACCTTCTTGTCTAAGACTCCGGTCCTGCCTGTTATCTCCCAGGGAAGGTCAGACCAGCCTGCAGATCCACCCCCTCTCCCTCAGGATCCAGTGGACCTAGAGGATCCTCTGCTTTCAGCAACTCCCTCAGAGACCCACCATCGGCAGCCCCGACAGTCGAGGTCCCAATCAAGAAATCCTGGGTCAAGCAGCCCGTGTTGATAGCGACATTCTCACTCTCGAAACTCAGGCAAGCGGCACCACCACTATTCCTCCTCTTCCTTGGGTGGGGAGAGGCTCCAGCACTATGAAAAGCTCATGTAGCACCAGTTAATGTTCACTGGGATGAAGCCGATCCTGGCTTCTACTCTGGCCATCTCTTGGCTCTCGCCGCGGAGGCCCCAGCCTACCCCGGCTCGACCGGAGCTGATTCAGCCTCCTCTGGCTTCTCCACTGATTGTCGTGGAGCTGCAACTGAAACAGCTGAAGTTCTGCCCTCCTCCCAAGGATGCCTGTACAGCATTGGGGCTTCCTCATTGGCTGTCGATCACTATCACTCCTGACAGACCCTGTAGGGTCGGGGGGACTCTGGCGTTCGGCCTTTGATGAATCCTTGGAGTCTGAGGGCTTCTTTCTGCACTCCCATCTGATGGACGTGGAGTCGGCAGAGGATCTGTCTGAGGAGCACAGCCCCACCTCTTTCATGGGCCTTCTCTGCCTTGTCTCTAAATCCACTGGGTCACCAATGGAACCTGTCCAGAAATGGGCTAGGTACCCACTCACCAAGATTCTTGACCAAGGTGACACCCCTTGGGAAGCCTTCCCAATCACAGAAGCCATTCTTGGCCCTGCATCTGGTCTCTTGCCCTGTGCTCTCGACCCTCCTGGCCTGCAACTATGCAGTCCTTGCCAGTTCCCTTTTGGTTTTCACAGAGCACCGCTCGGCTGAGGGTCTGGTGGCCGACTCTGTGTTCTGGCATACTGAGAACGTTGGGGACATTGATAAACCTCCCAACAAGGAATCCAAGAAGTTGGATCACATGGCTAAGAAGGTCTATGTCACCTTCTCGCTCTGCCTTCGGCAGGCAAGTTCTGCCCTTTAAATGGCCCATTTCACCCATGCCCTTTTGGGCATGCTTGATGAGGTGCTTCCTCATCTCTTGGCTGACTTGCAGACCATGGCCAAGCAGGTCTGAAACCAAGGCTGAGTTGTGGCTAAGCAGCAGCTCCAGACAGCCATGGATATCAACAACTCTTGCGCTCGTTCCGTGGTGGCTGCAATTCCCATTTGCCACAGGGTGTGGCTGAAGATCTCGACCTTCACAGCGGATACCCAGCACAAGTTGGCAGACATCCCCTTCTTGGGCACTATCTTGTTCAGGCCAGGGGTCAAAGGGCACCTCACTCGGCTAGAGAAGTCCAATGCCACCCTGGACTCGGTGACTTCCACCCAGAGGGATCCCAAGGGCTTTAAAGCTCAGAAAAAGAAGTCCTTTTGGCCCTTCTCTGCCCTTGTGGCCAAACCACCCCAGCCTATGGCTGGGCAGCAGGCTCAGACTTGGTGCCCCAACCGAAGTCTGTTGCATCGGTTGTCTGGAAGCCAGGAGGTTGATGCCCCAGTGGCCCCTCAGCTGGTTAGCTGGTTCTTCCTCTACCTCCAAGCTTGCCTGATGACTGGGTGGGAGTGCCTCCCCCATTCCCATCCTGACTCCCCTAGGTCCTCCCATGGGGGTCCAGCTCTGCCACTTCCTTTCTGCCTGGTCCGCTGTCACCACGGACAGGTGGGTTCTGGAAGTGGTCGGGTTAGGGTCTGCATCTGGAATTCGAGACTTACCCGCCTTGCCGAGCTCTTGCCCCATGGGAGGACTTGGTGTCCGCTGACATTCTGTTAGCACTTTGGGATGATGTCACCCAGCTCCTCTGCAAGGAGGTCATGGCTCCTGTCTCAGACCCTCCAATACACCCTGGGTTTATCTCCAGGTACTTCCTGGTGCCAAAACAGATGGGGGGGCTGGTGCCCCATCTTATATCTGCATGACCTGAACACTTTAGGATGGCAGCTCTGTCTCAGATCATACCATCTCTCCAGCAGAATATGTGATTCTGCTCTCTGGATCTTCAGGGCGCATTCTTGAATGTCTCAATCCATCTGTCCCACTGCCAGTTCCTCTGGTTCCTTGTGGAGGGGATCCTTCACGAGTTCCAGGCCATGCCATTCGGCCTGTCCTTGGCTCCCAGGGTTTTCACTAAATGCATCACAGTGGTGACAGTTCACCTGGACAACTGGCTTATTGTGGGTCCCTCCAGGGACCTGACACTCCAGACCTGCATCTCCCTTGGCCTCTTGGTCAGTGAGGTCAAATTAGAACTTTTGCCCTCGCAGATGATTCATTTCATTGTGGCAGAACTTGACTGTTGCAGAGCCAGGACTCAGCTTCCAGCAGACAGAGTGGAGGCTCTCTCCTCCTTTGTCCGATCATTTCAGGTTGGGCAGTTGCGCCCTGCTCGGGACTTCCTTGGCTTCTTGGGATACATGGCGGCATGCACCAGTGTAGTCCATTGGGCCTGCTGTAGAATGTGCTCTCTGCAATAGGAGCTTGCCCACCAGTGGTCTCAGTGCAAAGGCCACTTCAACCAGCTGGTTGCTATGACCTAACTGATGTGGGATACCCTCCAGCGGTGGTTAGTTCGGGAACATCTGCAGGAAGGGATCCTGTTTGTTTGCCCAGAACTGATGGTCATCCTGATGAACGATGCCTCCCTGATGGGCTGGGGTGCCCACCTATTGGAACACAGAGTCCATGGGCTCTGGACCTTGAGGAGTCCAGATGCCATATCAACCTGCTGAACCTTTGGGTGGTTCGGCTGGCACTGACAGCCTTTGCTCCACATATTCAGGGTCAGGTCATTCAGGTCCAGACGGACAACACCATGACCATGTACTACCCCAACAAACGGGGTGGGACGTGTGACGCTTGGCCAGCTGGTTATGATTATTGAATGATATTTGTAATATAAAAATATAGTATGTGATTGTCTCACATAAGACAGCCTATGCTCCATGGGTGCCCCCCCAAGGCTTCAGTGAAACTACAGGATATAACTGACCAGGAGATCTCTGTAATGTAATTAACTTCCTTGAGAAATTGCATTTTATGACCTGTTGCTGCTTTGAAGTTGGGAAGCTAAATATACAGTACAGTACAGTACAGTTTATTACAGGACATCATTTAGCTGATTCCTGTCGGCTGTCTTGCACCTAGGTGATGGATTGCAGGGCTGTAAATCCTAAAAAGAAACTGCTGGATCAAAGACTCATAATTTGGGAAATGAGTTTTTGCTGATGTCACCCTATTTAATATACCTCCTGATAGGACATCATGTTTGTATTTTTTTTATATTCTAAAAGGAGGAGCTAGATGACTCGCAGAAGGGGTGCAGAGAGACAGAGTTTAAACTAATACTTGTGTCTGATCTATTTGACATTTTATTTTGGGACTCTAGAAAGACACATCTCTCTGATAAGCACTTAGAGGTAATACTAACATACTAAAATGCCAGCAGAATAGGCCTAACGGTCTTTCGAGTCTGCTCGATTGGTCAGCCCCCACCCTGGGCGCTGACCTTGCTGCCCCCCTCGCCTTCTCTGGCTTCTCCCTTCCCAGTTCTGGATATTCTTGCTGCATTGGATTTTGCTTCCAGAACCCTTCCCCTGTACCTGTCCCAGCCCCTCTTGAACCCCTCCACTGTCTCTGCCTCCACCAGCCCCCTAGGCAGTGCATTCCATGGCTCCACCACCCTCTCAGTGAGTAGCACCTCCTCCTTTCTCCCTGAATCTTCCCCTCCAGCTTCCACCCATGCCCTCCTAGTGGCCCCTCCTCCTTCCTTCAAGCATCCTGACTGTTCCTCCCCATTTACCCTCTTCATGTACTTGAAGACCTCTATCATGTCCCCTGGTCCCTTCTCTCTTCCAATGTGTACATATTTAGCTCTTCGAGCCTCTCCTCATAGGTCCTGTCCCCCAAGCCCCAAATCATTTTGGTTGCCCTCCTCTGGACCCTCTCCAGGAGTTTAATGTCCCTCTTTAAGTGCGGCCTCCAAAACTGCACACAGTACTCAAGGTGTGGCCTCACCAAGCAGTTATACAGAGGGAGCATCACTTCCCTCCTTCTGGAGGTGATCCCCCTAGCGATGCATCCCAGCATCCTGTTGGCCTTGGCTGCTGCCCTCCTACAAGTCTCTGAGTTGTTCATTTTGACATCCACCACCACCCCCAGGTCCCTCTCAGCCATCGAGACTTGTAGCATTTCCCCCCCAGGGTGTACACTTGGCCCGGGTTTCTGGCCCCCAGGTGGAGTACCTTGCATTTCCCTGCATTGAACCTCAGCTTCCACTTTCTAGACCATCTTTCCAGAGCCTCCAGGTCCCCCTGTAGGGCTACCCTCCCTCCTCCCCATCCACCACCGCCCCAGTTTTGAGTCATCCACAAAGAGACTCATCTCACTCCTGATTCCTGTCCTTATGTCAGAGACGTAGGCGTTGAACAGGAGGGGCCCAAGGACTGATCCCTGTGGGACCCCACTAATGACCCTCTTTGGGGATGAGACTATCCCGCCAACTACGACCCTCTGGGTCCGGTCCTGGAGCCAATTGCCTATCCATCTGATCATCTGGTTCCCCAACCCCATTTCTCCCAGCTTATCCAACAGGCCCATGTGAGGAACAGAGTCAAATGCCTTGCTGAAGTCTAGAAAGAGGACGTCCACTGGTCTACCAACTCCACAAGGTTTGTCTGACATGATTTCCCTGAGACGAATCCATGCTGTCTATCATCCAGGCACCCTGCCTTTTCCAGGTCCCCCCCTAGCCTCTCCTTGACAATGCCCTCCATCACCTTGCCCACCACCGATGTCAGGCTAACAGGCCTGTAGTTCTCTACCACTTCCCTTGATCCCCCCTTGTGGATAGGCACTATATGCGCCACCTTCCAGTCCTGGGGCACCCACCCTGTCCTCAGAGAGATGGTGAAAAGCTCCGCCAGGGGTTTCGCCAGGGACATCCAAGTTCCTTCAGCACTCTGGGATGTAATTTATCCGGCCCGGTGCTTTCTCCGTCTTAAGGGAGCTGAGGACTTCCTACTCTCTCTCTGCTGTGATTTCCACTTCCAGTACCTCTTCTCTCCTGTAGCCCTCCCCTCCTGCCAGTGATGCCTCCCCTCCCCCAGACCCGCCGATCGGTAAGGGTCCCCCCCTCCTCAGTATCTCTGTCTCCTCCCATGTATGATGCAGCACCCCCATTTTCCTTGGTGAAAACTGAGGTGAAGTACTCATTTAGTACCTCAGCCTGCTCCCCCGGGTCTTGTGCCCATCTCTCCCCTGATTTAATCTTGCTAATCTGCCCCTTCACCCTTCGTTTTTCCCCAGTGTATCTAAAGAACCTCTTGTTCCCTCTCCTGATTTCCCTGGCCAGGTTCTGCTCCTTCCTTCCTTGCCTTAGCCGCCCTCGCCACCCTAGTGGCCCTTCTAGCCATCAGCTCATACTCCCCTCAATCCCTTTCACTCCTTGAGCACCTGAATTGCCTATAGGCTGTCTTCTTTCCCTGCACCACCTCCTGGACCTCCCTGGTCCACCAGCAGGGTTTTCGGGCCCTACCGCATTTTCATCTTACTCTTGCACAGGTGCTGGTAGCATCTTGCACCCCTCTCCTGATGATTTCCCACCTACTATCAGCGTCCATGTCTGACCCAATCCCATCAAATGCTCCTTAAGGATCCTTCCATTTCCTTAAAATCCGTTTCCCCTGAAGTCAGTTACCTCCGTCTTTGTGCAGCTTTCTAGCCCTCCTAGGTCCAGGCAGAACCAGACCCGTGGCATGGTCACTCCCATGCTAGGGTCCCTCCACCAGGCCCTAATCTGGTCACTGTCTGCCAGGACCACATCCAGTACCCGCGCCTCCCTGGGCAGTTCCCCACTCTGCTGAGTTAGGAACACGTCTTGAAAGACATCCAACAACCTCTGTTCCCTGGTCACAGAAGATGTCATAGTCTCCCAGTCTGTTCCTGGCATGTTTAAGTCCCCCAACACCACCACCGCCTCTGCCCAGTCTGCAGTGTCTCCCAACATCTGCCACCAGACTCTCCTCCAGCTCCTCCGCCAGGGCAGGGGGTCTATACACCACTCCTATTTTTACTCTCTTGCCCCCCCTTGTTATCAAGGTGACCCAAATCACTTCCACGGTTCCCTCTGCCTCCTCTACTCCCCCTATGCCAATGCAGTTTTTGACTATCACTGCTACCCCTCCTCCCCTTCCCTCCCCCCTGTCCTTCCTGAACATAGTGTAACCCTCCAGGTTCAGGTCCCAGTCATGTCCTGCAGTGGCCCAGGTCTCAGTGACCGCTGCCACATCCACTGCTCCCTCAGTTAGCATCGCCTGGAGCTCCCGCATTTTATTTCCCAAGCTCCTGGCATTTAGCAGGACTACCTTCCACCCTTTCCCTATACTTCCATTTCCCCTGCTCGTGTTCCCATGGGGATTCTGTTTTCCCCTGGTCTGCACTTTACCAGTCGGCCTTTTCCTGCAATCCTCCAGCTCCCCAGAGGGGTGGAGACAGAGTCTCTCCTTTATCGGCACCCCCTTGACAGTCTTTTCTCCTATCCCTCCCCCTTTCACAAGTTTAAACCCCACATGGAAGTCTGACTGTATTGTGGTAGGAGTTTTTGTTTTGTAATCTTCCCTTGTTCTTTTATGTGATTGTGAGCTCTTTGATATATTGTTCTGTGTTTACATTTTTCATATTTTTATCATCTTTTAGTAAAGTACCTATTATTTGGAAGACTGCCTGGGTGTCCGCCAGTTCTTTTTGCATGTGACGTATAGAGAGTTAAGACTGACAAAATTGTTCAACAGCTTGACGGTATTACTAAACTGGGAAAAGGTAAGAATATACCTAAGGTCTTTTATAGAGTTTTAAGGGTTCATTTTGGAAGCCTGGCTTGGCGACCCTGGTGAAAGATTGTACTGCAATCCCCAAAGAGGGTATGTATCTGAGCCTGTACATTGGGTATGCTAGCATAAGGTTCACAGTTTGAATCCCCCCAGAACTTGAGACTAAAGGTGATTTGGACCCAAAAGCAGACAGAAAGGTTACCCTGTGTGTTACCTTTTCACACTGTTGCGCTCTGAGGTTGGCACTGTGGGAGCAGAGAGCCTGACCTGCTGAGTGCATTTGTGACAGATTTGGTTAGCAGCAGTGCAGATAAATTTGGTAACACAAGCTTTAACTATTCAGTGTGTCAGGTTAATACTGTACATTTCCCTTGCAAAATAAGGCAGTGATTTATTGTTAAAGGGGAAGTCTCCCATAGTTCCACAACAATATTTTCCCAACTCCTTATGTGTAACTGTTGTGTGCCTCCCCCAGTTGCCAGCAGTCCTATTGCTGTCCAGATCTAGATTATAAATAAAAATATACAGCCCCCCAAAGTTATCAAAGTGTTTGTCCTCCATTTTACCATCAATTTTGCTGGAGGATGATGTCAACAGAGCAACAGATAATAGTGCTGCACTAAATGCAGTTCCACCAGTAGACCAAACCCACAATGTTTGGTTCCCCACTTGACTAATGGAGGAACCCTTTAAGTGTTGTTCACATCCTGAAGTGCAGGTCTAATAGGGACTAGGACCATGTGAGTGTGATGCAGCACTGATTTGAGGTGTATATATAGTATCCATGTAAGGAAGTGCCTGTATGTGTTGTGTTACTGTTTCTGTTAGCAAAAATAGTTTACCCAATAAATGACTCTGGGTACAGCAAGAGTTTTAAGTGGTATTATGCAGCTGTTGTATTATGGTGTGTGTGTGTTAACATTCTCTGTTTTGATTGACACCAGCAGTGAGAAACAATCTTGCAAATAGGCAGTCAGTAATTGGATGGCTGCTGTAAGGCAATAAAGAATTCAGCTATGGCAAGGAATAGGTAACCAGGAAAGCACAGACACAAGCACTGGGGGACTCTGGTTCAAATCCTACTAGAGTGCCTTACCATCTAACCCTTAAGAAGTTCCTCTAATCTCCTTAGAAACTGTGATGACCCCACAGGGCCATGGTTTAAAAGTGCCCCAATTCCCATTATAAATCATTAGCAGTGATGTGAGAGCTACAGCACTTCACTTTCAAGGTACTAAGGATAAGCTGTGGCAGCCCCCACTTTGAAATGCCAGCATTTGAAGTAGGATGTTCCTCACAAATCAGATGCTACACCTCAGCTGTTGTAGGTAAAGACACTAATCAGTCTCTGTTTGTAGTGCTCTGTATTTGCTTAGCTCACTCCTCCCATGTCACATGCATTCTGTGTCTTGGTATTTCCAGTCAGAAACTCAGATTTAAGGAGCATTTGAAATGTAAAACAATACACTTTATAAAGTAAATGATCTAGCTCTCCACTTTCAGGCTGCTGAAAGGGGATGTGTATAAGTCAGTCTTGTGTTATCCTTTGGTAAACTGCCCAGGCTCATCTTGTAACAAATCTTCTTAAGGGTGCTCACCTGGTTCAATACAGAGTTGACTGACTGACTGCTTGATTGGTTGATTGACTGATTCAGTCTACTGCTTTCCACAACATGTTACAACTGTCTCACAGAGAGAAATGAGCAGTGCAAAGAAACAGCTTTTGTTTCCTGTGAATGAAATACTATTACATGTATTGTTTGCTCTACACATACAGAATTAAGGCTACAGGTACTACTCCCTTTGTGAATTGCATGACAGAACTGCCTTAAGCCATTGCAAACTTGAACTAAAATCAGGCTAGACAGCATTGATACCCTTGTGTTTTCTTCTGCACTGTTGCTGCAGTGACATCAAGGAATGGGAGGGGCTGTATTACCAGTGGCTCATTTGCATGTAAATGGAGGCTTGCTTGACATTTTACTACTTTGTGTCAGAGCCTCAAACTCAGATATGTATTGCAACAGAAGAAATGGCTGATCTCTTATTGACATATGTACAGTACTTGAGGTAATATATAATAAATACATCAGATATATCCAAATCATACATATACAGGAGTCTTCTTTAAAAAGGAAACAGAACTATATCATTTTGCTTACAGTCAAGTTCCTACCTGTTTTATTTATTTTTTTCAAAGTGCAAGTTAGACTAGCCATAGTTTGGGAAGAAGATGGCTTCCACCTACAGTGAGCAAACTGCAGACTACTTGAGGCAGTTGTGCCAGGACAGAGGAGTCCTGCATGAGGGGAGAGCCACCATGCAGAACCTTGTGGATGCCCTGATGGCAGCAGATGCCCACAGCATCAAGTCACAGACTGTGACTGTAAAGGACCAAACCTTGGGCATGGAGGGGCCAGCAGCCAGTGCAGTGTCCAGATCCGGTGAGGAGGGCAGCAGGGCTAGTGCAACCGAAGGGCCACAGCAGCAGGGGAAGGTCACTAGCATTCAGTTGACAGAAGCAGTCAGGCTGCAGATTGAGTTGTGCAGAATGGAGCTGGAGTTCCAGAGAGCCGCAGAGAAGAGAGAGCGAGAACAGTGAGAGGTGGACCATGAAGAGCGTGAGTGCCAGAGGCAACATGAACTGGAGAAGCTCCGACTCCAACCACCAGCACCAGAGCAGGTAAGTGACTTGGGTTTAACTGGAACTACATGACTGTGTTACAAATTAAATTCCAAATTGATAGCTGAATTTAAAGAGGGGGAGGATATGGATGCCTTTTTAAATTCCTTTTTAACATGACCTAGCTTACAGGTCTTTTTGTTGATTTACTGGGAAGCAGAACTTTTTTGTCTATTGTCTTTTACAGTATGCCTTTTTATGTTTGCTTGCACGCATGTGCAAGAAACATAGTACAATGATCCAAAATGCAGTGCCGTACAGTTGAAAGGGACTGCACCGCTTCGGTGAGCAGTTCCCCTCCCACGTACCAAGCACACACTTTGCATGCTCATACGCCCACGCACACACACTGTATGTGTACACGGGGTGCCCAACTCTGTCGGCTTCACACTCCAAAAGCTTTGCAGGTGCCACGCCTGGGAGCCCACCCAGTGTGGCAAAATTGTTATGGCCGACGGGTGCCCAACTGTCGGCCCACACCCCGCCAAAGCTTCCAGGTGCCATGCTGGGTGCCCACCCTGTAGCAAAGCTTGTTATGGCCGACGGGGTGCCCAATCCCGTTGACTCCAGGTCCCCAAACAGCCTTTCCAGCTGCCACGCTGGGAGCCCACCCCAGCGTGGCAAATGTCCTGCATCGTCTTAATAATAATAAAAAAAACCTGTAAACAAGAAAACGTTCCCTTGGCGGTCTCCTTGCCTACCCACACCCACCTTCTGCGCACCCTGCCTTCCCATACCCCCACCTCACCTCATACTTACCTCCGGAGCTCGGCGCAACGATCTTCGGTGGACCGGGAACATGTCTGCACTCTTCAAAGCTGACCGCGAACTGAGGAAATGCCGGTAAGCTGTATAATGTAATAAATAGGGTTTTTTTCAACTTTGCTGCATATCTCAGGCATTTTTTGGAATTTTGGCACTAAATTTTCAACATGGGTTTTGGAACCCCTCCTCATGAATTCTGTCACTGTCATGGCGTTAATCGGACCGAAGTCACTGCGCAAAATCACCTTTTGGGACCGATTAATGAAACTACAGTGCCAGTGTTCATAACGTGGGCTCTCAAAAAGCCTATGTTGCAATTTTGGTGAAAAAAATTCCTAAAAATGACTGTTTCACAAGCGTGCATTGTGTAGTTCCTACGCACGCTCGTAAGTTTGCAAATTTTTTATATTTGCCCTCCAGATTTTCAACATTGCCATTTTACCACACCTCCTTATGAGCAGTACAGTTGTCATTTTTCACGTCACCCAAAATGTGTTTCCGTGTATGTAGCGCACAATGGTGCAGTCGGTGTGTGCAATCAATGTTTGGGACAGATTAAGAAAATCACAGTGACACTGTTCATGAGCAGAGGTCTTAAAATGGCTATTTTGAAAATTTGGTGAAAAAATTCCCAAAAATGACTGTTTTAGGAGTGCACGTTGCACAGTTTCTACACACGCTTGCAAGTTTGCGAATTTTTAATATTTGCACGCCAGATTTTCAACATTGCCATTTTACCACACTTCCTTATGAGCAGTACAGCTGCCATTTTTCACATTTCACCCAAAATTTGTTTCTGCACATGTAGCGCACAATGGTACAGTCGGTGTGCGAAAACAATGTTTGGGAGAGATTAAGAAAATCACAGTGACACTGGTCATGAGCAGAGGTCTTAAAATGGCTATTTTTAAAATTTGGTGACAAAAGTCCATAAAATGACTGTGTTACGAATGACATTGCGCAGTTTCCATGCACCCTCGTAAGTTCATGAATTTGTAATATTTTAAGTCCGGATTTTCACCAGTGCCATTTTTCCACACTTTCTCATGAACAGTACAGCTGTCATTTTTCACAACATGGCCACTTTCAGCACAGAAAAGCTTGGTCACTGTGGGAAATCATTGTTCAGGACAGATAAAGAAAATCACAGTGACACTGTTCATGATCGGAGGTTCTAAAATGCCTGTGTTGACAATCTGTTGTAAAAAATCCCCAACTAATTACATTATGGGTGTGCGTTGCACAGTTTCTATGCATGCTCGTGACTTCACCAGTTTTTTAAATATTTTCACTGCAGATTTCACAGAGAGGGTTGTGGATGCATGGAACGGCCTTCCGGAGGAGGTTGTGGAGTCAAACACAGTAGTGGAATTCAAGCATGCATGGGACAGTCATAAGGCAATTCTGGGGGGGGGTAGGAAGAAGTAGGCTGCTGGTTAACTAGGATCTGTAGCTTATCCATTAGGTAGGGAAATGGGCAGACTGCGTGGGCCAAGCGGTCCTTATCTGCCATCAAATTCTATGTTTCTATGTTTCTATGTTTACACCTCCCCATGAACAGTACAGCTGTCATTTTTTACATCCTGTTTGGAATGTGTTTTTGCATCTGTGGTGACAATTGCCATAGTCGCTGTGCAAAAGCAGCTTTCAGCTAACAAACTGATATTGCCACTGTTCATGAGGTGGGGATCACAAAAAAACCATGCTGAAAATTTGGAGTGAAAATACCAACGAATGCCTGAGGCATTAGGGTTTCCAACCATAATGCCCCACCCTGTAGAGAATGACAGGCATCAGGGCTGTGACTTGGGACTGTCGCCTGCAATGCTCATACCATTCCACCCCCACCCACACCCTGCAGCCACTGAGAGGCATCGAGGTGTGCCTTGGACTCTTCGGCTCCAAAGTTCACCCCATTCTCCTATACCGCACCCATCTCACTGTATTTCCTGATGGAATGGAGTGCGCATAAGGGCCAAAGACCCCAGGGCACATTGTGACACTTGTCGGTGTCTACAGGGTAGGGTGTGGTGAAATGGCATGGCCGTTATGCCTGATGACCCAAAGGCACACCCCAATGGCTGTCAGTCTCTGCAGGGTGCTGGTGGGGTTGGCTTCAGTTCAGTACTTCACTGCCATTACTATTACGCAACTCTGTAACTCATACACTACCAGTGCCAGCAAGCAAACATTCGGCATTGGCAAATGTTTGTCCTTATAGCTAATAACTGATGAAAAAAAGTTAAAACATAACTTTGCATCTTTCACTGTCCCAGGATGGAGCAGGATGAATAGTGGGTTATAGTGATGGCCTATGTATTTTGTTAAAAAATCTTTTAAGATCTGGTTTCTCCTCCTATTAAATAGGGTGCATTGAATAACTATATGTTGCAATGTTTCTTTGAACCCTTTGTTACAAGGGCACATATTTGAGTTACAATTTGTATGAGAGAGCCTAGAGTTGAAGTATATGTATTTTGAAGTGATTAAGCCAAATCTTGCCCACGTTATCACCTTATGTGCTTTGGGAATTAAAGGGAGAAGTAAATCATTTTCTATTGTTGAGTCAATTTTATTCTGTCCGTACCACAAGGCTTGTTTTTTGGCTTCGGGCCTGTAGTAATTGATTATTACGTGATAGAGAAAATATTTTTTATTTGAATTTGTCTCTGTAGGTATGGGATATCAAAATATCAGTCTGATAATCTCTCCAGAGATGCATACAGGTTAAATTCTGGAGATTTGTTAAAAAAGCTCTAAGCCAAGGCAAGTGGAATCCTCCATAATGCTATTTTTCCTTTACTTTCAAACAAAGGATTGGTAATTTGTTATTATGATTGTTTATAATCCTGAACTAATATGACAGTAGTCTAAGATTAGCCAGGTCTGTCACAGAGATTCTGCCAGGTTCCACTCTTACTATTGAGTTAGCCGTAGAAAGCGGAACTTGAAGAATTGCTTTATAATAAAAAATTAAAGGTGATTCCAGCTTTGGGCTGGGCTTAATTCCCCAAATTTCAGCTCCATATAGCAATAAGGGGATACTTTTGGATTCTCCAGCTTTAATAGCTGGAGTAACCGACTGTCCTCCAAACTTGTAATTAAATCTAAGGAGAGCTTTAGCTGCATGCTTTGCTTTGATTGTTTGTTCATTTATATATGGATTCCAGGAACTATTAGATGAAAATATGATTCCAAGGTAGCAGTAGGTTGATACCAGATCAATTTTTGAGTTGTTTATCATAATTTTTGGTTTTGAAGGACTCTTTCCAAATATCATTACGTTTGTTTTTTCTATATTAATTCCAAGATTTAAATAATCACTTTTGTTTTTCAGTAGGTCTAGTTTTTTCTGAAGTACGCTTTGAGTTAGAGACAGAAGAACAATGTCATCTGCATATGCTAAAGTGTGAATATATTGTTTGTTGATTTTGGGGGAGTCCAGAGTAAAAGATGTGTCAAAGTCTAATAAAGAGTCTATATAAAGATTAAACAAAAGTGGGGCCAAGAGGCAGCCTTGTTTGACCCCTTTATTAGTTATAAAATATTCTGAATTATTTCCCTTTAAATCATATCTAATGGTAGTAAGAGTTTCAAAATACAAAAGGAAGATGGGGGTTAATAGATTTGTGGGAAGACCACGGGCTAGTAGGATATTCCAGAGGTTATTTCTATCTATGGAATCAAAAGCTGCTGCAAAATCGATAAACAGTGCATATAGTTTCATTTTCCTGTATAAATTGTACTTTTCTATCAGGTGTGCTAAAATAAATATGTTGTCCATGGTCGAAAAGCCTTGTCAAAATCCGTCTTGAAAATTAGAGAGTGGACTGAAAGTGTTTGCCCATACCTGTAGTTTAGACAGGAGAATACTAGTAAAAATGTTACTGCTAATATCTAATAGACTTATAGGCTGGTAGTTTTTAGGTGATTGGAATGAACCTTTTTTATGTATACAGACTATAATGATTTTTCGCCATGAGTTGGGAACAAACCTTTCTCGCAAACAGGCATTAAATAAATTTACAAAAAAAGGAACCCCACATTTTTTTTTAATTTTCTTTGTAAATTTCTCCTGGAATAAGATCTGGCCCAGGTGCTTTATTATTGCCCAGATCTGAAATGGCCAGCTCTACTTCAGTAAGAGAGAATACTAAAGGTTTATAAAGATCCATGTGCATCCATTTGGGGTTCTAGGTGATTTGTTAGAATCATTAAAAAAAGATTAGAAAAATTTAATACCCATATTTCCTTAGGAATATATACAGCCAATGAGGGCTGGTATGTTTTGACACCCTTTGCTAGCATCGGCCAAAAAGCCGTGGAGTCTTTTTTTATCTATGGTTTCTTGCATATGAGCATACTGTTTTTGAGTGAACTCATATTTTTTATATTTAAGAAATTTTTTATATTGCTTCCTTGCTTTAAGATTTTTGATACTGGATCTTGTTGAGTTTTTGTTTGTGTTCTTAATCAGTATACCTAGTTTTTGTTTTTCTTCCAAGCATTGTTGATCAAACCAGGACAAAGGTGTAGGATTGGGGTTTTTATTGGTATAAATTACTGTTTTAATTGTGGTGAAACAATCTTCAAGCTGTTTATTTATGTAGTGTACTGGGCAATTACCTTGAGAGAGAGAGAGAGTAGAGCAAGGACATTCTGGAGGAGTAAATTATTTCGGATGCTTTTTCCAAGCTCTTGTTTAAAAAAAGTCTGTGATTACCTGTTAGTGATAAGGAAGGAGAGATAAGCTCTTTTGGCTTAATCATTTCTATATCTTTCAGTGTATCTATGTTGACTGTGAAGGCCGCATGATCACTTTCGGGCATCATAGAAATTTTAAATCCATGAAAAAGATTGTGATTCTGGAGAAATCAGCAAATAATCAATAGTATTCTTCCTGTTGGGTGTATAATATGTAAATGCACCATCCTGGTCACCCAATCCTCTCCCATTTAAAATCTCAAAATTGTTGTTATTAATAAACTCTATCAGTTTATGACCAGCATTGTTAACAATATTGTCAGCAGATTTCCTTGATTCTAGTTCACCCATATAAATCTGAGATTGAAGTGTTGATAAGCTGTCATATTTTGCAATGCGAGCATCAAAGTCCCCACCAATAATAATAATATCTATTTAATATTTTAAATATAAAGAATCAATGTCTGGTGTTAGTTGAGCCCATGGGTCATAATCAGTTAAAATATGAAACTTAGGAGGAAAGTACACATTAACTATTAAAAAGGTTAGTGAATCCCAGGTAATAACACTGAGCAGGGTCTCATTTCTGTGTGAGGAGTATTCTAAAATTCGAATGCCCTCTCTTATCTTAACATATGTAATAAGCCCACCTTTGGGTCTTCCATATTTTTTATCTTTTTTAGCTGGGGTATGTAATAGTTCATATCCATTCATGTAAATTTCTGAGGTTGCCCATTTTTCTTGAAATAGTAAGATTTCATATTTTGAAATGAGATTCTGCCAGTGAATATCAACAAGTTTAGCCATTAAACCTGCAATGTTCCATGAGATAAAATTTGTAGTTTCCTGGAATGAGGTAACTGTTATCCCTTTACTGTCCCCTGAATCATAAGAAGAAAGCAACTCAGGCAGAGGGGTCAGTCACATGTGGTCCTCTAGCTCCATTGTCCCTTTAACATGATAATCTGTACTGAAGAGGTCAGCCCCATGTATGTTAAACTTGTCAAGTTTGTAAATGTTGTGTAGTAGATTTTTGTACAACACTGGTGAGGAAATTACAATATCCACTTGAGAGTCTAAGGGACCTGAGTGTACTCTTTTTATTAATTCAATTTCTTGAGATAGGATCTCACAATCCAAGCATGTTACTAACAGAGATCGAATAAAGTTTGCCAGCCTATGGCTGTTTTCCCCTTCATATTTCTGAATTCCAAAAAGAGACAAGCTCCGAGAAAACTTAGGTGAATCAAAGTTCCAGTTCAATAGAATTTGTGTTGAAGTAATAATTTCTTTAGTAAATACAAGTGGAAGCATAGTCCCATGGGCAAACTTCCAAATCATTGTCCAATTGACTGGAGATGATATTGAAATTCCTAGTTTATTAATGAAACTTTGTTTTGCTCAGATTTTTTTTGCTGTGTCCGTATTTGATAATAAGACCTAAACTGGTGTATTAGAGACAGATTTGTCTCTAAGATAAACCTAACGTCCTCTGCTTCCTTGGGCAGGTCTAATTCAGCTCTAAATAAATGGGTAATTAAGTTATATAAAGAAGCTTCTGTTTCATAGGTTTTACAAAAAATGTTTTCGAGTTTGAAAATAACTTCTTTCCAGTAGGTTTTACACTATCTATATTGGGGGGGGGGGGGATTAAATCAGTTTCAGAAGACATTTCTAGTATGTGAAATCCAATCTCCTTTGAAATAATTTTGGTAGCCTTGCCAATTTTTGGCTGGTCATTTTTATCATGATTTGATGTATTCCTTGTTGGTATCTGCTCAGAGGTCACTTTGAAAGGTGTGACAAGATGCTGTATGTCAGTTACTGATGCTAAGTTCGAAAGATGTTTAGTAATGATTTCTTCTAAAACCAGGATATGAGTGCTAGGGTTCAAAGGATCTTTGGACGGTGCATTCAAGTTCAAATTAGAAGTAGTAGAGTTCTCTTCCTTTTTTTTATTTTTGTTCCATTTTTGTTGTTTTTTCTTGGAATTTCTCTGCAAATAATTATTTTTGCTACCCCTAGTTGGAGAGACAGGGATATGAATAGAAGGAAAGGAAGGTCTCCTGCATCTTTCACACATTTCTTTCTCGTCTATTTTGTCTAGATTTTTGGAGAGAACAGAGATTTTGTCAGTGAATAGTTCTGATAATTTCTCTATATTATATTTGATTTCTTTAAATGCTTCCAGCAATACAATATTGGCCATAATGGGGTGGGCAAGGACCTTGATAGTGTATTTAGATATAGTGTCAGGACAAGGTAAAATAAACACTGGATCTAAGTTTATTTTTTCAACTTCTTTGTCAAGCTTTCTAAAGACTTTGCTTGGCGAGCCTGTCAATATTGAGGAATTAATTAAGTGCTGTGGAGAAGATTCTAAACTAATACAAGATTCTGGGGGGCTGAAAAGTTCTAGCCCAGTAGGATGCAAAGAGATCTCCAATCCTGTAAGATTAGTTGGTTGTAATTTTGAGATTCTCAACTTATCTCTGCAGTCTTGAGACTCTGAACTGATAGTTATATTTTCAGGAGGGGAGTTTGAAAGACCCTTACTGTCTCTAGAGTTCATTTTCAGTGTGCGAGAGTTACTTAAGAAAACGTCAGTCATTTTCTTTTGGTGTAGGGCTTCTATTTTGTAAGTGATAGCTGCATATTTAGAGTGCTTTTTCCCCTTGTTGTTAGAATCCTCTATAGATAAAGGTTTGTCATTTATCTCAAAATCATTGGCATAAGTTGCCTCACTTATGTTAATGAGGTTGTGGGATTGTTGGTGAGATTGTTGAACTTCCCTGGGATTTAATTTGTCTGGCAATGTAGAGGGGATGGGAGAAACTAGTAATAGGTATTCAACCTTGGCCTTGGCCTCTTTTATGTGCCTATCGGTTTGCAGATTCGTCTGGGGAAGGAAGAAAGGCAGTTTCAATTGTAAAAGCTCAGGTCTACAGTCAATGTAAATTTGTTTTTTGATTAAACGGGGATAATGAGGATTCAGGAAATGTGAACACTTCTGAGGGGGCAATCTGGTCTTGCCTCCAAGCCAGTTGGCTCTACTCATTTCTGTGTGGACTGAATGCAGTCACAAAGTCAGACACCCACCCGGTGCCCTGGATGGATGAACTCCTGGACAAGTTGGGAGTGGCGACATACCTTACTACTATTGACCTGACAAAGGGGCATTGGCAGGTAGAGTTAACTGACAGAGCTACTGTAGAGAAAGGTCAGCCTTCATCACTCCGATAGGCTTATTTGAATTTAAAGTAATGCCTTCCGGAATGAAGAACGCCCCAGCCACTTTCCAAAGGTTGGTGAACCAGGTGTTAAATGGTGCTGAGGTGTACACCGTGGCATACCTAGATGACATTGCCATCTTTAATGCCAGCTGGAAGGAACACATGTCCCACCTGAGGGAAGTGCTGGGCCAGGCTCACTGTCAAAGCTGAGAAGTGCCAGGTTGCCATGGCTGAAGTGGCATACATCTCGCATGTTGTAGACCAGGGACAGCTCCATCCTAACCAAGTAAAAATAGAGGCATGGCGCAGACCAGAAATGCAGAAGCAGGTCAGGAGTTTTCTAAGGACAGCAGGGTACTACAGGAAATTTGTACCCAATTACAGTGCCCTGGCTGCTCCCCTATCTGACCTGGTAAAGAAAAAGATGCCTTAGAAAATTACCTGGGAACCAACCTATGAAAAAAGCCTTTACCAGACTGAAAAAGGCACTGTGCAGTGCTCCTGTGTTGACAAGTCCTGACTATAGCAGACCCTTTATAGTCCAGACTGATGCCTCAGACATGGGTATTGGGGCAGTACTGAGTCAGACATTCAACCAAGGGAAAGATCACCCTGTAGTGTGCTTGAGTAAAAAGTTACTTCCCAGGGAGCAGGCTTACTCTACTGTGGAAAAAGAGTGTCTTGCCATAGTGTGGGCCCTAAAGAAGTTAGAGACATACTTATATGGGCAACATTTTGAGGTACAAACTGACCACAACCCCCTGGTTTGGCTGACACAAATGGGAAAAACTAATCGTAGACTATTAAGATGGAGTCTTGCCTTGCAAGGGTATGACATGACGCTCTAACATAGGCCTGGAGTGACCAATCAGAACACACATGGCTTGTCGCCTGTCAGGTTACTCTAGGCTGTCCCATAAGTTCCTTCAGCCTTTCCCTAAACCTAAGGATGTAATCCACTATTGGAGTTCCCTGGGTGGCATGCTGGCCTTCCCAGTCCTCCCGGATCAAGTCTAGGGGCCCACGTACCCGGCGTCCATATAAGAGCTCAAAGGGGGAAAATCCTGTCAACTCTTGGGGCACCTCCCCCCTCTACGCAAACAACAGGTGGGGAAGATATTTCTCCCAGTCCCTCCCATGCTGTTTAGCAAATGCTTGGAGCATTGACTTCAGGGTACCATGAAATCTTTCCACAAGCCCATTGGCTTGTGGGTGATAAGGTGTTGTGTGCCTCTGCACCACCTCACACTTCTCCCACAAAGATTTCATCAGGTCCTACATGAAGGAACCCCCTCAATTGATGATAACCTCCTGCGGCAACCCAACACGGGAGAAAATCCCAAGTAAGGCATCTGCCACTTTGTCCTCAATGAGGATATGGTGACTGCCTTTGGATACCAGGTGGCATAATCCACCACAGTCAGGATGAACCTGTTCCCGGAGGAGCTGGGGGTATTTAAAGGCCCCACAATATCCATTCCCACCCTCTGGAATGGCTCCTCCACTATGGACAATGGAATTAGGGTGGCTTGGGTTTTCTTACCTGCTTTCCCCATTTCCTGTAATATCTCCTTCACCTGCTGGGTGAAGTTGGGCCAGTACAAATGCTGGCCAACCGCTGCATAGTGTGCGTGATTCCCAGATGACCAGACAAGGGAATATCATGTGCAGTCTTGAGCAACTGCTCACGATACCCCTGGTGAACGACAAGCTGCCTGCCTATCATACCTCCCTCTGTCTTCACATCCTGAGTATACATCAGTCCATTTTACCAATAAACTTTATTGTTTGCCGTCACCTCCCTGAACTCCATCAGAGTCTGCCCAAGCCCTCAGCTTCTATAGACTAGGGTCACTTTTCTGAGCAGCTGCAAACTCCTCACACATTCCCAAGGCATGGGACAGGTCCCCTTCAGTCTCTAAACTAGGGTCCCGAGCACTAGCGTCAGGGCACTCAGGATCACTGTCATCCCAAACCCTCTGACAATGGTTCACCCCTCCTTCTTCAGAGTAACCCTGCATAGCTGTGTGGTTAACCGCTACTGGGGAAATGTCTACCCCCTTTTCATTAGTCTCCATATCAGGAGACAGGCTGGGGAACCAACCTCCCAGTGGTTTCCACAATGGCTTCTGTGGGGTCCAGAGAACTACAATTTTCCCTTGCCGCTTGGCCACGAGTAACTGCACACACCATCCCATGTTTGATATTGTTGCCAAGGGTGACGTCAACTATCAAAGTTTTGGCTACAGCCACCTGTTGCACAGTTCCCCCATTTCACCCCAGTCTAGGAGAACACTAGTAAGTGACAATGTTTTCTTCTCACCAGTGAAGTCTTGTACAGTTACAAATTCATTGGGTATAAGCTGACCAGACTCTACCAGATCCCCTTTTACCAACGTCAGGGATGCCCCTGTGTCTCTTAACCCTTGTGTCTGTACACCATTCACCGTGACTGGGTGCATGTGTTTCCTCATGTTCACAGGCATGCTTCTAGGGACACACAAATAACCCACTTTTTTCTTAGCCCCGTTCTGTGTATTGCTTGCCCTTTTGGGTCACTGTCTGGCAATATGCCCAGTTTCTTTACAAACCCAACATTCGTTTCTTTTCTCAGAGAAATCTTTTCTTTCAAACCTGGGGCTTACTGGTTTCAGTGGAGGCAGTGAGGGTTTTAGCTGCCCTGAAGGTGCGCTTTTCCCTTTCAGTGCTGCCATGGCCCCCCCATTCGCTCTCAGAGCAGGTCTGCTCTTGGCATAGCGGTCTGAGAGTTCAGCAGCCTCTTGAACTGTTTTTGGATCTCGGTCCTCCAGCAAGGTTTTCAGCTCCGCTGGGCATGCCAAAAAAAACTGTTCTAACAATATGGCATTTTCAGTTTTATCTACAGAGTTTGCTTCAATTCCTTCCCACCAGCGTTTTAAACACTGATGTTGTTTCGTGGCTAGCTCCTCGTAGCTCATGTCAGGGATTCTCCTGAGCTTATGGAATTTAGCTTTGTATGCTTCTGCAGTTAAATCATACTTTTTTAAAAGTACAACTTTAAGTTTGCTGTAATAATTACTGTCCTCATTGTCCATTTGACCCAATGAATCCCGAGCTTTCCCGGTAAGTAGCGGGGATAGCTGGAAGCTCCAGGACCCTCTAGGAATATTTGCCTGAATACAAACATTTTTAAAGGAATTTAAAAAGGCATCCATATCCCCCCCTTTAAATTCAGCTATCAATTTGAAATAACAATTTGTAACCCAGTCCTGTAGTTCCAGTTAAATCTAAGCCACTTACCTGCTCTGGTGCTGGTAGTTGGAGTCGTAGCTTCTCCAGTTCATGTCACCTCTGGCGCTCACGCTCTTCACGGTCTGCCTCTCACTGTTAACGGTCTGCTTCTTGCAGTTCCTGCTCCCTCTTCTCCTCTGCAGCTCACTGTTCTCGCTTCTCTTCTCTCTGGAACTCCAACTCCATTCTACGCAACTCAATCTGCAGCGTGACTGCTTCTGGCTTCAGAATGCTGGTGACCTTCCCCTGCTGCTGTGACCCTTCACTGGCACTGGCACGGCACTGCTGCCCTTCTCACCGGATCTGGACACTGCACTGGCTCCTCCATGCCCATGGTTTGGTCCTTTACAGTCAGTCTGTGATTCGATGCTCTGGGCATCTGCTGCCATCAGGGCATCCATGAGGTTCTGCTTGGTAGCTCTCACCTCGTGCAGGACTCCTCTCTCCTGGCTCAACTGCCTCAAGTAGTCTGCAGTGTACCCACTGTAGTTGGAAGCCATCTTCTTCTCTGACTATGGCTACTCTAACTTGCACTTTCGAACCACAATAAAACAGGTAGGAACTTGACTTTAAGCAAAATGATATAGTTCTGTTTCCCCCTTTAAAAATAAACCACTGCCTTATTTTGCAAGTGAGCTGTATAGTATTAAACTGACACACTGAACTGTTAAAGCTTGTGTTACCATTTTTTTCACACCGCTGCTAACCAAATCTGTCACAAATCCACTCAGCAGGTCAGGCCCTCTACTCCCGCAGCGCCAGCCTCCAAGCATAATAGTGTGAATGGCTAACAGACAGGGTAATCCTGCTGTCTGCTTTTGAGTCCGAATCACCTTTACTGTCAAGTTCTGGGGGGGAGGGGGATTCAAACTGTGAACCTTATGCTAGCGTAGCCAATGTACAGGCTCAGATATGTACCCTCTTTGGGGATTGCAGTACAGTCTTTCGCCAGGGGCACCAAGCCAGGCTTCCAAAAATGAACCCTTAAAACTGTGTAAAAGAACTTACATATATTCTAACCTTTTCCCAGTTTAGTAACACCATCAAGCTTTTGAACATTTTTTGTCAGTCTTAACCCTCTATACGTCACATGCAAAAAAGAACTGGCAGATCCAGGCAGTATTTCAAATAAAGATTTAACTAAAGATGATAAAAATATAAACACAGAACAATATATCAAAAAGCACACAATCACATAAAAGAACAAGGGAAGATTACAAAACAAAAACTCCTACCACAATACAGTTAGACTTTTTTGTCTAATGTATTACCTCTTTAAGTGCAGCTAGAGAACTGTGTCTCTTTCTAGAGTCCCAAGATGGGATATATTCTATTCTCCAGTTACAAGGATACATTTCAATTCCATCTCCCCACCCCCTTGGTGAGTCATCTAGTTCCTCCTTTTTAGAATTAAAAAAATACAAACAATGATTTTCTATCAGGAGATGTATTAAATAAGGTGACATCAGCAAAAATTCCACTTCCTAAATATGACTCCTTAATTAAACATTTTCTCTTTGATCTTGAGTAGTTCCTATTCCCAAGGCATATCAAAGGGTTTTACAACTTTTCACCAGGTTGGTATAAAATGTTCTTCCTATAGAAATCATAAAACTTTATGAGCCCTATATCCTGGCAGCTGGGTTAGTTCTAATTATGACAGAAAAACAGGACTTTATTAAGTCTCTTTGGTCCTTTAATTACCTCCTGGTTCCAGGTCACTTGTCACTGTAGTTTCATTGAAACCTTGGGATGGGGGCACCCGTAAGCACATACTGTCTTATGTGAGACAATCACCTACTATATTTTTTATATTACAAATATCATACAACAATCATAACCAGCTAGCAAAGCGTCACACACAACACCGCCCGAGAGGGACAAGAATCCGAGGATGGGTCCAATGCCTGCCCGACTAAGTCAGAACCCTTGGGAATGGGTACAAGGCAAGGAGGACCTCGCTCCTGTGCCGATTTTGCCCCAGGGCACCTCCTGGTTTTTACTTTCTCAATCCATTCACCCCTCTCCCATCCCCCCCAAGAGTTCCAGGATCCTCCATCCCCCATGTCTTCTTAGTATGCCAGATGCCCAGCATCTACCGTACACCTCAAACGGAAGTGGGGGGCAGCCAAAAGTGTGAAGATCCCTCAGTCTCAAGGGGGGGAGTACTGCCTGGCCATGTTCCCATCTCCCTATCACATTACTTACACCTACACAAACACACACACACACACCACTAATCCAATCTCACTCCTCAGTCACTCAATCTATCCCCACCTGCCCAATCAAATATCTTCTTTACTTATATAAAACAATCTTCTCCCTTTGTCTTACTTACTTGTACATACATCCCTCCCCCATTCAATATTATTTAAACTAACCCCCTTAATCAAATCTACAGAAAATTCCTACTACTCCTCTTCCCCACCCCCAAAACAACCCACCCACTTAGCAGCAGATATCTTTGAAAAGGTTATTATAATACAGAGTCTGTAGTCCCCAGTTGCAGTCTTGGTTTTATCTTTCCCATGCTGTGCTCCCACCACTGCAGGATAGAATCTTTAATACTCTTCAGCCCTCTCTCACAGGGCTAATTTGAATGAGTTCCAGTATTTAACAAATTAGGAATTCAGAAAATACAAAATCACACATGCCCACACAATGCAAAGCATCGTGGGCTGCATATGCAAATCACCACAGAATGTTATGCTGGTTCAACTTTAAGCAGAATTGCATGGTGCCGAAAGGCCTCTCACACAGTTTGCAAAGGGTGCTAACAGATGACATAGACACGTGTTTCGTCCTGCCAGGACTCATCAGTATGCCTCGTCTGTTTGACACCCCAGTGGAATAAACCAGCTACCCTAAGACAGTGTGTCTTGGTGTGTCTAGGAATTCAGAGTTATTTCCAGTCTACAGAAAATGTTCCACGACAGAGCTGCCCAATAAGGAAAAAAGGTTTTATTTCACCAGATTGCAGGAGTTGTTATTCTTAACCATTTTCCAGCTGTCTCTCTCCAAGATGTTAGTCCATAATGTGCCTTTCGTTCCACAATATATAGGTTCCACGATATATAGGGGTACCTTCTCCAAACTCGCATAGGGCCTCTCTTCAAATGGATCAGGCTCCCCCTAGACTTTCTCCTCAGTGGCCCAAGGCCAACCCACCCTCCGGTGAGTCCCTTGTACCACCTGAGGGAAACAAATTCCCTCCACCACCCTCCAGTGGTGGCCACAGCCATCCCTCTGTCTGGGCTGGGGGTTCCAATCCCACTCCAACTCCCAAAGAGGCCCCTCTGGTGCCACTCGTTATCATGGTCACCCCTCACAGTGCTTCCTCCCAGCTGGTTCAGGCCAAAAACATGGTCATTACACTTCCTTTTGTTGGTTCGACTGGACTCTCACTACAGCCAGAAACCACTGCCAGGGCCTTCTCCCTCTGCCTCTTCCTCATCCATTTACCATGGTCCTTAACTACCTAGTTGTAACTTAACTTTACAAAAAACTACTAGCTTTTTCTAACTACAGCAGTTTCAGTTAAAAAAATTCCTAAATAAAAGCTAAAAACATGCTAACTGGAGACAGACCCTGCTACTCTCTTTCTGGCACCCAGCATGGCGGGCATCTTATTCCTACAAAATAGTTAGATGTTAGAATCATATCAGCCATGTCAATAAGAAACTCAGTATCTGGCACTTTAGGATCCTCACATTGATTCAGATAATAGCGCAATGCATTTAATCCCCATTGATGGGAGATATTAAAATACAAACTTTCTGTATCAAAAGTTACCAGAATTACCTCAGATTTGATAGGGACACTTGAAATTGTACATAATGCATCACTTATATTTCGCAAGCAAGACTTCAAGTTTTTCACCCAGGGTCTCAAATAGCAATCTATAATTTATGAAAATGGTTCCATAGAGAAACCAATAGCTGCAGCAATCAGATGACCAGGGGGGGTTTGGGAATCTTTATGGAGTTTAGGCAAAAGGTATATACATGGCTTCACAGGGTCAGAGGGTAGTTCCCCATTGGAATTCACTTCCAAAAGTAGTCGTAGCTAGTGCTTCATTAGAAATATTCAAAGATTGATTGGACACCTACAGTCAAAATAAAATGTATGAGTTTTAAGTTACAAATGTTCTAATAAAATCAGGGTACACAGCAAGCAAAATGGGCGCAAGTCCAGATGATGCTTTGTATTGACTTTGATACTATGATGATACATGGCACTGTACCTTTAGATATTCACACTCCTGTTTGTTTAAATAGCCCAGCTGTTCACCACATGCAGTAAACTCAAATGCTTGTTTTTTTTTCATCTTTTCTGTTGGATCCGAGCTTAGGCGTACATAGTACTTTTTATTAGAAAGTTGCCTCTCTGTATCTAGTTCGCATTTTTCTATTCCCCAAACCACTATTGCTCCGCCCTTATCAGCCGGTTTCACTATTAAATCATCATTAGTTTGCAATGAATTCAATGCCTCTTTCTCCACTCGTGTCATATTTGAAGCCCGGGTGTCACATCTGTGCTTTTTTAATAGTTGGTTGATGTCTCTATCTACCAAAGTAGCAAACATATTAACAGTGTGGTCTGCATATGTGTGAGGACAGAAAGTTGAGTTCTTCTTGAGATGGGATGTTACCAGGTGCTGTTCAGTAGTAGTGGGATTCAAACAAGATAGCACAGGTGTAGATAGGTGGGACTCAGTTACTGCTCTTTTACTCATGGTTCTTGTTATTTCACATTGCAGACTTCCCCGTTGTGGTTTAGAGAAGAAGCTTTTTAAATGTAGTCATCTATAAAATTTAAATCAACACAGACTTGAAATGGATCAATGTTTGAACTTGGGACAAATTATAGTCCCTTTTGAAGTACTTTTTCTTGTTGAACATTCAGAACTGTAGTTGTCAAGTTTACGATTGCCACTTGTTGGCTCAATTGGACTGTCTGCGTGGTCCCAATTGCTGCCAGGGCCTTCTTCCTCCTCTGCCTCTTCCTCGTCCATTTACCATGGCCCCGCCTAACCTTCAGTTTTTGCTGCCTGTATGTTGATACTGTGGGGTCTCCTCCTGGCTTACATTCCCTGTTTGCTGGCGTAAAATTAACTTCTTGCCTTGGCATTTGTTTATTTGATTCACAATCATTTTTAGGAGATGAGACGAAGTTGCTGTCTGTACAGCAGTTCAGGTTCCCCTTATATCTGTAAGGTTCCCTTCTTGTTTTGCACTGCCAGTTATAGACTTGACCCTGTTCATAATTCTTATCATCTCTTATACGTTTTCCCAATTTATAATCTTTCTGTTCTTCCTGAAGCTTCACAATTTGTTTCTTTTCTTTGAACATCAAATCAACTTCTGTATGTGACACATTTGCTTTGATGTCTGCCTCCATTGTATCTATTTCTTTCTGCACGCTGTCAATGTCTCTTCTAGCTTTCTTAAACTCAAAATTAAATCGCTAGAGGCTTTGTTTAAAATTCTCACCCTGTCCTGCATCAGTATCAAATCATCAAACCATAAGCTGGTGGTACTTGAATGTGAAGACTTCTCAAGATTTTTCTCTCCCTCCAGTTTCCAATAAAGTGCTATCTGGTTTTTGTTGTGCACTGCTAGTACTTGCTAATGGGGTAAACAATTTGTCACAGGCTGCTTGGTCAAACACTGTGTTCACACCCTCCATTTCACTAAACGAGAGAAATTCAAAATTTGTATTGGCTGCTGTGTGCTCTATTGTGGTAGTGTTACTACCAGTCACCATTGTTTACCTGCTGTTTAGCTCAATTGGCCGAATCATACAACCTTGGAGCAGCCCACACGGTCCTCTGAGTAACCACCAACGTAAGTTACATAACAACACAAATGTGTGGCTCGAATCACTGCTGGGGACCAGTTGGGTGCATGTAGCAATATAGACATGAAGCAAAGAGGGGAAGGGGAACCATAGTAACCCTAAACAACACTACTGCATTGGCTCAGAGCAACTGGTACTCAAATACATTGGACACAGCTTACCATTAGCTGAAGTCTACTAAGTGGTCCCTCTCTCAGTTGGGCCTTCAGTCGACGATCCTTAAAATGTACCTGGCAGCCATCCCTGCCTACCAGACACGAGCTGGTATGCAGTCGGTGGTGCAGGAGAAGGTGGCCTGGTGATTTTTCAAAGGCCTTGACCACATTTCCCCTTCGGTGTGTGAACCACCACCACTTTGGGACTTGTTGCTAGTATTGGCAAAGCTCATGGACAAGCCATTCAAACCAATGCACAGGTGTGAAATGTCTCACTTGTCATGGAAGACTGCTTTCCTGGTGGTTATCACATCCGTCAGAAGGATCAGTGAGCTCCAGGCACTCTCGGTGGAGTCTTCTTACCTGGTCTTCCACAGGGACAAGGTTGTCTGCCCCAACCTGAAGTGCCTACCGAAGGTTGTGTCAGATTTCCATTTTAACCAGGTAATAAATCTCCCAGTGTACTTCTTCAACCACACCTAAGAGGCCGAGCACAGGCTCCATAACTTGGACCTGTGGTGAGTGCTAGCCTATTATAAGGAGTGCAGGGAGATGTTCGTCAGCTATTTGTCACTTACACTGAAGGCTCACCTGGCAGACTGGCAGCTAAGCAGATGGTTGACAGGTGGATTGTATCTTGCATTGACTTCTGCTATAGGTTGGCGGATAGGGAGCCTCCCGTAGGGCTAAGGGCTCATTCCACCCGCCATGCTTCTGCCTCGGTGGCTGCTTCCAGGGACCTCCCTATCCAGGAAATCTGCAGGGCTGCTACCTGTGGCAAGCAATAATCATTTCCCACCACCACATCGACCTTGAGTCACGCCCAGGATGCTGGTTTTGGGGGCCTCAGTTCTCAGACTGTTTCCCAAATGGTGGTGTGCACCTTGCCCCTCCCTCCAAGACAACTGCCAGAGTTCATTAGAGTGTGATAGTACCATACATCCCTAGAAAAACAGGCTACTCACCTGTAACAGTAGTTCTAGGAGTAGTATATGGTGTACATCCACACTGACCCACCTGACCTCCACTTGCAAATGGCACACTGGTCTTGCTTCCAGTGGGCAAGGTCTGACATCACAGGGCGGTGCTGAGGGAGTTACCACCATGGTGGGTGGGAGGAGACAGCTTGACGACTTTCCGGCAGGAGATTTAAAGGGAAAGGATACTGCCAGAAGTGTGGATGTATACCATATAGCACTTCTAGAACTAATGTTGCTGGTGAGTAACCTGTTTTTGTGGGTCATGGATATGAAACACTGTCCACACCCTGGCAGTCTTCCTTTCCCTTTGAGACCAGCTGGAACGTCTTTAGACTAAGCTCCTCCCACCCACCCAGGTGGTATACTCCTCGGTTCTGCCCTGTGACATCAGATCTTCCTTTCCGCTGGAAGAATTAGGTCTCCTGCTTCACAGCTCCATGTGTGGTGTAGGCCCAAAGTTTTCCAACTCCTTTTTCTGAGCTGTCAACTCAGATTCTTTGTTTCTAACCCCAGGACTCGCTTAGTATGATTAAACTAATGCAGTCAGCCTTCAGTGTTGAACTGCCCCAGAGAGAATGGAATTTATGCAAATGATGGAATTCTAGAGCATTAGTTTAATCATACTGAGTAATCCCCTGGAAGAAACAAGATTACTATGGTGAGTAATTTTCCTTCTTGTTCCATTATGGAGCATGAAGAAGCTCAGTCTGGTCCCGGTTTTAAGTATTGTCCTAGACAGACCCACACTCCTCCTGCATTTACTGTCTCAGGACAGAGCATGACCCTCAGGTGCAAACTGGCCTGTGCAAATCACTCTTACCATCTCTACTTGAGAATCGTTATGCCCACCCCCTCTTCCTTCTTGGTTGGCCGGAAGAACGGGACTCCCCAGTGTGACAGGGTAGAATAGGACCCTGTCCCATTTGTTATGGAGAATGTGTTTAAATGCAAGTATCTTTCCTTTTCTGTCTCTTCTCTGTCTGATTACACAACCAGATTTTCCTGTGAGACTTCGGACTTGATCAACCTGACAGGCTCGCAGTTCTTTGCCTCTCACTGTCTCTCAGCCCTCCCTTGCATATCTGCTAATAAACAAATATGTGTAAATCATTGTATGGAAATGTAACTGATAATGGGGTCACTTTTATTTGAAAAATATAGTGTTACTGTTGAAATATATATAATTGTATTTTGAGATTATTGCAGAAAAGCTATTGAAAACTCTAGAGGTTACTTGAGTGCAAATCTTCCAGCCTTTTGCAAAAGCTGTAGGGGCCTCAAGAAGCATACTGTGTTCTAGCAGCTCCTGAAACTTACAAGAACAGAAAATTTACAAGGCCAGGAAGTTTGCTAAGAATGGGGGGTTGAAAAGGTTTATAAAAGAGCTAAGCTACAACTGCAAGAGAGATTATTAGGAGAACAAGGGACACAGAGACTGAAAGAAATCTTTATTTTATTTTGCCTTTGTAAATAGTTATACTGAACAAGTTTTTTTATGATATGGCTAGTGTAAATAAATAATTTTTGGTGAATTCTACAACTGCTCCTGGTTTTCCTATGCTTCCTGACCTGTGCCTCGATGACACCCAGTCCACTTAAAGGCCGCATGTGAGACGGTGTCCGTGGCTCAGCCATTCAGCTTGCAGCCAAGGAAGAGGTGGCTGCCAAGGCTGCAGTGGTTCCTTTGACGTCTGCACTGCTCCCAGTCAAGGCCAGAATTGGGGTGTCCTTCATGGGCACATTCCACAAGATGTGCCAGTCTCTGCAAACCCTCAGGGAGGACCTTTCCCATGGTGAGAAGAAGAAAGGGAAGAAATCCTACTGTTGGTCATGGGACCGTAAACGAGCACGTTCTTCCCGCTCCCGTGATTCCCTCGACTGCTCGATGGCTGTTGAGCACTCAGCCTCTGCTGAGCCTCCCTTGGTTGAGGGTTGGGCCACTAGCTCCACGGTAACCCTGTCGGGCTTCTTGGCCATGACACTGGCTGACCAGCCGGTCAAGATTTTTCTCAACCTGTTGTCTGAGGGGATTGAGGATGACTTGATAGCTAGGCCTTGGGTCCTTTTGACCCTCTCTCAGGAGGTTCAGAAGCAGCCGGTCGAGCAGACTGGCTGCTCCCAAAAGTTACCTCTTCCATGCTTGTAATGTATGCGGCCCCTCCTTCCATTTCTCCTCACTGTCAATGCTCCAGTCATCAGTCGAGGTCCTGGTCTGGGTTAATGTCACTGTCCAGGGAACCTTCACATTCCCATGCTTGGTTCATGGGCTGGAAGTGCTCTTGGCACTCCACTTAGTCTTTGGACGATGAGAGGCTCTTTTGCCTGTTGCATTGGCACCATGAGGAGCTGATGTGGCAGCAGTGTGTTCTTGGGCACAGTAGGCTTCTTCCTCAGACCCCAGCACTTCCTTGGTTACCCCCGGTCCTGCTATGGCCGGTCTCTTCAGCACCAGCCTCTCCATAGCCACTGACCAAGCAGGCCTTACAGGGAGACCCTACCAAGGCTGACTGTCCAGCTACCAGCCTTCCCGGTTGACTGTTGATCAAAATCACTCACTCGGAGGAGTCCAGGAAGGTTCATGGGGATAAGCAGCCAAGTACAATCTTTGAGGAGTTTTTTTGACTCTGAAGGGTCTTTGTGCAATCCTCCAGGACCCCAGGCTTTGACTGTGAATCTGCCGAAGAACTGACTTCTGAACATGGGCCGGTCTCCTCTGGGGCTATGCTCCATTTGATCTCCGAATCAGTGGAGATCCCCTTGGAGCTGGTCTAGAAGCAGGTCAAATACACCCTTATGGAAATCCTTGATTGAGATGATTTCCTGGGGGTGGTGGAGGCTAGTTTGGATCCCACACTGGAGCTCTGGCAGCAATTGGCTTCATGTGTGTGGCAGTTGGCCTGCATGGTCTACAAGTACACGGTCCCAACTGGTTCCCTCTCTGGTTTTTTGGACCATCCCTCAGCCAAGCGATTGGTGGTGGACTCTCTATTACAAAACAGGCAACATTAAAGATGTGGACAAACCCCCCCCCGACAAGGAGTCGAAGAAGCTGGATCACACAGCTAAGAAAGTCTATGCTGCATCCTCCCTGGGTCTGCATCAGGCGAGCTCCACCTTGATGATGGACAACTTCAGTCAAGCCCCCATGGGTGTCATGGACCATGTCCTTCCCCACCTTCCTGCAGACTTGGGGTTGGTGGTCAGGATGGTCAGAGACTAGGGTCAGTCCCTAGCCAAGCACTAGCTACAGAATGCATTGGACATAGGTGACTCCTGCACCCGGTCTGTAGATGCGACAGTCACAATACACAGTAGGGTAGGGCCTGGCTGTGGATTTCCACCTTCACGGTGGATACCCAGCACAAACTGACTGATGTACCCATCTTGGACACTGACCTTTTTGGCCCGGGGGCACCTCACCAAGATCAAGAAGTCCAATGCCACCCTTGATTCAGTGGCATCCTTGCAAAAGGATCCAAAGGGAAAGAAGCCCTTTTAGTTTCAGCCCTTTCCATCCCAGCAGCCCAAACTGCAGAAGCCCAGCAGGGTCAATCCCAGATCTGGTGACCTAAGCCTAAGTTCACCAGCCAGGGTTCTAAGAAGCCTAGAAATCAGGGCAGTGGGGCCCCTCCAGCAGCTGATGTCGATGTCTCCTCCAAGGCTGCTTAGTGATGAGTTAGAGGTGTCTGCCTCCTGCCCATTAGGCCCTTGCCTCAGCTCCCCATGGGGGGGTTGGCATCACCATTTCTGGCACGCCTGGTCTGCCATTACTTCAGACAGATGGGTGCTAGAAATGTTGGGATGTGGACTGCCTCTTGACCTTGAGGCTCTTCAGCCCATGCTCCACAGGAGTCCATGGTGTCACAGGACATGCTGTTCGCCTTCCTGGAGGACATCACTCAGCTCCTTGTGAAAGGAACTGTAGCCCATGTCCCGGTCACCATGGCCAGCCAGGATTTTTTGTCCAGGTATTTCCTGGTCCCCAAATGGACAGGGGGGGCGTTGGTGCCCCATACTGGATCTTCACGATCTCAATCAGTTTCTGAGGAAGCGCAAGTTCCGGATGATCAGTTTGAACCAAATCATTCCATCGCTGGAGCAGGGCATGTGGTTCTGCTCTGTGGACCTCCAGGATGCCTTCTTCCACATTCCAGTCCATATGTCCCACTGACAGTACTTTTGGATTTTCTTCGAGGATATCTCTTGCAGCAGGTCACACCTTAGGAACCTTAGCCGTCAAGTGCCAGGACCACATGGAAGCTTTTTCGCAAGCAGTCTAACTGGGGCACTTATGACTACGTCGACGTCACCCTATATAGCCATGGGCAACCCCACACCCTTGTCGGTTCTTTTCCCACCATCAACCATTGCATCAGACTCTGCAGAACACCGTTGCTTCAGTTGACCACCATTCTGCTGCTGTCTTGGTTTGTTGTTTTTTTTTCTCCCTAGTGTCTTATCACTTTAGTTCCCAAACTGATCTCTCTTCCTTCCTTTATTGATGTCCAGTTCGGACTCACTTTTCTGTAGCTGCAACTGTGGGCAGAACATCTTCAACAAGGATCTCCAGGGCTCATGTGTCCATTGCCTTGGCACTGGTCATGATATCCAGGCTTGTAGAATTTGCAGTGGTTTTAACCAAGCCATTTGTCAACACAGCCTGAAGAAGCTCAAGGTGTACCTCAAGGAGCAAAAGGTGGCCATCTTAGAGAAGGAGCACCAGGCTAGGGGCTCCTCTGCTTCCCTGGCCCAGTCATCGGGCTGCCACTCTGGTAAAGCCCGGGACAAGTCTTCATTGGGGAAGCACTGCCACTGGAAGAAAAGCCATTCTTCCTGCAAGCGGTCCTAGTCACCACTCTCTGTGCCGACCACTTCAGGGTCGTAGTCCTCTTCAGCGACACTCCCCACTGCCTTCTCGCTACAGGGCAGATTCTGGCAGCCCAGTCCAGTGGTAGTTCATCGGCGGCAGGCTCCTCTAAATTCCCACTGATGATCCCTACTGCCTACCTCACCCTGTCTGCCACAGGGGTGATGCTGGCAGTGTGACCTGTAGGCTCTGTTGACAGTGGGTCTTCTTTGCTGGGGCTGCCTCCTTTGCCCCTGCCTACCCATCTGCCCCTGCTGAAAGCCCCCCCAAGGGGCTCAGCCAGGGAGTACTGCCAGTCTCCTTGTGGCCGGTGATGGGCACTTTTTGGGCAGTCAGCCTGTCCCATCAATGCTGTTTTTGATGATTCTGGGGATGCAGGCCTCTAAACTAGTTCCCTAGCCTCCCCCAATTTCTTTATACCTTCCCCTTATGTTCTCATCGCTGCAGGGATCTCACTTCTCCCCACCTCTGGCTCCTGGCGCTCCGTCGACAGCTGTCACCATCGACTTCCAGGCTTTGTTCTCCTCAGTCTGGACCTCCATTCGATCGCGTAGTTCGATCCCAACCCTGTCATCGGGGACCTGCTCGACGACTCAGCACCCCACACCGGTGGTTAATGAGGGCTGCTCCTTTATGTTTGTTGTTGTCCTTGGTTCCCATCTCTAAACCTGGAGATGATGACGACAGCTATCATTCAGACTTCTTCCAACCAGAGGGGTAGGAGGATGTAGGGTCCAGAACCCCCTCCAGCACCTCCACAGTCTCATCTGCAGGGGACAACTCATCCAACTATGTCCCAAAATCATCCCTAGTGTTCCTGCTTCGCAGCCATGATACATCAGCTGCAGGCAGCCATGGGCATTGACTCTGCTGAGCAGAATACCTCTTGGAGGAACTTGGTACACTACCTATGTCTGCCTGAGTCCCCCCTTCCCCATCGAGGCCTATGAGGATGCTATTCAAGCAGCCTGGTTTAGACCACACTGTCCCATCCAGTTCCTGCACTCAAGTGGAGCATATTACTGGGTGCAAACCAGACATGGCTAATCCCCCGAATACACAACAGAGTTCACAATAGGTTTTGCACTCCTTCTATTAAGGCAGACCGGACTACTAAAAGTCTGTGTTCAAAGATTTATTTTATATTCAAATCGCACATTACATGCTGTCTGAGCTGACATAAAACAAAGGACAGCATACCCCAGTGCTTCGCCTTCTATCCAAGGCTTAGCCAGGGGGGTGGGTTCTTTAGTGAAGGTGCATACATTTATAGTCCCCACATGATAACCTAATTTATAATGTATAACATCCATGGTTATTTAAATTGCATTACATAAAAATAAACTTCATTTATTACAAATACCGTGTGAGAAAAACAATTTGTGCATTTACTTCTAACATACATTGCTACATGATAGATGTTCAACTAATTTTCAAATTTATTTTCCTGATATCTGATTTTAAATTATATATGTTCTATAGATGCATAGTCCCTTCAATTAAATTTTCATTTATTTATTCTATCAGTTTAATTCTTATTCTATCTGTATACTTATCTTTAACAGTTACAGTAACAGTTAATTGTCTTATACTCTAACATCATGAAGTATGCTACTTGTGATCACCCATTAAATCAACGGACTCCTGGGGATCTACCAGATAGCACATTGCACTCAGAAGTCACATTTGCAGAGTTCACTTTTTTGGACAAGCTCTGTTGCTCCTGCAAGAATAACATGTAAAGAAATCAGCTTTTTTTAAGTTTATTTATTTAGTTTGGGATTAATGCCTTTGAGTCAAAGACTCATTTTCAAAGGTTCCAAGTCAGTCCAATACAGTACGTAATGAACAAATATACTAAATAAACAATATAAAAGGTAAGCGAATCTTGTAGTACAGACAATTATATCAGGTAGTTACACAGGTGTAAAATTAGCACATAGTGAACATGTTACAGATACAATACGGTATTACATTAACCCGTTAGCACAGCTGTGCATAGTCTAGGGTCTTGGAGGTGTTAGGTACACTTTTAGGGGTGAGATTCCTGTCTAAACAGGAAAGACAGCTGAAGAAGGTACTATTCCATTGCGAGTGATCATGGGTGGAGGGGGGGGATTGGCCATATGTAGGCTTTGTCGTTCGTTAGTAGCTCGATGCAAGCTTTGTTGTTTGTTAGTGTCATAGATAATGGTATAAAATGTAGTCGGAGGGACTTAGGGAGAGGAAAGTAGTCAAGAGTAGAAGTGAGCTCAAGGGCTTATGGAGGGTAGAGGTGGTGGGGGGCAGAGAGGGGTGAGTAGTAATTATATGAGGGAGCATTGTGGGGGGAAGGGGGTAGTGGGGGAAGAAGGGTGAGATGGGGTGGGAACCGAGCGGTGCACATCACGTTGATTTAGCTAGGGCATCGGCAGCCCTTATCCAGTTCCAAGTGGGAACAAAGCTCAGCTTTGAAGAGGCTGATCTTTGCACATTCAGTGAGGGTGGTAGGTAGCTCATTATACCACCTGGGACCCTGGGAGGAAAGGGACTTCTGACCCAGTTTTGTTTGTTTAAAAGGCACCAGGAGACCTCCTTTTGCTGCGTTTCTAGTTTGTTTGGAGGGCTGTGCCTTCTTAAATAGTCTGCTCATGAACTCAGGCATCAGTCCTAACATTGATTTTTTTACCAACAAGAAGGTCTGGTATTGAGCTCTGAGGTGGAGCGGGAGTCACCCAGTCTGCTTGTGTAGGTCACGTGTGTGTATATCGAGAGATCAGCATCTAGAGTCAGACAGCAAGCCTTGTTGAGGAAGGTTCTTACTGTCTTGAGTGCAGTGTCAGAGTCAGCACCATAAGTGGGTAGGCTGTAGTAGATGGAGGAAAGGACTGAGCTGCTCGTGGCTAGTTTCAGGGCCGCAGGCATCACTGAGTGCTTGTGACGGTAAAGAACACCCAGCTTCATGTTGGCATTCTTGACAATGTAGTCAACATGGGAGGAGAAGTTGAGTGAGTCAATTAGTTTTTAAGGTCCTTGAATGTTACTCTGCTCCAAGTTATCTCCCTTATTGGTCTGTATTTGTAAGGGGCTGAACTTCATTTTGTTCTGAGGAACAGCAAATATGCATTTGTTTTGTTTTTTTATGTTTGAGCAGTAGTTTGTTTTGAGTGAACCAGGATTCAAGCTTAAGGAAGTTGTCCTGCAACCTAATAGTGACGGCAGATTGATCCCTGCCAGACACAGAAATGATGGCATCGTCAGCATATAGTACGATATATGCCGAGCAGGCAGAGGGAAGGGTGTTTATGTAAAGGCTGAAGAGGAGTGGGCCAAGGATGGATCCTGGTGGGACTCCTAGGCTCACTTTTTTTGGGTTCGGAGAGTATTCCATCTATCTTGACGCATTGAATGGAAGAGGTAGCTCTCAAACCATCTCACAGTGTCCGGGGATAGGCCAATTGTCAGCAAGCTGCAAAGGAGGAGGAGGTGATTAATGGTGTCAAATGCCTTGGTGACATCTGTAAATATAGACCCCACAACCGACCCTTCATCCAAGGCATCATAAAGCTGGGAGGTGTAGTCGACCAGGGCAGTGAGGGTGGAGTGCTTTTTACAGAAACCATGTTGCTGTGGACTAAGGAGGTTGTACGTATTCAAGTATTCAGTGAGTTGGTCAGAGACCACCCTCTCCAGAGCCTTGGAAGTATAGCTATAGGTCTGTAGTTACTTGTGTTCATTCTGTCTCCAGACTTGAAGACAGGGGTGACAAGAGCTGACTTCCAGCTGTCGGGGAACACCCCAGATCTTAAGGAAGCGTTAAACACCTTGGTGAGTGGGGTAGCTAGCTCATCTAGGGTTACTGCAACCAGCTTCATGTCGACTTGGTCACTCCCCATCCTGGTCTTACCAAGCAACTGCTTGATGTATTTGATGGTTTCAGATCTTGTAATCTGTTTGAAATAGAATGGTGGTATTTCATTACTGGAAGAAGGGGGGTTGCACGGGCTGGGGGGCTGATCTGCTGGAGGTGCGAGGTAATCATTTGGTAAAACACCTGTGAGTTCCGTAACGGCAGCGTTGAATGCATTTGCAATGTCAAGGGGTTCCTGTAGCATCCCTGCTGCAGTTGTTATCAGGTCAGGTGGTGTTCTGGGTGCCTTACAGTGATTTTATAGAGTTCCAGAACCCCAGCTTTTGTTAAGAAGGTACTTGTAATAATTGACTTTGGCTTGGCGAATCAGCCTAGTGCAGTTGTTTTTATTTATTTATTGAACAGTATCGGAATTGCAATCCTTTGAGTCGAGACTCGTTTACAAATTCTCCACGTCATAGAGAACAACACAAATACAGTTAAGAAGATATAAATACATTCATTAACTACAGCTCCTGGCTGCCTTGTAGATGATGAGGTCAGCCTGCTTTCCAGACGCCATTGCCTTGTGCCACAGGTTGTCCCTATGACGCATGAGCTTAATTAGGGATCCTGAGAATCATGGATTAATGCTCCCTTTTACTTTTTTGGTTTTTAAAGGGGCAAAGATGTCACAGGCCCATGTGAAGGTCATGAGGAAGTAATCCAAGGCTTGATTATCATCCTTGGCTCTGTCAAGTGGAGACCAGTCCGCTTGAGTCGGGAATGACTTGAAGGTATCCAGAAGCCCTGTTCTCAGGGTCTGGTTTCTGGAGACCTTTGGTGGGTACTAAGTAAACTTATTAGTCCAAGTGCATGTGACTGGGGAATGGTCGCTGAGGCTATCAGGCAGAACAGAAACCTCAGAGATGTGTTCTGGGTGGGAGGAAAGGAGCCAGTCAATAAGTGTGCTTGTGCTGGTTCAGTAGTTTTGCCTAGTAGAGTGATTGATTATCTGGGTGATGTAGAGGGTGGATATTTGGGTAATGGTAGATTTTTTACTCTTGGAGTGTCAGTTAGTGTTAAAGTCACCGACAACAACCTGCTCCCATCTTTTCCCCAGATTTTGTTGGTTGTTGATGAACTGCTTGAGACCTGCTGTTTGCTGGCCGGGGCGTAGGTATAGCGTAGTGGCGTTATTTTGCAGGCCCGGTCTGCCAGCGGATCTCACCAGAACCTCTCACCAGTTTCCCCCTTCAGCAGCGCCAGCCCGGCTCTGGTTAGACGTGTAGGTATAATGTTGTTTTGCAGGCCTATGGACAGTTTCAGATTAGGAATTTGAACCTCTTTAGTGTGCAGACTGCAGGGTAGTACCTGGGCTTTTAAATCTCTTCTGAGGTACACTAAGCCACCCCCTTTTGGACAGCCTGTCCTGCCTGAAGGAAATGTATCCATCAAGGGAAATGGAGGTGTCTGCAATTTTGGGGGAGAGCCAGGTTTCCGTCAGAACAATGATGTCAGGTGAGTGCTGCATGACCCAAGCCTGGAATTGCGTGAACTTGGGGAGGAGGCTTCCTATGTTAAGAGAGATGATCTTGAGTTATCCTAACTTTGGGAAGGGTCCTGAGCAGGAGGGACCAGGATTAGGGTGTACATTGCCAGATACCATAAGAATCAAGAGGATCAGCTTCCTAAGGAGGCAAGTCCAGTGCACCCTATTTGAGTGATTAGACTTTGTCTTGGAGTGCTTTTGGTCCAAGGTGCTCACTCCAAGGTACTGACTATATAGTAGACTGACTATGGGGATGGAAGGGGATCCCTCCTTTGTGCAGTGTTGCAGGGGAATTTTGAAGGCCTGTGACTGGGTGTGGTCAGCAGTTGTTCCCCTTAAAGTGCCCATCTCAAGCCAGGAAATAACCGGGGGGGGGGAGTCACTGGAGGTACTGCCTCCATTCCTGCGTACGTCTACCCTGAGGTGGACTATGAGTGACAACACAAGGATGAGCATAAGGTGTCTCCACATTGTGAAGGGTTATCAGTTATTCTTAAGGAGAGCACAGCTGCTGATACCAACAGTGCTGTACTGCTATGCTAGAGACTGACTGAGTCAGCTGCTATTCTGGATGGGCTGCCGAAGCAGTAGGGACATCTGGTTGTGTGTGCCAATATTTTGCTCAGAGGCTTGTGGTTGGCCACTTAACCAGTGTATTTTTTAAGAGAGGGTGCTGTCCCAGTTGCAGTAGGAGAGCAGTAGTTTTATACTGGTAGCAGTTCCCAGCCGCCAGTAAGAAAGTAGGTTGGGAGGGTGGAGAGGAGCCCCAGCTCTGTAGAGATACCAGAAAGTGGAAAAAGGGGGGAAATGGCCCTTTAAGAGGAGAGAACAGTGTTTAGGAGCAGGACTGCAGTAATGGGTGGAAAAGTGTGGCTGTTGTGCAGGGCCCCGAGCTCAGGAGGGGCCCACCTGAGGAGCTGGCATTAGCTGGTTTGGGAAACAGGGTCCCATTTCAAGTGACTTGTCCGGGGCCCCAAAATTCATAGCTGCAGCCCTGTTTAGGAGTTCCTCAGATATAGATAAAGGGTGGGGTTAAATTGCTGTGCAGAGTATTTAATAAAGGCCGGGGGGGGGTGTTGGTGGTGTGGGACGAAAATTCAAGTAGTGATGTGCGACACAAAACAGTCTCAGCAGGTGCCAAAAAGTCAAATTTCAGTCCAGATAGAAAGAAGGACTGTAGCAGCCAATGGGAGGCCTGCTGCAGTGTAAGTGGACCAGTCACAGGCGTGACTTGGGAGCCAACTGAAGCTCTGATTGTAGGGCGTACATGGTGCCTCTGCTTTGGGATGGCTAGCAGTCAAGCGGATAAAGCGGAGCTGTTAGTTCTGTAGCTGAGCCGCTCAGTTTCAGTCCATTGCATCTAACCAGAGCTGGGCAGCTACTGCTGAAGGGGGAAGCTGGTGAGAGGCTCTGGTGCAGAGATCCACTTTTGGCCGACCGGGAGTAGTGGCCGATACCACTGTGGAGCCTGCTCAGGCCAGACAGCTGGAAGAGAGGGGAGAGGCAGGGAGTTAAGAGCAGGTCAGGAACAAAGGGGTACAGAAACAGGGTGGGCCAGCAAGAGACAAAATGTGGGGTCAGCAACTAACTGCAAATAGCTTGCATAAAGTAAGTGCTAACAAGGGGCATAGCAGAGGACAAAAGGGAATGTTGAAGGGAGGGAGGGGAAGCCAGATTCAGTGGTGCCTGGTAGGGTTTGAGCAGACAATGAGAGCAGAGAGTGGGTGGTGGTGGTGGGGATTATAGAGAGAGAGAAGGCAATTAAAGAATAGGAAAGGCAGAGTATTCAGAGGTGTGGAGTTGGACAGAGTAGTACAAACAGGTAGGGAGTGTGCCCTGAATTAGAGCAGCATTGACACCAAATGTAGTTCTGATGGCAAATCTATAGTTCATTAAGTCCTATTAAAAATTATATATATATCTTTGCGACTGCTTTAGGAATATATCAGTTATGCAGTAGAATCTTGCTTTAAATCATAAATAAAAAATTCAGACTAGCACACGCAGCCGTTTAAAAGTTAAAACAAATTTTGAGTAGTAATGTGCACCAGAGAACAGTCTCAGCAGGCACCAAAAAGCCAAATTTCAGTCCAGATAGAGAGGAACTGTAGCAGCCAATGGGAGGCCTGCTGCAGTGTAAGTGGACCAGTCACAGGTGTGACTTGGGAGCTGACTGAAGCTCCAATTGTAGGGCGTACCTGGTACCTCTGCTGTGGGATGGCTAGCAGTCAGACGAATGAAGGGGAGCTGTCAGTTCTGTAGCTGAGCTGCATAGTTTCAATCCATTGCATCTAACCAGAGCCGGGCTACCACTGCTAGAAGGGGAAGCTGGTGAGAGGCTCTGGTGCAGAGATCCACTTTTGGCCGACCAGGAGTGGTGTCCGATACTGTCGTGGAGCCCACTCAAGACAGACAGCTGGTGCCTCTGCTTTGGGATGGTTAGCAGTCAGGTGGATGAAGGGGAGCTGTCGGTTCTGCAGCTGAGCCATGTAGTTTCAGTCCTTTGTGTCTAACCAGGGCCGGGCTGGCGCTGCTGAAGGGGGAAACTGGTGAGAGGCTCTGGTGCAGAGATCTGCTTTTGGCAGACCGGGAGTGGTGGCCGATAATGCTGTGGAGTCCGCTTGGGTCAGACAGCTGGTGCCTCTGCTTTGGGATGGCTAGCAGCAGTCAGGCGGATAAAGAGGAGCTGTTGGTTCTGCAGCTGAGCCATGCAGTTTCAGTCCATTGTGTCTAACCAGAGCCGGGCTGCCGCTGCTGAAGGGGGAAGCTGGTGAGAGGCTCTGGTGCAGAGATCCACTTTTGGTTGACTGGGAGTGGTGACCGATACAACTGTGGAGCCCGCTCAGGCCAGACAGCTGGTGCCTCTGCATTGGGATGGCTAGCTGTCGGGCGGATGAAGGGGAGCTGTCGGTTCTGCTGCTGAGCCACGCAGTTTCAGTCCGTTGCGTTTAACCAGAGCCGGGCTGCCACTGCTGAAGGGGAAAGCTGGTGAGAGGCTCTGGTGCAGAGATCAACTTTTGGCTGACCAGGGGTGGTGGCCGATACCGCCATGGAGCCTGTTTGGGCCAGACAGATGGTGCCTCTGCTTTGGGCTGGCTAGCAGTCAGGCGGATGAAGGGGAGCTGTCTGTTCTGCAGCTGAGCCGTACAGTTTCAGTCTGTTGTGTCTAACCAGAGCTGGGCTGCCGCTGCTGAAGGGGAAGCTAGTGAGAGGCTCTGGTGCAAGAGATCCACTTTCGACCGACTGGGAGTAGTGGCCGATACCGCGTGGAACCTGTTTGGGCCAGACAGATGGTGCCTCTGCTTTGGGATGGCTAGCAGTCGGGCAGATGAAGGGGAGCTGTCGATTCTGCAGCTGAGCTACTCTATTTCAGTCCGTTGCATCTAACCAGAGCCGGGCTGCCGCTGCTGAAGGGGGAAGCTGGTGAGAGAGACTGGTGCAGAGATCCACTTTCAGCCGACCGGGAGTGGTGTCCGATACCGCCATGGAGCCCACTCAGACCAGACAACAAGTGCCTCTGCTTTGGGATGGTTAGCAGTCGGGCAGATGAAGGGGAGCTGTCGGTTCTGCAGCTGAGCCATGCAATTTCAGTCCATTGCGTCTAACCAGAGGCAGGCTGCTGAAGGGGAAGCTGGTGAGTTTCTAGTGCAGAGATCCACTTTCGGCCAACTGGGAGAGTGGCCGATAGCGCCGTGGAGCCCGCTTGGGCCAGACTGCTTCTAAGCACTTAAGTCATGTAAAGTTCAGGCAAAAGATTCTGGCAGTCATATATTTAGATCCATGGCATTTCATTATGACTGGTGGTACAATATACATTTTTTAATTATTTGATAAATTTACATGTGCTAGAGCACTACCTCTCTTTTTATGGGGTACTACTGTGGCTTTTAATGATAAGTATGTATTTTGTTACCAGTCATTTCTTCTTTAGAACCTGACATTCATACATAAAAAAGTGAGTTTACATATGTACACTTGTTTAATTTATACACACGTTTGAGCATACTGGGGTGGAAAAACGGGGTGGGGGGGATCCTAGTGCAGAACACAACATACAGTATTGGAGACTTTATTGTATTTCATTCATGTTTTTTTACACCTGTGCTACTATGCCTTAACTTACTTAACAGTGGTGGTGGGGCATGGGGAGTGCTACAGATATTCTTTTTATTCTTATCCCATATCTGTTTATTTTTTAAGATATGGTTTTAGAGCAAGCATTTCATTAAGCCCATTAGGGTTTACCATCTGTAATCTATACATCCAATATCCTTCTCTTCTAAGTAATACGTTCGGTTTGTCACCTCCTCTGCTTCCACATGTCACTTGTTCAATGCCCATATATTTTAGATCTTCGGGTTTGCTATTATGTTTTTCAGCAAAGTGTCTTCCTACTGGTTTATCCAGTCTTATATTTATAATAAATATAATATGCTCTTGCACACGTTCCTTTAATGTCCTAACTGTTTTTCGTACCTATCCTATTCTGCATGTGCACTATAACATATAAACAACAAATGTGGTATTGCAAGTAATTAGCTCTCTCACCTATATGTTACTGTTCCCCTTTGAAGGACCTAGGTCCTTCCCTGCACTCAGGTATTGGCAGACATTGCATTTAGTGCATCTGTAATTGCCTGCTGGCCTTGTGGGTAACCAAGCAGACGCAGACCGGATATTTTCTTTTTTCCTCTTATACTGGCTTTGGGTCACTTTATCTTGGATACTTGGAGCTTTCTTAAATGACAATCTTGTGCTTCCTCCACTGCTTCTCCTACCACATCATCTCCTAACAGGATAGGCCAGTTCTTCCGTATTATATTCCCTATGGAACCGGCCAACGGGTTATATTCTGTTGAGAATGTGATGGGTCCCCAATCTCTTTTTTTGTTTCTCTGTTCCCTCTCTACTTCTACTAAATCTCTTTTTTTTATTTTCGCTTCTTCAAGTGCTTTTTCCACTAACTCTTGTTTGTAACCTCTCTGCTGCAGTCTGTTTCCCAGTTCTAATGCCTGTTCGTCAAAATCTTTATTGTCGCTACAATTTCTGCGGGTATATAGCATCTGGCTTATTAAATAGAATTTTTTAGTCTCATTGGGTGGGCGCTCTCATATTTCAACAGTGCATTTGTTGCAGTATTTTTTCTATATCCTTTTGTGGTTATTTTTTCTGTAGTGGCATTGCCCATCAGGGTATATCTAAAAGGGGTAGTGTGCAGAAATGGGGTAGTAGGGGAGTGGGGCGAGACACGGAACAATAAGAGGCTTTATGCCCAGGATAGGCTGCATTTCAGCATTGAGTGAACAAGGGCTGGAGAAGTGCATTGAAAACAACCTCAATTTAAACTGAGGAGGGCTGAGTCATATAGTAGGGTCGAGGCACCTTCCTGGGGAGACTGGAAGGCCTCTTTCCCCCAGAGAGGGAGGAGGAGGATGAGGGGAAGTTACCAAGACAAAAGTGGAAGGAGGAGAGACAGGAAGAGAAGGGACATGGCACAAGCTGGACTGTAGTATCCTTGAATGGAAGGAGCTTATCAAACAAGGTGGCAGAGTTCCAGGCAATGATGGTAGAGGGAGAGGTAGATATTGCCGCCATCTCAGAGACCTGGGCCTTGTAATACCATGACTGGGATCTTACGATAACAGGTTACAAGGTGTTCTGAAGGGACCAGGAGGGGGGAAGGGATGAAGGGGTGGCTATTTATCTCAGGGAGGGGATACTGTGTAACAGGGAGGAGGGGGATGAGGGGAGGCCAGAAGTCATTTGGGTATTGCTCCAAAGCCCTAAAGGTAATAAGCTTAGGATGGGGGTGGTCTACAGGCCACCCTCACAGAGCGAGGAAGTAGATAGGGAGCTGGGGGAGCAAATCAAGAAGATCAGTGGTAAGGGAAATACAGTTATAGTGGGAGACTTCAACCTACCTGGGGTTGACTGTCAGACAGTAACGACAGCACATGCCAGGGAACCAATGCTGCCGGAGGCTATCCAAGACAGCTACCTAGTGCAAGGGGTGATGGAACCTACTAGAGTGGGGAACATATTTGATTTGGTGTTAACAAATGGTGATCAGGTCCAGGATGTGGTAGTGCAGGACCCTCTAGCATGAAGCGACCACTGCTCAGTGTGGTTCCTCCTCAACACAGGGAGGGAGTTGGCTAAGACCAGGACAAGAGTGTTGGACTTCAGGAAGGCAGATTATGCCAGAATGGGCAGCATCCTAGAGGAGTATTTAGCTAAAATTAACCCAGTGATGGATGCTGAACAGAAGTGGGCAATCATTATGAAGGGACTGAATGAGGCCATGAACATGTGTGCCAAATCTCAGAGTAAGCAGTCCAGGTCCAAAAAACCTAGCTGGCTCAGCAAGAAAGTGGAGTGGAAGGTGAGGGAAAAAAGATTGGCCTTCATTAAGTTCAAAAAATCAGGGCATGAGGAGGATGGATAGGTGTTCACAAAGGCATCTAGGGAGGTGATCAGGTCAGTCATGGCAGCCAAGGCAGCAAAAGAACTGAAGTTGGCTCAGGGAATCAGAGCGGGGGACAATGGATTCTTTAAATACATAAGGGAGAAGAGAATTTTAGAGATGACATTGTTAGAATCAAGAGGGATGGGGGATGGGTGGAACAAGGGGAAGAACAGGCAGAGGCACTCAGTGAGTACTTCTGCTCGGTGTTCACAAAAGAAAGGGATGGCCCAATACCGCAGGGGAAAGGGGGTTAGGGTGAAGGGAGCAGAGATAACAGATGGGGTCATCCAAGAAGATAGAGTTTTGAAGGACCTTAAGACTTTTCGGATGGACAAGGCACCAGGACCAGATGGTGTACACCCAAGGGTCCTGAAGGAACTGGTGGAGGTGTTGGCAGGCTCTCTGACGGACCTCTTCAACACCTCCTTGGAGACTGGGAAGGTACCCAGGGACTGGAGGATGGCTCACATGGTGCCCCATCCCAAGGACCAACTGAGCAACTACAAACCAGTAAGCTTGACTTCCATAGTGGGGAAGTTGATGGAGACCATTCTAAAGGAGAGGTTGATAACCTTTCTTGGTAGTAATTGCCTACAGGATGAGAGACAGCATAGGTTTGTCTCGGGAAGATTGTGCAAAATTAACCTGATCAACTTCTTCGACTGGGTCACTAGGACGGTTGATGAAGGCCACGCTGTGGATGTTCTGTACCCGGACTTCAGCAAGGCTTTTGACTCTGTGCCCCACGGAAGGTTAATGAGCAAGCTGAGGGACATGGGGGTGGGGGAGAAACTGGTGGGGTGGGTTGAGAGCTGGTTGCATGGCAGACAACAGAGGGTAGTTTTAAGGGGGGAGACATCCAAGCCAAGGTCAGTAACAAGTGGGGTACCACAGTGATCAGTGCTGGGCCCTGTTTTGTTCAATATCTTCACTGGAGACATTGCAGAGGGGGGGTCAAGAGTAAGATCAGCTTGTTCACAGATGACATTAAGATTTGTGCAAAAGTGGACAATAAGGAAGGGAGGCAGGCACTCAGGGAGGATCTAGCTAAATTCAAACACTGGGGTAGGGAACGGCAGCTGGGGTTTAATGCTAAGAAGTGCAAGGTCATGCACCTCAGAGCATGAAACCCCAGAATCAGCTACCGGCTTGGGGGAGTGCAGGTAACAGTTTAAGAGGAGGAAAAGGACCTGTAATAGTCACAGGGGACGTGAAAGTATAAGCACAGTGTAGGAGGGCAGCAGCAAAGGCAAATAGGATGCTGGGGTGCATTGCCAGAGGGATCACCTCTAAGAAAGGAATAGGTCATTCTGCCCTTGTATAGATCACTGGTGAGGCCACACTTGGAGTACTGTGTGCAGTACTGGTGCCCATACCTCAAAAAGGATGTGAGATTACTGGAGGGGGTGCCATGCAGGGTTACAAAAATGATCATAGGACTGGGGGAGTTGCCGAATGAGGAAAGATTGAGGGAGCTCAACATGTATTTGCTGGAAGAGAGAAGGGAAGGGAAAGAGGGGACATGATAGAGACCTTTAAGTTCTTGAAGGGCATAAACAAAGTCAGAGAGGGAGGAGTGCTCTGCTTAAAGGGGGGGGAAGGGTCACTAGGGGGCACAGTCTGAAGTTGGAAGGGAGAAAGTTCAAGAGGGAGATGAGGAGGCATTACTTTACAGAGAGAGTGGTGGTGGTGAGATGGAATGCACTGCTGGAGAGTTTAATCGAACTGAGGACAGTGGATAGCTTTAAGCAGGGTTGCAGTAGAGTCAAGGGCAGGATTAGTACAGACAAGAACAAAAAGAGAGAAAGACCAGGAAAGAGGAGGAAGGGAGGGGTTTGGGTGGAGCTGGGGCAGGGGCAGCTGTAGTAATATGAAACTAAGAGCTGCACAATCCGGCAGACTTGATAGACCTGTGGGCCTTTTTCTGCCAGCAAGTTTGTATGTTCGTAAATCAGTGTTGGGATTATCTGTAGTGCATGTGAATTTCAAATTAAAATTATTATTATTGAGTCATTCCATGAATTGTCCCACAGAGTGGTTTCTCCCCTTCCAAATACACAGTTAATTGTCGATAAACCTGTACCACTTTACTATGTTCCTAAAGAATGGATTCACAGCTGCATTTTGTACAGTAGTTAATTCCCAGTTCCCTAGAAATAGGTTTGCATACGATGGGGCCATAATTGGCCCCATCACAGTGCCACATGTTTGCAAATAGTTAAGAATCATTATATTCAAATGCATTGTGTGTTAAAATAAATTCCAATGCATTAAGGATAAACTCTGTTGGTGTTATACTACTGAATTAGTTGTTTTCTAGGAAATACTTACTTACCTTATCCCATCATCATGTCTGCACGAGTACACATCTATTGCTAGCCATCTGTATTCTTTTTTCCATTCTGAATCAGCTTTTTAATGGTGTCACCTGTTTGATGCAGAAATGATGGCAGTGTATTAACAAAGGTTTGTAGGAAAAATCTACAGACCCCCTCATATTCTCTGTAAGGGACCCTATGCCTGAGACTATTAGTCTGCCAGGTGGATTTTGCATGGTTTTATGTACCTTCGGCAGCGCGTAAAATGTGGGGGCTATTGGATATTCCTTTTACATCAGTTCAGACTCCCTCTCAGTGATGTCTCCTTTTTTAACAAAGTGCTGCAATAATTGCAGCATTCCTTTTTGTACGTGGGCATAGGGTTGCCCTTTAGTTGTTTGTATTTTGTTTCCTCCTTTGGTATGTCATCAAAAATCATTTCATATTTATCGGTGTCAAGAATGACAATGTTGCCTCCCTTGTCTGCTGGTTTGATTATGACCTGATTCATGTTCTCTAATTCTTGTAATGCTTTGCATTCAGTGGCCATAATATTGTCAATTCTTAACCCTTCCTTTTTTCTTTTTCAGATTTCAATAAGGTATTCACCTGTTGAAAAACAGTTTTCTCATAAGCTGTTATACTGGGGTTAAAGACGATATTGGGGTAGAATTCAGAATTACCTTTAAAACTTTGTTTCTGTAATTCTTTAAATTCTCTTAGTCTCTTATTATTGTTTACATGTGTGTTCTCTAGCATACGTTCTAGCATAGATTCTATATTTTGTCTGTCCTGTATGTCCAAATTTATTTCTTCAAAATCAGTTTCTTCAGCAAATTCCTATATTGAGGACACATTCTCTTCATTACTGCTCAAGTCTAGCATGTTTAGAATCTCATGTTTATATTTTGTGCTTGATTTACTTCTTTCGTAGCAAAAACATTTTTCAATTTTATTTTTCTCAAAAATTTAAAGAGGTCAACCTGGACCTGAAATCGTTGCATACAGTTACTGGAACAAAGTGTAGTCCTTTCTCAATATTTCTTGTGGTGGTATGGTAAGCTCAGTTGATGAGAGGTTAATTATCTATAATTGGGCTGCTGTTTCTTCTCCCTCAGTGTGCGCTTTTATACCAAACCTGCTGCCTCCTCATCCTCTTCTACCCCTCCTGGTCATCCTTCTTTTCCTTGCTCCCCTGATGTAGCTTCCTTTTGAGGGTCTTGTGTATTCTTCTCTAAAAATGGACTGTATTCCCTCTTCCTCTCTCAGAGCTTTTCCCTTGTCTGTTCCTGGTTTTTAGTCCTTCTTCTCCCTCTGCTTAATGACCTTTGTTTGTAATTTTCGCTTTGTGGACAGCTAAATATATTGCCTGCTGAGTAATCATTTTGATCACGTATCAGTTTTGTTTGCTTTTTATCTGCCAAGTTTTTCTTGTACTTCTGTATTTTAGTACTGAGAGCTTTGTCTAGGTTATCAAATTCAGTTGTTCTCTGCAGTTTGGAAATATTTTCCTTCGCTGTATCTAATTATTTCACTATTTCTTCATGTTTGGCTAGGTTGGCTTTAATAATTAATTTCAAAAAGCCATTCATGAGCAAGAGCTGCCCAATCTTCTTTAAACATAAAGTTTTCAAGTCCACAGGACAGAGTTCAGAAAATTCTTAGGCCTCTTTGTAGTAACCCCTTTTCTACATATGTCTCCAATGTGACAATATGATAAGATGTATTTAGCTCAGCAATAAGGAGTTTCTTTAGATCCATGAAAGTTTTCTTTAGGATGAACTCACCTAAGGCTTCTGTGGCATCTGGCGCAGTTGTGCTCCCTGTTCCTGAAAAGAAGTCATGTGCCTGTTTCCTCCTATCATGTAGTGTCTGTGTCATCCCCAGGCTGAAAGCAGGTTCTTCTCAACTTATTGGTGCAGCATTTGTCTGCTGCTGTGACATCCTCCCTGGAATATATTTTAACTTGGATCGACTGTTTTGACAGTACTTTCTGGGTCACAGGGTGAGTTTGCAGCTTTGTTTTTGCTTGTTGCCACTTTCAGTTCAGCTGTCCAAAGTATGTAAATAATGTCAGCTCTCTTACCTTCTGACTTGGGTATTTGAAACACCTGCCACATTCGCAGGAACAATTATAGCAATTAATCACTGTCCCAACCAGTTCCTGCACTCAAGTGGTGCGTATTACCGGGTGCAAACCGGAGATGGCTAATCTCCACATACATGACTGAGTTCTCAGTAGGTTTTGCACTCCATGTAATAAGACAAACCAGACTACTGAAAATCTATGTTCAAAGATTTATTTTATATTCAAATTGCACATTACATGCAGTCTGAGCGGACTAAAACGAAAGACAACGTACCCAGCACTTCACCTTCTACCTGAGGCTCTGTCAGGGGGGCGGGTTCTTTAGTGAAGGTGCATACATTTATAGTCCCCACATGATGACCTAATTTATGATGTCATATTACATCCATGGTTATTTAAATCCCATTATATAAAAATAAATGTAATTTATTACAAACACCATGTGAAAAAAACTATTTGTGCATTTACTTCTAACATATATTGCTACATGATAGCTGTTCAACTAATTTTCAGATTTCTTTTCCTGATATCTGATTTTAAATTATATAATATGTTTTATAGATGCATAGTTCATTCAATTACCTTTTCATATTTATTCTATCAGTTTATTTAATTCTTATTCTATCTATATACTAAACTTAAACAGTTACAATAACAGTGAATTGTCATATACTATAATATCATGACGCATACTACTTGTCATTACCCATTAAATCATTGGACTCCTTCTAGGGATCTACCAGAGAGCACATTGCACTCAGAAGCCACACTTGCAGAATTCATTTTTTTTTTGAACAAGCTCTTGCTCCTGCAAGAATAAATAATAAAGAAATCAGTTTCTAAGTACTTAATTCGTGAAAAGGTCAGGCAGAAGACTCTGGCAGTTATATATTTAGTCCCATGGTATTTTATTATGACTGGTGGTACAATACACATTTTTTAATTATGTGAGCAATTTACATGTGCCAGAGCACTCCCACTCTTTTTATGGGGTGCTACTGTTGCTTTTAATGATAAGTATGTATTTTACCAGTTATTTCTCCTTTAGAACCTGACATTCATACATAAAAAAGTGAGTTTACATATATGCATTTAATTTATACATGTTTGAGCATACTGGGGTGGAAAGATGGGGGGACAAATCCTAGTACAGAATCTAGCGACAGTATTGGAACTTTATTGTATTTCATTAATGTTTTTTACACTGTGCTACAATACCTTAACTTACTTAACAGTGGTGGGGGCATGGGAAGTGCTACAGATATTCTTCTTTTTCTTATCCCATATCAGTTTATTTTTAAGATATGGTTTTAGATCAAGCATTTCATTAAGCCCATTAGGGTTTACTGTCTGTAATCCATACATCCAATATCCTTCTCTTCTAAGTAATAAGTTAGGTCTGTCACCTCCTCTGCTTCCACATGTCACTTGTTTAATGCCCATATATTTTATGTATAGACCACACCAGGTCTCCCTTATGCTCAGAAAGGCGGACAAGCTATACCAGGTCCCCTCAGGGAAGCCTTTTTTCTCCGGGCTTCCTCAGGCAGATTCTGTAATCATAAATGCGGCCCACGACCACTCCAAGAAGGCCCAACACCTTAGCTCCCTTCCTCCTGATAAGTAGTCCAGAAAGCTGGACTTGAAGGGCAAAAAGATCTTCACATCCTCTACCCTAGCCATTAGGGTCCTTGATTATGTTGGGCACATGTTGAAGTACCAGGCTGACCTCTAGGGTGACACTAAATCAGCTGCCCAGTCTCTTCCTGAGGGTCCCAAAAAGTAGGAAATGCTTAAGGGTCTCCAATCTGGTGCTGATGTGGGTAGACACTTGTTGCAGGCTGCCTATGATGCTGTGGGCTAAGGCAGTTGCACATGGCTCAGGGTGTCAGGGTTTGTGACCAATGTCCCGCAGACAGCCTTGAATGCTCCCTTCAGGGTTCACAGACTCTTATGGGGTGATGTGCAGGACATTCTCACTGATCTGCAGACTTCAGATAGAACCCTGTGCTTGGTCCAGTCCCTCTACCACACCCACCAGAGGAGCGGCCAGCAGGTGCCCTTTTGGCACACCATCCACCACCCTAGAGCCATTTTCAAGCAGCCCACCAAGCATAAGATGGCTGACTCCTTGCCCACCCCTGCTAACTCGAACAAGTCCACAAGGGGTGGAGGAGCAGGCCTGTCCATGGGCACTGCCACAGCCTGACTCCTTGCCTCCCTATCCAGTTCCCCAGGATGTGGTGATAGGGGGTCGTTTCTCCCTCCATCTCGACAGGTGGCAGGAGATTACATCTGATGCATAGGTGCTTAAGCTTATACACCAGGGCCGTGCTCTAGAATTCATGGAGAGACCTCCAGACCTCCCACCCAGGCCCTCCTCTTACTCCCCCTGCACACATACAAGTGCTGCAAGTGGAGCTGTAGATGCTGGTAGCAAAAAGGGCCATTGAACCTGTTCCTGAGTAACAGCAAAACCGGGGGTTTTACTTTCACTTCTTCCTTGTCCTCAAGTCCACCGGAGACCTGTGGCCCATCCTGGATTTACGCAACTTGAATCACTTCATCTGATGCAAAAAGGTCAGGATGGTTACCCTTCCTGGCCTGTTACCCTTGCCCCGGTCGGGCGAATGGATCTGTTTCCTGGATATGCAGGATGCTTATCTGTATATCAAGGTGTGTCCTTCCCACAGGAAGTACCTCAGATTCCTATTCCTCAGGGAGCACTACCAGTTCAGAGTTCTCCTCTTTGGCTTATCCTCAGCACCTCGGGTCTTTACAAAATGCCTCTTGGTGGTAGCAGCACCCCTCATTAGGGAGGGCCTCTACGTCATCCCTTACCTGGATGACTGGCTACTCAAGGCCCCCTTCAGGGAACAGTTGTCTGTGACCCTGGAGCATACCTGTAGCTGTTCTGTCAACTGGGGATTACAGTCAACCTAGCCAAGTCATGACCCCTGGCTAGCATCTTCAGTACATTGGGGCCATTCTGGATACAGCTCAGGGCTCAGCTTTTCTATCCCCAGATCAGGCAGAGTGTCTAATGGCATAGGCTGAGGAACTCTTTCGCAGCTGGTACGTCACAGCCTGGATGTACCTCAGATTGCTGGGGCTGATGACCATGGCCATTGCTACCGTTCCCCTAGCACGGCTGCATGTGTGCATTCCTCAATGGACCTTGAAGGTGCAGTGAGGTCAGCAGACCGACAACCTGGAGCAGATGGTCCTGGTCTCGTCCCCATCAGGAAAGTCCTCCAATGGTGGATGGATCTTAGCAACTTACCAGTGAGAGTCCCTTTCCTCATCCCCTCCCCTTCCCAAATCCTCACCTTGGATGCTTCTGGGATGGGCTGGGGTGCCCATCTGGGTCTGTTCCAGACCCAAGGGAAGTGGTCTCCACTCAATTCCTTGTTGCACATCAATATCCCCGAGATGAGAACAGTCCAGTATGGTCTGCAGTCCCACCTGTCCCCGGGTCCACTGCTGGTGCAGATGGACAATATCGGTGTAGTGTAGTGTAGTGCACTACATCAACAAGCGGGGGGGGGGGCACCCACTCTTGCTCCTTGTGCAGGGAGGCAATTAGGATTTGGTACTAGGTTATGAACCACGACCTGGAGCTGTCAGCTGTCCATGTTCTAGGTGCCCAAAACATCCTGCGGACAAGCTAAGCCGGTTACAGTCCAGAATGCAAGAGTGGGAACTGCTGACCTTGGTTATCAAAGACCTGTTCGACAGGTGGGGGCATTCAGAGTTGGACCATTTTGCATCCCCACACAACGTCAAACTGCCACTTTTCTGCTCACTCAGTCCAGGGCCTGGAGTTTTCTGCCGAGACATGTTGTCCCTTTCTTGGAAAGGGATGTTCCTTTATGCCTTCCCTCCCTTTCTTCTGATCCAGAGAGTAGTTTCAAGTTTAAGTTTATTGTTGATCGGTTATAAACCATTACAACACTATCTAAAAAGCAAAATTACAATACAAAATGCATTCAAAGCTCAAAACAATAAAATCAAGAATACTATCTTAACAGTACATACTATTTTATTTATTTATTTAAAATTTGGTGACTGGGTAGGCCCACTGAGCCCCGAAGGTCCCTTTTTCAGGGGCAACCCGGGATAACAATACATATTTTCATACAGAGAAAAACTTGGGTTACAGAGCAGTTTCAGGTGTGTGAGCAGGTTACAGCAATGGTTATCATCATGCATCAGTCCTTACAAATATGTTGACAGTAGAATTAACAAAAGGTGCAGAAGAAATATAATTTTACATGGTAAGTATCAGTTCTCATTGTACAAATCTAAAAATTCTGTCAAGCCAAAACCATCAGCAGGGTGTGGAAGATAGAAACTTAGAAACATAGAAACATAGACTTTGGTGGCAGATAAGGACCACTTGGCCCACCCAGTCTGCCTATTTCCCTACCTACTGGATAAGCTGCAGATTCTAGTTAACCAACAGCCTACTTCCTGCAACCCCCCACTATAATTGCCTTGTATCTGTCCCACGCATGTTTGAATTCCCCCACTGTTTTAGACTCAATGACCTCCTCAGGAAGGCTGTTCCATGTATCCACCACTCTCTCTGTGAAAAAAATTCCTCACATTACCCCTGAGCCGTCCCCCCTCGATCTTTAAATTGTGCCCCCTTGTTCTTACACATCTCTTTTTCTGAAAGATGCTACCATCCTGGACTTTGTTGATTCCCTTGAGGTACTTGAACATTTCTATCATGTCCCCCCGTCCCTCCTTTCATCAAGAGTATACATATTAAGCTCTCTCAGTCTCTCTCTTCATATGGTTTCTGCTGCAGACCCTGCACCATTTTAGTTGCCCTCCTCTGGACTGTTTCCATCCTGTCTATGCCCTTGCGTAGATGAGGTCTCCAAAACTGCACACAGTACTCCAGATGGGGTCTCACCAACTGTCTGTATAGAGGGATAACCACTTCCCTTTTTCTACTTGTGATGCGCCTTCCTATGGATCCCAGTATCCCCCTGGCTCTCCTTACCGACTTTTCACATTGCTTACCCACCTTTAGATTATCTGATATGACTACCCCCAGGTCCCTTTCCACTTTTGTTGTTGTTAGTACCTCCCCTGCTATTGTGTACTCTTCTCCTGGGTTTTTGTTTCCCATGTGCATTACTTTGCACTTCTTTGTATTGAATCTAAGTTGCCATATGTCTGACCATTCCTCCAACCTTGTCAAGTCCCTTCTCATCTTTTCTACCCCCTCTTGTGTATCAATTCTTGTATAGATCTTTGTGTCATCTGCAAAGAGGCATACCTTTCCCTCCAGACCCTCTGCAATGTCACCTATGAAGATGTTAAAGAGGACTGGACCCAGTACTGAGCCCTGAGGTACTCCACTAGTAACCCCCCCCTTCTTCGGAATGTGTTCCATTCACTATTACCTTCTGTGTCCTGTTGTGCAGCCAGTTTGCTACCCAGGCTACCACCCTGGGACCCACTCCCAGGCTGGCTAACTTGATTATTAATATTTTGTGCGGGACTGTGTCAAATGCCTTGCTAAAGTCTTTTTTTTTTTCGATTGTTTAACCAGGTGAGACACACTAAGCTGAAAGCTTGTTTACAGGTGCAACCTGGGAACACAGAGAAGTTAAGTGACTTGCTCAGGGTCACACAGTATGCAAGTGGGGGCTGTGGGATTCAAACCCAGGACTCCAGATTTGCAGCTCAGAGCCTTAAACCACTGCGCTATACTGCCTCCCTAGTCTAGGTAGGCCATATCCACAGCCCCTCCCTGGTCTATTACTTTGGTCACCCAGTCAAAGAAATCAATTAGATTCATCTGACATGACCTTCCTGCTGTAAATCCATGCTGCTTTGGGTCCTGTGCCCCGCTGGTTTCTAGGTACTCAACAATTTTTTCTTTCAGAAATGATTCCATCATTTTCCCTACCACTGAGGTTAAACTCACAGGTCTGTAGTTTCCTGCTTCTGCCTTGCTCCCACCTTTGTGAAGAGGAATCACATCTGCACTTCTCCAGTCCTCAGGTACTGCCCCATCCTCCCATGATTTGTTAAAAAGCGTGGTCAGTGGTGTCACTAGGTCCTCCCTTAGTTCTTTTAGGATTCTGGGGTGAATCCTGTCAGGCCCCATTGCTTTGTCCACCTTGAGTTTTAGGAGTTCTTTCAGGACTCTTTCTTCTGTGAATGGACTGGTGTCAACCCCCCTACCCAGAGTGCTTCTATTGTCTGGTTTAGGTAACTTCTCCTCATCTTCTTTTGTGAATACTGAGCAAAAGTATTAATTCAGTATCTCTGCCTTTTCACTGTCTCCCTCTGCCCACCTCTCCTCTCCTTTATTAATCTTCACTATCCCTCCCTTAACCTTTTTATGCTCCCCAATGTACCTATAAAAGGTTTTATCCCCCTTCTTAACTGAGTTGGCTAGGTTTTTCCTCGGTTTGGGCCTTTGCTAGTCTGACTGCCTTCCCCACTTCTTTCTGCTTTAATTGATACAGTTCCCTGTCATGCTCCTTCTGTGATTTCTTATACTTTTTGAATGCAGCCTTTTTCTCCTTAACCTTCCCTGCCACCTCTTTTGAGAACCATAGTGTTTTTTTACTCCACTTTGTTTTCTTTATTTGTTTCACACAAAGGCTTGTTGCCTCTTTGATGGCAGTTTTGATTTTTCTCCATTGTTCTTCTACCCTCCTTTTTGGTCATTTGCTAGTGCATTCTTCAGGTATTCACCCATTTGCAAAGTCAGCCCTTCTAAAGTCCAGTATCCTTGTTTTGTATGGCTTATCTCCATGGTTGTGCTCATTGTGAAGTACACTGTGCAGTGGTCGCTTGTTCCCAGATGTCTACTGACTTCTAAATTTGTGATCCTCTCTCCATTTAAGAGTACTAGGTCTAGTATTGCTCCCTCCCGAGTGGGTTCCAACACTAGCTGTCTAGGCCTGCCCCTGCAGGCATCGAGAATGACCCTGCTCTTGGATGTGGCTGCAGTACATGTTATCCAGTTAACATCTAGCATATTCAGGTCCCCCATCAACAGTATCTCCCCTTTTTCAGCCACTTTGAGAATGTCCTCTATCATTTTGTTGTCCATTTCCTCCCCTTGAGACGGGGGTCTGTATACAACCCCTGTGCGGATTGTGATGCCATTCTCTGTCTCCAAGGTGACCCGGAGTGCCTCTTGTCCTCCCCCTTTACTTTTTAGTTCTGTAGCTTTGATCCCTTCCCTTATGTATAGAGCTACTCCATAAGACTTGATGTTTTTACAAGGGTCGGAAACAAAAGGTTACAGTCACAGAATCACAATAACATCTGTAAGTGTTCTATGAACTTATGTGCATCCTCTCTCAAGTTCTTCAGGAAATACTAAACCCTCTGGGGCCAGAGCTACCCTAGTTTACACCTCTCAGCTTGTTGACCAGGGCCTCAAAACCAGCTAACTTTTTTTTAAGTTTTCACTGGTCCACTAATTTCAGCCTATCTGTAAGCCAGCAAATTAGTGGCTATTTATGGCTTCAGTTTAAGGCCTTCATCAGTCCTCCATTAGAAACATTTCCAAGGGAGCGTATATTATAGCTCCTGGTCAGTCCTGTGCGGGGTTTCACATGGGCTGTCCCGATATACCTGAGAAAGCAGCTTCCACTACAAGTTAGAAGTTTAGCACTCTGTGTCACTAAATAACGAACTTCAAAGGGAATTGTGAACTGTGATAGTCTACCTTTTTCCAACCCGTTACCACTTCCACACCAACACCAACACTTATTTAAATTGAATTATTTCAGCCAATTTGCTCTCCATTGAGCTATTAATTATCTAAGTCACTGGATCACAGTTGGACAGCATCCTGAATTAAAGAGTACTTGTTTTCCCAAAATATTATAGTAAAGATAAAAGTACAGTAAAAATAAGGTAAACACAAACATTCAAACTTGCCAAAGGGTTAAGTTGTGTACAATACGAGAAATATATAAAATTCCAGAATTTTGCTTACTTTCCATTATTCTCCGGTACAGTAGGTCGATATCCATACCGTCTGTGCAATTCCACAATAAATAGGTCAGCTCTATACAAAGCATCTTATCAGATAACACTGTGAGTTAGCCCCACAGAAAAATCTGCTCCACATCAGGAGTCTTGTTGAAGTGCAATTATTTCGGACTGCACCAAACTGAGGGCATACATTTAAGCTTATAAAATAAATCTACTGGAAGTTTAATTTGCACAAAAAAATCAAGGTCCGAGCTTATCAATTCTTGCTTGAAAGTGTTCATGTAAAAGAAATAGTTTTAGTAGTTTAAATAGCCAAGACTGGAGCATAGCAGATGTGACAATGAATGTTTAAAACATTAATTTGTGCAAACGTCATCTGAAACACACTATACACTGCACCAGTATTCTGGGCATTTCAGTCCGCACCAAGTAGCAAAATGCAAAGGTCCCAGTGTTCAGCTTGTGCACCAGTACCTGTTGGGGAAAATGCTCCATCTTTAAAAGAGTCCCAATTCCCCATACCCAAGCACAACTGACACCTCAACCAAAGTTTCAAAAGTCTATATACCACCATAAAAGCCGAGAGTCATGTCCCCATCCAGCAGTATGGGAGATCAGCGGAGTACCTTTTAAGGGGGTCTCACCCCTAAATTTGTCTTTAGCAGCGACTTTATAGAAAAAAAAGCAGCTGATACAAAGAGTTAACAAACTTAGCTCTGTTCTCCTGATCCTGGAGTTCATGATATCCATCAAGGCCGTTTCCATACTAGAGCTCTCGGGCATTATCTGCCTATCAGTGGTCTCCAAAAGTTGCCTCCATTAATTTCACCAAACTCTCGGCTCCTGGGTTTCTCCTCCATATCAAATTTGCCTGGGGAGATAAAAGAAAGAAATTACAGTAAATCCAACATCTCTAAAGTACTGCAAAACCTCCTGACCCTAGGCAACAATTTTCATACCTTGTTTTAGTGAGTATAAGCATTTATGCATGTTAGGTGCACCTATTTACTTGTTCTCCTCTTGGCCCCTAGACTCCCACACCTGGTTCGCGGCTCCAGAAGGACTCCAGCTCCAGCTCCAGCTCTCCATCTCCAGTCATAGGACAGAAAAGCTCACCTTCGTCCTTGTCTCAGAGAAAGTATTTTCAGCCCTCACACTGGGCTATCATAGACCCGTACCAGCTGCATTCCAGGTCGGGACATTTAAGCTGCTAATAACTACTACCGCAATACTCAGTTACTGACCTGGCATTCCTCCCAAACCAACAGCAGCTGACAACAGCTCTCAAGCGACCAGGAGCCAAATAAACTCAGAACAGCAATATTATGAGCTAAATAAACATGAGTTTCTTAAATGTTATTTGAAATTGCGGGAGCAGCAGCCCAAAACTATGATGAATGCCACAGGGAACATGGAGTGGTTGGGAGTGGAGCAGCATTGCAGCCATCTTGCCCCCCTACTTGACCTGCAAAAGCCACCTGTTGATCCAGAGAGTACTGATTAAGCTCCAGATGGAGTGCACCACTCTAATCCTGGTGGCTCACTTCTGGCCTCATCAGATTTGGTTTCCACTATTACAGCAGTTGGCAGTGGAGCCTCCAGTACCTCTCCCTCTGTAGCTGGGCTTGCTGTCACAGGAGTAGGGGTTCCTTCTCCATCCAAACCTCTGGTCCCTCCCATCTGCATGCCCGGCTCCTGAAAACATAACCATCGCCAGATTTGGGAGTCTCTCCTAAAGTGGCTGGTGTCCTGGTGGCCACCAGGAAACCCTCCATCAGGGCAATCTGTTCCATGAAGTGGGAGTGTTTTGACTTGTGGTCAGCTTCCTGGCATCTGGATCCATTCACCTGCCCAGTGAACCACATTCTGGAGTACCTGCTGTCTCTGTCAGATGCTGGCCTTAAATATTCTTCGCTCAAGGTGCACTTGTTGGCTATATCAACCTTCCATGCGCCATTGAGGGCCGTATGGTGGCCCATTTGGACATGGCCCATACTTTGTTGAGAGGCATATTGCATTTGAAGTCTGCAATCCTGTTCCAGTCTAGGACCTGAATTTTGTTTCAGAGAAACTTACGTTGGCTCCTTTTGAGCCTGCCGCAACTTGCGAACTACTCTTTCTGTCATGGAAAGCGTTATTTTTAGTTGCTGTTGAACTGTTTGTAGGACCTCCAAGTTGCAGGCGCTCATGTGTGAGCAGCCTTATTTGATTTTCCACAAAGGCAGGGAGTTTTTGTGTACTAACCTTAGGTTTTTGCTGGAGGTGGTGTCTGAGTTTAGTTTAAATCAATCCATCCACCTGCTTGTTATTTTCCTGGAGCATGCCTGTCCAGGGGAAGCATTGCTCCACCCTTAGATGTGCATAGAATTCTGTATTACTGTACTAATCATATGATGGACTGTTGCCTGAAAATAGGCAATGTTTTGTCTAGTGCACTTACCCGGTCAACAAAAACGAAATAAATAAAATAGAAAGTCCTCACAGGTCTTTGTTTCCTTCAACCCTGGGAAAGAGGGTGTGCTCATTTTGAAGCAGTGCTTGTCCAGATGGTTAGCCAACTGCATCATTTTGTTTGTTACAAGAAGTACGGAAAGGAACTTTCTGGAGTTGTTAAGGACCACTCTACCAGGGGCATGTCTGCTCCGATTGTTTACTTAAGCGGTGTTTCTGCAGCAGAGATTTATGCTGCTGCTGCCACTTGGAGTACTGTCCACACATTCATGAAGCACTGCAGTCTGGACATCACCTCCAGAAGGTGTGCAAATTTTGGCCTGGCTGTGTTACAGGGCCTTCTTTCCTAGATGCCTGTCTTCCAACCTCCCATACTGGTGGTCTCTGAAGTACTGCTTGGGACTCGTTCCTAAGGTGTGACCTGCTGCAAGCGATCTCGAAGAAGATAGAACAGGTATGTAAGAACTTACCATAACAGTAGATCTTTGAGAGAATCTCTTGCAGCAGGTCATGTCACCCTCTGTCCTTCCCCCTTGCCTTGGAGTTTCCCTTTTCCTGTTTCTCCACTCTGGGATGGGGACTCTTTGACTCTCCATGTTTCTTTTGGTTTGGTCTTTCCTCATTTCCCTCAGAGGCGTGTCCTCGCTGGATGGTCTCTGGCGGGGGACCGAGGAGGGTGTGGTGCTGCCCACAGCTATATAGGGGATGTTAAGGTAGTGAGTGTCGCCTTGTCTGGCCCAGTAAGACTGTTTGTTAAAAAGCTTCCATGTGGTTCTGGCACCTGATGACTAAGGTTCCTAAGGTGTGACCTGCTGCAAGAGATTCTCTCAAATATCTACTATTACAGTAAGTTCTTACATAACTGTTCTTTCTGTGCATAGGGGATCTGCACGAGTTCCGGGTCATGCCTTTCAGCCTCTTCTCGGCCCCCATGGTCTTCACCAAGTGCATTGCAGTGGTGGCATCCTTCCTGCAGCACCAAGGCATCTGGGTCTGCCTGTAGCTGGATGACTAGCTGATTGCCAGATCATCTCAAGAGGCAGTGGGGCAGTTCAGGGACTTGGCCCTTCAGACCTGCAAAGACTTGGGCCTTCTGGTCAACCTTGCCAAGTCATAACTCAACCCCTTGCAGGTCATCCATTTTATTGGGGCAGAGTTAGACACCCTCTGGGCCAAGGCCCAGCTGCCTGTGGACCAAGCATCAGATCTTACCTCCTTTGCCCGATCATTTCAGGTTGGATGCTCGTGCCCTGCCCGGGACTTCCTACAGCTGCTGGGGTAGATAGCATCCTGTGCCATTGTGGTCAGACAGGCCTGCTGTCAGATGCACCACCTGCAGTGGGAACTGACCCACCAGTGGTCTCAGCATTTAGGTCACCTGGCCCAACTGGTCCTGGTGACTCAGCCATCCAGTGGTAACTAATCCTGGACCATTTAGGGGAAGGAGTCCTGTTTGCCGGCCCATAGCCGATGGTCACCCTGGCAACTGCCGTGTCTCTGGTGGGATGGGGAGTGCACTTGGGGGACCACAGAGCCCACAGCCTCTGGACCCCAAGGGAGTCCTGTTACCACATCAACCTACTGAAGCTTCATGCAATGTACCTTGCTCTGATGAAATTTGCTCCATTTGTCTGGGACCAGGCCATACAGGTCCAAATGTACAGTACCATGACTGTGTACTACCTGAACATGCAGGGCAGAATGCATGCCCTTTGGTTGTGTTGGGAGGCCCTTTGCACTTGGACCATCGTGTGCAGCTTGGACGTTGATCTCCTGGTGACTCATGTAGTCATAGCCTCCAAACAGTTAGTGGATGCCCTCATCCGGGTGGGCAAGGAGTCTCACGAGTGGTCCCTGCATCAGGAGGTGGTGGACTGCCAGTTCTCCCAGTGGGGCACTCCCCTGATTGACCTCTTTGCACCCTGGGAGAGTGCAAAGCTGAGGCTGTTCTGTGCCTGCCCCCCCCCCCCACAGTGTGGGATACTGCTGGGGGATGCCATTACAAGACCCTGAACCTCAGGCCTCCTTTATGCCTTCCCTCCTTTCCCCTGATCCACAGGGTTTTGGTCAGGGTGTGGAGGGTCAAGGTGCGGATAATTAGGAGGCAGTATAGTGCAGTAGTTTAAGGCTCTGAGCTGCAAACCTGGAGACCTGGGTTTGAATTCCACAGCCCCCACTTACATACTGTGTGACCCTGAGCAAGTCATTTAACTTTCTTATGCTCCTTGGTCACACCTGTAAACAAGCTTTCAGCTTCGTGTCTCTCTCCTGGTGGAAAAAAAAAACACAATTCTGGTAGCTCTGGACTGGCCACACCAGTTTTGCTACCCAGATCTCCTCAACCTCTGCAGCAGGCCTCCATGATGGATGCCCCTATGCCAGATCTGCTTTCCTGTCATGAAGGGAAGGTCCAGCACCCAGACTTTCAGTCCCTGCACCTTATATCCTGGTTACTGAGTGGCTGGAGTTCCAGGCTATGGGTCTCTCTGAAGAGGTTCTCCATATTGTGGAAGCCTCCTGGAAGGAGTCAACACGCCAGCACTATGCCGTCAAAAGGAAGAGGTTTTCCATTTGGTGCCAGGGCAGAGAGCTTGACCCTGATCTGCCCTATGGCTAGCATCCTGGATTACTTGTGGTCCCTTCTCTGTCAGGCCTGAGGTCGACGACCCTCAAGGTGCACCTGGCAGCCAACTCTGCATACCAGATGTGGACTGGTATGCCGATGGTGGTGGAGGAGAAGGTGGTCGGGCACTTCTTTAAAGGTCTGGACCACCTGTTCCTGCTGGTTCATGAACCATCTCCACCTTGGGACTTGTTGCTGGTACTGGCAGTGCTCATGGGCAAGCCATTTGAACTGATGCACAGGTGTGATATCTACCACCTGTCATGGAAGACTGCCTTCTTGGTGGCTGTCACCTCTGCCAGGAGGATCAGTGAGCTCCAGGCACTCTTGGTGGTGTCTCCATATTTGTTGTCCCAAAGGGACAAGGTTGTCCTCCGCCCCAACCTGAAATTCCTTCAGAAGTTTTTTTTGGGAGTTTCACCTTAATCAGGTGATTAACCTCCCGGTGTACTTCACCACTCCAACCTTGGAGTCTGGGCACAGGCTCCAGATGTTGGACTTGAGGCGAGCACTTGCTCATTATGAGGAGCATATGGCTGGAGTTTGGGGAGAAGTTTGCCAGCTGTTTATTACCTACACTGAAGCCACACCTGGCAGACCAGCAGCTAAGCAGACTATGGGCAGATGGATTGTATCCTGCATCGACCTCTGCTATAGGTTGGCTGTTAGGGAGCCTCCCGTACGGCTAAGGGCTCATTCCAGCAGACATACTGCTGCCTCAGTGGCTGCTTCCAGGAATGTCCTTATCCAGGAGATCTGTAGGGCTGCTACCTGGAAGTCAGTGCACACCTTCCACTCCCATTACCACATTGACCTTGAGTCTCGCTGGAATGGTGGTTTTGGAACCTCAGTTCTCCAATCCCTGTTTGCTAAGTAGGGGTGTGCGCCTTGCCCCCTCCTCCTGGAGAAGTGCTAGGAGTCTGCCAGAGTGTGGATAGTGCACCATATCCACGTCCCTAGAAATGAGGGTTACTCACCTGTAACTGTAGTTCTAGGAGTGGTATATGGTACACATCCACATGACCCACCTAACCTCCCCTGGCAAGTGGCACATGGATACCTGCATCAAGAGTGCAAGATCTGACATCACGGGGTGGAGCAGAGGAGTACACTACCCAGGTAGGTGGGAGTAGCTTCGCTTGAAGACATTCCGGCTGGCCATAAAGGGAAAGGAAGACTGCCAGCGTGTGGATGTGCACCATATACCACTCTATGAACTATGGTTATAGGTAACAGTCATGTATTGGCCCAGAACTCATCTCAGTTGTCTATAAAAAGGATTCCTTCCTCCCAACACCAATTGGACAGTCTTGCAATTAATTGAGTAGTAGTGTGTTTTGTTTTGGTTGGGGGTGATTTTCAGCTGTAGCCACACTAATATTTTTTATCTTGTGTTTTTCTTTAGCTTTGAGTAACTCATCCTTGACATGTTGGAGTTCTTTATTTATTTTTTATATACAGTTTATATTCTTTCGTCTCTAGCTTCCCCCTTCTGACTGATCCCCCCAGCCCTGTCAGCACAGAATCACTGGGACTTACCTTCCTGCCCGGTCTGGGTGCGGAGCCTGCGAAGGGTAAGTCATCATCCTGCAGCCAGAGTAATTTTCCACCATTTTTCTCCTGTTCCCCTGCTGGGGCGCACACAGCCAGACAGGCGTGCATGGAGGCATGCTCATGTCAGCGGAAATCTCACAGCACCCTCCCTTCCGCTGGTACCCTCAGACCCGCATTACCCTCTGGCCTCCATCCAGGTACAGTTGTTCGGCAGGAGCACCAGTCCTCCCTCTTCGGGAGAGGAGAACTGTCCTCCAGACACTCGATCCTCTCCCTCCCCTGCCGACCCCCGGAGGCCCATGCTTGTTCCTAGCAGCGGCTTTAGCCACAAATGGTTACCAGGGCACAGCCGGGGCACAACAGATGGTAGCCAGGGCACTTATATATTGTTATTATGGGGGAATCTCTGCACCATATGGGGCACCAACTGGGGCACAGCATTTTTTTACCAGGGCACATGCCCTGGTGGGCCCTGGTGTAGAGCCGCCACTGCTTGTTCCTGAACATGGGTTGCTGGCATGGTGTGAGGTGTGGCGTCCAGCGCCTCAACCCTCTGTGCCACTGGCTAGCCTATGTTTGAATTCTTTTAACAACTCCTCGTGCTGCGAGCATTTAAGGAACACAAAATGTTGTGCAATAGTATTGTCTGATGTTATGTCAAATATTTGACAGTTTGAGCGTTTAACAGAGCCCTCATTGCAGAGGAGCTCCAAAAAGTCTACACCAGGATCCATTGTTTATGGTAAGAATAAAGTTTCACCTAAACTTTAGAATGCAAACTTCCTTGAAAAAAGATATCCTGTAGAAGTGCTTCAATAAATGGGGTGGTCACCTCCCTTGGCAGACACAGGCAGACAGCTTGCCTCTGCCTGCACGTTGCCTCTGCTTGCAGAGGCTCTGTTTTTATGTCACAGCGGGAAACAGCACTCCCTTCATTTCCTGTTTTCAAAACCTTCAATAAAGTGTTTAAAATTGCTAAAAGGGGTTTTATTGTGCCATGAAAACAAGGCAGTAGTGCATCCAAGGAGTTAACTCCTCAGTGTCAGATATGATTTCTGGAGATAGTCTTTCGTTCCTGCTAACAGCAGGTAAGTAACACAGAATGTGCCCCCTGAATTAAAATACTATGCTGCAAGTGAAGACAAAATGATAGCCACAGTGTTAAAAGTGGCAAGAAAAAGCTTCAAACAGCCTGTAACCTGGGCTCTGTGAATAATATCAGCCTTCTCTCCAGATTGCGTATTAGATTTTGGTATCCTCCCTGGGTATCTTGTGTACTGCTTGGGATTCATTTCAGAGGTGTGGTCCAAAGGAGAAGATATCCTCGAAGATAGAACAGTTACTCACTGTAACAGTAGATGATCTTCGGGATATCTCTGTCATCAGATCACACCTCTGGAATGCAGCCGTAAGGCATCAGGATCCCACGACAGTTTTTTCTGCAGCAGGCTATTAGGACCGCACATGCCGATGTCAGGCTCTGATGTCACACACCCTGTATAAGCGTGGGTGCCCCTGCTCCCCCCTCAGTTCTTTTCCATCGTTGACCATTCGTGCATGGACTCAGGGGAGGCTTTGTCGCTCAGTTTGACTGCTAAATTTACTTACCTTTTTTTCTTTTACTTACCTTTGAATCACGTTAAAGTGATTCTTTCGTCCTTTGTATGTCAAGAACTACTCCTTTGTCAGGTCTTTTCCATCGCTGACGGTGCTGAAAGATCTCCTCAACTGATGAATACAAACTCTTTATCTGCTGTTTTGGGCCCAGCCACAGCGTCCTCGCCTGTGAGTCCTGCCTGAAGTTTAATCTCACCACCTTGCGCTGATGCAAGAAAGTGCTGCAGAAGTTCCTCATGGAGTTCCTGTTCCACGGGGAGCCTTACCAGTTCAGGGTATTGCCCTTTGTCTTATCCTCTGATCCATGGGTGTTTACCAAGTGCTTAGCAGCTGCAGCAACAACCCTTTGGCATGAGGGCCTCTGTGTTCCCATATCTGGACAACTGTTACTGGAGACCCTGTCCAGGATGCTCCTACTGTTGACCTTGGAATGCACCCTGCAGTTATTCCAATCCTTGGGCATCACTGTCAGTTGGCCCCAGTTGGTGCTGACCCCTTCCCAGTGGTTGCAGTTCATAGGGGCAGTCCTGGACTCGACCCGGAGCAAGATCTTACTCCTTCAAGACAGAACGGACCACCTTATTGCTTAGGCCCAAGAGGTGGCTCAGAGTCAGCAAGTCTCTGCCAGGTAATTTCATTCCTCAGGCTTTTAGGCCTCATGGCCACGGCCACTGCTATGGTTTCTCTGGCCAGGTAGCACATGGGGATTCCGCAGTGGACCTTCAGGGTTCAGTGGGATCAGCACTCAGACAACCTAGATCAGCTAATCCTTATCTCCTCACCAGTATGCAGAGTATTTCACTGGTGGATGGACTTGGCCAATCTCTTTAAGGGAGTCCCCTTTCTTATCCCCACTCCTCACCAAATCCTCACCACGAATGCTTCTGGTCTAGATTAGGGAGCCCATCTAGGTTCTTATCAGACCCAGTGTCTTTGGTACCACTGGGAGACTCATCTCCACATAAACGTCTTAGAAATAAAGGCAGTTCTATATGCTTTACAGACCTTCTAGAACCGTCTTTCTCCAGGCCCACTGTTGGTGCAGTCAGACAGTCTCAATGTGGTCTACTACATCAACAAGCAAGGGGAAACCAATTCCTACCCTCTGTGCCGGGAAGCAATCAGGGTCTTGCACTGGGCTCTAGATCACTGTCTAGAACTGTCAGCTGTCCATGTGCCAGGCACCCAAAATGCATTGGCAGACAGCCTCAGCAGGTCACAGTCCAAGGTGCATGAGTGGGAGTTGCTGTCTTCAGTTGCAGAAGACCTGTTCAACAAGTGGGGTCATCCAGAGTTGGATCTTTTTGCGTCTCCACTCATTGCAAAGCTGCCATGTTTCTGCTTGCTAGATCTAGGGTCTGGAATTTTCTGGTGAGACGTGTTGCATCTCATCTGGAAAGGGAGGTTTCTTTATGCATTCTCTTCTTTCCCTCTGATTCAGGGGGTTCTGATGGAGGGTGCTACTCTAATTCAGGTGGCCCCATTTTGGCCTCTTCCGATATGGTTCCCATTACTGCAACAATTGACTGTGGAACCTCCAGTTCCCCAACCCTCTGCTGGGACCTGCTGACTTAGGCCCAAGGGACCCTGGTCCATCCAGACCTCAATTCCCTAAACCTGCATGCATGGCTCCAGAGGACATAGCCATTGCTTAGTTTGGGGTATCTCAAAAGATGGCTGATGTCCTGGTGGCTGCCAGAAAAACTTCTAGCAGGGCCACTTACTCTGTGAAATGGATGTGGTTTGCTATATGGACTGCTTCTCATAACCTGGACCCTTTCACCTATCTGGCGAACCAGGTTTTGGAGTATCTCTTGACCTTGTCTGATGCAGGACTCAAATAATCCTCCCTTAAAGTGCACCTGTCAGTTATTTCAGCCTTTCATGTGCCCATTGATGGGTGTACTGTGGCATAGCTGGATGTGGCTGGTACTTTTTTGAGAGGCAACCTCCACTTGAAGTCTCCTATTAGTAACCCCTTGAGAAGACAGAAGGGGAAATATGGGAAGTGCCAGCTAAATATTTAGTTTCAGTTGAGGAAACAGCCAAAGCCTTAAAAAAATTGAAAATTAATAAGGCAGTAGGACCTGACGATATACCAAATTGGATATGGCAGGAGGGAGCAGATTAGTTGCACCATGGGTATGTAAAATTTTTAACAAATCAATGTTGATGGGAAAATTGCCAAGTCAATGGAAACAGGAACGAGTTTTGCCTTTACCAAAAGTTACTGTTCCACGGGACATTAAAAAAGATTGTAAACCTATTTGATTAACATGTATAGTGTTAAAATTGTGTGAGGAATTTGTTACAAAATGGGTGATGGAAATTTTGTTTAACAAAATTGACCCAGATCAGTTTGGATCATTAATGGGGAGTTCAACAATGCTAGCTCTGTTAACAATTTCAAGAACTGTGTATGAACTCTAATAGAGCACGGAATCTTGATAAACAAGTTACAGGAGCTAGCTATCCCAGAGTGCATCATTAGATGGATTTATGAGTTTTTAGAAGGCAGGTCACAGTGGATTGAAAAGGAGGGGTTAAAGTCAGATAAGGAATACGTGTGTGGTGGTGTGCACAAGGAACAAAACTGAGACCTTTGTTGTTCCTCATGATGATAAACAATCTAAAAACTGAGGGCCCATGTATTGCATACATGGACGTTGCCTCCTCAGTGATTGATAGGTTGAGCAAGATTAGTCAAATCACCATGCAGAAAGATTTAAAAGAAATAGAAGTTTGGACGCAACAAAATAAGATGCAGATAAATCTGGAAAAGACACAGGAAATTAGATTTGGGAAAACAGAACATCACTACTCCTTCTTGTTTTTGGAAGTGTCACAGTTGAAGTGGTAGAGTGTGTAAAATTGTTAGGAATAAAAATTCAACATGGTTTTGGATGGAAAGAACAGGTGGAAGGGATCTTAAAGAAAGGAAACTCAAGAGTATACTTTCTAACAATGTTAAAAAGGGCTGGGGTGAGCCAGGAAGAGCTGGTATATTTTTATTGCACAGTGGTTAGACCAATTTTGAAATATGGTTCAGCAGTGAGGGATGCAGGTCTAGGTCTTACAAAGACAGAATTAGAAAGGATACAGAAGACAGCTTTGCGTATAATTTTTTGGAAGGAGATGTCTTATGAAGATACTTTACAAAAGTGTAAGTTGGTAAGGTTAGATGAAAGGAGAAGAGAAATGTCAAGGACACTGTTTAAGGATGTCTATAATCCTCAGCACAAATGACATGCTCTGTTACCACCTAGAGATGTGGCTGTTTATGGGCTAAGGAAACAGGTTAGATGGTGAAAATCTATTTTTAGAACAGTGAAGTACAAAATATATTTTTTCAGCCTTTTTTAGATGAATGAGTGTGTTCTATACATTGAACTGTTTAGTATAACATTTTATATTTTAGGTGAATGAGAAAGAAAATATTTTTGCACTAAATATTAAGTTTGTTCTCTTTTTTAGCATGTATTTCATGGTAGTGAAATACTATTATTTTGTATTATTGATTACTGTTTTTCTTTTTATGTATTTTATTGTATGTGTTTCTTTGTAGGCAACTTCAGCCACCCCTTTGGGAGTATTGGCTGCAATGTGTTTAAATAAACAAAACTAGACAGTTGTTCTTGGGATGCTTAATCTGCCCTCACCCGGCTGGCCTCCAAGCAACCTTGGTTCATTCCTGAACCTGTGTCACTGGTGTGGCAGGCAATAAGGCAACCAGCACCTCAGCCCGTCGTGTCATTGGGCTGGTTTCACACTTACATAATTTTGATTAAAAAAAAAGTTTATGCAGTGTCCCCCAAATTGTACCTTATAACAGCTTTCTGTGCTGACCTCACCCATCCCCAACACCATGCTGAGTGTCAGATTCCCTTTCCTACTACCAGTGAGGTGTGAGGCACAGGTTTAGATTGTGGCAAATCTGCGAGGCTCTGTGGCTTTGCCTCACAGATTTGCTGTGATACTACAGACAGCTTCTACAAAGTAAAATTTCAGAGATTTTGAAAAAGATGTGTTTTAACCATTTGCATATGTAATGGAGGATACTCCTAGAAATGACACTGTAAATATGTACTTTTCCTTCAAACCAGAATTGACATACATTGCTACTTTAAATGCTGTAAAGTTTAAAAACACTTAAAGTGACAGTTGCATCTACAAAGTATGGTATACAGCACAAGCAGTGATACAACCCAGGAGATACTGCCAGTTGATTTGTATTGAAACTGCCAGGCAACGGAAAAAGAAAATGGACATTTGATGACAAGCTCTTCATCGGAGAGAAAGGACCATTTTCTGTCTGCAGTGGTAGTCGTGAAGCATTATATCGTCTTCAGGGATCTCTCCATTCAGTGAGACAGACCTATGGAACATAGACACCATTGGTGTTGGACTGATCCAGGAACTTTTGCCTAGTGGACTACCCACGATGACTGGCATAATTGTCACCTAAATAATGTGTGCAGCCCCTATAACGTGAGCGGCCCCAGACCACCTCAGTTTTTTATTTCCTTTCCTGCCACTGACTTCACATAGGACTCAAGAACTCCCTCCTTAGACATCATTGCTGTGTGGTTTTCCAGCCTTCATTTCCTGTTTTTCAGCAATATGAACCCGTTCTTCTGCTTCCTACATGGGTCTTGTTTCCAGTGCTGCCGACACTGCCTGCTGCCTTGTCATCACTGGATGTCAGCTGTTTATGGTCTTCCCTTTCATGGATCCTTGCTAGTCTCCTGCTGCTGTTTGGGTTGCCACTGCTGACTTGTCATCCCACTGTTTTTGGTATGGTTCCCTGCTGGTGGCTTCCTTGCTCCATTGAGGTGGTGAGGGCTAGTCATATGTGGTCTTTACAGCCATTCCAACTGTCTTCAGATGCCAAGGTTGGTTTTCTGGCTTGATAGCCTAGCCTCCTGTTACAGTAGGGGCTCATGGTTCCCTTCAGCTCCATAGCCTGGCTTTGTCTCAGTGCCAAAAGTACTGTTTGGGCTGGGGTTGCTGTTTCCTAGACATTCTGCTTTGTGCTGATCATCGCCTCATCAGCGTTCCCACTCTGTGTCCAGTTCCCTAGCCTTGTGCATGGCTGTTTTCAGATCTGCCTTCTACCTGGTTTTATGCTTGGTTCAGCCATCCTCTTGGGCACCTAAGTCAGTTCCTGGCTTCTTAACTGGCTAACTGGTACTGTGGGGCATGTTGCTTCTTTCGGCCCCATTGACACTTGCCCTTGCTGTATTGCACTGTTGGGTTGGGGTTTGCTGTTTTTCAATGCTCCCTTTCTGCTGGTTGTCACCTAGCTTTGCTTCGTCATCATACCTACTATGTGTGCAATCTTCTGCTTGATGCATAGCTGTTATCATGTTTTTCTGTCAGCTTTGCCTTCAGCCTGGCTTTGTGGCCAGTCTGGCCATCCTCTGGGACAACTCGGTTGATTGCTGGTCTTGTTACCTGGCCCCCTTTTCCATTGGGCTGGTGGTTCCCTTCGTCTTCATCTCCTGAACTAGTTCCATCAGTGTGTCACTGACTGGTTCGGTATTGCCATTTTATGGTGTCTCTGTTTTGAACTGGCTGTCACCAGGTTTTGCCTTGTCAACCATTCCCAGTCCCATGCTTTGTGCGTGGCTGTTTTTGTGTTTCCATCATCGACCTTGGCTTTCTGTCACTGGCCCAGCCATTCCTTTGGGATGTCTCAGCTGGTTCCTGGCTTAATTGCCTGGCCCCATGGGGGCTCATGGCTGCCTGCATCTGTGTTGCTTGCCTTTATCTCATCAATGTTTTTTCCTGTTTGGGAGGGAGTAATTGTCGTCCATCTTCTTGCTGGTCATCACCTGGTTTTGCCTCATCAACGTCCCCTCTGCTTCTTACATAGCTGTTTCTCTGGGCGTTGTCACTTTTGCTGTCAGCTGTGGTTTTTGGCTGTTCTGCATGTTTGGGCCATTACACTAAGCCTCTGGCTGGACCCCAGTGATTGTGGTGCCTATAGCTCTCTTGGGTACGATCATGTTGCTTTACCTTCCTGACTCATGTTTGGTCACCGTGCAGCTTTGCTTTGGTGGCACTCTTTATCTTGGGTTTGCTGTCGTCATTATAGTTTGTTTGTGGGGCCTGGCCTCTGTTGACATTCCTTGTTTATACCTGGTCTGTGTGTCTAAATGCTGGCCATGGTCTGTGTCTGCACTTTTTTTTTTTTGCATCGTCGGTTGGGGTTTCTGGGTGTTTTGCACCCATGCCCTATATGCTGTTTTGGGGGTTGTCCTATTGTGGCTTCCTTCTTGTAGGTGTATGGGACATTGACCTGCATGTTGGTTGGCCTCTATGCCTTCCTGCTGCCCCCTTCCCCATGCAGGGTACTGCTTGGAAGTCATTCCATAGGTGTGGCATACTAGAGGGAGATAACCACAAAGAAGATAGGACAATTACCAGTAACAGTTGATCTTTGAGGGATTTTCCTCCAATGAGCCACAGTGCACCCTCCTGCCTTCCTCTTTGGTTTGGTGGGGATCTAGCATGGATTTCATTCCCCTCCACCTTTACCCTGTTCTAGGTTTTCTTTGCTGGTTGCCATCTCTCTTTTTTAGGGCTTTGACTTGCTTGTCTTTGCTATTTGGTTTAGCACAGCATTGTTTCCTTGTCTCCAGTGGACAGGCAGAACTGAGGAGGTTTGGGGCTGCCCACATTATATAGGTGCAGACGATGCATGTTATTGTGGGCAGCCTACTGGGCAAAAGCATCCAAATGGGTCTGACACTGATGGTGTCTTACTGTCTTCATTCTATACGTGTGGCTCACTGGAGGAGAGTCTCTCAAAAATCTACTTTTACTGGTAACTGTGCTCTCTCCCTCTTTTTTTTTTTAAACTACAGTTTCACTACTTTGATTGTTTTCCAAATTTTTTTTGAGGGGGGAGATACTCCTAATGTAAGTTAGCATTTCAGTATTAAAAAAAAAGTCAAACACCTGATTGGCCCCCAAGCTTGTTTTAAAATAAATACATTTGTAAACCTGTGCACACCAGCTTGTCCTTGCATTTTCATCCAGAATCTCACTTTGTGTCTCTCCCTAATGCAGGTTTGTGAGAAGGGCTATAGTGGCATGGTTTCATACATTAAGATCACATGTTTAGACTGCTCGGAGTCCAGTGGCAGCTTCCTAATAGGGTCAGCAGCTCCAGTGTGAACTCTTGGATGGAGGCAAGATCATATGAGGGGGTGGAGATACCACCACCACCCCTGGAGCTGCTGTCACAATTGACCACTGTTGCATGTCTAGGCCAGGGTCTTAGCCCCTAGTGTGACATGCTGGTGTCAAAACTGTTGCACTTTGGGATTGTACAACTTTTTTTTGAAATGTGATTTTCACATTTATAATGTGCTTGGAGTTTCGCCGTGAATATTACAATGGTTGGGGGACCTGCATTGCTACCTGAAGGATCTCTGTGTCCCCCTGTAAAAACAAACATTGGAGAAATGCTAAGGGTGGATTCATATTTCCTGAGATGCTGCATAAACAGCATTAAAGGAGAACTGCACTGAACCTGTCAGTCATGTTTCCCAGAAGTGTTTATTTCATATATTGCATCCCATTTGGTTGTTGTTTGGTCTTTACTGGCCTTTTAGTAAACTCAGTGGGTGTTTCTGATTCATACACTGATAGTAAGTACAATTTTAGAACTGTATGATGTAGTTTATGTCCCCCTTGGACCACAGAGTTCTACAGTAGAACAGATGCATTGTGAAAACAATGCGAGTTCTTTAACAATTACATAAAGTACATCATGCAGTTCTAAATGGAACTGCCCACCAGAAGATAAAGCACAACACAGACTGCATTTACCAGAAGGCCAGTAAAGATGCAACAAAAACAGAATGTGAACCAGTATTGAAAACATGGCTTCAGAAAATACAGGCTTACGTATTCAAGGCAATTCTCCTTTAATAAATGGGAGAATGGTTTGAGTAAGAGATAACACATGATAGGGTGTGTGGTTATAGGTGAATGGTGCAAGCCTTAGGTGGCTGAGTGCTGCAACCACCAAAGAAGTGCATTATACCCTTATGAATACACACCCTGGAGTGTGTTATCCCAGTTATAAAATGGGCTTTTATTTATTAGGTAAGCTCTGGTGAGGTGGTTCAGAAAATAATCAGCCATGTGACTTGTTTCAACCAGTAAGGTTACAGAATTTTCATGGCCCTTCACAGTTGGGCTCCATCATTATGTAAGTGTGACATCTTAAATATTGGCTTCATCCCAGGACACTTTTGAAACACAGTAACTTAAGAAATGTTAGATGTAAAAACTCCATGGGTCAGTTGTGTTAGTCTCCTCATCTATGTATCCGCAATATTTAATAAGTGAAAAAAGAAACTGGGAACTCTCCCTTCTCCCAGTGAATTGTATTCTGTACCCAGGAGGAAAACTACACCCTCATATCTTCTAAATGTTATTTCCATGTCAATAGACACCTCTTTTCATGTAGCTATTAAGGATGTATGCAAATGTTTTTGTCTGTTTTTGCAGTTCATACTAGGCCCTGTCACTGCCCTGGGAATCTCCATTTCGTGGTTGTTGAAATTGCATTGTGCCTGAGAGCTGCACTAGCATATGAGAACATGATGTCAGGTCACCCATTTATACCATGTATTTTTTTTTTTTTCAGTTGTTTAACCAGGAATAGCACACTAAGCTGAAAGCTTTTTTACAGGAGCAACCTGGGAGCACAATGAAGTTAAGTGACTTGCTCAGGGTCACACAGTATGCTAGTGGAAGCTGTGGGATTCAAACCCAGGTCTGGTTTGCTGGATGTCACCAGATTTGCAGCTCAGAGCCTTAGACCACTGCACTATACTGCCTCCTATTTATATGCTGAAAGAACAAATACCCTGCAAAAACTCTCTGGAAACTCATAAACTGAGTGAAGTTTAAGGGGGGAAAAAACCTGCATTATAACTCAGATAGTTTGCAAAGCTTACGGAAGGTAAATTTGGTATTCCACACCTTTTTGCAGCTTGTTTATTTTAAGACTAATTAAGCAGGCAAGCATACTGGGGAGTTCAAAGGGTGATTATGCATCATGTTCTCATATGCTAATACAGCTCTCAGGGACAATGAGATTTCAACAACCACAAGATGGAGACTCGCAGGGCAGTCACAGGGCCTAGTATGGACTGTAAAAACAGACTAAAACATTTGCATAAATCCTTAACAGCTACATGAAAAGAGTTGTCTACTGACATGGAAACAAATAACAATTAGAAGACATGAGAGTGTAGTTTTCCTTTAAGTGCACACCCATGGGAAATGGCACTTGTTCGCCACTTAGGCAGGCAATGTGTTATCCCACCTCACTGAGGATCACCACTGGCACTCTTTGCATGCTGTCTGTCGTCATAACAAAGGCTCCAGTTAAGCCCCCAGAACTTCTTCCATGTTACTTGCAGCCTGTGTTAGGCAAACAGATCTATTTCTGAAGCACCCCAACATCTGGAACTGTGTCCAATACTTGCTTATTTAAAGCCCATATGTGATAATCCTGACTGATTCTGCTGAGTGAATCTGCCAGTGTATTGTCCTTCCCTAGAAGATGAATGATGGACAGATGCACCTCCAGAGCATATACTAGGGACCGGATTTTCATTGCCTCTGTGCACAGCCTTGAGGATCTTTCACCCCCTTGCTTGTTTACGTATCACATGGTGGTTGTGTTGTCTGTCCTGACCTGGACTGACTGACCTCTCAATTGAAGAACAAAGGCATTTAGGATAAGAAGGACCACTCTCAAATCTAAGAGACTGATATGCAACTTGGATTTCTGAGTGACCAAGTCCCACTGATTGTGAGGTCACCTGTGTGTGCCCCCCACTTTAGGAGGGAGGCATCTGTTGTTAGAACCACAGTGTGGCGCTGTTGCTGAAAAGGGATGCTCTGTCTGAGGTTGTCCCTTTCTTTCCACCACCGCAAAGCCAGTAGCAGAGTTCATGTAACTGGCACAAGTTTTGGAATGGGAACCCGTCTTTGTGATTGGGGAGGGGGAGGGACCGCTACACTACAGAAAGTTTTTTTTTATTATGGGGGTGGCAAAGAGGGAGGGGGGCTGCAGTATCACCACCAACCACTAGGGTTGCATGGATTACCACCAGATTTTGTTAGGTGGTAATTTCTCCATTGCAAAAGACCTTTGCTTGGAGCAACAATTTTGTGAATTGCACTGCAGGGATATGCACGTCCCCTCACCCTCATTTGCATTTCGTCCCCCCACCTCACAACTTTGCCTGGGCACAAACCCAGTTTGCATGGACAAACTAGGCTTTGTGAATACCAACTCCGGGCAAAACGGGTTTGCGCCCAAGCAACGTTTTGTGAATCTGGCCTCTCCTATTTAACCATGTTGAATAGTAAATTCCAGGAGGACTGAAACTGCAATTCATGGAGTTGTGACTGTCATCACTGTCCTTTTATAGGAGATGCATTTTTGTTTCTGTATAGGAGATCTTGGCGCACCAAAAACCATGTAAAGAAAAAAAAAATACAAGTATGCCCAGCGCAGCTTATGTTTCATTTACTTTCCATTTATGATCTTCTTGTCCTTTTATGGGTATAGCCTGCAAATAATGGGAAGACTTTGTACCTGAAGGAGAAATGAGGATTTTGTATAATGTGATAAAACTACTTTAAACACATTTTCAGTTCCAAAATCATACCATTATTATTCGTTCTATATGAATAAAACATTCCACTATTGCACCGAGAGTGTATCCACAGAATGTATCAATACAATTTGATCTAAACCTTCATTAAAAAAAAGTTTCTAGCCATAACAGTGCCAAAGTTAATGCTTTCTAAAGATACTTTCTTTTAAAAAGTCCTAATATTTTTGAACCATAAGGGTTAGAAACCTAATTTTCCTTTTTTTTTTTGTTCTGAAAGCTTGGAGTCAGGGCGATAGTTACATCATAGTTACTTTTAATGTGATTTCAGCCAATTAGCAATTAATCTCCTAGCCCCGATGCGGGAGAGAGATAAGTGTTGGGCTCATTCCAAAGGTACCGGTGATCCCATGATTATTCAAAGGTACAAACACCTCAGGAACAAGTGCAAAAAGGCCATCAGGGCAGCAAAGAGTGACTTCTGCAAGTCCGCCCTACTAAGCTCTGCCAGTAATCCCAGGAGGTTCTGGAGAGATATTAAATCCCTTGTCAGCGGATCCTCCCATCTGGGGGTTACGGACATGGTCATAAATGGAGTCTCCTGCAGTAATCCCCATACTATTGCCAACTCCCTAAATAATCACTTCTCTGACCTCTCTGCCTTCACAACCCTCTTATCACCTGATGAGGCTCTGTCCCACCCCCTTCCATCCACTCTGCTGGAGGGTCACCCTCCTCGTCAAATGTTCCACATCCGGGCTGTATCAGTTCAGGACTTTCAGAAATGCCTAGCTGACCTATCCCAGTACTCCAGTCCAGGCCTAGACAACCTGAAGCCTAAACTCCTTAAGCTTGGTGCTGCACACATTGCCTCACCAGTAGCCTTTATCTTCAACCTATCCCTTGGTCTGGGGACCATCCCAGACATCTGGAAAGAGGCGAGGATTGTCCCTGTACTGAAGCAAGGAAATCCCAAACTACCTGACAATTATCGACCGATTGCCATTCTCCCAACCCTTAGCAAGCTCCTTGAAAAGGTAGTGGCTGAGCAGCTTTCGGAATATATCCACTCTCATGAACTTCTGTCCCCAGCCCAGCACGACTTTCGTAAGGGACACAGCACCACCACAGCCTTGATCTCGGTTACATCCAGTATCCGGACAGCCATGCACCAGGGCAAACTCTCTGGTGCAATATTTATCGACCTGTCCAAAGCCTTTGACCTCGTTGACCACAAACTACTTGGTGCACAGTTGTGGTCACTTGGCCTCTCCCCCCATGCCATGAAATGGCTAATGGAGTTATCTACATGGAAAGCAGCATACCTGCTTCAATAAAGTCCTCTCCGAGCCCCTACCGGTGACCTCCGGAGTGCCTCAAGGCTCGGTACTGGGTCCCCTCCTCTTCTCCCTCTTCATCAATCAACTACCCATGGTTACTACCAGCTGTAGCGCCACCATGTATACAGATGATCTGGTAATCCTGGCTCACTCCCAGAATGCCACTACCCTAAACCAGAACCTGTCCGATGACTTTAACAGGGTATTGTCATGGGTTACTAGTCACAAGCTGGTCCTGAACCTGAAAAAGACACAGGCTATGCTCTTGGGCTCAGTGGCTAAAATCAAAGCCTCATTGGCCTGCTTACACGTCACCAGCACAGATGGATCCTCACTACCCATCAAATATCTGGGGGTAACACTTGACCCCCATCTTGACATGGGTAATCATATCCTTAACATCTGCAGGGCGGCAAACTGCAAACTGGGTCTGGCCTATAGGGCCAAGTATAACCTTACACCGGCAGCCAGGCTTGCCCTAGTGAGGGGTGTGCTCCTTTCCTCCCTCAGCTTTGGGCTGCACCTATTTGCTCGCTATCCAAAGACACATCTCACCTGGTGGTACACTGCTTACAATAACATTTGTTGTTTTGCCTTGGCTACCCCCCCCGACTCACCCACCGTTGTGAGCTATATGAGAAACTCTGCTGGCTCTCACCAGCTAGATACCTTGATTTTGGTTTGGGATGCCTCTCTGGGAAAGTGATCAGAACTAGCACCCCCCAGGGGCTGACCCGGCTTCTGCCTAAACTGAATCCCACCCTCTACCAACTTAGGTCTCTCACATCAGGGATGCTCAAAGTCCTACCCGGACCCTCATGGGGGATTGGGACTTTGCCATAAGTGTGCCCAGACTCTGGAATTCGCTGCCTGTGGATATCTGAGCTGCCCCCTCCTATCTGAGTTTTTGAAATTCCCTGTGGGGTTTCTTAAAACTAGCATCTGAGTGTGACTGCCCCAAACCTCCCTAGAGTAAAGTGTCAAATTGTTTTGTCTGAACCTCCCCAGGGTGTCTCCATTGAATTCCTGGAGATATTTTCCCCACTGTATCAATGACTTCTGACTACTCCTGCCTAAAAAGCCTTGGGCATTTTTACACCCATTATTGCTCCACGGTCATAGGCTAACCATGACATATTGCACCTTGGTCACTTGGTAGAAACTTGTACTACCAAGTGTTTCTGTTTCTGTCTAACATGTGCATATTTAGAAAAATGTGATGAGCTGTATCCAACTAGCCTAGGGGGTGTATATGACAATGTTATAAGTTATATTATGACCAATCCAGTCCTTGAGCTATGCTCCACTCCTATGTATGATGACCTGTATATATCTGTCAGTTGAACTAGCTAGTCTAGAGTGTATAATCTGAAATGTGCTTACTACTGTATGTTTCCCCTAGCGTCAAATGATGTATTTCCCACATGTTTGTTTACTGTGTCAAAGAACTGTACTATCTTTGCCATGTCTCCTTGACTGTTGTTCCTCATGTTGTACTCTCCTGGGTCATTCCTGAAAATAGGCATAATACTTGTCTAGCGTACTTACCCGGTAAACAAAAGCTAAATAAATTAGAACCTTGGGCCTTCTTTTCTTGCATGCAGTTGTCTTGTGTAGGGAATGTTAAAGTGGAGTGATCCACTTCAGAGACGGGAGGTGGTGTGTTAGCTCTAAATGCTGTTATTTCTAATAAAAAAAATGGGGAATAGAGAACTTAGAAATCATGCCGTCCAGTTTGAGTGATTTATAATGTAGACAATAACCCCTGAGCGTGAAAAACAGTCTGGTTCTTGCACTGAGTATGTTCAGTGATGTCATAAATCACATGAGTGAAGTATGAGCACTATATGATGGCATTGTATCTACGAAGCATGAGAACCAAGCTTGATCTTTTTGAGGATACCTCATTCAGCAAGCCTCACTTATGGAACTATCCCCACGTCAGCACTAGGACCACGTGGAAACTTTGCAAGCAAGGGGGTGCCCACAATAATGTCTTGCGCCAGTATCTGCATAAACGTGGGTGGCCCTTCTCCTCAGTTCTTTACCCACCATCGATCAGAATCATCGGACCCACCATTGGAGACACTGCTGTTTTCATTTTTATGTTGCTTGCACGCATGTGCAAGAAACATAGTGCCATCATCTGAGTGTTCGGAGGTGTGGCACCCGTCTTCCAATTCAGTCAGTGTGTTTGCAGGTACGGCCCCAGTTCCCCAATCACTGCTGCAGCTGTCTATGACAGCAGTTGAAAATGCAGTGGCATACAGTTGAAAGGGAGAGCTCCGCTTCAGTGAACAGAGCTCCCCCCCACACACACACGCCTTCACGCATGTGCGTGCTGATCATCCCTCCCCCCCACGCACTGTCACGGCGGGCGGGGTGCTCAATCCCGTCAGCTTCATGCCTCCCCACAAAAGCTGTCCAGGTGCCATGCTGAGGCCCACCCCAGCGTGGCAAAAACTGTCATAGCCGATGGGGGTGCCCAATCCCCATCGGCTCATGGCTGCACACCCACCCCAAAGCTTTCTAGGTGCCATGCTGGGAGCCCACCCCAGTGTGGCAAAGCTTGTTATGGCTGATGGGGGGTGCCCAATCCCCATCGGCTCCATGCCCCCCCAAAGCATCCAGGTGCCATGCTGGGAGCCCATCCCAGCATGGCAAAATGTGTTATAGCCGATGGGGGTGCCCAATCCCCTTCGGCTCCAGCCCTCCCAAACAGCCTTTCTGCTGCCACGCTGGGAGCCCACCCCAGCGTGGCAAATGTCCCTCTTCGTCTTAGTAAAAAATAAACCTGCAAATAAGAAACTGTCTCTCGGCGCTTCTCCCTGCCCCCCTCCCACAACCTGCCCCACCACTGGGTGGGTTTCTGGCGTGTGTTGCACAGTTCCTACATGCCGTTCGTAAATTCTAATTTTTATATTTACCTCCAGATTTTCAACATTGCCATTTTACCACACCTCCTTATGAGCAGTACAGCTGTCATTTTTCACGTCACCCAAAATGTCTTTCCATGCATGTAGTGCACAATGGCGCAGTCGGTGTGCGCAATCAATGTTTGGGACAGATTAAAAAAATTACAGTGACACTGTTCATGAGCAGAGGTCTTAAAATGGCTATGTTGAAAATTTGGTGAAAAAATTCCTAAAAATTACTGTTTTAAGAGCATTTTTTGCGCTGATCCTACGCACGCTCATAAGTTCGCAAATTTTCAATATTTTCACTCCAGATTTTCAACATTGCCATTTTACCACACCTCCTTATGAGCAGTACAGCTGTCATTTTTCACATCTTGCCAACAACATGTTTCCACCCATGTAGCGCACAATGGTGCAGTCGGTGTGCAAAATCAATGTATGGGACATATTAAGAAAATCACAGTTACACTGTTCATGAGCAGAGGTCTTAAAATGGCTATTTTGAAAATTTGGTGAAAAAATTCCCTTCAGACGTTCTGCAATGTTACTAATAAAAACATTGAATAGGACTGGCCCCAGGACCGATCCCTGTAGCACCCCACTGGTCACCCCCTCTCCCTGGACTGCACCTCATTTACCACCACTCTCTGCCTCCTGTCTGTTAGCCAGTTTCTGACCCAGTTTACCACCCTTTTCCCCCATGCCCAGCCTACCCAGCTAATCAACCTCCTATATGGGATGGTGTCAAATGCTTTGCTGAAATCAAAGGTAAGCGTTGTCCACTGCCCCACCATAATTCACTTCCTTTGTCACCCAGTCAAAGAAATCAACCAGATTTGTCTGACATGATGTCCCCACTGTGAATCCATGTTGTCTATGGTCCTGGGCTCCGATGGCTTCTAGATGCCCCACTATCCTTTCTTTAAGCAATGTCTCCATGATCTTCCCCACTACTGAGGTGAGGCTGGCGCCTATTGTTCCCTCGCCTCCTCCTGCTGCCAGACTTGTATAGAGGATCACATGTGCCTTCCTCCAATTCACTCATGTTGAATGACTCCAGTGAACATGGCTGCCAGAGGTACTGCTATCTCCCTTCGCAGTTCTCTTAATATCCTTGGGCGTATGCCATCTGGTTCCATCGCTTTGTCCATCTTCAATTTAGTGAACTCCTGCCGGACTCTTTTGCCTTTGAATGGACTATTGTCCACCACTTCACCCCTTTGGCAACTGCTGTACTGCTGTGGCCCTTGCCCCTCCCACTCTTCTGTGAATACTGAACGGAAAGACACAGTGGATGTCTTGGGAGGAAGGCATGGAACTATCATTTCCAAATACCTAAACAGCACATACAAGCAAGCAACATTCGGCATTGACAAATGCTTGTTTTCTTTGTAGCTAGAGTAACCACTTTTATAGTGATTTCTGGCAACCTGTGTGCCCCTGAAAGAACTGTCCAAGTTTTTTTGGTATTGCCAGTGTGGCGAGAAACAAAGACGATGCCCACGAAGTGTGTGTCTGTTGCCTAGGCCTCTCTCACAGTGCAAAAGCCTATGAGATCTGCTGGGGATTAGACTCTGCTACCAGGTGACGCAGGAAAGGTGCTTTGGAGAAATTCTTCCTTCAAAAGATTTTAGCAGCAATGGAGCAGGAGCTACAAGGCAAATCCCATCGCCTTCCTCGTTGATCGAATCGTGGTCATCGAATTCCAAAGGAAAATCCTCATCAGGGTAGTATACCCCAGTGGCAGGGCTTGGCACAGGCATTACTGGACTGGTACATTGGCAGCATCACCAGAGACTCAATCTCTGCCGTCGACTACAGCTACGACTATTACTGACAATGGCGTCGATGCACAGCAGTACTCCTATCATTTTCAGACATGACACAGTGTCTACTGCCAGCCTACCTCCTACAGCAGACCCATTGGCAGGGACTTCCACAACTACACTGTTGATGTCACAAGTGAATACATTGCAGAATAGACCTCCTCAGCTGATGTTGCTGGTGTGGCCAGTCATTCCCATTGGTGAGAGATATGATGACGAATCTGAATATAATCCTGACGTCATAATAGAGGAGGAGGAGGAGGAAGACTGCTGAGGATAGCCAGTGTGTGTACATGGCACCAGCTCCACAGTCTCTTCCTCCTGTAGTGAGGACTCTGTAGTAAATACACCCAGATCACCTCCAGAGGACCCATCATTTTTTGCCACGGTGCAGCAAATGCAAGCTGCATGGGCTTTCATTTCATTTTTATTGTTTATACTGGAAAGGCATGTGAGCAAAATTGCTCATTTTCACAAGCAACCGGTGACAAAATTTGGTACAATAATACATATTGATAAACATTACATAGTTTGTTATGAGAGTGCATAAAATTGGTACAATAACACATAATTGATGAACATTACATCATCAGGAATAACTGTCATACAAAGGGGACAGAACATAATAGGGAAGGTACTGTTAAAGATAACATAACTATATAATAAATTTAAAGAGAAGAGCAAATATATGCCAAGTGAGAAGTGCAGGAAATTGAAAAGAAAAGATTGGAGCTGAGAGCATGGGTCAGAGGAGTTTGTCTAAAAAGTAGGATTTCAGTTGATTTTTGAATGATGTAAATGTATTGCACAAGACCAAGGGCAGGGGAAGGTTGTTAAAAAGTTTGGCACCTTTGTAGGAGAGAGCGTTGCCCCTGGGTGATATGACAGTGAGGAATTACAAAGGTGTTGGTAATGGAGTGCCTGGTGGTCCTGGAGTGTACAGACTTATTCAAGAGGGGGGAGATGCTGCTAGGCATGGAGCCTAGTTGGATTTTATAGAAAAAAGTAAGAATGCTCCTGTCAAATCTATCCTCCATGGGCAGACAGTTTGCAGCACTGTACAGATCACAGTGGTGCACCCTAAGGGGGAGGCCTGGGATGAATCGGATGATGCTGTGATAAGTGGTCTTTAATCTAACTAGATTTTTCTGCGAGATGGAAGTTGAGTATATGAGGGAGCCATAGTCTAAAACAGGGAGCAGGAAACTGTTCGCAAGCAAGGCCCTAGTTTCTGGTATGAGGAGATGTTTTAGTCAATGTAGGATGCAAAGTCTTTGGTGCATTTTTTTAATTGATGAGTGTATAGCTCATAGTTCAGGTGACAGTCCAAGTGAATCCCCAGGTATTTGAAGGCGGTGACTCTCTTGATCGGATTGCTGTAGTCATCTATAAGATAAAAAATTTAATTTAGGGATTTCCTTCGCCTGAGAATACCATGACCTTGGTTTTCTTGGAGTTAAGGACCAGGCCCCAGGAGGAGAACCAGGAGTGTAGTTTACCGAAGTCATGTTGTAGTTTGTTCTGAAGGTAGAGGGGGTTCTTTTCCTTGCAAAAGAGGGCCACGTCATCTGCATAGAGGATGAGCTCTGTGGATGAGCAGATATCAGGAAGGGGGTTGACTACAAGAGAGAGAATAGTACAGGTTCAAGGATAGAACACTGGGGAACTCCATATTTGATGCAATGACTTTTAGAGTATTGGCCTGCTATTGTAGTCCTGTGTGTCCAATTAATGAGGTAATTCTCAAACCATTTTATCACTTTGGCAGAGAAATTGAGGCTGCATAAGGCATGGAGGAGAATTTTATGATCGACAAGGTTGAAGAGCTTTGTTAGATCTACAGACACTGAGCTGGTGTAGAAACCTCCGTCACTGGCCTTTTCAATGAAATTAGTAAGTCTTACTAGGGTGGTCTCAGTATTGTGACCAGTTTGGAACCCATGCTTTGAGTTTGTGAGATGTTTAAGTTCATGGTTTGATCAAGGATGATTTTTTTTCGATAATTTTGGATAGAGGCGTGAGGAGGGAGATGGGCCTGTAGTTACAAACGTCATTTCTGGAGCCGGATTTGTGAAGTGATTTTATAGTTGCATTTTTCTACTTACTGGGGAATATCCCAGTGCAGAGCAAGTGGTTGAGGATGTTGGGGGTGCAGCCTCTGGCATCTGTCTTGTGATATTCTTGGCTCACAGTAGCAGGCTTTGTCACTGATGTTCAGCAAACAATTCTCAATGCCTCATTCAGAAGGCAGAAGTTGTTTGACCATGAGGTAGAAGAGGTTTCTTCAAAGATCTTCATTCCTCTGGTAGGACCTTGAAATCAGTCCATTCCCTGTACCATACCCGGCCCACGGGTAAGAGCAGGGGTAATGTATCTGGAGCCTTGCCAGTCTCTGACACTACCCCAGGTGGCCATTTAGAAGTGCCCAAAGGTGATGAATCTGGTGGAACTGCCCCCACTGGCTCATCCTGACTCCTTATATACCCCTCCAACCACTTTTATCTTCAAGGGTGGTTGTAGTGGGCCACCTCTCTCTCCATTTAAAGGGAATCCGTATGATTCCCTATGAAATTATTGTGATGGTTACTATGAGGATTTAGTATGTAAATTGCAAAGTTATATTTAGAAACTATTTTCAGTAAGACAGAAAAATACATTTAAAATTGTGATGTGAAGGCATCCATTTTGTGAACAAGAAGGGTGCTGTGATGATGTCACTGCATCACCAGCTCTAACAGTATGCAGTTAAGTAGGTTAAAACAAACTGCTCCTACAGACAGGGATCCTGTTCTATCATGAAGAGAAGCACTGGATTATTTTCTTGCACTCTGCCAAACATAAAATCCTGGGTGTTCCTCAAAACATAATAGAATTCCTGACTGCACAATCAGACTGTTCTCAGCTGCTGCACTGGACCCTGTTAACACTAGTGAGACAGTGACATCATCACAACACACTTCCTATCCACAAAATGGATGCCTCAACATCCCTATTTAAAAAGCATTTTTCTGTCTTACTGAAAACATTTTCTAAATATAACCCAGTAATTTACATATGGAATCCTCATAGTAACCTTTACAATAATTTCTTAAGGAAATGTATGGATTCCCTTTAAACCAGTGGAGGGAGTTGACTACAGATGCATGGGGTCTGGAAATCATAGAGAAGAGGCATGCTCTGAAACTTCTGGACAACCCTCCAGATCATCCGCCAGTAGTGACATCATATCCCCTATCATATGTCCCTGTTGCTGGAGGAGGTAAAACTTCTGCTTCAAAAATGGTCCATAGAACATGTCCTCCTAGAACAGAAGAATATGGGTTATTATTCTTGCTACTTCCTCATCCCAAAGTGGACAGGAGACCTGTGGCCTATCCTAGATCGCAGGGATCTGAATTTTTTCACAGAATACAAGAAGTTCTAAATGGTCACTCTGCAGAGTCTCCTTCCTCTACTGCAGACAGGAGACTAGATATGTTCCCTGGATATGGAGGATGCATATCTCCATATTAAGAAAAGACAACCTTGTAGAGTTCCCGTTTCAGGTGAAATACTACCGGTTCGGAGTGTTGCCCTTTGGCTTGTCTTCAGTGCCAAGAGTCTTTACCAAATGCTTGGAAGTAGTAGCAACAGGCATATGCAGGGAAGGCCTGTATGTTTTCCCTTACCTGGATGACTGCCTATTAAAAGCCCAATCCAGGGATCAGTTGCTGAGGACCTTTGCTTAAATCAGAAAGTTGTTTGCTTGGAGGGGTGATGTGTGACAGTATACCCAAATCAGTACTAACCCCCTGCCACTGACTGCAGTACATAGGGGCAGTACTTAATATGGCTCAGGGCTTGCCCTTTCTGTCTCTGGACAGGGCCAATCATCTTATAGCCCATGTACGATTAGTGCATGATAGCCATTATGTCTCAGCAAGGACATTATTATGCCTTTTGGGACACATGGCCACAGCTATTGTAACAGTGCCACTGGCTAGGTTGCATGTGCAGATTCCCCAGTGGACCCTAAGAGTCCAGTGGGATTAGCTAACAGATGATCTAGAACAGATGGTTCTAGTCATGTCCCCCTTGCGCAAAGTGCTCAAGTGGTGGATGGAACGCAACAACCTGCTCACGGAGGTTCTGTTCTTAATCGCTGCCTCTCTTCAGATCCTCACCATGTAAGCTTCGGGATTAGGATGGGGAGCTCAACTGGGTTCTCATCAGACACAGGGTATGTAGACCCGGGTGAAGTGTGCTTTGAACATCAATGTTCTGGAGATTCGAGTGGTTCTATACAGACTCCAGGCCTTCCAGAACCATTTGTCTCCAGGTCCTCTACTAATATAGATGGACAGTGTCAGTGTGATGCATTACATCAACAAACAAGCGGGGGGGGGGGTCTCATTCCTATCTACTGTGCTGGGAAGCAATGAGAGTTTGGTATTGGGCTCTGGATCACGGTCTAGAACTATCAGCAGTACATGTTCCAGGCATTCAAAACGTCTTGGCAGACAAGCTACACAGGTAACAGTTCAGAATGCATGAGTGGGAACTGCTGATCTTGGTGGTCGATGAACTATTAGAAAGATGGTGGGACCCAGAGTTGGACCTTTTTGTGTCCCCACATAACACAAAACTGTCACGTTTCTGCTTGATTGCTCCAGGGCCTGGAGTTTTCTGGTGAGACGCATTGTCCCTTTCCTGAAAGGGGTGGTTTCTGTATGCCATCCCTCCCTTCCCACTAATTTGGAGAGTACTGCTCCACTCTAATACTCATTGCTCCCCGATGGGCAGTACCTGCACCCTGTGCAAGGATCTACTGTCACAGCAACAGGGAACCATAACCCATCCAGACCTGAAGTCTCTACATCTGCACGCATGGCTCCTGAAGACACAGCCACAGCTGGCTTTGGAGTTTCAAAAAAAGTGGTGGATGTTCTGATGGCTGCTAGAAGACCGTCTACCATTCATTCTTACTCCATGAAGTGGAAGTGGTTTGCTTTATGGGCTGCTCCTCACAACCTGGATCCATTTACCTGTCCAATCAGGTTCTAGAGTACCTGCTGCCGTTATTGAATTCAGGCCTGCAGTATTCCTCCATTAAAGTGCAGTTGGCTGCTGTCTCAGCTTTCTGCATGCCTGTGGCTTGCTGTATGTATGCGCAGCTGGATGTGGCTTGTACGTTCTTGAGAGGCATTTTGCACATAAAGTCTCCTACTCAAAATCCAGTCCCAGCTTGGGACATGAATTTTATTTTGGAAAGGTTGACTCTGGCTCCTTTTAAACCAGCTGTGACTTGTGACTTATGCCTTCTTTCTGGAGCCATGGGGGGGGGGGGGCTTAAGCTGGGTGGAGTGTTTGGCTCTGGCAACAGCCTTCTGCCCTTGCCGGTGACCAAGTTGCTGACTCCTGTCCCACTGGCTGCACCCTCACCTTTTCACTCAGTGGGACCAGCCAGCTGCCATTGCCAGTCACTTTACTGCTGGCTGGTCATTGGCACTTGGTCTGGTTCTGACATCAGCACCAGATTTGGGCCCTTTGGGGCTTGGCCTGGTGCTGGTTCCAGGGCTGGTCTCGACACCATGCTGGCATCATGGCATTTGGAGGCAGTATAGCGCAGTGGTCTAAGGCTCTGAGCTGCAAATCTGGTGACATCCAGCAGACCAGACCTGGGTTTGAATCCCACAGCTTCCACTTGCATACTGTGTGACCTTGAGCAAGTTACTTAACCTCCTTGTGCTCCCAGGTCGCTCCTGTAAAAAAGCTATCAGCTTAGTGTGCTATACCTGGTTAAACAACTAAAAATGCCGGCTCTGGGGGCTCAGAGACATGCTTCTCCATTTAATTCTGAGCCCACAGCCATTGATCAGTGGGTAAATGTTTCTTCCATGCTGATCAGTTTAGTTCCTCTTATTCCACCCACATTTAAAACCCTGTCTGATGCAGTCTGGAGTAGGCCTACTTCAGTTCCATCTATCGGCAACTGATAACTTCAAAAAATATATATATATATATTCTTTGCAAAAACTGTGTTAATGCAACATTTAGGGTTCAGGCTCAAGTGACAAAAGTAGGGAAGTGTGGCTTTAGTGTTTCCAACCCTAAAACCCAAATCCTACCCCTAAAGCAAATCAGGGGCGGACTCTTCCTAGGGGTTGTTAACCCTAAAGCTCACCCCATTCTATACACTCCAGAAACATACACACCTAATGGGGTGAGCTTTAGGATTGGCAACCACTGGGAAAGTCTCTGATTGCTGAGGCAAGGGGTTAGGGTTGGAAACCTAAGCCATTCCACTTTTGTTGCTTTATCCTGAGTCCTAAATGTTAGAAACATAGAAATAATACAAGCGTTGTCAATGCCGAATGTTTGTTTGCTGGCATTGGCATTGGTAGTGTAGAAGCTACAGACCTGCGTAATAGGAATGGCAGTGAAGTACTGAACTGAAGCCAACCCCACCACCACCCTGCAGAGATTGAGAGGCATTGGGGTGTGCCTTTGGGGCATCAGGCATATTGGCCAGGCCATTTCACCACACCCTACCCTGCAGACACCGACAAGTGTCATGGTGTGCCTTGGGGTCTTTGGGCCTTATGCTCACACCATTCCATAAGGAAATATGGTTAGACAGGTGCAGTATAGGAGAATGGGGTGAACTTTGGGGCCGAAGAATCCAAGGCACACCTCGATGCCTGTCACTGGCTGCAGGGTGGGTGGGAGTGGAATGGTATGAGCATTACAGGCGACAATCCCAAGTCACACCCTGATGCTTGTCAGTCTCTACAGGGTGGGGCATTATGGTCGGAAGCCCTAACGCTCCAGGTGTTCATTGGTATTTTCACTCCAATTTTTCAACATGTTTTTCTGACCCCCACCTCATGAACAGTGGCAATATCAGTTTGTTGGCAGCTGATTTTGCACAGTGACCACCATTTGGCACCACAGGTGCGAAACACTCGAACAGGATGTGAAAAATTACAGCTGTACTGTTCATGGGGAGGTGTAAAAATGGCAATGTTGAAAATGTGGAGTGAAAATATAAAAAAACTGGTGAAGTCATGAGCGTGCATGGAAACTGTAATTAGTTTGGGGACTGTTTACAGCAGATTGTCAACACAGGCATTTTGGGACCTCCGCTCATGAACAGTGTCACTGTGATTTTGGTAATCTGTCCTGAACACTGATTTCCCACAGTGACCATGCATTTCTGCGCCAGAAGTGTGAAAACACATTTCGGGCAGGGTGTGAAAAATGACAGCTGTACTGTTCATAAGGAGGTGTGGAAAAATGCCACTACAGAAAATCCGGACTGAAAATATTACAAATTTGTGAAGTTGCGTGGGTGCGTGGAAACTGCGCAATGGACGCTCGTAACATAGTCATTTTATGGACTTTCACCAGGGAACAGACATATTTACAGGGAACAGGTGATGAGGGGCGGGGTGCAGCCACTGCACCACATTAACGGTAGGGTTTTGGCAGAGTTAAACAGCACTGGGATGGTACTGTTCAGCCGTGCCAAAACTGTTGAATATACTACTGCTCTCATTTGCATAGGCACAGCAGTATATTCTGCACAGTCATGCTGCTGTGTTAGCACAGTGCACTGGGGCCCTCTGAATGTGGCCCCTGCCCTGACCACTGGTGCTATTCACAGGTAGCGTGGCACTATCACAGTTAGTGCTACATTGCCATTTGAATATGAAGGCCTCTGATTTTTGTTCCTCAAAAAAATTTAATTTTTTTTTTTTTTGCTGACTACGAAACATATCCCTATATATGTTATTTAACTCTAGCCTGTTCTAACTCCTATGTCTGTATATTGTGATTTCATATAGTGTAACCTGTTATCTGATTGTTTCTGGTTTGTACCCTCCTGGGTTGTGCCTGAAAATAGTCATTGCTATGGCTGGCACACCTACCCAGTCATCAAAAACGAAATTAAATAAATAAATAAAATATTATATAGGACAACGCATGGCTAGGAGTGTGTTACCTGACAATTTTGTATGTTGTGGTTCTAAAGATGTTTTGTAAACTTCTCAAGCTTTGCTCGTGAGGTTTACCTGCATCCTTAGAACCCACTGATTCAAATTATGGCTGGAATACACACTTGACCATGCAATATCCTCTATGTACAATATAAGAAATGTGATTAAAATTTATCCAATGGGCCAGTGTTGAGCTTGCACAGTGTCTTTAATTGCCAAAACCAGTAATTATAAAACAAAATGCTAGGTACTAGAATTGCTTGTTTAATTTTACACACTCTCAGTGTGTGTTCCTTACCACCCATACTTTGTTCTTGTGGTTTATTGAGCAACACAGACCTCAGATGTGTAAAGCAAAGCCAAAAAAAAAAAAAATAATAAACTGGTAATACACTACTGCCCTTATATTATTCTCTTCATAATCACCTCAACATGCTCTGTAGCAGCCTTAAGCAAAGAGTCTAGCATTTTTTTTCATTTTTGTTTCAACATTAAGTGCATTTATTTACTTTTTTTTTCACAATTTTTGGACAGGAAAGACACACTAAACCAAAGTATGTTTCTAGGTATATCCTGGGAGCATAAGGAAGTTAAATGACATGCTTATGGTCACTCAGTATGCAAGTGGTGATTTCAGTGGTCTCTTGTCATGTATCGTTTGTTTTATTCAGTGGATTGTGTGAATGTGTTAAGTATGCAGTCTCTTCTGCTCCTGTTGGTGCCTCATGGGGACTCTTGCAAACCAGATGCTGCACCATCCAGGCATACCTCTCAGCTGTCATACGTTACCACCTATGTTACTCATTTTACTTCCCAAAAAACATCTGTTACAGGCCAAAACGGCATATTCCACATTGCCCACTCAGACTTTAAAACATAAAGTAATAATAGGTGATCATCAGTTATCGGGAAATAATAAAAGCATTAAGAGCACTCGCACTCTCATGGGGTTTTGAGCCTGCAGTGTCCATCTTTGATGCTATGCCACACATTTTAACCATACCTAGTGTCACATATTTGGCCATTGACAACAGGAGGGGTATGCATCCAGGTGTAAACAAAAAAATTACATAACTCTACAAGCAGGATGAAAAGGCCCAAGTTTTCTATCACAAATGAAGATGGTGGGGTGGGTGGGGGCCTGGTACCAGTGGCCGAGTCTCTCTGAGTGCGTCCTGACCCAATGTGCTTGTCCGGGCTAGCACCTCATTTTATGCATGGATGGCAGTGGCAGCTGTCAAAGCTTGTCTATCCATGGTAACTTTGTGCTCCCCTGGTCATGTCTGTGGAGGTGAGGGATAATTGTCTCTCTAGTTCAGTTGCTGTCGTCTGGCTACCTGCCCAAGTCAGAGTCGGCTCTGTCCCTGGGTTACTACCATTTACCTACTGGAGTCTCCTGACTGCCCTCCTGCCGTGTCTCGGAGGCAGAGAGCTCCGTTATTCGACTTGAGTGTTTTGAATGGAAAGATGGCGATGTTCTGCGCTCAGCCGCACCGCATTGGAGCGCCTCATCCTCCTGCAGCTCGCTTCCTCCTGCTTCGGCTCCTAGTGCGGTTGTTACTGGCTCTGTCAGTCCCATTGCTGCTGGCCCCGGGGGCGTTGGGCTATGCCTACAGCTTCCCCCATCAGTACATGTAAGTACCCCCATCTGGTGGCGGGGCACGAGAGGCAAGTCGGGGGGAGGAGGGTTGCATCCTGTGATTTTTGATAATAAGGTACATTGTCAGGTGTGTTGTGATGATTCAACAGGAGCAGCGGGGCTGGGGTGTCAATTTGCGGAGCTGGGGGACACTTTTTGTGGAAGGTTTTTGTTTGGGGAGGGGCATACTTTTTATTCTGTAGATCTGGGCTGATAGTTCCAGTCCACGGAAGGGGGTGGGCTGTATGTGTCCCAGAAATCTTGTTGCCTTGCATTTCTGTGTCAAAACTATTCTGTGAACTTGGTGACAATTTAGGGACAACACTGTGTGTTCGGCACACTGCATTCAACACAGTGTTTGTATTTGTGATGGATCCCATCCCATGAAGCACTGTTAGACCTCGGGGGAGCTCCTTTGGCACACTGACTACTACAGAGTTCAGAACAGGAACAGGAATTGTATTACTAACTCTTGGTCCTGTGCAGTATAACAGAAAACAAGTCTGAAATGTTAAAAAGTAAACAAATAATGTACAGACGAAGACAAATACAAGCGCAGCCATACATAACTTTAATATTGGAAGCATACATGAAGACGTGGCTGTGTATATATAACTGTATCGGCTAGAGATGGTAACTGTTGTCATTTGAAGTTACATACATAGTACGAATTACAGAAAGGGAGCGCGATCTGTTGATAGCTTGACAGCCGAGAGGTTGCAATTGCTTTCATTGCCAGTTTGCCACAGAATGTGTCTCAGATCAACAGGGTGACAGCGAAGAGAGCAATTTGGGTTTATGCCAAAGTCGGGGTTCCTGCCATTGCTGTGGGGATTAGGTAAGCAGCAGTCCTGGTTCGTAAGTGTCGTCAAAAGTGCAGGTCGCTAAATAGTCCGTGTGGTGTGTGTGTGTGTGTGTGGGGCGCTGAGTTCTCAGTCTTGGCTTGCTGAAGGGAACACCTGCTGCAAGAGAGGGAATTATTTAATGGGACCAGTCTCCCACCCCCGTGCAACTGCTGAAGCCATCTTCCACCAGTTTAGATCCTTTTCCCGCCAGGTTTTTCTCCTGCCCAGATCATGAGTCTCTCAGCATTTACACAACGATATCCCCCTTGTAGTAGTAAAACATTTTTATTTATACAAGCAGATGTAAAAAAAAAAAAAGGCTATGTCACCATTAGGGCTATGTAGGCCCTGTTTACATGGTGATCCTGTGTTCTTAGCATTTACACGTACAAATATAATATAAGAGAATTACATTTCGTAATACCATACAACAGTACATAGGACTACACATGTTCAAAAGGGATGAATTTTCTCTCCAAGTCACCTTATTTATTTATTTATTTATCAAGTCTAGGATTACAAATACCTTTGAGCCATGGCTCTTTTACAAAGGTTCCATATCAGAGAAATACAAATTATGGGGAACATCAAGACAGGCATTACAACAATGTGGACATTGCAAACAGAGTACAAATTAATACAGTTTAAGGGTAGCATTGTAACAAGGCAGCCAGAGGCATTTGTCAGATAAAACAGACAACAGATAAGAAGTGCCAGAGTCATAGGGAGAGGGAAGAGGGTAGGGGGGGAGAAGGAATGTAGGAAGGGTGGCGAGAGGGTGAAAAGTGCAGCATTGGGTATACCAAGATGAGGGTAGAATCCAGTGAGGAGGGAGGGGACAACTAGAGCAGAAAGGAAGTGGAGAAACAAGGTTAAGTTGGGCAGTCACAGGAGCTGTTGGTAGTGAGATAGTCCGAAGCCTAGTTTTAAACATACCAATAGTTGGGGCAGAGGAGATGGTTGGGCTGAGGCCATTGAACCAGAGTGGTGCTTGATAAGCAAAGAGCATTGTCCTGTGAAGTGTGACAGTGGGGGACTTTCAGTAGCTGTGCGTGGATCTCCTAAGGTACCATTTGTTAATTCGGTGTTGTGACAGAGTTGAGACCCCAGAAGGTGCAAGGCCAAGGTAGATTTTTGACCATGGAGCAGGTGAGAAACTTTATGCGGTTTGATAGTTGGAGCCAGCCGGTTTGAGTGTACAGGTCACATGTGTGGGTGAGACAGTGAGCACCAGTGATGAGCCGACATGCTTTATTTAAAGGCAGTTGAGGAGTCCTAAGGGTTGTGGTTGTGGCGAGCCATAAATGATGAGACCATAGTCTATTACAGAGATCACAGAGCTCAGGACTGCAACCTTCAAAGCTTCTGGCATGAGGTGTGGTCTGTGTTTGTGAGGAGACTAAGCGTGTATTAGCAGCTCTAGCTACATTATCTACATGAAGTCCATAGGAGAGATTAGGGTCAAGCTGAATCCCTAAGTATTTGAAGGACACCACCTGATCTAGAGTGTTCCCCTGGGTGGTGGAGATAGCCAAGTGGTGTAGCTTGTGTGGGTTATGAGAGATGCACAAGAGCATAGATTTGGTTTTCTTGTCATTGAGGACCAGTTTATGATTAAGAAACCATGTCTCTACAGAACTGAAACCAAGTTGAAGGTTGTGTTGAAGAGTTGCAGGATCTTTGTGAGTGGAGAATACAACAGCATCATCGGCATATAGTATGATCTGCTAAGAGCAGTGGTAAGGGAGGAAGGGAGTTTAAGAAAAGGCTAAAAAGGAGGGGTCCCAGTATGGATCCCTGTGGGACACCCGAGCGAACAGGCAGGGTGTTAGAAAGAGCGTCCGCAATTTTTACTCTCTGAGACCAGTTTTCTAAGGTCTGAATGAACTTTGAAAGGGTCAGGAACAATCCGTTGACATTAAAAATAAATACATAAATAGCGGGCAATAGGCTGCGTTTATTTTTAATTTATGTATTCTTAGTTAGAAGTGTATGTGTGAGTGTGTGTGTGTGTGTGGGGGGGGGGCAGAAGCACCATTTGACAGATGCAAACCCTGAGGTTACAATATAGCAGCCATATACAGTCACATGGGAGGAACTCACAAAGGCACAAACTGGGTTTTCTCAAGCTTGGGAGATTAAACCCCATTAAACAATGGGAAATACTCTAATATTTCAATGTATTTGGAGTGCCCCTCCCTCAAACGGTTGGACTGAAATTTATTCTCTGCTGTATATTTGAATGTAAATCCATAACAAGAGCTGTCTTTTAATTAATAGTGCCAACTTTTTTTCCGCCAGCAACTTTTACAGATTTAGTGAACCAGTTTCCCTTGTATAGCCTCATTATGAGATATAACTGTCTGTCTGTCTGTCCATCATCCTGCTCCTTCCAGTATTTCCCTATGACAAAAGTGGAAACGATAAACCAGGTATTTTGACAGCTTCAGTGATTCAGTACATTGGGCCACTGCCGTCTGTCTATCCATATTATTTTGGTCCAGCTCTTGCCTTCGGAGAGAGAGGGTGGAACAGATACAGAAAAGTATCGGAACACGGGGGTGTCTCGGTTCCCAGACAGGATCTGAAGTTCGAGCAGGCTCGATAGTCCATAGGCCTAACTAATCTGCTGGCATTTAGTATGTTAAAACCTCATGGTGAAAAACCTTTCAGTGATGACGGGTCTGCAGCCATCCCTTTTCAGATGTCCTTGGACAACATCAATGGCAACAATGTTCCCAAAACCAAGGAGCAGGGGAAAAAGGATACAGTATTTGGGGGTGAGGGAGGGGGCTGTACAGTGTCAAGTGTCAGTGGCTCAGCAGGTAGCACACTCACCTCTGAGGCCCGGAGATCAGAAGGCTGTGGGTTCTATCCCCACACCAGGCACTTGGGTTAATATCGCAATACTGACACTGTAGTGCAGCATGAGAGGGGTGCTGCACTCCTGAGGTGCCGTCTTTGGGATGAGACATTAAACCAAGGTCCCATCTGCCCCTTCTGGTGGTAGTTCGGGTGGATATTAAAGATCCCATGGTACTTCTCGAAAAAGAAAAGGGAACCCTGGTGCCCTGGCTAAATTTCCCCTCATTCACTAAAAATATACAACCAACAGGTTAATCTGGTTCAAGGTCAGTTGACATTCATCTGTATCCCCCTCCCCCGTTCGTGTCTGAAAATAGACAGAATTTGTCTAGTGCACTTACCTGGTCAACAGAAACTAAAAAAAATAAAAGTGTTCCAGTTTGGTGACAACTGGTGGTTTCTGGATAGGTCATTTATTATTGAAGTCAAGGAGCATATTGTGTGTGTGTGGCGCTTGGGGGGGGGGGGATCTGTTTCTGCTTGACTCCGGAGGGGAAAATGTATGTACTGTATATATGTGGTTATGCATGAGTACTCATACACCATACTGATGGCCGGACTTGTTCTCAGCTTAGTTACTTTACATCAGTAGAGTACAGGAGCATTCGCTGCAGGCCTGGTGATCACTGCTGGACATCTGTGGATCAACAGGCAGCAGGATAGTAACCTCACGTCCCCTTCTGGGTCCACTCCATCTATTTGCCCCCAGCTGTTTTCATTGTTAGAGTGCCTTATACATTTGCTCTGGGTAGTTTTTATCCTGTGTCCCCTTTTCCTAATGTTTTTCCTTGCTGTGCCCCAAGTGCTGCAACTAACATTATTGGAGACCAATGCTCTGGTTCAAAGGGCAGGGTGGGGTAATGGGTTAAAAAATACACATATGGTTTCGAGAAAAAACGGCTGTAATTTGGTTAAAACCTGATCTTTATTTCACACATTGGTGCTTGAGCAACTGGCTAAGGGTTTGATTTTTCTTACTGAACCAATTTGATTTAAATGGAAATGAGAGAGAAAACAGACTTGTTTGTTGGAGGTATTGACATATATCTGCCACATTCAGTTTTTAATGTTATGTTTTTCATTTTTTGCGAAGGGAGTGCTTGTGTAATCTCGGCAATGATGACAGCTTTTCTCAGTATCTGTCTGGAGCAGGGATCTGTTAAGGAGTGGGCGCAGCATCCATGGGCTGCACTGCTAAGCTGTTCGCCCGAAAGACAGGCTGGGGGTGCTCTCAGTTCCCTGCAGCATGAGGAAGAGTGGGATCATTGCATATGGATCTGTTCTCTGCAAATGCCTTTTGTAACCCAACATTGTCTTTGAATACATAATTGCAGAGCTTTGAGCAGTATTTTTCACGCCCTAGGAAGTTCATACTGTTAAGATGTATCATAGCGTAAAGTACTGTATATAGAGATTTGTGGTTTATCCTGCCCAGGGGTATCTAGCAGCTGCTAAAATTATGTCACTCTTTACTGACCCTGGGACTTACCATAGTATTCATTTTGCACACGTTTTATATATAAGGAGACATCCTCACGGTCATGACCGTTCCATCAGGACAGAGACCTAAAAGAAGATCTACGCTGGGGGGGTTGCGGGGGGGGTATTATTTGTGTGTGGGGGGGTTGCAACACGTCAGATCCATTGGTGAAAATCACTATCAGATTGATGCAGGTTGGTTTTAAATGCTGCAGTGCTGTGTTAATTGAGGCCAGACAGGAGTCCAAGGAGGGGCTGTGGCTGTTAAGGCAGGTCCTGCCTGCCACTGGTAACTGAGCCTCCTTGATTTAATTGAGATGTGGCCAAATCCTTTTAAGTCTGCTCTCCTGGTCAGATACAGAGCTGCCTGCTGGCTGCTGCTGTCACCGGGCGCTGCTGCTGCTGCACTTTCCCTTTTGTAGGGAGGTTTGTGTCTCCAGCGCTCAGAGTTAATGCCAACTTACCTCCCATAAATAATCATAATACACTGTATAGAGCTGCTTAGAGCTCATCTGCCTAACTTGAGGTGCATTTAAATAGATTACAGAATGCATCGCCGACTCTTCTATTAGCAGCATCAGCAGCAACGGGAAAGGAATACATGCTATCCATTTGGCTTAACTTGTACCCCTTTAAGCAAGCTGGTTACAGGATTGTTGGGCTGGCAACGTGGGCTCGGACCTCAGATTTAGGTCCAGCTGCCTGGTGCCCCCCCAACACACACATACACACACACACACACACACACACACACACACACAATGCTACTGTCTATAACTGGTTGCATGCAGTGGATTTCTGCCCTGCAGCGCAGATCTCAGCAACTGCAGCTGAAGCTGAAACAGTCGATGACTTTCCAAATCAATTACTGCATTGATCACCCTGAGCTTTAAGAAAGATCTGATAGGTGTGTTGTCTTGTAAAGCCTATCTTAAAAGAGATGCTGCTCAGGAAGGAGCAGGGGAAAGCCTGTCGGTCAAGACTGGGGTGGGGGTGGGGCAGCGAATCTACAGTGCGCTTGTCCGATCCCTGGGGTAAAAGTGCAAGTTTTGGCATTCACAATAATGACCATTTGAAGCTGTGGAGGACCTCTGTTTTGTATCAAGATAATTCAGTTGTCACTCCTTAGCGGAATTACATTCATTTTTCCTTATAGTTCTGTGTTATCATACCAATTAAAGAACAAGGTTATCCACGTCTGAGCTTTAATTTGTTCATTCCTTATAATAACTGGGCATGATTTTTGTTTGTTATAGCAAGTTTTATTTGCCGTAATCATGCCTCTCAGCCTGTTGCCTCATAATCAGGGACAAGGCTTAAATAATTAGGGACTGTGTGTGTGTGTGTGTGTGTGGGGGGGGAGCGCAGAGCAGGCGATATCTTATCGCTGCTCACTGAAGCATAGCTCCCCCTTTCAACTGTATGCCACTGCATTTTGGACTGCTGTCATAGACAGCTCCAGCAGGCAGAGAACTGCGGCCGTGCCTGCAAACACACTGACTGAATTGGAAGAGGGCTGCCACACCTCCAAAAACTCCGATGATGGCACTATGTTTCTTGCACATGCGTGCAAGCAAACATAAAAATGATAGGAGACCAAATATCCATCTAGTCTGCCCATGTGTTCCTTGGACATTCTCAGATCCCAGGATCTAACGCAACTTCTACCTGATGCCTCATACTGCTCCTTTTTCTTTTTTTTTTTTTTTTTACTTTCTTTATCCCCCCCCCGTCCTAGCCCATGTTCATGTCAACCCCCAGCCCCATCCCCGACCATGCAAGGCTACCTCCTGTCTTCTCCCACAGCTTACCCCCTACCCCCCGTGGCGGGGATCCCTCAAACTGCTGATACTGGATCCAGTTCAAGGAGGTGCCTGCTGATGTTGCGAGCAGTGCCTGCAGGTGGCGGCAGTCATCTGACTCACCCAGGACCTTTTCTCCTTCGGTTTTCACCCACTGGAGGAGGAGAGTGTGGTGTCGGCAATGGTCGAGCTGTGCGCATTTCTGCCTACAGCATGCTGACTGACTGCTCTGCCTCCACCCACTGCATATGGGACCCTGGCACTCTGACACCCAGCCACCACTAGGAGTCAGACTTATGCCGGTATCTGTTTCCCTCCCTCCCCGGGAGAGGGGAGCTGTCCTTCGGATGCTCAATTCTCTCCCACCCTGACCAACTCCCGGTGAAATGTGCTCCTGTTTCTTTTGATCATGCTTAGCCTTGTCCCAGCCCAGCTTAAATGATGTCACAGACTTTGCTTCCGCTACCTCGGCTGGCAGTTTATACCATGGCTCCACGACTCTTTCTGTAAAATAGTGTTTCCTAAGCTCCCTCTTGAAGTCCCCCCCTCCCCAACTTCTGCTTGTGCCCTTTAGTGTTGAGACTCTGTTTAACAGGTCCGAGGATGGCTCCTTATTTATTCCTCTCAGGAACTTGTATGTTTCAATCATATCTCCTCTCTTCCTCCTTGTTTCCAGTGAGAACATATTTAATGCTTCCAGACACTCCTCATACGAGTGCCCTTGAAGGCCCTGGATCATTTTAGTTGCTCTTCTCTGAATAGCCTCCAACCTGTTTATATCCTTTTTCAGATGTGGACTCCAAAACTGGACACAGTACTGCAGATAGGGCCTTACCAGGGACCTGTAGAGTGGCAGTATTACCTTCTTCCTCCTGCTGTTGAATCCCCTCCCTACACACCCCAGCATTTTGTTGGCCTTGCTACAAGCTTTGTTGCATTAGCTTGTCTGTTTAAGGGTGCTGCTTATGATGACACCTAGATCCCATTCTTCCTGCATGGCACTGAGCTGGACTCTGTTGAGGTGGTACTCTGTCCTTGGGTTCCCTTTACCATATGCATCATTTTACATTTTTTTTTTGCATTGAACTTCACTGCCAGACGTTGGACCATCTTTCCAGACTCTGTAGGTCTTTTTGTAGGTCCTTAACTGCCTCTTCACTGTCAACCCTTCCTCCTAGCTTGGTATTGTCCGTGAATAGGGCAATTTTGTTGTATTAACACAGTTTTTTGTGAAGAATTTCCTTACTTTTTCAGATAGTATAATTGTGTCCTTATTTGCCTGTGAGAGTGCAGGGCCCAATGCATGCATGCATATGTTTTCAGATAGTGTAATTGTATCCTTATTTGTTAGACAGGGCCCTCCGGGCCATGAGCTCCTATCCCTCCATAGATATATGTATGTTTATGTGGAAGTGCAGGGCCTTCATTTGCAGGACAACACTAACTAAACTGTCAACATAGCCTTCTTGTTACCCCACCTCATGAATCTGGTACTAAAAATGGTCAAATCCCTGCCAAAACGTCATTCCACGCCACTGCAGCATCATTCTGCATCACAGGCGCGGAAATACATTTTGGCCACGATTTGAAAAATGACAGCTGTCACATTCATGAGGTGGTATAAAGAAATGGCTGTGTTGAAAATTTGGGGTAAAAATATTGAAAAATAACAAAAGTTACGAACAAGCATTGTGAAATATGAATGGATGTGCACAATTTAACATACTGACCAGAAATTTTCAACATACCTTTCTTATGGCCTCACCTAATGAACAAGTATGGTGAAAAATTTGAAATCCAGCCTGAAAGGTGATTTTGCCAACCAACTTTCGGTCAGGATTTGCGAAATGCCACCAGCATTGTTCATGAGGAGGGGTCTCAAAAAAGGTATGTTGAAAATTTGGTGTCAAAATCTTTGAAAACGACAAAGTTATACACCAAAGTTTAAAACCCCATGGAAATACATTGAATTGCACTTACCTTATTTCTCATATAGCAGTCGCCAGTTCCAGCAGCAAGACGTGTCTTCACTTGTAGAGTGGATCTTCACACTGGGACCTGTTCAGGTGAATGAGGGTGTGTAGAGGGTCTGTGGAGGTGCAGGGTGGTGGGTGCTCAGTGAGAGGTCAGGGTGGAGGTGGGGGGGGTCACATCACCGATTGACCTTTTTGTTTTTTTACAGATAAAAAAATACATCGAGGGACCATTTTCTTTTTTTCAGTGTCCGATGGACATCGGAGGGTGCGGGGATGCCACTAGCCACTAGGGTGACCAGAATAATCAAGGGGAACAGCCATTGGAGGGTGTGGGGGGGTGCCATTAGACACCATGGATAAAGTGACTATTAGGGTGTGCCACTAGACACCAGGGAGAAACATAAAATATTATAATATTAAAACAAAATATGGGGAGGGCAACTGGATGGTGGGGGTGCCACTAGATACCAGGGAAAAGATGCTGGTGAAGGCAAAATCATTTTCCCCTCATGAAAAAAAGATCTTTTTTCATGACTCATGAACTCTGGGCCACAATTTGGACCTTAGGGCGGGTCCCTTGAACCCATACTTGGCACAGTGGCAGTGGTATGGGGTGACTCATATCTTCCAGCTTGTGGGAGGGACTGGTTTACTTCCTTTTGTTTCCCTGCAAAGAGAATATCATTTACCTCATAAATATTTTATTTCTTATCTGCCCCTCAAGTCTCAGCTACAACCTTTTGAGGAAGTGCTGGTGGACCTCATGGAAAAAACACTCCCACTATTACAATTAATCCAGGCACACATCAAGGACTTTGCTTCGGACCATTTAATTAATAAAATTCATAAGGCCTTAAGTGACAGAAGGGGAGACTCTACTGATTCGATTAGACTTAGATGGGCTGCAGAATTGCAGGCGGACATACCTGTATCAACTTGGAACAATTCAGTACTACCTGTCTTAAAAACTTTCTCATCCCCATACTGGAGGGAATATACATGGAAACTCCAGTCTTGTTTCTTCCGACCTCCTACCCTGCTGGTGAATATGGGAGAACTGGGGGAGGGACAGTGCTGGAGAGAATGTGGGGGAGATATGGCAAACCAGAGCCATGTTCTCTGGTCCTGCCCAAAGATAGCACAGTTTTGGGCTGAGGTCCTTGAGGAGCTGAGAGCAATATATGACATTGCTGACCTGTTCAATCCCACATTCATCCTGACCTTTATTAAACCGGAAGGACTCCGAATTGATAAAAAAATGTTAATACAAATCACCAAATTTATAATAGCAGCCCTTAAAACCATAACCAGACTATGGTTTACAAATAAGCTGCCCACTAAAGAAGCTTGGTTATCCTTGACCAGGGAAATATATGCCCTTGAGCGACTCTCAACCAAAATAATGGACAAAACGGAGAAATCTGATGCACAGTGGCGGAAATGGATATCTTTCCAATTAGACCATTGTGCTGATTTTGTACCTTAGGAAGCTGGTTGCAACCAATTTCTCTTCTCCTTTTGTCAGTAAGGCACTCTGGAGGTCACCACATGGATATATTTAAAGCTATCTCTGCAAGACATTTGGGAGAGGGGAGATAACTTCATGCCATGCCGTATATATATATATATATATATATATATATATATATATTTTTATTTTTAGCACTCTGGGATGTATTCCTCCAAATAATGTACTATGTATTTCTGCCACACTGATGGAATTAGCAGATAATGTACTTATTTCTCTGTCTACAAATGTCTATTTGAGAAATTTGGTGAGATGCTTACCTTGTATTATTTTTATGCTGTCATGCTGCCTGTAGAGTTTTAAACTCAAAAATCAAACAAAAAGTGAAATTTAAAAGAATTTTCATGATCATGATATGAAAAAATAATATTTTTTTGAATCTAGAGTTATGAAAAAAGATTTAAAATATTTTTTACAACATTTCTAGGGCATTTCTGTAAGTGCAGAATCCAGATAAGGGGTCCTGGTAAGCAAACTAGATGTGCTGATCACTCTCCACAGTGTCATTTTTTGTGGTTTTCCAAATCTGAATTTTTAATGGAAGAAAAAAACAAGATGGCGGCAAATGAAAAACGATTACTCTCACGAAAAGAATTCCCCATACGAAAACTTCATACAGCTATTTTTTAAGCTAACTGATCATGCTCAGAACCTGAAATTTTAAAATTTTATAACTTTGGAATGAATTAATATTTGTTCACCAAACCATCAAAGTAAATCCTTCTGAAGCAACCCCTTTCTACCCTGAAAATTTCAGACCCAAATTCCAAACTGTCTGGGCAGTATGCGATGGCAAAACAAAAAACAAAACAGCAAAAAATGACAATTTGTTTATTTATTTATTTATTTAGGAAATCAGAATTACAACCCTTTGAGTCATAGACTCATTTCCAAAAGCTCCACATCAGAATAAAACATAGACATTCATACAGTACATACATAGAATAAATGTGGGTGAGCAATCACACAGAGTATAAGTACAATGAGCATGGGTTAATGCCTATACATTTGGTAGCTAAAACAGGGCTGAGCTATCGACATATTCACCTAATGAGTGGTTAAGACCTATACAATTGGTAGCTAAAGCAATGCATGATATGAGGTGGTAGTAAGCTGCCTCAGGGAGGCCTTGTCTTATGTATAATATAATGCATTCATAGTCCAGTGTAACTATATGGTAACTGAGGGAGGTGAGGAGCCTGTAGGCTAGAAATAGTGAGGGCTCTCCACTGACTGGCCAAGAGCAGGGGCATGGCCTAGCAGCGTGGTGCAGGATCCACAGGTTACCGGTTACACTGGCATTGATGTGAGGAGAGGATATGGGCCCTTAAGGCAGCTTTAAAAGGATCTAGATTGGTGAGTGATGTGACAGCCAGAGAGAGGGAATTGTGCCAGGATGGAGCTCTAAGGGGGAAGGATCGCTGGGCCAGGGTGGTCCTGACCCTAGGCACCTTCCAGATAGTTTTTGGTGCAGCCTATGTGCACACTGAGATGGTGGCTGCCTGAAGAGAAGCCATGACCCCTATTGGGGTTAAACCCAGGTGGATTTTTTTGGTGAAGAGACAGGTCTGGTATAATAGTCTTTCCTCAAGGGAGAGGATATTGGTGAGCGCGTATAGGGTGCGGGTATGTGTATTTCTGTCGGCACCAGAGAGGAGCCGGCAGGCTTTATTGATGACTATTTGTATTTGATGAAGCACCATAGGGTCGGCGGCAGCATAGATTGTGAGGCCATAGTCCACCAGCGATAAGACTGAGGAGGTAATGGCTAGGTGAAGTGCTTCAGGTGGCAGGCAGTCTTTGTGTCTGTAAAGGAGATCAATGCGGGTGTTGGTGGCGGAGGTGAGGATTTTTATATGTTTGTGGAATGAGAGGGAAGAGTCAAATGTAATACCTAGATACTTATACTTTTCCTGTTCCAGTGGGATGAGAGAGGTGGAGAGTATTTCCAGGGGGAAATCCTTTGATCTATTTTGGCAGTGAGCATAGAGCATCATCTTAGTTTTTTTAATGTTGACCACCAATCTGTGTTCAGCAAACCAGTGTTCAATCTGAGAGAAGGAGTTTTGTAAGGTACGCTGGAGAGAGGGAAGATCAGGATGTGCGGCATAAAGAACAGTGTCATCCATGTAGAGGACAAGGTTGCCGGGACAGGATTTAGGCAGGGCGTTAATGTAGATGCTGAATAGCAAGGGACCTAGGATAGGTCCCTGGGGAACTCCTGCGTGCACAGGCAGCATAGTAGATATGGTATTATTAATTTTAACACATTGGGTTCTAGATGAAAGATAGCTGGAGAACCATGAGAGTGGACAATGAGAGACCCCAATTTGTTGTAATGTGTTAAGAAAGAGGGGATGAGAAACCATGTTGAAAGGCCTTTGAGAGGTCTATAAACACAACCCCTGCGAGGTGCTCCTTGTCAAGCGTGGAGTGCAGGGAGTTAGCGAATTCTGTGAGGGCAGGCGTAGTGCTATGACCAGCTCTGAAACCATGCTGCTCCTTACATAAAAGGTTGTGTGCAAGGAGGTAGTCAATGAGCTGATTGGTCAAGATGATCTTTTCAAGGGCTTTAGAGAGAGGGGGGGATAATTGAGATGGGCCGGTAGTTGTTTGGGAGGGAGTTGTCACCACATTTCAATATTGGTGTTATCACAGCCATTTTCCATGAGGTTGGGAACTGGCCCAGGCACAGGGACAGATTTAGAAGGTCCATGAGTGGGGAGATAACTGAGTCTAGTGCAAGGTATAGGATACGCATATCGAAGGCGTCTTTGCAGTAATTGGAGCTCTGGAGGGCTTTGGACAGGTAGGCTTTTGCTTCTGTAGGGGTAATGACTCTGAGTTTGAAGGGGGTGGAGGAGCCCAGGCGGTGCTGAATTGGATCAAAAAAGTTGCTAGAGAGGACTGAGCTGAGGTCTGAGAAGGTGGAATTGAGGCAGTTAACTATGTGAAGTGTGTCTGTGGTGGTAGTACCATTAACACTAAGTTGTGAAAGGGGGGAGAGCGGGATTTACCATTAAGCTCCTTGATGTTATCCCAGAACTTTCTTGTGCTACCCCAGGAGGTGGCTAGGGCGGTTTTGTGTTTTTTTACTATCCACAGCTCAGAATCTGCACATTTGAGCGTAGCGAAACTTGGCACATCAAGAGATCTACTCCCACGAGACTGTGCATTCAAAATTTCTTGCAAATCCATTGAACGGTTGCGATGTTATTAAAGTGCAAAATGTTGGGTTTAACGTAGAAAGCCCTGCTGAACCTTAAATATAATGGTATAATATCTGATATATATATATATATTTTTTTTTTTTTTTAAAGCTATCAGCTTGCCAACAGATAGAAGTGAAGCAGGCCTACTCCAAACTGCATCAGACAGGTTTTAAATGCAGGCAGAATAAGAGGAACCAACTGACCGGCATGGAAGAAACAGTTAACTACTGATCAACTGCTGTAGGCTCTGAATTAAATTGAGAAGCATATCTCTCAGCAAAGCTTTGAAACCTAGATCTTCCTGAGGCATAGCAGTAGGGCCTGCGTCCAAAGAGTCCACTTTAAGAAGTCATCGTCACCACCCTTGGTGAAGATGAGGTCAGGGTCAAACTCATCCCCTTCCACTTCCTCCCCGGAGGCCAGGGCCTAAACAGGGGTGGATCACAGGTCCTCTAATCCAGAAACAGGGCCCTGACCACACCGATGACACTTGCCCAAGGACAAGGGTCCTGTGCAAGGACCAAAACTGAATTTGGTGCCAGGATCAGCACCTTAACTGGGGCCAGGCTCCGAAGGCAAAGAGAGGGCTGAATCCAGTGCCAAGGGCAGTGCCAGGACTGGAATTGACATTGTGGTCCCTGGAGGTGAAGTGGAATGCAATGGGTTTATCAGTGTCTACATTCCTGACTGCCCTGTAATGTTCCCTGATTCAGTCAGCCAAGTGTCTGCCAGTTTCTCTGATGTACTGTAGATAGCTGCACACTTCCTGCAAAGAATACAATATACCACATTAGTGGAAGTACATGTTCTCTTCCACCGGGCCCCACTCCCAACTATGGGACAGAAATTACCACCACCATCACCTCTGCATTCAGGTTTTATCTCCTTCCCAAAATCCAACAGGTAACCCTGGATGTCCTATTGTGTCTGCCGGCTCTTGTCCCACATCTCAACATTTCTGGACAGCCTCATGAGACTACTTGTTGAATCCCTGCCCTCCTACCTTAAAGGAGATAGGAAATGATTTTTACATAAGTAACTGCCCTTCCATCTTCCTTTCCATGCCAGTTATGTGTTCTGATATGTTTTGATGATTTTTTGATAAATAGTCCAGTTTGGGGTTGCCCTCAGATCTAATCTCCTCACCAGCTACTGCTCTTTCTTTTCATATTTCTAAGACATTCTATGACATCATAACTCCCATTCCATGCTATTCATTTGAATGACCTGGAATGATGTTACAGTGTACATTAAGTGCTTACTATGTAAGGAAATCAGAGGCTTTCAAAACATTGTTGTACTACAGTTCAAAAGGCAATGGAATGTGATTGTACCCTACTGTGCTACAACAACATTTTGAAAACCTCTGGAGGTTCCACACAGAACCGCATGAACCACAGAAATGGCAGAATCAACCAAATATTACTAGCAGCGGTGACATGATCACCCGAATCCACGACTTGAGCACGATCAACCAGATAAAATATATACAGTATATAAAAAAAACAGGATCAACCAAATATTTGCTTTTTAAAAAAAATGTAAAGCAGGATCAACCTATTTATATTTACTTACCGAATAAGATTGTAATTCTCACACCCACGTCCTCTCGCTAAGCGAGAGATACAGCCACCATTTTTTTTAAATCTCTCCCACACCCAATTAACAGCCAATAGAAGGCTACACTAGAAAGGTAGGGTTGTCTTCTGCTTAGCAGCCACACATCACACTGAATCAACCAGCCCTAGTTCCCACAACATGGCGAGGGCACAAACATTTTTAAAAAAGTTTTAAAACCAAATTTATTTTACTTAGTGGGCACCATGCACCATAAAATTAGTTGATGGGCAACTCCATGCCTAACCAGTGTGTTGTGCCACCTTGGGGTTCTGATTCCCATGGATCTCTCGAGCTTCACTCTACGGTGCGGGGAATCAGAACCCTATTAACACAAGCACACTGATGGTGCATGGTGCCCATCCACTATTCAATATATTGATGCCATAGAATGTTCAAGGCAGTATGAAAAAGGAGCAGCAACTGCCGAGGAGAGAGGGATTCAGGGTAGTTAAAAAGGCAAAAAAATTAGATTATTAATTTAACAAAAAAGGTCAAAAGTATATCACAGTACCAGGTAGACAATACAAGAATATCTGGAGGGCATCTAGAGGTGTAAAAATGGTTTTCTATCACCTTTAAAGATACTAACCATGCTGTCCAGATATTTGACAGGTTCAGATTTAATGGCTTCCATCAGTTCATCTTTACTATGGATATTAAATCTCTTTACACAATGATGGGCCGACAGCTTTGCAGCGTTTTTTTTGAACAAGCGGGAAGTCCAGCAACCACACACACACACACTAACCCAACTGGCAGAACTTGTTCTTAAACTTAATGCCTTTTCTTATAATAACAGTTTTTTTTTTCAGCAGGATAGTGGAGTTGCCATGGGTACCAAGATATGGGTCCCAGCTTTGCCAGTCTGTTTGCTGGTTGGGTTGAGGAACAGTTCTTTCTCTCCTTCCCCAGGACTGTGCTTGAACTCTACAAATGCTACATAGATGACTGTGTGGGGGCCACCTCCTGCCCCAGGGAAACCCTCCAAATCTTCTTGGATAAGTTTACCACAGCCCATCCATCGCTTCAGTACACTGTTGAAATATCCTCCTCCACACTGCCTTTTCTAAATATCAGATTGTCGGTACAGAACACTAGCCTGAAGACATCGGTTTATTACAAACCCATTGACTCATACAGCTTTCTCCTCCACAGCTCCTTCCATCCTTAACATGTTAAGAATGGTTTGCCATGCTGGCCCATCGGCGCAGCGGTGGGATTTCCTTCTTGGCGGTGACCAGGTTCGGAACGGACCTGAGTCGCCGGAGGGGCTGGCCGGGAGAAGGATCGGCGCCGACGGACTGCTCTCCTTCTCTGGGGGAGGTTGGGGAAGCAACTGGAGTGATGGGGACCCCTAGTGGAGCTGGGGGACACTCACGCTGCTGTGCTTACGTCGGGGGAGGAGGCGGGCGGAATGGCTGGCATCATGCGCGTCCCGCCTCCTGGGGTGAGGAATAAAGGGGCTAAAAATTCCACGCCTAGCGTCTAGATGACGCTCTGCCCCGGGGACGCCCTGATTGGTCACCAGAGACATTCCCCCAACCAGTTACTAGGCCCACGGTCCGGTGTGGGGAGGGGTCCGAACCATGGCCCCGCTCTCTGGGGGGCAAGTCAGGGATGACCGGGGGAGTTGGCGATATCCGGTGACCGGGGCTCCTGGGGTCCATGACCAGAGCAGAAAGTGCAGATGAGAGGCGTGGAGGTAAAAAAGAGAATTAAAAAAAAAAAAAGAATGGTTTGCCATATTTGCAGTTTCTTAGACTTCATGGGTTATGTACTGAAGATACAGATTTTGCTGAGCAGGCTCAAATAATGCATATATATATATTTTTTTTACTAACAGGGGATACCCCAAAAACACAGTGGACAGAGCACTCTTCTGGGTCAGTAATATGCCCTGTAACCTTGATGTAGGAGGGATACTCTCAGGCAACAATGACAATGCATTCCACTAGTGCTTCCCTTCCCTTCCATCACAGTACACCTTCTCTTTACAGGATCATCACTAGGAATTTCCCTATTCTGCAAACTGATCCTAATATCGAAGCTTCCTTTACAGAACCACCTACTGCCTTCTTCCGCTGACCATCCAACCTGTGGAACCTCCTGGTATGAAGCATCTTACATACCCCTAACAATTCCTCTCTACCAGGTATCAAAGCTTGTAATAGAACTCGCTGTTACACCTGCAAATTTATTTCTAGTGTCACTGAAATTCATGGACCCACCGGTGTTTATCACATTACCTAGGAGTTCTCATGCACTTCCACTAATGTGGTATATTGTATTCTTTGCAGGAAGTGTGCAGCTATCTACATTGGAGAAACTGGCAGACCCCTGACTAACCAATTCAGGGAACACTGCAGGACAGTCAGGAATGGAAACACTGATAAACCCATTGTATCCCATTTTACCTCCAGGGACCACAATGTTAATGATCTTTTTGTGTATGTCCTTTAGCAGAGTTTCCAGGATCCTGACCAAAGAAAATTACATACAAAGCAAGCTGATCATCTGCCTAGGCTCCCAGCTGCCCTCCGGTTTATATGACAGACTTATTTTCTACTAACATCTTTTAGTTAGCTTATGGGTTTTCACCATAGTATGTCTCCCCCACCCCTGTCATATCTTTGCTTGCATATGTGAATGGTGCATTTGCATATGTGGGGATGACAGTACACACTTCCATCCTGTGTGTGTGTGTGTGTGTGTGTGTGTGTGTGTGTGTGGAGGAGGGGGGTTGGCATTCTCACAGATTCCATGCCATAACAGCAAAATTTATACTGCAACTCGCACAAGAGCGAGTATATTTCATCAAATACAAAATCGGCAGTGAACCCACCTCAATGACTACCAATTCGGTGACGGCACTTCAGTGCAAGAGGGGAGTGTTAAAATTAACGTTTCATATGGGGGTGAGTCCCCTCATATTAATATAATCAACTCTGGGGGGTGGACACTTGGGGACGGGAGAATACACGGGGGGGGCGCACAGTGAACAGAGGGGATACTGTGGCAGGGCAACAGAACCACAGGATGGACAAAAAAATTACAACACCAAAAACTGTTGTAAAAATGTACCTGCAGGCAGTCCCAAACTCGGGACCATCGTCACTGTAGATTATGTCCATACTTGCCACGCCAGGTGTCCAGCTCAGCAGTAGCAGACTGCACTCCTCCATTTAGCCCATAGCACCATACAAACCCACATCATTTGCCGTCGCTGTTCTGTCCCTCATCCCCTTCCCTCACTATAACTTCACCATCGCTACTCCTACGGGCGCACAAATTGAGTCGCTCATATTTGAGGCACTCAGTTTGCTTCACCCATATGATGGGACACCATCCTCACATGGGCATTCCAGTTACATGAGCACATCTATTTTAATTTTCCACAGATGTCTCTATCTCCTTCCCCCACATTTATCACCTTTCAGACTTCTCTCTAGACCCTGTTAATTAGTCCCCACTTGAGGACTCCTCCTCATTCACTCCTGCTATGACTTCTCATACCCATAATCACCATTTTGTTTTCCAGATTTTTTTCTTACCTTGTCTGTTATAACTTTTTCCTATACAGCCTCCCCCTTTTTTCTTTCCCTGCACATAAAACCCTTATTTCCCCTTACTTCTCCACTAACTTTACTTTTTTCTTTGTTAGATAATTCCTGAAGAAGACCTAAGGTTGAAACATTCATTGTAACTCGATTTTCAGCGTGCATTTAATATTACCATTTTGTTTTGTTTTCAGACAGACTACATGCTGATGCAGCACCTTGTTTTTTTTGTTTTGTTCTTACAGTATATTAAAGAGCATAATCAAAAATTAAATACAAATCAGTATATCAGCTATGTGTAATAGGGTGGAAAAAAACAATGAACAGATAATTAATGAAACAGATTGCCAGGGCAAAACTGGTGGGGGGAGGAGGAAAACAGTCATGGACCGTGCATGAGTGGGAGAAGAATAGTTATGAAGGGATAGTTTAAAGAGAAAGCAGAAGAGGCAGAGTAAATTGACAGGGAAGGGAAGACCAGAGTTTAGGAAAACAGTATGAGAAAGCAGACTGACCAACAGAAGATTTTTTAGAAGGAATAGTGAGGAACTGGGAAGCATTATTGAGTAGAGGGTAGTAGGGATGTTAGGTAGGAGGGAAGGGAACCAAACCAGAATTTAGATATAAAGGAGGCACAATGAGAAAGGCACCTGTTGTCAAAAGATGGGCGTGGAAGGGCAGAGTAGAGTGAGTAATTGTGGGTATGAAGTGAACAATCTAAAGCAAAATGACGAAGAGAGGATCCAGTCTGGCAAGAGAAGATTTGGGAGCTCCACCATAGACTATGTCTTCATAAATAAAAACAGGGAGAATCATCCTTAAAACAACCTCAGCAGACAGGAAGCAGAATACGTGCTTTGTTCCTGTACAATGCAACAAGCTTGGGGTGGAGCTTTATAGCATAATATAATACTGTTATAATAAGATAATATTATCTTGCCAATTAAGGTATGTCACAATGCATACTGAATCAATCAAAGTGCAGCTTTCACAATGCTGATGACCTTATAATAACCAGGTGCAGCACTGAAGCCAGCAGTTGAAATCAGACAGAAAGTTATTTCTTCATACAACATATTTAAAAGGCATAACTAATAAACTGATGTAGAAATAGAATATACTATAGTCTGACTCAAAATACAGTTTATCATCATTTGTGTGGGTGAGGACTTTCATAACTCATTCGTGGCTCTGCCACTCATGAGTTATGGTCCTGCCTCCACTCTGTGTTGCCCTGACTCCATGTTTTCATTTGAAAAATAAATTAGGTTCCTAGCTAATGGCTCCAAAAATAGACCTTTATAATGATTCCTTTTTCAAGATGGTCTGACTTTGGGACCATGAAGGAAAGGAACATCCATCTCCATGCTGTGACTAAATAATATTATGCGCATGGATGTATAACAATGCGCATAGACTCATAGAAGCTGTACTGACAATCATGTTGACCAGACTCCATGCTTTCATTTTAGAAAATGAGTCAACATAATTGTCAATAGTTTTCATGAGTCTATGCACATTGCTGTACATAAACACATTTAACGTTATTTAGTTTAAAATAGGCCATCAGCACACTTCATTCAAATGTACGGCAACTCTTGGTATCCAGCATCTCCGTGTAGGTAGGCAACACTCAATATAATATTAGCTGTGGCATCAGAAAATATCAGCAGTATTCAGTCAAGGTTCTTTTTTTTTTGTGAACTATTTTTATTGCCCACTTGCCCAGAACTCTCTCGAGTGTCCCTCACTCACTACCACCCCTCTACCAACCATCTGAAGCTCTCCCCTCTTGGAAATCAGGGACAGACATTCCTCCTCCTTCCTGCCTGATCCATCGACCTGGGAGCCCATCGCTGGACTAAGGAAGAATGGAGGGATCGAGAGAGCTGGAGGTTTTGAGCCTGGCATTGGGCGTGTGACAGTGGGGGCCCTGGAGGGTGCTATTGCCTATCAGGGAAGCAAGGGTATTTCTTGTTTTTATCCCTGGAGCACAGTCATGCAGTGGTGTCTGCGCCCCTTGTGTGCTGACACCTGACACCACGCCACCCCTTCTACAGCGTTGCTAACTGCAGTGCTTTCGATTTCCACCGGGGACCACTGATAAGCAGCGCAATGACCATTACCCACCCCAGGAGAGGAAAGCCATCCTCCGGATGCTCGATCCTCTCTCACCCCAGCCAATCCCTGGTGGCCCAAGTCCATTCCTGAACCCGGGTCGCCAGTGTGGCATGAGGTATGGCATCCAGTGTCTCAACCCTCAACGCCACCGGGCCGGCTTGTCAGTCAAGGTTCTCTTTTTTTTTTTTATGTTATTTTTATTCATTATATCAGAGACTGACATGAAAGAACACTTGGTTCCAAGGCATAGCAATGAATATAGATACATAGACAAAACAGGATTATATTCTTAGCTCCCTGAGTTACAACATGGGAGGGGAAGTACAACTGCTATCAGCTTGTATTATAAAAAAAAATATCAAATGCTTGTACAGCCATGACCATGGACTGTATAACTTAAATGAAAAGTGTCCGAAAAGTCCTGGGGTATAAAACCCATTAAGTCAAAAATTTTACTTATATAAAGTCCATGAGTACAATTAAATCTACAATACGTAAAATGATAAGGGTGGCTACTGTCAAGCCTTCACTCCGACTTAAAATGGCAAAAAGAAAAACAATTTTAACCATTAGAGAAATTGCTCAGACTTTAATCGAGTTACTGGACTGTAAATGTCCTAGAAAGGAACAGAGGGCTTAAACCCTGGATATTATTAAATTATAAGTCAATTAAAGAACCACTGCTCAAGTTTCATTAAGGTCCTCAGGCATTGCTTCACCCTATAGAAAGTCTGCTTTGATCTTGAGCAATCACTTTCCGCCTCGGAGAGATCAGTAAAAAGGAAGGTTTTACCTGCATATGAAATCTGCAGTTTTGCAGGGAACAACAAAGAATGACTGACTCCCAACCGACTTCAATTCACCACACACTGCATCGAATGCCTTCTGGCACTGCCTGGTAGCTTATCTAAGGTCTGGAAAGAAGAAAATGTGGGGGCCTTCAAGTAGATGGAACAATCCTTTTGTTTTGGCCAAATATAATATCTGATCTTGAATATGTTGCCCTGCAGTCACTATCAAGATAGTGCGTGGTAGGTCTGAATCCTGTGCTGGTTTCCTCAGGGTGATTCTGTAGGCCCTGAATATTGTCTCAGAGAGTTTGAAGTCTAGGACAGTTTGCAGAAGCTTGTTCACATAAAGCAACAAATCTTCCCCCTCCGAACCCTCCGGAATACCAAGCAATCGAACATGAGACAAGCAGGCCCCATTCTCCACCTGTTCCAGATGTAGCCGGAACAGTTCGTTTTCTGAAATCAAACCCGCAGTCGCCGCTGATGTTCTGTTGGATGATTCCTTTGCTAGACGAGCCTCCACAGCAATGGTCTCTGTTTTATTTTCTAGTGCTGTTACCCGGCTGTTATAAAGGTCCAATTTTGTATTGAGGGCTTTAACTGAAGTGTCAAGAGCCTTAACAGCCTGAAGTACAGTGCTATTCTTGGGTTCCGAGTCATCACTTGCTCCCACTGCAAGGCCGCTAGATCCTCCGCCATCGGGTTGTCTGCCATACTTCCCTTTGCCTGAGTCTTGCTGTCCTGTTTTTTGAGGATTCCACATCTATTCCGGCATTGAGCTTACAGATTTAGATAGTAGCAAGCCTATGCTCTAGGGCTGTGTGAAAATAAAAGTAATTCTGAGCTGTAGTAAATAATAATTTTTTTGCCGTTTCCAAGTGAAGTGAGAAAGCTCTCAAGTATGCGACCTATTCAGTCGGCTGCTGGTCATGCTCCCCAGTCAAGGTTCTTAATATTTGTTTTTCTCATTACTTGTAGCATTTTTATGTGAATGGGATCTTTGTCACTTGGTCTCATCTGCTCAGGCTGCTTGTCTATGAGTGACATCATAAGGACAGACAGTGAGGCCGCTTGGAGTGCACTTGGTATTCATAGCATCAAAGCAAACAGTACATGAAGAGCAGGGTCAGCCACGTGAAAATCCAGAAACATTTTGCCAGGATGATGGTGATGAAAACACTTTTATTAAAACATAGTTTAAAAAGCAGCATCATGCACTTCACACACCACTGGTGTTTCTAATGAGATGTGGTGAGTATATATTATAAAGGTGGGTGAGTGCCTTAGGAATGACCTGTCAGGGGTGGATGACAGTGGGGGTGGAGGGGTGGAGAAACTGTGGACCAAGTTAAAAGGGGGCACAGTAAAAGCAAAAAACCTCTGCATCAAGCAAATGAGCAAAAGCAAGAGGAAAAAAGAGACCAGTATGGTTCTTGAAAGAGGTGGTGGAAAAAGTAAAGGCTAAAAGGGTAGCATTCAGAAGACACAAGGAGACGCAGAGGAAAGAAGATAAGGAGGTTCATCAGGGGAAGCATGAAAGTGGTAAGGTGTGCAAAGGTGTAAACTGAAGAGAAAATAGCCCAGGTGGTATCAAATCAAATCAAACTTTATTTATAAAAAGCGCCTTTCTAAAACCAAGGCGCTTGTACAATACTATAAATAAACAAAATACATAAATAAAAATTTCAACAAATTAAAACCAATACAAACAGTATTAAAAATCAGAATAAGCTATACTAAATAAATACGTTTTAAGAGCAGCTTTAAAACTTTGGACGGCCAGGCAATCTCGCACCCGACACGGTAGAGAATTCCACGGGGTCGGGGCCATAAAACTAAAAGACCTGGCCCCAGATGTCTTCAAACAGACTCTGGGAATCTCTAGCAATCCCTCATCGGTGGATCGGAGAGAGTGGGAGGGACAGTAGGGGTGAAGGAGATCTTGCAGGTAATCAGAAGGGGTACAAGACATTTTTAGGTATGCAAGTGAGAAGAGGATGACCAAGGGAAAGCTAGTAATCAAACAGTCAATCAAAACTTTATTTAACCAGGCATAACACCATTGAGCAAGCTCATTTTCAAAGTGGTCCTGGACAGAAAGGACAATTACACAGAATATGAGGGATGGTACAAATGACAGAGACATAAATTCAGGACAATTACACAGTGTAATAAGGGATAATATAATGGACAGAGAGACAACTTAAGTACATCAGTTATATTGACATTCTCAACAATGCTCTATTGTCAAGGTCAAAAACTGGAACAAATGCAAGCATGGAGAATTAGGTTGGAGTGGTCCCCAGGAACTGTACCCAAGGTTGCTCACCCATAACGGCCCCCAACAAAGGTTAAAAAGGGAAGGGGGGACTGTACAGAGGGGGAACCAGGAAAAGGCAGACATCTTAAACAAATACTTCTGCTCTGTGCTTACAGAAGAAAAGGAAGGGGAGGGATCACCAAAGAGTAACAGAAGCCTTGTGTGTGTGTGTGGGGGGATGGACACTAGTCCTTATTCAGAGGAAGGAGTCCTGAAGGCAGTTGCTAATTTGAAAGTGGACAAAGCGATGGAGCCAGATGGGGCACATCCAAGGATGTTGAGGGAGCTCGGAGAGGAACTGACTGTACCTTTGATGGTCCTGTTTAACAAACCACTGAATACTGGAATGGTTCTGGAAGACTGGAGGAGGGCAGATGTCCCACTACACAAAAGTGGTAGCAGGGAAGAGACTGGAAATTATCGGCCAGTCAGCCTGACATTAGTGGTAGGAAAGTTAATGGAAACACTGCTGAAGGAAAGGATTGTGGAACATCTCAAATTCAGTGGATTACAGGACTCCAGGCATTATGGATCACAGAGGGGAGGTCATGTCAGACAAATCTGATAGATTTCTTTGACTGGGTGACCAAGGAATTAGATCAGGGAGGAGCGTTGGACGTAGATTTCAGTAAGGCTTTCTACACCGTTCCGCATAGGAGACTAGTGAGCAAGCTGAGCAGCTTAAGGTGGGGAAAAAAGGTGGAAAACCGAGTAAGAAACTGGTGAGGTGATAGGTGACAGAAGTGGTGGTAAACAGAATTCACTTTGAGAAAGAGAGAGTGACCAGTGGGGTGCCTCAAGGATCAGTAGTGGGACCAGTCCTCTATATGTCTTTGTAAGTGACATCACAGAGAAGCTGGAAGAGAAGATCTGCTTCTTTGTGAATGACACCAAGATGTGTAACAGGGTGGACACACCGGGGATGGTGGAAAGGATGAGCAGAGACCCAAGAAAATTTGAGGAGTGGTCAAGGGTATGGCAGCTGGGTTTCAATGTGAAAAAGTGCAAAATGCATTTGGTGCACAGAAATCCAGGAATGGAGTACAAAATGGGTGCAGTGGCATTGATGGCAACCAAGCAGGAAAGAGACCTTGGGCTAATCATATCGGATGACTTAAAGGTGGACAGGTAGTGTGACAAGGCAGTCAGGAGGGCTAGTGGGATGCTAGGGTGCATAGGGAGGAGCATCACCAGCAGGAAAAGGGAGGAAGTGTTGCCTCTGTATAGATCACTAGTAAGACCCCACCTTGAGTACTGTGTCCCGTTCTGGAGACTCCATCTCTGGAAGGATATAGTCAGAGTGGAGGCAGTCCAGAGGAGGGCAACTAAAATGGTGCTGGGACTGCATCAAAAGCCCTATGAGGAGAGACTAAAGGACCTCAACATGTACACCCTGAAAGAGAGGAAGGAGAGAGGGGACATGATAGAGACCTTTAAATTTTTCACAGGGGTAAATAAGGTACAGGAGGGAAGTATTTTTCAGACAAAAAGGTGCTCAAGAACAGGGGACATGATATGAGGCTGGAAGAAGGTAAATTCAGGAGAGATGTGAGGAAGTAGAAAGAGTGGTGGATTCCTGTAACAGTCTTCCAGTGGAAGTGGTGGGAGTGAAACAATGGTAGGGTTCAAGAATGCATGGGATAGGCACGGGGGAGTTGTAGTGGAAAGGAAAGGGTGGAGGAAGAAAGAGCTATAGATCAAACAAGGTCTGCGGTGAGAATGAAGGTAGGTAAAAATGGGCAGTCTGGGTGGGCCAAGTGGCCTTATCTACCATCAATTTCAGTTTCCATGTTGTGCAAGTTGAGGAGTTGCTGCTTGTTAAAGTTTGTTTCCACTACATTTTTTCCCCACCATTATCCTGGTATGATTTTCTGGATTTTAGTGTGACTGGCTGTCCATTCTATATACTGAGTGACATCATAACCCTCTCCTATGACATCACTATTGGTTGCTGTAGAAATTTTTATGATAAGCAGCGAATGCAGGGAAAACCAAGTGAAAGAAAATCCCCCATTTTCATGCAAATGCCCTCAGTATTATGGAATAAGGGGAAGGTATATATAGGGGATGTGCAATAGGCTGACTCAGTATATCTTCACGAGCGAGGAGGCAGGACCATAATTCATGAGTGGCAGAGTCACGGGTGAGTTGTAAAAGTCTACTACAACTAAAGTCCCACCCCCTCACAAGTGATGATAATTGAATAATTTTAGTATAACATAAATGTAAAATATGAGATCAGTTCTGTGGCATTTCTCTGCATTTGTTATGTAAACAGGAGATATTATAGGGGTGTAATAGTGCTGCTATAGTTAGGGTTGAGTAGGTTGTTTAATGTTAAACTCCAGATCTTACTTCGAGAGGGCTTTTGCAGTAGGTAATTACATATAGGACAGATGCCGGCAGGACCCCACGGAAAAATTTCTAGCTAGCAGTCTCTGGCGAGGGACCGCCCCCACGTCAGGTGACCGGCATCAGGAGACGTCGGTATAAAGAGGTGGTCCCTCACGCCCGCCTTCCAGTTCTTTCCTGCCATTAGCTCATGCCAGCGCCTCGCGGAAAAGTTCCTTGCTCGTCAGGCTCCTTCATCGGTCTTTTTACCAAGTATTTTAGCTTTTTTCTTATACAGCGTCAGGTATTCATCAGTGTATGTCGTCACCTACACCCTCTGAGCACAAAAACAAGTGCAACTCATGCAGCGCCCAACTCCCGCACAAGGACGGCCATTCCCTGTGCCTTTTTTGCCTAGGCCCCGACCATCCAGTAGAGAAGTGCCAGCACTGCCTTAGTTTTAATGCGGCCACCCGGAGAAAGGCGGCCTTGATCCTGGAAACTTGTTCTCAAAAGAAAATGAGCTCCATGGAGAAATAACTGAAATAGCTTCGGCAGGTGTCAACTTCCCCTGAAGGCCATCACAAGAAAAAGGACAAAGAAAAGCACCGGGACAAGGGCTCCTCCCCCACTGTGACTTCCTTGAGAGTCGCTGTGTTAAAAGGCTTCTAAGGAGCGTCGGCCCGTCGCCTGGCTCACACGGGCCTTTGGGCATCTCCAGGCTTTTGGAGGCTCACTCCCAGTGTAAAGCTGTAGTCTCACGGCCTACTGGTGCGGCGACTCCGATAAGCCCGAATGTCGGCTCCTCCAGCGTCCACTTTCGGAAAAGGTTGAGTAGATCGCCCGACCCTTCCCGGGTGGTATCGCCCTGTTCCATAGACCAGGCCACCCCTCATATAGCCTGCCTCCAGCGAAGGGTCGTAGAGATTGGATGCGGCCCTCTGGTGTCTGCCCGGTTCGCTGCTAAGCCTGCAGTCGGTTCGCTGATGTCCGCACAGCGGAAGAGCCGACGCCAGACCCGCCCACATCCGTCGTTCCCGGCTCTCCTCAACCTTCGCTGCCCTCCAGGGACCCTGAGTCTCCTCAGCCTGACCCTGGGGATTTCTTCCCTCCATCCCCAGGTGATGCTGAGGTCCATGTTCCGCCTCCGTCAGACCGTCCAGCTGCTGGTACGACTGATCTGACGTTGGGTCCCCGGACGCCAGCTCCGACGCTGGCACCTCAGCCGCCAGCTCCGATGCCTCTTTACGCCTCTGGGCGACATCCCGCTCCCAGATGCGCCCTGACACCAGGCCTCGGACTTCCTTCTGAATCATACCGCCGGGGCCTCCGGCTGGTCGGTCTGCTCCGGCAGCTCTCCCGGTTCCTGGGTACCCGACCCCATCGTATCTGATGCTGTCGTAGCCGGGACCACAGTATCTGATGCCTCAGTACCCAATGCTGGCCTATCCGATGCCACAGTACCCAGCGCCACAATACCTGATGCCAGGCTTCCCATCGTCGGCTTATGGATACTCGCCTTATGGATATAACCCATACCCATATCCCCCTCCTCCTCCACTGTCCCCCCAGCCACTGGTGGATTTGCAGGAGACTCTGGCCTCCTGGTGGGCTGAGGCCAAGGCTCAGCTCACCAGAGAGGTAGAGAGTCGTCTTCTGACAATGGTGCCGGTACCGGTTCCCGTACGTCCATGACGACAAACTCCCTCACCACCTCCGGACACCAGGGCTAAACCCTCTGGGTCCAGAGAGGGTCAGGACATGCTTCCCCAAGGACTTCCCAAGAGGTCCATTCCTCCCCCTAGATGGGAGAGGGAGTCTTCCTTTTCACCATCTTCCTCTTCCTCCTTGGACACCTTGGACTCCTCCAACGGCTGCTCCGAGAGGGACAACGAGACATGCTGTCCATCAAAACCCAGGCCAAGGACTCCTCCAAAGTCTTCTCTGGAGGATCCTTCTTTCACGGAGCTGCTACACAAAATCCAAGTGGCACATAAGTGGCAATCCTTGAGCCAGACCCACAGCGGGTAAAACTCGCTGAGCATCTGGATCTGCCCGTGACAGCTCCCACCTTGGTGCCACCCTGGATCGAGCCTCATGCCGATCTCGTTACCACCATTTGGAAACAGCCATCGGCATTAGCCCCTCTTCCCTGGAAGTCGAACAGCCTATACCAGGCTCCCAAGGGTGTTGACTATTTAGATTCTCACCCTCGAGCTAACTTGATTGTAATTAGCGCCTCTCATGGCCGGTCAACCAACCCAAAACATCTTAGCTCGTCGCCACCTGATAAGGAATCTTGCCTTCTGGACCAGTATGGCAAGAAGATTTTTGCTTCTTCCACACTAGGGATCAGGGCACTGAACTATGTCTGTCACATGGGGGATTACCAGAAGGCAGTTCTTACCGAGGTGGAATCCAAGTTGGACTCCCTGCCGGACTCACAAGTCAAGCAGGAAGTGGCTGACCTTGTCCGCTCTGCATGTTCAGCCAGTCGACACATGCGTCGTGTGACCTACGATGCAGTGGATACTGCTGGACGGAGCTCAGCTTTCGCCGTAGGCTTATGACGTCATGCCTGGATCCGTGTGTCAGGGTTGGTCCCGGAAGTGCAGTCTGCTATACAGGAAGCGCCCTTTCGGGGTTCTGTGCTATTCGGTGGCAATGTCAAGGACATCATCACTGATTTGCAGGAGAAAGGGATGGCACTAAAGTCCATTGACTCTATGTACCATCCCCATCAATCGCAGCACCGTCCCTTTCGCAGACAGAATTGGCCAAAGGCGAAACCCTCGTGAAAGCGGGCCACTAAACGCCGGGCCCCCACAGCTGCCAAGCCCCCTCCACCCAAAAAAGCAGTGGATGCTTCAGCTGCAGTGTGGCCCCATACCGCCTGACTCCTTCCCTCTCCCACAGCCTCCGGGCTTCCCGGAGGAACCGGTAGGAAGGAGGTTTTCCCTCCACCTTCCGGGCTGGGAGAGGATAACATCAGATTCATGGGTGCTCCAGCTAATCGCAGAAGGACACTCAGTAGAGTTGCTACAGAAACCACCTCGTCACCCTCCCCCAAGGTCGTCGTATTCTCGGGAACACCTTCTTCTGGTCCAGGAAGAGATTTCAGCACTGTTGCTGAAGGAGGCGATAGAACCCGTCCCACCTCCTCTTCAGGGAATGGGTTACTATTCCCACTTCTTCCTGGTCCCGAAGAAGACAGGAGATGTAAAACCTGTTCTAGATCTCAGTTCCCTGAACCTATTCGTGGAGTACAACAGGTTCAGAATGCTCTCCCTGTAGAGCCTTCTGCCCCTCCTCCACTTGGGCCTGTGGTTGTGCGCTCTGGATATGCAGGACGCTTACCTGCACATCTCCATCTGCCCGTCTTACCACAAATATCTCCATTTTACTTTCCAAGGGGACCACTACCAGTTCAAGGCACTTCCATTTGGCCTCTCCTTGGCTCCCCGAGTATTTACCAAATGCCTTGCGCTGGTGGCGGCCTACCTGCATACCCAGGGGATGCAGGTTTTCCTGTACCTGGACGACTGGCTCCTGGTGGCCTCATCCAGGGAGGAACTCCTGCACTACCTCTTCCTCACCCAGCAGGTTTTTCCCTGCCTGGGTATTACCATCAATCATTCCAAGTCTCACTTGATCCCATCCCAGACTCCAGTTTATCCGGGTGATACTGGACAAGACCCTGGGCAGGGCATTCCTGCCACCGGACAGGGCAGCTGCTCTCCAGACACAGGTAAGCCTGTTGTCTGGCTGCAGGCGGGTCAGTGCAAGGTTGGTTCTTCGCCTCCTGGGGCTTATTGCAGCTGCTATCCCGACAGTCCCTCACGCTCGGCTCCACATGAGGGTTTCTCAGTGGATGCTTCGCTCCAAATGGGATCAGTTGGTGGATGACTTGGATCAGCCGGTCCTAGTCTCCTCTCCCATGGTTCGAGACTTGCAGTGGTGGATGGTTCGAGAGAACCTTCTTCGGGGAGTTCCATTCTTCCTTCCCCCCCCCCAGACTCTGATCACAGGCGCCTTGGGCGGGTTGAGAGCCATCTCGGTCCTCATCGGACCCAGGGCTCTTGGTCCAAGCTCGAACAAACACTTCCTATCAATGTGCTCGAGCTTCGGGCAGTACTTTATGCTCTCCAAGCCCTTCACCTGTATCTCCATCCAGGCCTACCTAGCCGTCCAGACGGACAATATGTGTGTGGTATGGTACATCAACAAACAGGGAGGGACTCGGTCCTACCCTCTTTGCAGGGAAGCAATGAGACTTTGGGATTGGGCAGCACAACACGACCTTCACCTTAGGGCAATTCATGTTCCTGGAGTCAAGAACACCTTGGCAGACAAGCTGAGTTGCTCATCTGCTCTGGCCCATGAGTGGGAACTGGATCAAGGGGTCCTAGATGATATCTTCCTATGTTGGGGAACACCACAGGTCGACCTGTTTGCTTCCCCTCAAAACGCAAAGCTTCCCGACTTCTGCTCGCTCGTTCAAGAGCGAGGCATTTTTTGGGGAGACACTGTGTCTCTAGATTGGAAGGACAGATTTGTCTATGCTTTCCCCCAATTCCTTTGATCCCGTGGGTCTTGCAGAAACTAGGTTCAGAAGGAGCACAAATTATTCTGATCACTCCTTTCTGGCCCAGGCAAGTTTGGTTCTCTCTTCTGCAACAATACTCAGAGGAACCACCTCTTCCTCTTCCTCTGTCATGATGTTTGTTGATCCAGGATCGGGGGGCCCTGGTTCATCCAGGTCTCAAGTCCCTTCAGCTACATGCATGGCTCCTGCAGACATAGCTCAAGCCCACTTTGGAGTTTCTTCTCAGATGGTGGAGATTCTGGTGGAGGCTAGGAAACCCTCCACTAGGTCTACCTATGCCATGAAGTGGAAAAGGTTCACAATATGGGTTGCTTCGAAAGAAATCGAGCCTTTCTCCTGCTCAGTTGGGTGACTGCTGGAGTGCCTGCGCCATCTCTTTGACCTGGGTCTTAGTCGCTCGTCTCTGAAAGTCCACATGGCAGCCATTGCGGCCTACCATATTCCCTTTGCAGATAGAACATTTGCTCAACTGGAAGTCTTTAAGACTTTCCTCAGAGGGGTTCTTCACTTGTGACCCCCTATCTGAGTTCCCACCCCTCCTTGGGATTTGAACTTTGTTCTTGAGAAACTTACTCTGCCTCCTTTTGAACCGGCAGCTTCCGCAGACTTGAAGTTCCTTTCTTGGAAGATGCTCTTCCTTGAGGCCATTACCTATGCTCGGAGGATTTCCGAGCTCCAGGCCCTGATGTGTCAAATTCCATACTTGATTTTTCACAAGGAACGTGTGGCTCTGCGCACCAGTCCTAAGTTTCTCCCCAAGGTGGTAGCGGAATCTACATTGAACCAGTCCATAGAGTTACCCACTTTCTTTACACAGTACTCCAATCAAGGTGAGTATTTACTACATACTATGGATGTTCACCGGATTCTGAGATACTACACTAACAGGACAAAGGATCTCAGAAAGACTGATCAACTGTTTGTCTCTTTTGCACCCAAAAGAGAGGACAATGCTGTTTCTAAGCAATGCCTATCCAAATGGTTGGCTCATTGCATCACTTTCTGTTATGACAAGTACAACAAGACACTTCCGGGTCAAGTAAGAGACCACACCACCAGAGGAGTTGCTGCCTCAGTGGCTTGTTTCAAGAATGTGTCGGCGGCAGAAATCTGTGCTGCTGCCACTTGGACTTCCGTACATACCTTTACAAAACATTACAGTTTGGATATAATTGCCTCTCGCCGTAGAGCAGGCTTCAGACTTGCTGTTCTACAAGGCCTCCTTTCTTAAGGCCTTCACAGCTAGAGGATCTACTTTGAGTAGCTTTCCTCCTCCCATGTGCTTCTTCTTGTTCCAGACTGCTTGGGACTCAGTCCTATATGTAATTACCTACTGCAAGAGTCTTCTTGAAGTAAGATAGTACAGTTATGTAAGAACTTACCATAACAGTAGGTCTTCGAGAGAGGCTCTTGCAGTAGTAACTCTATCCGCCCTCCATCCCTAAGCTTTTTCAGCTCCTTTTCAATGAGGAAATATCCGCTTCTCTCTCGTCCACGGCTTCTTTTGGCCTATGGCGGGAAAGAACTGGAAGGCGGGCATGATGGACTGCCCCTTTATACCGACGTCTCCTGGCCTTGGTCACCTGGCAGTAAGGGTGGTCCTTAGCCAGAGACTGCTAGCTAAAAATTTTCTGTGGGGTGCTGCCTGCCAGCATCGGGTCCTATATGTAATTACCTGCAAAGAGCCTCTCTGAAGATCTACTGTTCACGGTAAGTTCGCGTAACTGTACTTTTATGCACCTGTAACTTTGGTGTTGTTTTACAAAATTGCCCAAAATTTAGCCACATGGTCAGACTGCCAGAGTCTCAAGATGTGAAAGGTTTTGTGATGCCATCTTGTTCGGTTTCGAGATACAGAGTGCCAAAAAATGGGGGAAAAAAACATATGTTTTCCCTATACTTAACATTGGATGATTTGTGCTCTCACCTACAGCATAGACAGTGTGGTATTTTTTTCATGAAATTTTCAGGGTTGAAGGGGCCCATGCCAAGAGTGTGCCTTTGGAAGGTTTTGTGAAAAAATATTAAGAACAGTAAAAAAAAATTATTGAGCTTGCTCATTTTCATGATTTAACCTCTCGTGCTGAAATAAATGCCAATCTTGAGGGTTGCTATCTTGTTTTTTGTTCAACTTAAAAAATTGTATTAAGAAACTAATATTGATGTAAAATTAGACCCCCAAACCTGTACCTTGCTAAAAGACAGTTCTTTAGTTCGATTCTGTAATTTAATTTCAAAAACTCCCCCCTGAAACCTATCTTTACCTATCCTGATTACCCTCACTCATTCCTTGGAAATTTACTGGTTGTGACATGTAAATTTACCGTCCGTGCAGAAATTAACTGGTCACAACATGTAATTTTACTGTTCGTGCAGAAATTTACCAGTCTCGCTAAATGTGTATAAGCCCCCTTAAAGGAAGGCTTATATTTATACATTAGGCATCCTTTTCCTTCCTACCTCCCCCAGCTATGGAAATATGTTAGTGCTCTAATGGATATTGGCTGCTGGACACCTCAAGGTGGCAGCAGAGAGTAGGTTTTAGGGAAAATATAAGGGAGTAGACAGGAAGTATCGAGGCTTTTCCAGCCCGGGCATTAGGCCTGGGGCTGGAGGGCGGTTTGGCTGGAAGTGCAGTATAAGGAACAGAGATTTGGTGGGCAAATAAGGGAGCTCGGCGGTCCAGGAGGGCCAGTGGGGGACCGCCCCAAAGTAAAGTTCAGGACAGCCTTTTTCAGTATAGGGTTGCCAACATTTGACTTCAAAAATAAGGGACAGACCCCTTGCCCCCTGCCCTCCACCCTGCCCTACCCCCTGCACCCTCACCCCTGGCCACATCATTGCTAACCTATATGGTAGTATTTCTGCACCCTTTCGGTGATCCCTATATTGAGTCTTATTACAGGCTGTAAGAGTGCAGAAATAGTACCATATGGTTATCAGTTGGCAACATACTGACACAGATAGTAGCAGCAACAACAGTTCAGTTCCTTGGGTTACCGTCTGGAAGGATGGATTGTGGTGGAAGAATTCGATGACAGGAGGTGGTACGGTAACTGGTGAAGCAGGGTTCTCAGTCAATAAATGGGCAGCCAGCATGGCCAGAGTTGGACCAGCCCTGGCTGGATGATAGCGTCAGCGAATCTGATTAGGTAATGGGAGGGATAGAATCGGATCATGCTAGCTGCATCCTCTGACCTGGCCCTGTCAAGTACAAATACATGATTTGGCCTCTGCCCTGTTTGTCCTCAGGCCACAGCTGAGCTCGCACACACATACACCTTGTTTTGTTTATTTTTATTTTGTATTGTTTTTTTTTCTGGCCTGCAGTACCTAGCAGCTACTGACATTTTTATTTTCTTCACAGGCAGGATTCCAGTGTAACCCCTAGGTGGCGCTATCCCAAAGGCTACTACCCCTGCCTGCTTGGCTAGTAGCAGGTTAAGGGACCTGAGTTCAGAAATGGGTGCCTCCACCTGGACGTCAGGTTTGGTAGTGGTAAAGCTAACCTGGGCACAGCCCTCTGGGACACTGTATTTCCCCCTCTTTCCTTACTAGTGGCTGAAACAATACACAATGATCACTTTCACAATACTCCTGATATACTACACAAGTACTCACACTGTTTGCACTTACCACTAGGGCTTTCCTCTGGCCCGGCCCTGGGGACCCCATGTAAAACAAGGTTATACACAGCAAATAACAGCAGTACAGTACTCTTGCACAAACTGGAACCACAGTCAGGGTAAATGCAAAAAAGAGTTAGATCTGATTTATTTAAAGGGCTTGAACAAGGGAAGGGCGTAATCAGGTTAATTTGCTTAAAGTCTCTGTCAATCAAGCAGTTATGCATGCACTTCAGGGTCCATAAGCAGTCACACACTCTGGGTACCCGGATGGAGGATGGTGGGCTAGCCAGGAAAGTTGCAGCTGGTTGGGGCCCTGTGATGGAAGAAAACAACATGCACAACACACACTATTTGTAATCCGGAGCTGGAGGGCTCAGTTGGTGAAAAGAAAACAACAAGACAATCAGATGACACACTTTTAGATTAGGCTGTTGTTGCAGGGAGCTACCCTGATGATTACTCACGAAACCCAAGACTGGACACAGGCTGGATGAAAATCAAGACAACAGGTGGTTAATCTGGAGTGCCAGGAGAAGCAGGGCCCACATGATTCGCTGAGGCGTCATTCCTGTTCAAGTGTGGAGCAGGGGGCTGATCCCCAGGCAGGTCTCTCATCAGTGGCTTTCTCTGTGCAGTGGGGTAGTCTGGCAGGGCCAGCGTGGCATGGCCCAGGCCGAATGGAGATGAATGCAGATTCAGTCTGATTAGGCTGGATAAAGCTTTCAGCAAGCATAACACAGTTCACACAGTGGGGAACCAAATCATGACCCACTTTCAATACACAGCACATTTACATGTAAAGGATTCTATGGTACCAGCAAGCAGAACACATTTCACACAGTGGGGAACCAAATCACGACCCACTTTCAATACACAGCACATTTACATGTAAGGAAATTCTACTGTACCAGGTAAACTGCTCTCCGGTCACGATCGCAAAGTCTCTGGACTGAGTCATCTGGCTCCGGATTACAAATTGTGGGTAAAGTGCATGTTGTGTTTTCATTCCAACGGCCCCACAAACAGCTGCAATGCCAGCCTACCCTGGCCAACACTTCAGGCTAGCCTGTATGACAACTGGGTACCCAGAGTGTATGATTGTGTTAGAGGGGCTCTTAGGCATGCATATTTACTCTGACTAAATCAGATACAGAACCCATCATCAGATTACTGCCCCCCCCCATTGTTCAAGCCCCCAAATAAATCAGATCTAAATCTTTTTGCATTTAAACTGACTGCAGTGTACCTTTGTGGCAGAGATACTATATTGCTTTTGCTTTTCTCCATTTCAGGTCTTATTTTACAGGGGGTCTCTTGGGCCAGTGCGGCTGATCCAGCCCTGGTAGTAAGTGTACCAAATGTGGGGTTAACATTGCATTCTAGTGCTAATAGTGATTGTGTATTTGCTGATCAGTATAGGCCACTGGAGGGGGTGTGTGTATCAGTGTCTTGGAGGGCTGTACCCACAGTAGCTATGCTACCATTAACCCTGTCCTCTTGGTGGAGGCACCCGTTTTTGGATCTCAGACCCCTCAACCTGTGCCAAGTCGTGCAGGCAGGGGTAGTAGCCCCTGGGATAGTGCCACCTCAGGGTTACATGATAATTTGTGACATGTATTTTTTTATTACCACTCAAGCTATAGTATTTACCAACCCCATTCAACTTTTTATTTATAGTTTATGACATTACAACACAATTGTATCTCATAGACAATAAAAAATATGGAGTACGCAAACCCCAACAGTACATGAAGCTACAGATCAATTATATCTTTTAATTAATTCTAATTAAAACAAATATTATGTCCATGCACTGGATAGGTTGCCAAAAGAGCATTATAGGAGAAAAGTCCCAACTGTACTTCTTGTAGAATTATGATCCTTTCCCCACGAATTGAGAATAAAAACAAAATACATGCCAAGGAGCCAGTTCCCTTGAAGGACTTAAAGGGGAGGGAAAAAAAAACAGACAATAAAACTGCAACCAGGGAAATAAACTAGACTGTCTGGTTTCAATTAAGTTGCATAATAACCCTTCAGTACTTTGCATGGCATGGCAACCTGCTCTGAAGGGTAGCAATGTTAAAAGAATATATTATCAGTTCACAAACTGAGAAGTGCTCACTGCACTAAAATTGGCATGTTATAGTATTGACTTACAGGAGATGAATTATTCAAGATTTTTATCAATGGAGCAACATAATACACTTAGGCCCAGATATTCAAAATGGTTGCATGGCTCCAGCAGTGTTTAGCCATCGCAACCCACTGATCTTGTGGCGATATTCAAATAGAATTAGCCTGGCACAAATCCCGATGCACCGGAGCGCATCAGTAATGTATGCAGGCACAGGTGGGGGGGGGGGGGCGTGCTCATGCATACTCTGCACATCCCGATATGCAGCCCAAGATGTGCTGAGCCATGTATGCGCAACCCCTACTTGCGCTGCACAAAGTTGATCCAAAACAAAAAAAAGAGCAACGGCTGGCCACCCACAGGTGAGCTGCCATGTTGCAGGGCGCAACACAGCAGCTGCCACCTGTGGGTGGCCACCTGAACTCCAGCTGCACCTCTGTGGTGGTGCTCCCCCATACCCGATCGCGGGCATCAGTTAAAAATAATAATGTCCAATATCCCTGGTGATCCAGTGGACCACTGTCTGCCCGATCACAGGCTTAAGTAAAAAAATAAGAACAAGAGTCCTATTCCCTGGTGGTCAGTGGACCGCCCTCCCACTAGCCCACTGATCCTGGCAGCTCCCTCTCCCGGTCCGGCGGGTGGCACCTCCCACCGCCTGCCACTCCGCCCGCCCGCCGACTGACACGTAGTAGGGCTGTATGCCCATTGGTCCACAGCGTGAGCCAATGGGCGTGCAGCTCCGGTGCCAGACCAGACATTCCAGATATGTGAATGGATCTATTCGCATATCTGGAATGTGTAGTACGGTGGCAGCTGCACGCCCATTGGCTCACGCTGTGGACCAATGGGTGTACAGCCCTACCTATGGTGTCAGTCAGCGGGTGGCGGGCGGCAGACGGATGGTGTGCTGCCCACCGCTGACCGGGGGCGGTGGGGACCAGTGGGCGGATGGGGAGGGGGTCCACTGGACCACCAGGGATATAGGATTCTTATTTTTTTTTACTTAAGCCCGCGATCGGGCAGACAGCGGTCCACTGGACCACCAGGGATATAGGATTCTTTTTTTTTTTACTTAATCACGTGATCGGGCTGACAGCAGTCCACTGGACCACTAGGGATTTTGGATTCTTTTTGATTATTCAGATGTCCGCGATCGGGCTGTGGGGCACACTGCCGCGTTGCAGGGGGTGTCGGTCCCTGATGGCTGCTGCCTGGCAAGGTGCCAGCGCAAGTCGCCGGGGATCGACGCACCTGCATGCAAATGGGGCCATAATGATATGCAAATGGACCCATTTGTGCCTTGCATACATTATGGCCCCATTTGCGTGAGCACTTTTGAATATCGCGGTTGCTGCGCCTAGCGCAATGGAACTTGTGCTAGCGCATCTCCCTGCTCCACTCTGGCCACTTGCGCTGGCACAGTGCCACTGCGCCATGTGCACTGTGGGTGGCCATGGTGCAATATTCAACGATGCTGAGCCATGGTACAGCTCCGTTGAATATCACCCAGTCATCGCCTCTGCGCAGCCAAGTTGCGCTGCGCCCAGGCTTGTGCCACAGCCTGGCGCAGTTTGAATATCTGGGCCTTAGAGTCCAACAAAAACACTCAGATTGTTCAAGAGGATCCCACAATAATAGTAATAAACTCCCTTAAGTATGGTGATTAGTGGAGAAAACTCGCTGTTTAGATTAATCAAAGTCACCCCAATATACAGTCACAATCTTAGGCATTGAAGCCTTGTAGATGGGTGGCTAAACTTCAAAAGTGGAATAATCCTTCCTCATCCGAGGCATCCACCACAGGCTTTAAGCTGGCAATCAACTTTTCAGCAAACGCCAATGCAACCGAGGGGTCCACAAAGACGTGTGTTTTAGAAGCATGCTTAATTAGGAGCCTCGCTGGGAAATTTGACTGAGCTTCGATGCCATTTTGCAGTAGATCTTTTTTAATGAGCTGTAGCTCCTTCTTGTGCATTTGGGTTTGTGCAGCAAGGTCAGGAAAAATGGAGAGATGGTTACCTTCCCATATGATCTTGCCTCAGGAACGAGCGGTCTGCAGCAAGGCAATCCTGGCTTCTGGTGAGGAGAGAGTGACAATTGCTGTATGCAGTTGCTGCTGAGTTTCTTCCTTTGAGCGTCATCGCTGTGGGATAGAGAATGCTTTCGCAATATGGACCCCTGCATCTGGAGACAGCAGCTGTGAGTCTGTAAAAAGTAATCTTTGTACTGCAGAATGCAGATCTGTTGCAGCGGCAAACTTTAATGGGAACCCCACAATTCGAATGTTCAACTATCTCTGCATATTTTCAAGAGACTTGATCTTAGATTTCAGGAAGTTAAGATCCTTAATGAAGGCCCCATTGCATTCCGATTGATGATCTCTGCTCTCCTTAAGGTCTTGTATTGCAGCTGAATTATCTTGATCAGTCATTTTCTGATAGTTTGGCTTCAACCGCTGCCAGGTGCTTATTAGTCTCATCCCCTTAGCTTGAATTTTGCTAAGCATTGCCAGTATCTGCATTGTAGGGAGTTCAGGGGAGACCATGTTTTTTGTAATAGCAGGAGGCCCAGAACTTGTTGTGGCACCAGGAGCTGACAGATAGACATCCAGGCTTGGCGAGGTGTGTTGCGAGTCTTTTTTGGGGCTCATATTGTAGCAGGCCTGTTCCAATATCTTTAGAATAAGTAAACTCCACAAGTTGTCGAGTTAATTAGGAGTTTTTGGGCCTTTTTCTAGGAGTCTTTGTAAGAGCTAATTCAGGATGCTGACACCATATTGCTGCTCCACAGTGCCCCCCCCCCACCAACCACATTCAGAATTATATAAGAAGCAAATATTGAGGTAAAATCAGACCCCCAAACCTGTATTTTGCTAAACAGCAGTTGTTCAGTTTGATGCTGGTATTTAATTTGAAAAAAATACCTACCCAAATCTGTCTTTATGCATCAGGATTACCTTTGGCATTCCCTGCATAGTTACCATTCATGATATGTAATTTTTACCTGTTATCTGGTAATTTGTGACATGGAGGCATGGAAGTGAAGGGCCTCTGGGCCCTACACATCTGCAGCCAGATGGCTTAGGATATGATTCTACTACCTCAAAAAGAAAGAAAATTTTTTTGCAAAAAACTGCGTTATTGCACCAGGGTAGGGTTCAGATTAAAGTGCCAAAAGTAGGAAAATGTGATGTTAGGGTTGAGAACCCCAAAGAAGACCCCAGCAGTGATTCGCTGTAATGTTTTTTTCATTTTGCTGCTTGTGGGGTGGGGAGTCAGTGTTGTAAACCCTAACATCACATTGCCTACTCTTGGTGCTTTAATCTAAACCCTAACTGGTACATTAATGCAGCTTTCCACAGAGTCTATTATAAGTTGCATTCAGTCTAAATATTACTTTTCCAGGTTCTGTCTGTGAAATCAATTTAAAGGAGAAGTCCACCCAGAATGTGCAAAAACATATGTTATGTAGAGTGTTTTGATATGCATGTCAAGTCCTAGTGTGTCCTTCCCTCTGTCTGCTATTAGGAGTTTTTCCTAAATTAGCCTGCTAGCTGTATGGTAGTTTTACGACCCCTGGGGATCTCCATCACAAATAGGTTTATTTGCTTGCTTTCTCCTATGATGCACCCTGGCTCATGTGACAGTGATGTAGCTATGCCCTTAGATTTAGCAGGGTCTGTCACAGCTCAGCCACAAAGATACTACTTCTTTCAGAGAAGTCACACTGCTAGATTTTGAGTGAGTGTAATCATTATTATTTTTTGATATTAGTACCTTGTCCTGCTATGTTACAACCTATAAGGTGATGTTCAATTTTTGCTACTTAGTACTGGTGCAAAAACTGAAAGTGACTGAGAGGAATAGAGTAAACAGTGACATGGTTCAAACACACACACACACAAGCACGCACGCACGCAGGCACGCACGCACACAGTACTGATATCAAAAAATAATAATGATTACACTCACCCAAAATCTAGCAGTGTGTCTTCTCTGGAAGAAGTATTTTCTCGTTGGTTGAGCTGTGACAGACCCTGTAACAAGACACTGGCTTCCTGAAGGGGCAATTAGACATCACACCAAAGGGCACTCTGGGAAGACTATCTGGGATAAGAGGCCATAAAAGAAACCAGAATGGCAACCTCCAAGGACTATAAAACAGGGAAAGTTAGAAAAAACATCTCTCACAGCCAGAGGAAAAGAAAACACTGGGAACTGGTTAGAATACTACATATCTTTTTCTGATTGTAACGTGGAGTTTTCCTTTAAATGGTACTTATCATGAGTTTGGTTACTGGTTTTCAGTGAGGAGTGTTACTCAGACCTCTTTGCCTTCCAGGTGATGAGGATGTGTGTGTCTGTGTGAGAGAGAGAGAGAGAGAGAGGCTCTGCAGCTTGCCCCTCTCAGCGTGAGACTGGAAGCAACTAAATGTGGTCAGAGAATGCACAGCTGCCTCCAGAGACAAACCCTCTCTGTGGTGTCACTTTTTCCCATAATCTTTCCCAAGAAAACTTGAAGCTGAAATCGCCCCTTGTAAGGCATGGCTTCGGTTTGTATGCCTGGAATGTTTTATGTTTTCGCCTGGTTATCTCATTCTCGATGAGCTGGTTTTATCATGATCTGAGGTTTGTGTTTGGGGAAGGATAGACTGGAGCTTTTTTGAAACATGCAGTAGTGGCTAAGCAATTTGCTCAGCTAGAACTCTGTTCTACCATCTAAGGTAGTTTTGCTCTCTGAAAAGGTGGAAAATAAATGTACAGTATTTTATTTTCTTACTTTCTTATTACCTAACATTATAAATGAAGCAAGGTAGTGGGCTGTAGTAGTAGTGATTCCTATGAGAGAGGGAGAGGGAGAGTGAATAGACATACCTTATCAGGCAGTAGGCCTGTTGGGCAATAGGTAGCCAATAGGGCATACTCGATGGACGCAGTCTTTTTCTGCCATGACTGTCTTTGTATCTATGCACCTAGTGGTTGGAACACAGAACTGTTAGCCAGCAGATTCCCAGCTTTGAATCTATCTACGGTCACTTTCAGCCTCATGAAAATATTTTATAGTACCTTCCTAAGCTCTGCCAGTAACACCAGAGCAGTCATGGTTAGCAACTGTGTGCCTCCAGTATGTGATCTGATGGACTGTAAGATACAGCAGTGTCTTATGTACACCAGTTTTTTGGAAGGGATCCATAGAAAGGATTTAGAAGGATAATACATATGGCTGCAGGCTCCAAATCCAGGTATTGGGGAAAGCACTGTAGTGTAGTGGTTAGAGTACAGCACACACTATATTTGAGGTTCCAATTCTCACTACAGTTGCTGTGCGACCTCGTGCAAGTCCCTTGTGCCCCCTCTTCATCAGTCCTCCAAGCTTGGCACACAAGAGCTTGCTAGAGCGTTGGGTGGCATTAGGATGTGCACTGGTGCTTTAAATGGTACAGCCACACAATATAAGCTTTGCTACTGATGCACAAGGAACCCCCAGGTCTCTTCAGACTGGAACTTCTGGACGGGAACTTGTTAATTAAACAGTAAAGCATGTTGGAGGGTGGGTTACCATTAAGGTAATCACCCCTTCCCCACCGCGCATAACACAGAAGGGAAGGTGATTACAAAAAATGATTAAATGGATATTAAAAAAAATCCAGAACCTGATTGGCTGAGGAGCTCAGAATGCAGTACTAATATCCCAGCACAATAGCACTGGAAAAAGATCCATGACGTCACTGACCTGTTTACTTTAAGCAGGCACAGATCTGCTTACATAGGCACATCTGCACATACACCTCACTTCACTTACTTGTTCTTATAAAAAAAAAAAAAGTAGCATATGCCACCTACTGGCCAAATAGCAACATTTCAATGGCTTAATAGGGTTACTTCTTTCCTTTTTTTCTTTTTACATATGAAGTAGCCAGCAGAAGAATGACATATGGTCTACTGAGTCTGCCTGACTGCAGTGCCCCTGATCCAGAGATTATAGTGAGCCCCCCAACCCTGACATTTCCTTTTACCCTATCTCACCCTCTTTTGAAACCCCCCCCCCATTTTTTGGATGACGACCTCAGATGGCAGTTCATTCCATCCTGACACTACCCTCTCTGTAAAGAAGAGTCTTCTGACCATCTTCTTGAATCCCCCCCCCGCTTAAGACAGTGCCCCCTAGTGGTTCTGTTCTCGCGGAGACAAAAAAGTCCCCTGATGCCTACCTTGTTTTTACCAGTCATGTACTTGAAGGTTTCAATCATGTCCCATCTCTTCCTCCTTTCCTCTAGTGAGTACATGTTGAGCTTTCTCAGTGAGTCGTCATAAGCCCTGCTGTCCTAGAACCATCTTTGTTGCTCTCCTCTGGACTGCCTTGAGCTGGTTGATTTCTTTTTTCAGGTAAGGGCTCCAGTACTGCATGCCCACAGGTGCTGTCGCATTAAGGATCCATACAGCATCATTATAACCTCCTCCCTTCTGGTTGTGAACCCTCAAGCAATGCAGCCTAGCATTCTGTTTGTTTTAGCCACTGCCTTTCTACACTGTGTGACCTGTTTAAGGTAGCTGATGGCTATCCAAAAGACCTTCTGCTTCTCTGGTTCACTGACCCTGACCCCTCTTCAACTGTACTCTATCCTCAGATTCTTCCTACCTACAGTAGGTGCATGACCTAGCATATCTCCATATTGAACCCTGGCTACCAGATACCTGACCACCTCTCCAGCTTACCCAGGTCCTCCTTTAGGTTCTGCACCCCTTCATCTGAGTCCAACCTCTTACAATATGGTGTCATGAACAAAGAGGCAGATTTTGTCCTTAATACCATCCCCAATATTGTTTATGAACACATTAAACAACACTGGTCCAAGCACTGACCTCGATGTGGCAACACTTGTAAACTTTTCCAACTTTTACTTATTTACATTAAAACCTTTTTTTTAATTATTTCTTTACTTATACTAACAAATCCATTTCATAGTGGCAGTAAGACACTCTGGGGTATGCGTTGTGCTTGTATAATGGCATTTCTTTCCCGAGGCATGCCATTATGCCAGCACAAAGCATACTCTCTGCCATGCTTTATTTGCTTAAATAATTGCCATGCCTTATTTGTAATACAACCCAGAATGCTGCACTGTGATTATGAATCATTGTAAAACTCTTAATTAAAAAAAAAACTTACTGCCACTTCTTTGCTCATGTCACACAACAGGATGGTGTGTATGCAATCTATTGGCAGCCACAAAGGTTCCACCTCTTCCAAAGGCTGAATTCTGCCCATCCGCTTTGTTCATTTACATTTTTGTGGATCTGCTGAATATTTGGATTGCCTCTATGCTGCATTGTGGCTTCCCTGTTGTTTTGTTTTTAAACAGCAGGAGGAGGGGAGGCGATGTTACACTATGACTGAAACACCACTTGGGAGGACTTATCTGTCAGAAAACTAATACAGCTTTTATTTTTTAATATCCTAGACATTTTGCAGCAATAGCTTTCTGTTCTGCCACCACGGAGCCATGGGAACCTTAGATTCAAGTAGGTTTCCCACCCCAAGACTGATGTGGACTGGGTGCAAACTGTGTGTGTGTGTTGGGAGGAGATCTTGCCTGCTTGCCCAGTGCTTAATCACCCCCACACACACTTACAAGGCTGCTGTAGCTGCGAGGATAGCAGCTTGCTTGACTCTGTATTCAGAGGATAAGGTGTGGCCACCACGGCCCTAACAGTTGGAGAGGGGGAGGCTATGGAGATGAAGAACATCTGGCCCCAGCCAAATCAAGATATCTACCAATACCTCCACTGACCTAACAGAAGATCCTGGAAGAGGCTTTCTAGTAGTGGAATTTAGCTGCAAACCATCGGCTTACCAAGGAAAGCAACCCCCCCCACACACACACCTCAAGTGCAGCTTTGTGTCAAGTATGGCTTATTCTTCACTCATCTCATAGAGTTGTTCACCAGAATCTGGGTCATGTATAAAAGTGACTCATTGAAGAAGGGCAGAAGGATATAGATTGTTTTTAGAGTGAGATGTGAGTAATGTGCCAGAAATGTGTGTCATATGTTTATGGCCTGGTAATGAGCAAGGCAGTCTATCAGGTAGCCAACACTGATCTTATGATTGCCATAATGCAGAATAGATATGCACAAGACCCCCTCCACTTAGTGTTCATGTCTGTATTTACAACTGGGTGGTCATAATTAATGTTTAGGTAATCATGTCTACTCCATCTGTCTGCTCCTGTAACCCTGAAACAAGTTCCACTGTGACCAGTTATAACTCCGGTCAGCTGTGATGTGTGGAACATGTATTTATCTGATTAGCCCAGTGAAGTACGTTTCTAAGGGATACTCTAATTTTCCAGTCCTTGTGAAAATACGGTGCCAGATATACCTGACGTATGACCAGATATTCTGTACCCAATTATTTTTGTGACTGTAAGCCTTTAATGTGTGTATGAACAACAAATGTCTGCAGCACCAACTTCTGTGGTATATAATTCAAATGAAAAAAAAAGTGAGAATTCTAAAACAAAATCTATAAATATTCGTGAATCTTTTTGTTCAAATGTATGTTTTATTTTTTTTCTTATGTTTTGTTAAATACAAATAAAACTGTAATTAAACCAAGCAGGAGGATTTTTTTAATGCGTGTGTAAATATTATTTGGGAAGGAACATTTTATTTGTGTTTTTGTCTTTTAGGAAGCAGTGTGATGTTATTTGTTATTCTCTGGTAACCAGATAAGAGGCCCACTAGGCACAAGTGCCTGTTTTCATGGGTGATCCGGGAGCCCTGGGGTGGTTAAGTTACTTGCTCAGTCACACAGTATGCAAGTGAAGGTTGTGGGAATCAAACCCAGGTCTGTTGGGTGTACCAAGCTCTCCCCAGTTCATTACTCTAACCTGTATACTATACTGCCAGCCATCTAATGGTTAGTGCACTGGCTGGGAACAAGATGATCACGTGATTTCAAACCTTGCTACAGTACATACACTCACTGTGTGCCCCGTGTAAGTCGTTTAACTTCCCAGTGCTCCACTCCCTTCAGCTGCTTAACTCTGTTGAAGAAGGACTCAATGAAAATGAGATGATACAGCTCAGCTGGGCTATTCTGGGTAAATAAACTGTAAAATCCAAACTTTTTTAAATCTGTTTTTTTGCTCCTCCATCTGGTGGGATGGATGTACCAGCTTCTTGGTCATGTTGGCTCATCATGGAGCTGGATGGCATGAATTTACCCTTTAGCTGTCTCCTCTGCTATTCCCTCTCCCCATGGGGACACTGGCACCAGGACAGGTGCCCCAGTGGAAGCATATGAATGCCTTGCTATGAGCTCCACAGTGCCCCCCTCCTCTTTGCTCCCGCCTGCTACACTACTGCCTGTACTCCTATAGGTGGTAGTGACAGAGTGAGGCAATGCTGCCTTCCCGCCTCTGGGATGCTCGATCCTCACTCAGCTGACCCTTGATGACCTAGGAGTGTTCTAGAGCCAAGTTGCCAGCATCACAAGCAGTAGCCCCACCACTCACCAATAGTCCAGTTAAATAAAAGCATTTTTAAGAAGGACACACCAGTATTGTTCATACCTTTCAACCTTTTGTCCCCCAGATGTGGAACATTGCCTCTCAAAATGTAGAACAAATGAGCAAAATGTGGAACACTTAATCAAATCTTTACCTAAGAAGTTCAGGATATTATTAAAATGTTTGCATATATGTTCAGAAAGTATGTTATTAATTGAATAATATATTTTTGCATCATTTACTATAGATTTTTGCTTTAAAAATGTTAACACTGAATGTGAGACAAATCCTCTCAATGTGGAACAGGGAGCTTTTATGAAGTAAAATGAGGACCATTCCTCATAATGTGGTACCGTTGAGAGGTATGGTATTGTTTGACATGCCAGGTTTTTTTTTTAATTCCTTTTACTGGCATACTGATTGTACAGTATATCGCCCCAAATGTATCCATCCTCCCTTCCTTCTGCTCCCTGTACCTCCTCTGCCACTGGCTTACATCCAATTGGGGCTGCCTCCACTTATACCTAGCAGTCTCGCATTGTGTGAAGAACCAGCCAAGGGCCATTAAGCTCATGGAAATGTCTAGTTATAAGAGAACTGTTGCAATTATAAGCGTAATTGCATTATTGAGGGAGAAAAGGCATTTTTTTTGGAAAGTTTAGAAGCACACTGTCCTCTTTGAGCCATACCAGGCATTTCTAAGGAATTAACACCCATAATTGCATCCAATCTGAACATGTGTTTGTCTCATGAATAATTAATAGGACCTATAATAAAGCTGCCTGTGTAATCAGTGATTGGTAACTATTTTCTGCTTGGATTCTCTGTAGTGGTGGTGGAGGTATTTTTTTCCTTGCTCGTCTATCAGGAATATCGTAGCTGGTTCCCACTTTTGCATCTAACCTGCACTTGCTTGCTACCCTGTAATGTTGTGGCCAGTTAAAATGGCTTATTCACTGTCTTGTGAATTCATGACCCCCTGTCCTTGTAACTGTCAGATCTTTCTGTTTGCAGAAGGCATTAGCTATCTCAGGTCAAGCTCCAGTATTAACTCCGGCAAAATAGTGGTTTAAAGTTGCTATATTTGTCTCTGTTCTTTCTCCATACCCCTGGGTCCCTTTTTTGGTTCTGTACAGTTTTTTTGTATCCCCCTCTTGGCATGTTTTCATCTGTTCAAAGAATGGAGAATCATGATTTTCAGAGTTTTTCTTGGTTCCATTGCCCTATTTTAAAAATGGTTAAGGGCTAATTAGCTTAATGTCAATTTTAAAGCCGCCCCCTCCCAATTTTTTTTTACATATGTAAGAAAAAGACAAGACTCATTCATCTCTCAACTCAAACCCCAGGAATCCCTCACATATGTTTAACAACAGCAATCATTCCCCTGGAATGAGCAGCCAAGGAGTTTCAGAATTTATGCAAATTATGGAATTTGAAATTAAATTCAAACTTTGATGCTTGGTCACACTCACCCCTGCACTCTGTCAGATTTATTTCTCCGGCTGAGACAGTAGTCACCCTGAAGTCTTCTCTTCACTTCTGGCTGACTTATGGTTTAATTTCTCTATATTTTATAGTGTTTAAGTGTTTTAGTTTAAAATTCCATACTCTGCATTAGTTAGGGTGCTATTTCTGTATTTATGTTATTTTACTGTTTTTTCTCTAGTTCCCAGGAACCAGAGAAAGACAGTTTTGGCATAGTCCCCCCTCTAAGGGAACCGCTATTTAAAACGTTAATAAACAATAAATTTTTTTCCCCCAAAACACTTTAGTGGTTTTACGTTAAATTAGTCTCAGTCTCACGTTTTTGGGAACTGTGATGATATTTTGCTGTGTTCTACTATTGGAACCTCTTTTGAGGTAACTTCTAAATTGTGGTTATTTGTTAAAGGAACCTAACTGCATTTATTGTTTTAAAGCCCTTTTTAATACTTATTGGGCTTATTGCATATTTGGTTTTGTTATTGGAAACCGGAAGCGCTTTTTCAGGGATCTTCAGTGTTTGGCATGAGTAACAGACCCAAAAAGAAGATGGGACCTACAGGTATTTAAAATTGTACAATTCGTTTTCAGCTCTTGGTAAAGGCAGACTGCCACAAGGTGTACTTAAAGTGCCAGGGTTCAGACCACAATTTTGCCAGTTGTGATTGCTATAAATTTTACCCTAAAATACAAAAGAAAAGGGTTAAAAAAAAATAGAAGTCTTTATGGCTTCTCAGTCTGCCTCAATGTTACCAAAAGGCTCAGGTGTGGGTCCTGCACCTCAGAATAAGCAGCAGTCCCCATCAAAGGGGACAGAAAAGAAAGACAAAGCTGCTACAGATGGTTCAGAACTCAGGCTGTCCGAAAGAGGGAACACTGAATCCGCAAAAAATAAAACAGCCTCTGAGCAGACAATGAAGATGGTGCCTGCTAGGAAAAAAAAAAAGAAAAGCATATAACTGTCCTTCCTCCTGAAGAAGGAAAGGAGCTGACAGTGGACACAAAACAACATGGCCTATCTGAACTTTGGAAAGGCCTTTGACACTGTGCCCCACAGAAGATTGATAAATAAACTGGAGAGTTTGGGGGTGAGACAGAAAATAACAAGGTGGGTAGATAACTGGCTGATGGGTAGAAGCCAGAGGGTGGTGGTAAATGTGGTGCATCTCAGGGAGGTAGGGGTTATGAGTGGGGTTCCACAGGGGTTGGTGCTAGGGCCCATTCTATTTAACATCTAATTCAGTGACATAGCGGAGGGGCTGCAGGGGAAGGTCTGCCTTTTTGCAGATGATATGAAGATCTGCAACAGGGTGGAAATCCCAGAGGGGTGAAGGCTATGAGGGAATATCTAAGGTAGCTGGAGGGGTGGTTGGAAACATGGCAGCTAAAATCCAGTGCTAAAAAATGCACAGTGATGCACATGACATGGAATAATCCACAAACAAACTATACACTGGGGGTGGGGAATGAAAGCAACTGAGCAGGAGAAGGATCTAGGAATCATGATCACAAACAACCTTAAGGTGAGGACCCAGTGCAGCAAGGTGGTGGGCAAAGCGAATAGAATGCTGGCATGCATTGGGAGAGGGATAACTAGTAGAAGGTGGGAGGTGCTGATGCCGCTCTACAACTCCGTGGTGAGGCCACACCTGGAGTACACAGTTCATAGAAACATAGAATTTGATGGCAGATAAGGACCTCTTGGCCCACCCAGTCTTCCCATTTCCCTACCTGTTGGATAAGCTGCAGATTCTAGTTAATCAACAGCTTACTTCCTCCTGCCCTCCACTAGAATTGCCTTATGCCTGTCCCATGCATTCTTGAATTCTCCCTCTGTTCCTGACTCCACAACCTCCTCAGGAAGGTTGTTCCATGCATCCACAACTCTCTCTGTGAAAAAATACTTTCTAACATTACCTCTGAGCCATCCCCCATCTTCAAATTGTGCCCCCTTGTTCTTGCACTTCTCTTCTTCTGAAAGATACTACCCTCTTGTACCTTGTTAATTCCCTTGAGATACTTGAAAGTTTCTATCATGTCCCCCCTCTCCCTCCTTTCCTCAAGGGTATATGTATTAAGCTGCTTTAGTCTCTCCTCGTATGTCTTCTGGTGCAGACCTTGCACCATTTTGGTTGCCCTCCTCTGAACAGCCTCCACTCTGTCTATGTCTTTGTGGAGATGGGGTCTCCAGAATTGCATGCAGTATTCCAGATGGGGTCTCACTAACTGTCTGTAGAGAGGGATAACAACTTCCTGTTTTCTACTGTTGATGCTTCTCCCTATGCATCCCAGTATCCTCCCAGCCCTCCTTACTGCCTTATCACATTGCTTGCCCACCTTTAGGTCATCTGACATAATTATTCCTAGGTCTCTTTCGATTTTTGTTGTTGTTATTAACTCCCCCCCCATTGTGTACTCTTCCCCTGGGTTTTTGTTTCCCAGATGCATTACCTTGCACTTCTTTGCATTGAATCTGAGCTGCCACGTCTTTGACCATTTCTCCAACCTTGCCAAGTCACTTTTCATTCTTTCCACCCCACCTTGTGTATCAACCCTGTTGCAGATCTTTGTGTCATCTGCAAAGAGGCATACCTTTCCTTCCAGGTGCTCTCCAATGTCACTTATAAAGATATTAAAGAGGACCGGTCCCAGTACCGAACCCTGCGGTACCCCGCTAGTTACCCTCCTTTCTTCACTGTGGACTCAGTTTACTATTACCCTTTGCGTCCTGTTGTCCAGCCAGTTTTTTATCCAGGCTACCACCTTGGGACCCACTCTAAGGCTAGCTAACTTGTATATTAATCTTTTGTGTGAGACTGTGTCGAATGCCTTGCTAAAATCTAGGTAGGCCATATCCACAGCCCTTTCCTGGTCTACTACTTTGGTCACCCAGTCAAATAAATCTATTAGGTTCATCTGACATGACCTTCCTGCTGTGAAACCATGCTGCTTCGGGTCTTGTGCCCTACTGGCCTCTAGGTACTCAACAGTTCTTTCCTTCAGAAGTGATTCCATCATTTTCCCTACCACTGAAGTCAAACTAACTGGTCTGTAGCTTCCTGCCTCTGCCCTGCTCCCACTTTTGTGAAGTGGAATCACATTTGCCCTCCTCCAGTCCTCAGGTACCACTCCATCCTCCCATGATTTGTTAAAGAGAGCAGTCAGTGGTGTTACTAGTTCTACCCTTAGTTCTTTTAATATTCTTGGGTGAATCCCATCAGGCCCCATTGCTTTGTCCACCCTCAGTTTCAAGAGTTCTTTCAAAACCCTTTTTTCTGTGAATGGACTGGTATCAACCCCCCTATTCAGAGTTTCTCCCTTGTTTGGTTTAGGCACCTCCCCCTCCTCATCTGTTGTGAATACTGAGCAGAAATATTCTTTCAGTATCCCTGCTTTTTCACTGTCACCCTCTGCCCACAATCCCTCCCCTTTATTAAGTCTCTGTATCCCTCCCCTAGGTCTTTCTTTGCTCCCTAATGTACCTATAAAAGGTTTTATCCCCCTTCTTAACGGAGTTGGCTATCTTTTCCTCAGTTTGTGCCTTTGCTATTCTGACTGCCTTCCCTGCCTCCTTTTGCTTTAACTGATAAAGTTCTCTGTCATGCTCCTTCTGTGTTTCCTTATATTTCCTGAATGCTATCCTTTTCTCCTTAACCATCCCTGCCACCTCTTTTGAGAACCATAGTAGTTTTTTCCTTCATTTCAGTTCTGGAGACCTCACCTATACAAGGATATAGATGGCATGGAAAGAGTACAGAGAAGGGCCCACCAAGATAGTGCATGGGCTAAGTGGGAAACCAGATAAAGAGAGGTTGAAGGTGTTGGATTTGTGCTGGAGACCTGGAGGGAGTGGGTGGACATAATAGAGACGTTCAAGTATGTGAAGGGGATTAATAAAGTGGGGAGGAGCTTATTCACAGGGAAGGTAGGCACTAGCACTAGAGGGCATGGAATAAGGGTGGAGGGGGGTAGGTTGAAGGGTAACATGAGGGGACATTACATCACTGAGAGGGTGGTGGCACCCTGGAACAGTCTGCTGGAGGAAGTGATGAAGGCCAGAACTGTAGAGGGATTCAAGAGGGCATGGGACAAACACAAGGGATTGACTAGGGAGCAAAGGGTGGAATTTATGGAATGTATGGGCGAGGGGGGCCAGTAAAGAGGGAGGGAGTGGGCAGACTCGATGGGTCAGGAAGGTCCCTTTCTGTCCTCACATATCTATGAATCTATAAATGCCCTCACTAGAAGACATGATAAAGGCATGGCTATTTTTCCAGCCATCCCAGATAATGGGGAAATTCACAGTTATGCCTGTTCTCCCTCCCCGGCTCTGGTTCCATTCCCAATGCCCGTGGAGAAGGAGGCTGAAAATCTACTATGATGAAAAGGAGGGAGAACCCATAGAACCAAATGGTTTTCCTGAGCAGGAATTTGGCTGTCCTCCTAGGCCTTCAGAGGCCTAAACCTCACCCTACCGGGTCATAATGTTGCACGCTTAATAGCGTACGACATTGTGGCTAAACCGGTGCAGCATATTATGCAAGCGATAATCGAACAATACCACGTATACTGCTGTACGCGGTATTGCACCATTAACACTTTCCCAGGCAGAGGATAAGACCTCTGCTGGGAGTGGGTTCCATCGAGCAGCTGCCGTGGCTTACATGACTGGGCCACAGCAGCAGGAACCCAGGCGCTGCGTCTGGGACTGGGTTTGATTCCTGGTCTCAGAAAATTTTTTTTTTTTTGCTCTTGTTCACTCCCTGAGTTGAACCCCCCCCCCCCCGAGCTGAGAATCTTTATTGGGGAGGGGTTCGGGGGGGTTCAGGTGGAGCCCCAACAGAAAAAAGACTTGTGCCTCATGGCAGAAATCGCACTGTATTGGCAGTGTTATTTTGCCATGCGGCATAATGTCTTGCGTCATTATGACCCTGTGCCATACCTCACATTATACTTTTGTAAGACATATGGTAAATGCCCTCAACATCTCCTCTCATGACACTGAAGAGGATGAAGATGAGGTAGACATCATGGATATGTGGGGCAAAGCATCCACAAGGACATTGATACTGTCCTGTTAAGAAACCCTCAAGAAAGCCACTTTCAAAGTCATGTCAGCACCCACCTTAACTACTGGCATTGACAAGAAAACTGAAAAAAAAAATATCAGGTGGACAAACAGAATGCTGAGTACCTGTACTCCCACCCTGATTATGATGGCGTGATCCAGACTGATGCCTGTGATAAGACAAAAGTGCCTCTTTCATCCCAGCCTCCTGAAAAAGATTCCAGAAAACTGGACAGCATGGGTAAAAAGATTTACATGTCATTGTCCCTGCTTCTGAGGCAGGCAGCTTATTTAGCTTACACAGCCCAGTACCAGAAAGCCTTATGGAATTCCATACTGGCAATGAGTGGAAAAACTACTGGAGACTTGGCACTGGAAATGGCTGGCACTGCAAGATCAGCCATAGATGCTACAAAATACCAGTTTCATATGGCAGTGGACACAAGTGACACTGTAACTAGGGTCATGGCCATGCAGTGTCCTTAAGAAGGCTTGCCTGGTTTAGAAATACTAACCTATCTCAGGACACTCAAACAAAAAAGCAATGAATTTTCATAGTGAGGGAAATTCACTGTTTAGTGACAAAACAGGCTTACATGAAAAAGGTGAATGAATATAAATATAAAAACATAGAATCTGACGGAAGATAAGGACGCTTGTCCCATTCAGTCTGCCCATTTTTCCCTATCTACATTCTCACCACAGACCCTACTTGATCTACAAAGCCATCTACAAGAGCAATACTGAGAAAGAAAAGGCCTCCACTTCCTACAGACCTTACGGAAAGGGAGGTAAAGATAGGGGATAGTATTCCCATGCTTATGTTCCCTGTGAGTACCCTCCTCAAAGGGGCTACTATAGAGGCAGAGGTAAGAGGGGCACTAGCCATATAACTGCAACACCAGGTCCCAAACCCCATTTAAAACAAGCCACCTGACAAGTCTGCCCAGGTTGTCCATCCATTGCCAATGAGGGGAAGACTGGCTTACTACTTTCAGGACTGGACAAAAATCATCACATACAAGTGGATCCTGGAAGTAGTGAGCCGGTACAGAACCAAAAGCTTTTCCAGCTTTACACTCCAGCAGAAAAAAATTCTATTGGAGAAGGAAGTAAAGAAATTGTTGCAAGCAAATGCAGTGGAAAAAGTACTCGTCACACAATGGGGCAAGGGGGCTTTATTCCAGATACTTCCTGACCCACAAGAAAAATGGGGAGTGGTGATCCAATTTAGACCCAAAATATCTGAACAAACATTTAAAGAAAGAAAAATTCAAGGTGGTAGCACTGGGCTCAGTGATTCCATCTCTGCAAATAAGGGACTGGCTGGGATCACTAGATCTGAAAGACACTTACTTTCACATACCAGTCAGGCTAAGTCACAAAACATACCTTAGGTTCAGGTTAGGGAACTACTAGTATCTGTTCACAACCCTTCCCTTTGGCCTCATCTCAGCTCCAAGAGTATTCACAAAGTGCCTAGCTGTGGTGGCAGCACATTTGAGAAGGAAATGGGTGGTGGTTTTCCCCTACCTGGACGACTGGCTAATATCAGGAAAAAAAACACAGCAGGAAACAAAGTCCTCTATACTGCTGACATATAACACATTAGATGACCTGGGCATTCTCATAAACCTTCAAAAACCTCAGAAAGAACCAGTTCAAGTTCTGGACCTTATTGGTGTAGAGCTAGATACCCTGCAAGGGAAGACATTCCTTCCTCAAGCAAAGGTAGCAAATCTAATTTCAACTGCAGAATCCTTCAAGACAGGACAGCCAAAACCTGCATGGAATTTTCTGTGGTTTCTGGGGCACATGGCCTATTCCACTGCAATGGTACCAGAGGCCAGGTTCCAAATGAGAGCTATCCAGTATCACCTAGGGGACCATTGGTCTCAGAGGTGGGATCACCTGTCCAAATTGGTGCCTGTCACACCTTATTAAAGACAATGGAGTAGTAGAAGGAAGAATGCAGCTTTAGAGGGGGGGAATTATCTTCCTTCAGCAATCCCCTAAAGGCTATACCCACAACAGATGCCTCCCTCCTAGGTTGGGGCACCCACCTGGAGGACCTTACTGTTGAGTGACACTTGGAACACACAGAATACTTGAGAACACATAAATCTCCTGGAGTTTAGGGCATTGTAACTGGCAATGCATTCTTTTTTCCCCCCAAAATCAGGGATCAGTCAGTCCAGGTCAGAACAGACAACACCTCTGTGACAGGGTTGGGTAGGACCCTGTCCCATTTGTTATGCAGAGAGAGTAAAAAAGCAAGGATCTATTTTGTCCTCTCCATTTCAGCCACTTGTCTGTCTCTTGCCTGTCTGATGGCATGATCAAACTTTCTTGTGGCACCTAGGAAGCACCCACTCCAATGGTCACACAGTTTCCCCCTGTTATCTCACTTCTTTCAGTTGCTGTATCTATTCTTTCTTTCTCCCCTTGCTTCTCTGTGGTTGTATCTATATTATTTTTCTCCCCTTGCTTCTCTGTTGTTTTAAACATATTTGTGAGTCTTTATGTAAAACTAGGATCCCTTGGTTTGCAAATGTATATAATTATATTGTTATAATGATTACAGACAGCTACTAAGGTTTGTTAGAGAAGTTGACAATCTGGAACACAAGGGGTTAACCCTGAGATGTATCCTGACTTTTCACAAGCTTGTTAACAGAATTGTCAACAGGAAATCAGCCCCGGGACAGGATGTCATAATTAGCTGCACCTGTTAAGAAGACTAATGCACTCTTCAGGCTAGTCACAGGAAGGTCAATGAAGAAAGCCTTGTTGCAGTTTGTGAAAAACAAAAGATGAAACGTTTAAGAACAGGATGCAGAGGTTAAACTGCCAGGGAAAGACATCTCATATAAAGAGAGCAATGTTTTGTCCTGATAGATGTTGGATATCTGAGATTAATATTTTAGAAAGAGACTCTGAGAAGGATTTTTGTTTGTACTGCCTTTGTGAAGAGCTATCTGTATATTTTTATTTTTCCAATTATTTGTTATTGATAATAATAAAAATGCTATTTGTGAATTTTATAACTTCTCCTTGTCTGCCAATGCTTTCTGACCAATGCTGTGAATTTTATAACTTCTCCTTGTCTGCCTAGGCTTACTGAACAATGCCTCTATGACAACCACCACAATGTACTACATAAACTAGTGGGGAGGAACAAGATCTTCAAAGTTGTGCACAGCAGCCATGAAGATCCGGAAGCCAGCCTACTCCCTAGAAGTCCAGATACCTGCAGTCCACTTGCCAAGGAAAGAAAATGTTCTGGCAGACTCTCTGAGCAGGATCAGCCAGGCAACTGACGGATGGACCCTGAACCAGCAGGGGTTGGTGTCAGTGTTTAGATGGTGGGGTACACCAGAAACACATCTGCTTGATTCCTGGGAACACAACCAGCTCCCACATTTTTTGGTGCAGACTCCCAGTGGTGGGTTCAGTCCCAGAAGATGATCTAGTCCTCACTTGGTTGGGAAGTTTCTGTATGCCTTCCCCCCATTCCCACTTCTGCTGAGAGTATTGCTGAAACTGAGAAGGGAGTCAGTATAGTTCCAGACTGACCCAGGCAGACATGGTACTCTGTGCTCCTGTCCATCTCTAACAAGCCTCCTATCAACCTGCCTCTGAAGTACGACCTGCTGACACTGTCCCAGGGCAGGATAACATTCCCAGATCTGAGAACTGTACACCTCAGAACATGGTTCTTGATGAGCTAGACTTTGGGCTAAATCTTTCTAAAAATGTAACAGAGGTGCTGAACATTTCTAGAAAACCAGCAACAAGGAAACATACTTCGAAGTGAAAAATGTTTTCCTTCTGCTGTGCTCCTAGACCCTATCCAGGCACGTATGTCTACCTAGTCCACCTCCAGTCTCTGGGTCTAAGACCTTCAATACTAAAGTTACACTTAGCAGCAGTGTCAGCTTATGCATCAACTGATAAAGACAAGTTAGTGGCCTCACAACTAATTTTCAAAATGTTTTTCAAAGGCCTTACACACCTGTATCCTCCAGTGGGGGAGGCTATCCAACCGTGGTATTTAAATGTGTGTATTGCCCAGCTGATGGAGGCTCCTTTTGAGCCATATGGCTACTACTGCATTGAAGTATGACACCTGGAAAGCAGTTTTCCTGGTGGCAGTAACATCTGCCAGAGGGGTAAATGAGCTGCAAGCCCTCTGCACAAATCCTTACTACATAATCTTCCATAGGAACAAGGTAGTTCTAAGGACAAACAGGAAATTCCCTCCCAAAGTGGAGTCTGAATTTCATCTGAATCAGTTAACTACCCTTCCAATTTTCTTTGCAGGAAAATCCAGCTCAGGGGAGCAAACTATCCACAATCTGGAAGTGAAAAGGGTACTCAGTTACTACTTGGACCACACAAAGGAAATCAGGTTCACTAGCACTCAACTGTTTGTTACCTATGGTGAAGTGGGGAAAGGTAAACCAGCATCCAAGAGAATTCTCTCTCACTAGATAGTCTCCTTCATATAGTTCTGTTATGACAAAGTTAGTAAATTGCCACCGAGAGGCTTTAGGGCACACTCTACACATGGTGCTGCTGTGGCAGCATCGAGGGGTATCCCCCTGCAGGAAATCTGTAAAGCACCTACCTGGAAAACAGTGCATACTTTCACAAAACACTACTGTCTGGGCATACAGTCTAGAAGAGATGCCAGTTTTGGCACTGCTTTTTTTTGCAGAACCTTTTTCTTAAATAATTCCTGATACTGCTATGGAGTCTGTTGTTGTTAAACATAAGTGAGGGATTCCTGGGTTTTGAACAAAAAATACTCACCATATAGAGGATTGTGTATGATTGCTCATACACAACAATGGTATTTTTCATTCGAGAGGTTTACATGGTAACTCGAGACCTCAAGAGCGCGGCTTGAGAGGTCTCATTACCATGGAAACCTCGAGAATGAAAATACTTGTTGTGGTGGCGGGAGCCGATCATACACAGTCTTTTATAGTGTATGGTCACTCATACTAAAACTGCACTTACATTTTTTACACTTTTGTGTGCAGTTTTCTCTTCATCTGTGCTGTTTCACCACCGCAGCCCTACCTGGCACATCGCCAGTCGCCTGATCACGCATGTGCACCCACCTTCTAGGTGTTATGCTGCACTAGCTACGTAGCTAGTGCAGCACAACAGCTACAATGATGTAGCTAGTGCAGCATAACAACGCTGTTGGGAGCATGGATTTCCATGCTCAACAGCATTCTACCATACTCTATAGTAATATTATTTCTTCCATAATTCCTGCCTTCCCTTCCAGAACCTTGTAAAAGGTCCAGACAACAATCTGTTCTTTTCTACTTGCTTGAGCATTATTTATTACAGTCCCTTTACAATTGTTGCTAAGTGGTCTGATTTACTTTGTTTTTCATAACAAATGAGCTTATTCTGCCTTGTTTAACTATTTTTAAATTTTAGGCAACATTTTCTGGTAGCCACTTAGATAGTATTAGTGGACGCAGCTCACCCTAGCCTTAGAAATAAAACTGACGTTAGAGTGCTGGGGTGAGCGTGACTACACAGCAGTGTTTGAATTTAATTCCAAACTCCATAATTTGAATACATTCTAAAGTTACGGGGCTGCTCATTCCAGGGAAATTAAACATAGTGAGGGATCCCTTTGGAAAAAACAACATTACTGTGATGAGTAATTGTTTCTTCTCTGATTAATTCTTCCTGGTCTGTCTCTCCTCCCACAGCCATCATCCTCACAGAAGCCTTTAGTATACATGATGTGGTCACTGACCTGCAAAAACTTCTCCAACTCCTCACTTACACCAATCAATGTTTAGTTATTTTTAAGCACATTCTTCAGTCTCCCCTCAATAAAAAAAATTGTTTTTTTACCATTCCTTTGGACATCCCCCTCATCAATATTTGACCTGATCTTTTTTATCCCTTTCCTCCAGCTTCCAGTGCTGCACACAGTTCTGTCCTGTCCACTACCTTAAGCCTGTTTGCCACTGTCAAGACCCACACAGTGGTCTCACTAATACACAGATCAGTCATTGCATTGTTTTGGTGAAAATACATGTAGTATATTTTTTTTATTGAACAATTTATTAGGATTCATAGGGGCAAAGGGATAGATATATAATTATAAATAACTCACCTTCTACATTCCATTTCGACCAATGCATATATAGTTAAATATATCAATTTACAAAAGTGCTAAGCCCAAAAGTTATAGCTCTACAAAAATATGTCAATTCCAATTTGAGATATTGGTATTATATAATGTCCAATAATTTGCAATGGCAGAGAAAAAGCACTGATCATAAAGGGATGAAAGAACTAAGACTGCCAATTATTTCTCTGGTGACTTCAACTTATCGTTACACTCTCCAATATTTTAATATTAATCTCTTTGTTGTCACGATTGCTGTGAAAATTATGGATAATTTTACTTTAGTAGATAGTTTTACTGAGAAATATTCTGGAATAATACTTGCAAAGTCTACATTAGGAAATTGTATATCTAACTTCCCCAGAATTATCAGCACGCTTTCCCACCATAGTTTTATCATTTCACGGTCCTGGAACATATGATAAATATCAACAAGTTATTTATGACAATGCTAACAGTCTGTATTAGTAGCAATATTTGCTTTAAATAATAAATGTACTGTATAGCAAGCTCTATTTACAATTTTAAATTGAATAGTTTTATTCCTAGATGTCTTAACATGTAACGACGAAGAGAGTGCAGACACCCACTGATTTTGTAAAAACACTATTTGTGCATCTTGTTTCCATTTGATTTTTAATGTATTGATAGTTTTTATTAACCAAAAAAGAACATAACCAAGCAAATAGACCCTTTATCTGTTTTGTATACTGTTTGCTAATTCATCCTCCAGTCTATATTGTTATTCTGGAGCTCTTTCCCAAAGTTTGTAATCTTTCTCAAAGATGCTTGTTAACTGTAAATACTTATAAATATCTGGCATAAGTAAATCAAATTTAATATGACTATTATGCCATGCAAGAAGTTTGTTCATCCAATATGTCCTTCCATCTGTCGATCCCATTCTGTTTCCACTGTCTTAGAAAGATTGGTGTGCTATTTGTTTTCATATTTGGATCACCCCATAATCCATTTGAGAAACATTTCTTTGTATTCCAGTTAGTTATGTTAATGTATCTTTTTTTAAAGCTTTCCTAAACTTTGCTATAACAAAGATCTTATTCCTGGAGAAATAATCTGGATTAAACCATATGTTATTTATAAGGAATTTTGAAGACAGATTTAAATTTCTGACAAAACAGTCATTGCCTTGATTTGTAATAGTACTTCACCTACCTTCCAAGCTCACTGTCAAATCCGGAAATCCCACCATATCTGCTGCAGGGGTGCTCTTAGAGGCAAAATGTCCAGATATGGCATAGTTTTTAATTCCAAAGAAACCAGCAAACCCTGCTCTCTACTCAGTGGCATTAGTCTTGTCTACAATCTCCTCTAGATCTGTCTCCTATGAAGAAATGTTTTTTAGATTCTTTGGTAACTGGGTAAGATCCACTAGGCACAATACCTATTTACAGGGGTGATCCAGGAGCACTGGTGAGGTTAAGTGACATGCTTTGGGTCCCACAGTATGCAAGCGGAAGTTATGGGAATCAAACCCAAGCCTGCCGGATGTACCAAGCTAATTCCCAGCTCGTGCCACCTCCTTTCATTCAGATCACTCTAATTTGAAGTGAAATTTCTTCTATCCCTTCTACCTTTCCCTTATTTGAATCAACCTACCCCTCTCAGAAATTTCTTCTATTATTCATTCATTGAGGAAAAATCTGTAAGCAAGTCAGGCTGATGGAAAGTATCATTGCTCTCCAACAAGCTATCCTCCTTCTCCTTCTAATCTCAGGAAACGTACACCCTAATCCTGGCCCACTAGCGGCTAGTGTTGCCAAGGGGCGCGGGCACGGTGGCCTAACTCTGGCCTCCCTTAATATCTGTAGCCTACCTAGGAAATTCACTCAGCTTCAGGGTTGGATCGCACAATAATCCCCTGACATACTGGCATTATCTGAGACCTGGCTCTCCAACAAAATCCCTGATGCATCTGTCTTGCTCAAAGACTACTCTATTTTCAGAACAGACAGGACAGGCAAAAGAGGAGGCAGCTGCGCCATATATGCAAGAACCTCTCTGCAGCCCCTTCCTGTCCCTCTGCCCACGCTGGCTCACGGTTCCCAAGCCATCACAATCAAAGCCACCATAGGCACCCAGGGTAAACCACTGTACATAATGGCAGTCTACACCCCACCCTCTAACCAGAAACAAGCCTTTGAATCCATCCTGCCTAGCATCACCCACCTCCCCACCAAGAGCGAATTGATTATTATGGGTGATTTTAATGTGAACTGGTTATCCCCTGCATCGGCCACGTTTAAAGATGCAGTATGAGCCTATGACCTAGTTCAGGTTGTTCAGTCTCAAACCAGGGAAGACTCCAGATCAGGGACTTCCACCCTTATCGATCACATCCTTACGAATAAACCCACCCACCTCACCGAGGTTAAAGTGCTCCCTGACGTCCTAATTGACCACTCTCCTGTCTCCTGCTGCTGGTCTAATAAAATCTCTCCCAGCCCACCCAAAATATCCACCTACAGGCTGTTCAAAAAAGGGGCCCTCTCTAGACTCAAACTTTATCTCTCCTTCTGTGACTGGGCACCCATTTACACCGCCATGTCCGTAGACGCTGCCCTCACCTCCTGCGTTAAAATTTTGAACACTGCCTGCGACATATTTTCCCTTCTCATAAAACAGGTTATAAAAAACAGGGATACTCTGTGGATCTTGCACACCCTACTAAAACTAATGCATCACAGAGATGACCTCTGGCACAGGGCACTGAACTCCCAACTTCCCATTGACTGGCAGCTCTATAGAGAGGCTAGAAACAAGTGCACCTGGGCTATTTGACTAGCAAAGTCCACCTACTTTAAGCATGCACTCACCACCTCATGGGGTGCCGGATTCTGGAACAATGTAAAGGAACTCTGTGGAAAAGCCACTTCCCCTACCCCCTCACAGATTCTTAATCATGGTACCCTCTCCCAGGACCCTAACACCATAGCTAATGTCCTGAACAATTCCTTCTCCGATCTTAGCCACACCCTACCGCAAGACTTCTTCGGTCCTATCCCAAATGGCCCCTCTAGTGCCCCCCCAGTTAATACACTCCCTCCCTTCTGGCTATGCATTATCTCCTGCAATGAGGCTAAACAATACCTAACCAAAGTCCTGCGCAACTCGCTTTTCAGTAGTGACTCCCTAGACCTTAAAATTCTCAGACTAACACTTGATGAGACCCTGTCTCACCTCATCAAAATACTAAACTGCTCACTGAGCCTTGGTCAATTTCCTGTGCTCTGGAAAAAGGGAATCATCACACCTATCCTAAAAGAGGGAGATCCAACTTGACCCTGGTAACTATAGACCCATCACAATCCTTTTCTCCTCTCTCTAAAGCGCTAGAAAAATTTGTGTCTGACCAGTTCACTGGATACCTGAACAAACACAATCTGCTGTGCCATGAACAGCATGGTTTCAGAGCAGGGCACAGCACTACCACGGCCCTCCTCAAATTTACCTCTTACATACATGAAGCGCTGGAACAGAGGTCACTAGCAGGAACTATGTTTGTTGATCTGACCAAAGCGTTTCACACCGTCAGTCACGCTCTTCTTATCCACTCTCTGCCCTCCCTCCATCTCACCCCAGATGCAATCTCCTGGTTCAAAAACTATCTCACTGACTGGACCCAACATGTCAAAATCAACACCACCCTCTGTGCTATGCTATCTGTTTGCTCTGGTGTCCCACAAGGGTCGATCTTAGGCTCCCTACTTTTCACTCTCTTTCTAAACTCCCTCCCTCTGGCCTGCAGTGGTAAACTCCTACTCTATGCAGATGATGTCGTAGTTTACTGGAAGCACTCCAACCCAATCTCTTCAAAATACCCTGCAAAACTGCTTTACAGAACTAGAAACCTAGTTCACTGATCATAGGTTATTACTTAATTACAACAAAACCGAATCCATGACCTTTGCTCACTGCCAAAACCCCAACAGTAATGCCCTGCTATCTATCTCCAATCCACAGGGCATCCAAATTGAACAGGTCACCAACTTTAAGTATCTGGGCTTTACTCTGGACACATCCCTCACCTACCATCAACATATTAAACACCTCTCCACCTCTGCCAACACTTGGCTGGGGATCCTATAGAGGCACAAACACTGCCTTCCCCCCCAGGCACTAAGAATGGCCATAACCTGCTCAGTCCTATCTGTGATCGACTATGGGATTACAATTCATGACATGGCTGAAAACACTACCCTAAACAGTATCAAACTAGTCCTCAACAAAGCCTGCCGATTGGTCAATAACAGTGATAAATTAACACATACATGTGAGCTCTACAATCGAACTGACTGGTTGACCTTTGAAGGTAGACTAATGTACCACACCTGCCTCCAAGCAAAAAAGATCCTGATGAAACTTGCACCTTTGGGTCTTCACCCCCTCATCCATCCAACCCCTCATAGGAGCACCCCTAGGCACCCGGCTAACACCACTCTCCTGATCCCCCACTGTAGGACCTCACTAGGGCAAAGGTCTTTCAGGTATTGCACTCCACTCTGGCTAAATCAACTTCCTTCCTCCACCTCCCAGGCCCCCAGCCTTAGCCTATTTAAGAAAGGCATCAAGTGATTTCTCCTAGACTCAGAGACCTGTGGCTGCTTCAACCTGTCCTCCCATACTAGGTTGGAGACAGAACACCTGCGTCTCCCACAACTCCAAACTAAATCAATATAGTGCTTGGTACCTAAAGCTCTATCTCTCGACTAGCTTGCTACCTTCTGAATTTGGCAACCAACCCCGATTCACTGCAATGGCCCAGGGTCCCCATATAACCCTACGAGAAACCTAGAGAAACTAACCCAGCAAGTGAAATATTCTGTACAGAGTAACCTTGTAAATATTTGTCTTAATGTAATGTCTGACTAGAAAGCTATGTACTATTTGTTCCCAAGTGATTTTCTGTTTGCACTGACATGGAGCCCTTGCAAAGGAGTCCTCGACTCAAAGGTTTGTAATTCCGAAATTTCAATAAATAAATAAAATTTCTGATACTGCAGAAAGAGAAACGTACAAATCCAACCCAGTGACACTGATTGGCCATGTTGTGCTCCCATGTAGATGACCTAAGTTGACAGACCACTGCTCTGCACCAGTGGAGTTTAAGCAGTACTGCCGGGGAAGCGCTTTCAGATTACTAAAGAGGAAAGGGGGTAGCAACCTTGCTACTGATGCCTTGCTGGTATATTCGAGGATACAGGTTAGTAATGCAGATTATGGGTGGAAAATATAAAGGGAAAAAACATCAGCCACACACCTCATGCCAATTACCCTAGTCACATCATCCAGCTCCTTGTGAAAGAAGACCAACTATATAAGCCCAGGGAGTAGCTTGTCCTAGGGCATGCCATGGAGTCGCTTTCCACATGGGGTGTTCATAGGGCTGCCAGAATGGATTGAAGTATGAGGGTGCTCTGTGAGTTCTGCAGGAAAAAGTGTCTTTCAACTGACTGAGACCAGAGGTGAGGTCAGCGAGGCAGATGAAGGGGAAAAGTAAAAACAAAAAAGAGAGAATCATAATACTAACAACTGCCTTTCTTCAAATTTGTCAAATGGAGAAAGGATCTCAATCACAAGCAACCTAGGAGGAGGTGTAACTAACCTAATACACAAACAATTTGCACCTAATATCATACATGGATTTTACATTGAGAATGAATGCTACAGAAGTGTAGTATATGATGACATTCTAGCAAAGAGATATAATGAACTAATAAACCTCGTTAGACCTCTGAGATGGAATTTTTCTCCAAGTCTATGGCAGTTTTCTTACAGTTGTTTTATGTAATGCATGCAGATAGTCGAAAACTACTTTTGTTTTCACTTGGGTTTAAAAATATTCCCAGCAGTGCAGGGATATTGGTTGTCCCGAGTTCAAAGCATTTGTTAAGCACAGAGCTGGTAGTTGTAGTAGTAATAAAATGTTTTGATTCATATCAAAAATATGAACAGGGATAAAACTGAATTGAACCAAAGGTTAATTTTCCATGAGGTCCCAAAGAATTTCAAGTTACGAGAGACATACTTCCAGCAAGGATTACATAGTACATAACAATATATGTACAGAAAGGCATATACAATACAAAAAAATACATACAAACATATAATTGAATGTAGTAAGAGGCATATAGTAACCCAAGACCCCTTATAAATTAGAATATCACCAGTAAGCCATATAAACGTTGTTGCACACTTTTGATTAACCTATGCCCAAATTATGGCAGTAGGATAGTGAGAGCATTGCCTGATTCACTAACCAGGGAGAGTCAGTTTTGGGATTTTTATTCCTGCTGAAAAGAACTGTCTGGGTTTTTTTAATTTTCATTTTTTTTTTTTTAGCATTGAGCACCAGTGTGTAATTATTAAAACATTTTACAGACAATCAAAAACACCCTGGGATTTCTCCTGAATTTGCTCAACTGTATATCCTTCAATGTATATAATGGTATTGTCAGTGTATAAATGGTATTTAATATTAGGATCTGTAAAACAAACATTATTTATATAGATATTAAATAAAAGAGGACCTAAAATTTCATTCAATTTATTGATTTATCTGGTACTGTAAACACAGTGAGCAAAAAAATACCCGTTTTCACATGTGACAAGAACATAAAGAAGAATAACACAGAGATGAAAATATACCTAACATTTTAAACATAGCAATCACATTGATCCTTGCAGAACTCCAGATTTAATTATTGCAGGTCTAGATGCGATTTCTCCTACTACAACCAATTGTCCACGATCCTTCAGATAGGATTCAAACCATTTAACACTATTCATGTTCAGTCCTATTCCTGTTAGCCTGGACAGGAGGATATCATGATCCATAATGTTAAAAGCCTTGGATAAACCAACAGACAAGGCGCCAACAGATAGCCTCCAGTCCAGGCTAAACTGCAAGTCACTCACTACTTGAATTAGTGTAAAGGTATGTGGAACCCTAAAACCTGACTGGTATCTATTCAGTATCATACAGTATGTCCTTCCAAGGGCTTTTTCAGTTGATTCAAAACAAGCCTCTCAAAAATATTGGATATCTAAGGAAGGGGTGATATTGGATGATAGTTACCTAGCTCCTGTTTAGAGTCCGATTAATATAAAATAATTACTTTTGCACACTTCTAGGCTTCAAGGAATTTGGCTGTCTTGACAGATTAAATATTTGCAATTAATGAGTGTGCTCTAATGGGGGCTGCATATTTTAGTAGTTCAGCTGAAATATTGTCTAAACCGGCTGCCTTGGAAGTATCAGTTTTCAAAAGGTCATCTTTGACTTCCTGTACCGTAACTTCCTTAATCACAACCAATAGTAAAGATGTTGGTCCTGGCATGCTAATAGGAAGCAAATTCTGCAGATTTCTGCTTGCCCGAGAATACATCTGGGGATCTACTTTCTTTAATGCTTCTTACTCCATAAAAATGAATTAATCATTAAATGTTTCCGCTACTTCAGTGCCTAAAGTACTTAAGTGGCCATATATCATATAAGTGTTTGGTGTATTATTAGTGATATTGCCTAATAGTCCTGACATGATTTTCCAAAAATGTCTAGGATTTCACTTTATTTTCCACCCAGTTTTTGTTTGAAATAATTTTGCTTAGCTAATTTTATTGCTTTAGTGTATTTTTACTGGTCTGTCTGTATTGATCCCACTCATGTTTAAGATTATATTTTTTAATTTTTACTGCAAACCACTTTTTATCATTAATTAGTTTGTTTATTTAGATCTGAGTCATACCATTTAGCATTAAGACTTAAGATCTTCTTATGCTTTAAAGGCGTGTCTATCGCATATTTGCATACATTCGTGGTAAAAGCTCAAGCATCACTATCAGTAGGAATTAAGTCCAATCTAGCCCATGCAATATATTCCAAATCTAACATAAAGGCCACATAATCAACATTTGTACAGCTCCTCCAACTGACACATTTAACCTTGCCCACTTTTGTTTAGGTTTTTTTAACTGTTTGAATGAGATCACAAGACTTTCAGACTGAGTATGTGATTGAGAGGGCACCATAGCTCCAGTCACCTAATTTGGTTTTGTGTCCCCTTCTGCGTCCATTAAGATCATCTCAGAATGGATCATCTCCATTAATTCCAACTTATGGGTCTGGATTGGGGGCACTAGGACCCTGCTGGGGCAAAGCTTTGTCTAGGGGTCTGGCAATAACTACTGAGCACGACGCCTGTGCACCTCTTACCTGATGTTGCATGCTAACCAATAACCATTAACAGCTCCCTCTCCAACCTCAGTTCTGTTCTTCCTGCCTTTGAGAGCACACTTTGGAAATGCTTCTTGGTTTGTCATGTCACAGTCAAAGTTTTTTACAGTGTGTCACTCTACCATTTTCCCTTTTATGGTGCCATACCTGTTTATTTTCTTCTGCAAGGATGTCAAAAGAAAGGTCTGAAGGGGTCATATCATACAGACATACAAGGAAGCTAGCAGAAGTAGGCCATTTGGTCTATCTAGTCTGCTCGTGTTGCAGGGTCCGTAGCTTGAGCTACTGCCCCGCCCCCCCACTCCTCCCATGTTCCCTACCCATGATCCTTCCCTTCCCCCTTTGCCTATCCCAGCCTCTCTTGAAGCTGTCCACTGTCTTCAACAAGACCACCTCTTCCAGCAGTGCATTCCATGTGTCCAACACCCTCTCTGTGAAGAAGAGCTTCCTGACCTTTCTCCTAAACCTTCCCCACCTCCAGTTTAAGACCGTGCCCCCTCATGTTATGGTTGCCACTCAGCTTAAAGCAACCCTCATTATCCACCTTATTTATCCCTTTCAAGTACTTAAGAGTCCCAATCTTGTCCCCGTTTCTCTTCTGTCCTCCAGGGGTACATGATCAGTGCCCTCGACCTATCCTCGTATGCCTTATCCTGCTGACCTGCTATCATCTTTGTAGCCCTCCTTTGGACCTTCTCCAGCAAGGTTATGTCCTTTCTGAGGTGTGGGCACCAGTACTGAACTTCATACACTAGATGTGGCCTCACCAGTGACCTGTACAAGGGCAGTATAGCCTCCTCTCTACTGCTACTGATCCCCGTAACTATGCATCCCAGCATGTTGTTTGCCCTTGCTGCTGCTTTCTTGCACTGCATGAGGTGCTTCAGGTTGCTACTGTTCATCACTCCCAGGTCCTTCTCCTCCTCTGATGCAGATACCTGGACTCTTCCCAGGTAGTACTCCATCCTGGGATTCTTGGCTCCAATGAGCATAACTTTGCATTTCTTGGCATTGAAGCCAGACTGCCATAGAAACATAGAAGTTGACAGCAGATAAGGACCACAAGGCCCATCCAGTCTTCCCATTTCTTTTTCTACCTTATGAATGTGCCATCAGTATTTGCTCTGTCAATGGCCTATCTATTCATATTCATCTATATTGCTCCCTTATGTCTATCCCATGCCTGTTTGAAGCCTTGCACTGTATTCATATCCACCACTTCCTGAAGTAGGCCGTTCCATGCATCCACCACCCTTTCTGTGAAAAAGAACTTCCTCACATTACCCGTTAATTGGCCTCCCTCTAATCTCATGCTGTGTTCTATTGTCCTGCTATTTTTCTTATGTTGACACATGTTAGACTTTCACCTTGTTAATGCCTTTAAGGTGTATAAATGTTTCAATCATATCACCTCTCTCCCTCCTTTGCTCTAGGGTATACATATTGAGCTCCGTTAATCTGTCCTCACATGTTTTCTGATGCAGTCCCTGCACCATTTTGGTTGCCCTTCTCAGGACTGCCTTAATTTGGTTAATGTCCTTGTGGAGGTATGGCCTCCAGTACTGTATGCAATACTCCAGGTGGGGCCTAATCAGTGCCTTGTAAAGAGGGATTATTACCTCCCTCTTCCGACTTGTGATACCCCTATTAATACACCCCCTCATCCCCCTAGCCTTACCTACTGCTTTAGTGATCTGCTTGGATGATTTCAGGTCATCGGTGATGATGATGCCCAAGTCTCTTTCATCCCTTGTGACTGCCAGCAACTGCCCTCCCAGCCTATAGGTGGCTTCAGGGTTTCTCTTCCCTATGTGCATAATCTTGCACTTCTTTGCGTTAAACCCCAGTTGCCACTCTTCTGACCATTTTACTAGTTTATCCAGATCTCTTATCATTCTGCCCACCCCATCTGGATCATCTACACTGTTGCAGATCTTGGTGTCATCTGCAAACAGACAAACCTTACCCTTCAGTCCATCTACAATGTCACTGCTGAAGATATTAAAGAGGACTGGCCCAGGACTGATCCCTGAGGTACCCCACTTGTGACTTGCATCTCTTCTGACTGTATACCATTTACCACCACTTTCTGTTTTCTGCCCGTCAACCAGTTTGCCACCCACTTGACCAACTTCTGACCCACCCTGAGCCTACCCAGCTTATAAATCAATCTTCTGTGTGGAGCAGTATTGAAGGCTTTGCCGAAGTCAAGGTAGGTGACATCAACTGCTTCCCCTTGGTCCACCACTCTGGTTACCCAGTCAAAGAAATCTATGAAATTAGTTTGACAGAACCTTCCTTTTGTAAACCCATGCTGTCTTGGATCCTGTGCTCCTATGGATTCCAGGTGTTGCACTATCCTTTCCTTAAGAAGTGCCTCCGTAATCTTGTCCACTACTGAGGTAAGACTGACTGGTCTGTAGTTCCCTGCCTCCTCCCTGCTACCACTCCTGTGGAGCAGGATCACATGAGCCCTTCTCCAGTCTTCTGGGACCTCTCATGTGCTCAGAGACTCACTAAACAGTTCCAATAATGGCTCTGCTAGTGCCACCCTTAGCTCCTTTAGTACCCTGGGATGTATGCCATCAGGTCCCATTGAATTGTCCACCCTGAGTTTATCGAGCTCTTGTAGGACCCTTTCTTTTGTGAAGGGACTAGTGCACACCTCCCTCTCCCATGTGTCCATGGTGCTGAGCTGTGGGCCCTGCCCTACCTTCTCTTCAGTAAATACTGAGCAGAAGTATCTATTTAGAATAGATGCTTTTACATGGTCCTCCTCCTCCTCACATGCCCCCTTATCCCCTTTGATCTCAGCAATGCCCCCTCTGGACTATCTCCTTTCAGTAATGTATCTATAGAAAGTCTTGTCACCTTCTTTTACTGTTTGTGCTACTGTTTCCTTGGTTTGGGCCTTTGCCTGCCTTACTGCCTTCCCTGCTTCCCTTAGGGAAGTTTGGTGTGCCTCCCTATCTTCATCGTGCTGCATTCCCTTATATTAACTGAAGGCCAGCCTTTTGGCTCTGACCTTTTCTGCTACTGTTTTTGAGAACCAAAGTGGTTTACTTTTTCCTTTGCACTTCCTTTTCTCTCTAGAGAACAGACAGAACACCACGAGGAAGGAGCTACTGGTATAACTAAACTTCTGTACTGGGACTAAGAACTAGAACTCTTGTACTGGGACCTTCAATTAGGGTAAAAAAAAGAGTTAGTGTGTTTGTCAGAGTTAGTTGAAGTGAATTGTTATGTGTTATCTATGTTATCTCTGTACTTATGTAGGTGATTGTCACAGGTGTCAGAAGGGAATTGTTATCTGTGAAATTAACTAAGTGTAGAAAGATTTGCAAAGTAGGAGGAGTGGCTTAGCTAGAAGGAGCCAGGTTAAAACCAGATTTAAACACTGTCCTAGATAGCTTCTGCCAGAGAATAGACAGAACACCAGGAGGAAGGAGCTACTGGTATAACTAAACTTCTCTACTGGGATGAAGAACTAGAACTCTTGTACTGGGACCTTCAATTTAGGGTAAAAAAAAAGAGTTAGTGTGTTTGTCAGAGTTAGTTGAAGTGAATTGTTATCTGTGTTATCTGTGTACTTATCTAGGTGATTGTCACAGGTGTCAGAAGGGAATTGTTAACTGTGAAATTAACTAAGTGTAGAAAGATTTGCAAAGTAGGGGGAGTGGCTTAGCTAGAAGGAGCCAGGTTAAACTCCGATTTAAACAATGCCCTAGATAGCTTCTGCTAAAGAACAGACAGAACACCAGGAGGAAAGAGCTACTGGTATAACTAAACTTCTCTACTGGGACTATATTGCCCTCCTTCCCTCCCATCCACCCTAAACCAATTCTACTTTTATAGGCACAGGATTTAACTGACAACAGGAGCTTCCTGTTTGGGAGCAGGAAGTGAGTGATCACAGAGCCACCAAAGACTCACCATCCTAGAAGGGCAAGAGCAGCTCTCCATCCCCCCTAGCTGCTGGAGGTCTGACTGAGCAAGTAAGGAGACTACTGAGAACTATAGGAACTTCTTGTCTCAGAACAGGAAGATCAGGAGCTAAAAGGGCACAGAGGCAGTAAGTAAGTAGGGAGAGGAAAAAAAGAAATAAACAAATAGAGGAAAGAGTAAGTATTCCAAACAACAGTTAAGGGGCCAGAAAAAAGACATGATGGGAGTGGTGCAGTGCAGTGGCTGTGGAGCAGCAGTTTTCTGGGAGACGTTCTGGAGGATGCAGTGTTGTCCCATCAGCAGGCACCTCTCTTGGCTGAGGGAGGAGGTTGCTCATCTCCAGGCTGAGTTGGCCAGGATTTGTGGGACCTCCTCTCCTACCCAGGGACCACCAGGGCCACTGCCATTGCCTCAGAGGTTGCCAAGAAAGAAGAGCAGTTGGACCACAGTGGGCTTAGGGAGGGTGAGGGTGGTGGAACAGAGGTGCATCCCTCCAGTTGTACCTCTCCACAATTTCTATGCCATTCTGGAAAAGTGTGGTTCCTCTCTGGAGGCACCCACAGTGGAGACCAAGGAGGATGCTGGGAACCTCCAAAAGGGAGACCACAGGAGGGTGGCATGGGACCCCACTGGGGAAGGAAACAATTCCTGGTGAGGGACTCCATTGTAAGGAAGGTAGAACTGGGGGGGAAGGGAAGAGGGAGGTAAGGTGCCTGCCTGGCGCCATGGCTTGGAGGGACAGGGAGCGAATCCTCAGGATTGCAGAAGCAACTGCACAGGGAAGGGAGCTGGATGTCACTGCCCACCTAGGAACAAATTACCTGGCTAAGAAAGGGATCAGAGCAGTGCAAGAAGCATTTGTGGAGATGGGGAGGGGCCTTAGACAAATAGCACACATGGTAACCTTCTCGGAGGTGCTGTCTGTCTATGGCACAGATGAGGCTAGGGTGCTCCACACCATGGGATTCAATCAGTAGTTGAAAAACTAGTGCAGAGCTCAGGGATTTGGCTTCATTGGGGACTGGGGGTCCACCTGGAGGGATGCAGGCCTATACTGGCATGATGGTCTGCATCTGTCCAGTAGGGGAACCAGGATCCTAGGTGATAGATTTAAATACTTCATTGTCAAGCATTTAAACTAGCCAAGGGGGGAGGCACTGGAAAGGAGCAAGGAAATCCTAGCCACCCCAAAAATCAGGGTACTAAGTGAGGTAGACACCAACATAGAGATGTCAATAGGGAGAAGCGCTGGGGTAAATGGAGAAAGTGACAAAGGCAATAAGGACAGGGACAGGGCAAAAAGGGGTAAGGCCATCAAGAAATGGAGGGTAATGAGTACCAATGCCCATAGTCTGGGCAACAAGCTCCCTGAACTGGTGGCCTTGATGGAAGAGGGATGCCTGGATATCGTAGCAGTCGCAGAAACATGGTATACAGACAACCATGACTGGGATGTTAACATACCAGGGTACACAACCTACAGGAGAGACAGGGAGGGCAGAAGAGGGGGGAGGAGTAGTAAGGGAAGGGATGAAAGCAACTGAACAAAAGAGTAAACAGGGAGGAGAGGAGGCACTGTGGGTCACCTTAGAGACTGGAAATGGCACCACAATCCGCACAGGGGTTGTATACAGACCCCCATTTCAGGGGGAGGGGAGGGAATGGACATGAATATGATAGAAGGCATACTTAGGATGGCAGAGAAAGGGGAGATACTGTTGATGGGGACCTTACTATGCCAGATGTTAACTGGAGCACCGTTGCTGCAGCCACATCCAAAAGCAGGACCATTCTTGATGCCCTTCAGGTGGCATGCCTCAGACAGCTAGTTTTGGTACCTACTTGCGAGGGAGCAATCTTAGACCTCGTACTCTCAAATGGGGACAGTGAGAGGATCTCGGATCTAGAAGTGGGTAGCCATTTTGGAACAAGTGACCACCAAACAGTGTGGTTCACGATAAACTCAGCTACAGAGTCAAGCCATACAAAAGTGAGGGTTCTGGATTTCAGGAGGGCTGACTTTTGCAAGTTGGGAGAGTGCCTTAGAAAAGCACTAGCAAACAGGCTAGAAGGAGGGCTGGAGCAACAATGGGGAAATATCAAAACTGCCATCAGGGAGGCAACAAGCCTTTGTGTGAAGCAAATAAACAAATCAAAATGAAAGAGAAAGCCACTGTGATTCTCAAAAGAGGTGGCGGTGAAGGTTAGAGAGAAAAAGATAGCATTTAGGAAGTATAAGGAAATACAGAAGGAGCAGGACAGAGAACTGTACCAGTTAAGGCAGAAGAAAGCAGGGAGGGTAGTCAGAATAGCAAAGGCCCAAACTGAGGAAAAGATAGCCAACTCGGTTAAGAAGGGGGGATAAAACATTTTATAGTTATATCAGGGAGCATAGAAAGACAAAGGGAGGGATAGTGAGGCTGAATAGAATGGACGGTGGGTAGGCAAAGAGTGACAGTGAAAAAGCAGGGATACTGAATGAATACTTCTGTTCAGTATTCACAAAAGAGGAAGTGGGGGAGGTGCCTAATCCAATTAACAAAAGCACTCTGGAGAGGGGGGTCGATCCCAGTCCTTTCACAGAAGAACGGGTTCTGAAAAAACTCCTAAAACTGAAGGTGGACAAAGCAATGGAGCCAGATGGAATTCACCCCAGAATTCTAAAAGAATTAAGCAGAGAACTAGTGACACCACTGACTACCCTTTTTAACAAATCATGGGGAGGATGGTGTGGTACCTGAGGACTGGAAGAAGGCTGATGTGATTCCCCTTCACAAAAGTGGGACCAAGACAGAGGCAGGAAACTACAGACCTGCCAGTTTGACCTCTGCGGTAGGGAAAGTGATGGAATCACTTCTGAAGGAAAGAATTGTTGAGTACCTAGAGGCCAGTGGGGCACAGAACCCAAGGCAGCATGGGTTCACAGCGGGAAGGTCATGTCAGACAAATCTAAATGATTTCTTTGACTGGGTGACCAAAGAAGTAGACCAAGAAGGGGCTGTGGACAGGCCTACCTAGATTTTAGCAAGGCATTTGACACAGTCCCACACAAAAGATTAATAGTCAAATTAACCAGCCTGGGAGTGGGACCCAGGGTGGTAGCCTGGGTAAAACATTGGCTGGACAACGGGACACATAAGGTAATTGTAAATTGAGTCCACTCTGAAGAAAGAGGGGTTACTAGTGGGGTACCGCAGGATTCAGTACTGGGTACAGTCCTTTTTAAAGTCTTTATAAGTGACATTGCAGAGGGACTGGAAGGAAAAGTATGCCTCTTTGCAGATGGCACAAAGATCTGCAACAGGGTTGAAACACAAGGAGGTGTGGAATGGATGAGAAGGGACTTGGCAAGGTTGGAGGAATGGTCAGAAGTATGGCAGCTTAGATTCAATGCAAAGAAATGCAAAATAATGCACCTGGGAAACAAAAACCCAGGGGAAGATTACACAATGGGGGGGAGGTAATTACAACAACAAAAATGGAAAGGTACCTGGGGGTAATCATTTAAGATGACCTTAAGGTTGACAAGCAATGTGAGAAGGCGGTAGGGAGGGCTGGGGGGATACTGGGATGTATAGGGAGAGGCATCACCAGCAGAAAACAGGAAGTTATTATCCCCCTGTAAAGACAGTTGGTGAGACCCCATCTGGAGTACTGTGTCCAGTTCTGGAGACCCCATCTCCGCAAGGACATAGACAGAATGGAGGCAGTTCGGAGGAGGGCAACTAAAATGGTGCAGGGTCTGCAAGAGAAGCCATACAAGGAGAGACTAAAGGAGCTTATTATGTATACCCTTGAGGAAAGGAGGCGTGGGTGACATGATAGAAGCGTTTAAGTACCTCAGTGGAATCAACAAAGTCAAGAGGGTAGCATCTTTCAGAAAAGAGATGTGCAAGAACAAGGGGACACAATTTGAAGATAGAGGGGGGGATGGCTCAGGGGCAATGTGAGGAAGTATTTTTTCACAGAGATGGTGGTGGATGCATGGAACAGCCTTCCTGAGGAGGTTGTGGGGGTCTAAAACTGTGAGAGAATTCAAGAATGCATGGGACAGACATAAGGCAATTTTTGTGGGGGGTAGGAAGAAATAGGCTGTTGGTTAGACAGGCTCTGCAGCTTATCCTCTAGGTAGGAAAATGGGCAGACTAGGTGGGCCAAGTGGTCCTTATCTGCCATCAAAGTCAAAGTCTATGTAACACAATGGGATGTTGCTTCAAGTATTGCATCCTTAATGCTTTTCCACTTTGCCTGTACCCCCTCACCTGTATTTCTTTTTGCCAGGGCTAGCTTAGCTCTGTTGGCCATCTTATCAAAGTCAGCTCCTCTGAAGTCCCATATTTTTGCCTTGGAATGGGATGATTTAGTTCTAGTGGCCAAATTGAACCATACCATGTGATGGTCACTGGCCCCCAGGTGACATTCTACCTGCAGATTTGTGATCCTTTCCCTGTTAGTTAGTACTAGATCTGGGATAGTCTTGTCTCTTGTGGGTTGTTGTATCAGTTGTTTGAGGCCCTTCCCCTGCAGGGAATCCACCATGTGTCTAGTTATGGCAGATGTTCCTGCTGGTATTGACCAATCTGTATCTGGCATCAGAACCTCCCCTTTAGCTGTCATGTTTTGTATATCTTCTAATAGTAATGTGTCTATGTCCTCCCCCAGATCTGGAGGCCTGTACACAACCCCAGTTCGTATGGCTGCCCCATTTCCTGTTTCCAGGGTGACATACAGTTCTTCTGGCTCCTTATGTGTATTCTGAATTTCTGTAGCTTTGATATTTTCATTGACATAAAGGCCCCCCCCTTTTTGCACTCCGGTTTCTTCTGAACAGTACATAGCCAGATACTGAAGTCTCCCAGGTGTGGTTACTGGTAAACTATGGCTACTATGTCCAGTTTAGCCTCGGTCATTATTGCCTGCAAGTCTGGGATCTTGTTTACCAGACTGTGAGCATTTGTGTACATGATTTTCCATTGGCCAGATTTCGGTGTGTTAGCTGTTGGACGAGGTCTGGCGTTTCTCCTGTGCATCGTATGGGGAGCGGGACCTTTTTCCTTACCTGGTGATGCAAATGAACTACAAACATACTGAACTCCTGTTTGACCACTAGCTGAGGGGGAAGGGGTATTCTTCCCATTCGACGTATGGGGTGCTGCACCTCTCTCCCCATTTGCTACCTCCCCAGCTTTTCCAGATCATCCTGTAGGTCCTGTATCCCTTCATCTGTGTCCTCTGTCCTGCAGAGCATGAAAGTCATTTTGAAAAAGAAAGTCCCAAAGACACCCATTATGTGTCACTGCCTCTGTGGGAACAAAATGGCTTCAACTGATTGGCATCAAGCCAGTGTGGCTGCCTTGTACCAAAGCACTGAATGGATGCATATAGCCACTGCTACTCTATGGATCGCTGCACCCTGGAAAATCATGCGTTGAAGTTGATTGCTTGATCCACACCTTCAGAGGCAGATATTGCACGTGTGCATCCAAAGTAAGGTCTCTAGGCCCTTCCCCCTGGGCCTCTTCCTGGAACTTTTGGTTACAAGGAAGCACTGGGTTCTTCTTGACCTCACTGGACAGAGGCATTGGAGACCCATGTGGTAGGGTCTGGTGGACAGCCGGCTACTTTTGGGTATTCAGCTAAGAACCCATTAAAGTCTGGCTGCCTCAGACAGTAGATGTCCACGGTGGTGAGGCCATAGCTATACAGTCAGTCCACACTGGTGGGCACCTTGATGCCATCCTCTGGTGTTGCCCATGCTGTTGTCTCCATTCACTGTAACAACATGGTGGGTGACACTATATATGGTGCTGGGCCTGCCACTGACATTGTTCACAGTTCTAGAGGTGGTACTGACACTGAGGCTAATGTAGGTGCTACAGCTGTCTTGGAGTCTGTTCCTGACCATAGTATTGCTAGCAACACTGAGATAGTGGACAGCTGCGAGTCTAGTGAATGATGCTTGCAATAACCAAGGTGTTTGGCCAAAGTCCAGCTCTAAGCATGAGCCTGACAGAGATTTTGACTGGGTACTTGTCCTAGACTCCGGTGTCATCTGTGACACCCAGAAGGGTAGTGGCAGCAAGCCTGATGCCAATGTTGACACTAAGCACATGTCTGCCATGGTGATGGGAAGGACCCTGTCTCTGGGGACATGACCACACCTGTGTTCGACACTTTAGTCAATGCTGACTCAGGTCAGGTGATGATCTGTAGCCTAGGTTCTCTCCAGAGCCACAGGTTGACATTACCAGTGAGAACTGAAGTCTCCCTGTGAGACCTGTACAGCTCTGGTTTCCTTAACTGGGTATCTCTTCCCCCAAAGGCACAAACATGTCACTCCTCCTATATACTGTAGGAGGATACCCTTCAAGTGATCCCTGCCCCCAATGCAGTTCCACATCCTTGGCTGAGGCCCTCAAGACCAACAATCTCTTTCCCCTCTAAAAAGGGCCTCGCTGTTTCCTAGAGAGAACACCCTCATTGCTAGGCCCTGCAGGGCCACTAACGTGGGAGCAACACTGGGCATGGGTCAGTGCTACTGAAGACTGGCATAAGGAATCTAACGGTCCAGTTCATGCCCATCTCCCCAGTTCCAACCCTACATGGAGGCACATCCTCATCTTCATCCACATCCTCCTCCTCCTCCTCCAAAGACATTGAATCATCGGTCCGCCTTGCCTCTTCTGCTAAGTACGCCATGTACCAGTGATTCTTGGTGGAGATGTTCCAGTCACTTGACCTTCAGTCCCACACTAGTTACAATCTGGAAGCTGTGCCATTTGGATTCCTTGGAGTTCCCATCATTGACACTGTGGTCATTCCTCCATGGCTCATAGCCATGGAAGAAACATCCAGGGCTTTGTCAGGGTGTCCCCATGCCACTCCATCTAATCCCCAGAGACCTCCTCATGCAATATCGTTCAGCCACAGGGACCACAGTCTCTCATGTGACCACCCCCAGATGCAGATTCTGCACACACAGATGCACTAAGTAGGAAGGCTTTTACCTCTGCATGCACCCTTTTACATACAGATGTTGTCTATGGTTGCAGCTGCACAATCTGCTGGATGCACTGCCACACAGCAAGGAAGTCAGTCAAGCCATCAAACTTTCCACCTGGGGTTTGGGGGGTAGCACAGTACTGGATACCAATGAGGTGGCCTCCAGACTGTTTGGAACAGCAGTCTTTCTTTGGACAGCGTGGCTTTGCCTGTCCCGACTAGCACTGGCCCAGTGCAAGGTGCTATACTCGCATTACCGAGGGCTCATTTCTTCCCCTGCAGGGTCATATGGGAGCTCTCAGGGAATCCTACTGCTCCTGTGCCACAGGAGGCCTCGCCTAGCCCTGACTAGTGTCAGGTCTCGCCAGACCTGTGAGGAATGTCTGCCCTCAGGAGTTCTCCTCCATGCAGAGGGCTGAGGGTATGTCTTTACCCTCAAGGTGAGCCAGCTCCTCCCTCAAAATGGAAGCTTGGTACTCTGTTGCAGCTATCCTGTATGATTTTATTGCTGAATGTATGCAATTTGTGCCCGGTTCCCCCTTAAAAATGGGAATTTATGCCCTTGGGTTCTTACCCAGTTAATAAATTTAAAATAAAAAAATAGAAATACCCTGACCCATAAGTGGTAATCACTGGAGAAGACTGATTCTTTGAAGATATGAAAGTTTTGTACTATGTAACTTGTGATATTCCAAAATATCCTCTCTACTGATTATAACACTCACCACCTGTGCCCTGCTCTAGCACAGCCAGGGCTTCTGGGCAACTCACCCTACAGTGGGCAGCTCTAGTGATGTCTTGCTATACCCCTCTCCACTTATTTTGCCCCTATATGGGTCCTGCTTTAAAAAACAATACGAACAACTGGACTGAGACCAACTCCAGGGCCCCTTATCCAACCCCCCAAAACACAGAAACAAACTAAAACTGGGGTAAGATGGACCCTTGATCCCCATCTCAACCAAAGAGATTTTTGTCTGTAGCCTCCTTTTTCCTGTCTGTGGAATATCCCCCTCCCCGATTTGGTATATCCCTGTTAGTCACTAAATGCATTCTGTACCCACTGGGTACCATCCTAATCTAACTCCACTTGACAGTAGCCCTTTCTGTGGGTATGTGCCAAGCACTGGATTGGATCGGCTTGAGCTACATTGTTGCAGGGGACATCCCTGTTGTTTGCAGGAGAAGACAGGTTGTTTTTTTCCGCTCTGATTTTCTTCTGTCTATGTCAGACATTTTTCATTTTCCTTGGTTGGCATGTTTTCCCTACTTATGCCATGTTAGAAACATAACAATTGATAACAGAATGAGACTGCTAGGTCCATCTAGTCTGCCCAATTGTTTTAGACCTATTAGACACTCTAGTTGCCCTTTGTAGACAGGGCTTCCTTGTGTCTATCCCATACATTCTTGAATGCCCCCACAGTGTTGACCCCCACAACCTCTTGGGGCAGGCTGTTCCAGGCATCCACCACTCTTTCTGTGAAGAAAAACTTCCTGGTGTTGGTAGAGAACCTTTCTCCTTGCAGCCTGAGGTCATGTCCCCTTGTCCTGGAGCCCTTCTTGAAGTGAAAAAGTTCCTGTGCCAATACCTTGTTAATGCCTTTTATGTACTTGAATGTTTCAATCATATCCCCTCTCTCTCTTTCTTCTCTGCTCCAGGGAGTACATATTCAGTTCCCCAAGTCTTTCCTCGTAGGACATGTACTGCAGACCCTGAATCATTTTTGTCACCTTTCTCTGTACTGTTTCTACCCGGTCAATGTCCTTCCTGAGGTGAGGCCTCCAGAAGTGGACTCCATATTCCAGGTGTGGCCTGACCAGTGATCTATACAGTGGTAGTACCACCTCTCTCCTCCTGCTTGTGATTCCTCTCCCAATGCAGCCCAGCATTCTGTTGGCCTTCAATGTTGCCTTCTCACACTGCTTTATTAACCTTCAAGTCATCTGAGATTATGATTTCCAGCTCTCGTTCCTGGTTTGAGGCTGCCAGTCTTTCACCTCCTAGGTAATACTCCTTTCTTGGATTTTTCTTTCTTACAGTATGTGCATGACCTTGCACTTTTTGGCTTTAAATCTCAGCTGCCACACTGCAGACAGCAGGTGCAGGGATAACTAGAGAGAGGGATATTTTTTCTCTTCCTTAGGGCTGAACAGCCTTGCAATTTATTTATTTATTTTTTATTTATTTCATAATTCGGATTTACAACCTTTGAGTCAAAGACTCATTTACAAAGACACCTCGTCGTAGTGAGGGTAGACAACAATTGGTCCAACACCACATGCATTAGTGTTTTTCCTCTGCCCTGTCCCCTGGGGAAGGAGGTCATAGGTTTTTTAAACATACATACAAACAAATAATCAAACAAAAATACAGCTCACCTTGCTGCTGCTGGTGCCTGTTCCATATCAATTGTAAAGGGGTCCCATTTCTAACATACTTTTCTGTAGTCTGCCATAGCCCACGTGTTACTGGGCTGCTGCCTTATTCCCAGTACCTTTCTCAGCCACCTGTTTAAGCTGTCTGGCTAGTGGTGACTTGAGGCTCTAGCTCTTTAAATCATTACTACCTATCTGTGCCACCTTAGTGTGCCTTTTCTTCTCTGTCATAAAGTTAGTAGTCACGTTTTTATATGATTTTTTTTAGTTTTTGATAACCAAGTAAGGCCCACTAAGTACAAGTGCGTATTTTCAGGGGCGACCTGGGAGCACTGGGCAGCTTAAGTGACTTGCATAAAGTCACACAGTATGCAAGTGGAGGTTGTGAGACTCAAACCCTGGTCTAATGGATGTACCAATCTCATTCACACCTCATTGCTCTAACGTAAAAGCTATACTACTATATTTTGTTATTCTTTTTTTCTTTCTGGATCCTTTTCCATATCCCATGGGCTAGTAAATTCTCAACTAGGGATATCGCAATATATCATGATAATTACAATTGGCAGTAATTTATCACTGTAAAAAAAAGGATCGCGATTGTTGTACAGCATGATATACTGCACCATATCTCATACTGAGCTCAGTGGCTCAGTAATTTCAAACAGCAGTGCTATTGACTCTACAATTGAATGGCTCATTATTGAGCTAACTATTGGGTCAGCCAAAAGAATCTACGTGGGCTGTGCCCATAATCCCCCCAACAGGTGGGATAAATGGCTTAAAAACCCTTATTAATGTGGATGGAGGCCTCTCCCCAAATAGGGACACAGTGCTTGTAGGAGATCTCAACCTAAATTGGCTGATCAACGAAAACAGGAGTACACAGAACTCCCTAAACAAATCAGTCTAACCCAGATCATTCACTCCCCCACACACCTAAACTGTAAATCTCAGAACCACTCTCTCCTAGATTGGATTATGGCAAACAGAGAGGATAGGACCATTGCAGAGTGGGTCCTATCTGACTCAATAAGTGATCATTCCCCTATATACTGCTACTGGTCTTGCCACTGGGCTTGCCCACCGCTAGGCTTATCAGTTTCAGAAACTTTGGTAACATTAATTTAACTGCTTTAAGAGATGATTTAAGAGAAATTAGCTGGTCTATGCTGTACTCGCTTACAACTGTTGATGCAGCCTTGAGGTTCCTTATCATCGCCGTCTCATCAGTACAGGAGAAGCACTTCCCTCTCACCATGCGGCGGATTGGAGGGGAAACACTAAGTGGCTCTCTAGGGATTTAGTGGACTTAATGAAGACCCAGGACAGTTCCTGGGGTGCTTACAAAGCGGACCTAATGGCCCAGAGAACTGGAACACATATAGAAGACTTAGGAACCAATGCAAAAGTAAAACAAAAGTCCTCCTTTAAGGATCAACAGGCACGGAACCTTGGCAACCCCCTGCAGCTTCTGGACCTCAGTGAACTCTATAATGAAGCTGATTCCCACGACCAACACCATACATCTAGTCACCAATTCAGGTCTAACAACTGATTCATCGGCAGTAGCTGGCATCTCTGACCTTGACCAGTACTTGGCCTCCTCCCTCCTGCAGCTAAGAGCACTCATCCCCTGGGCCAGGATGTTGAGAAACCTGATAGTCCTTTATTTCATTTTAAGATTACGTTGTCCACTGAGGTCCGTAGGCTACTGCAGGCCCTACCAAATACAGGGCCGTGTGGGGAGCAATAGCCTATGCCCCCAGTTCCTGAAATTAGCTCTGGATCTTATAGCCAGACCCCATGCATGCATTATCCTATCTCTAACCAATTCCACCATTCCTGCACTCTGGAAAGAGGCCAGAGTTTTCCCTATCTTTAAGTCAGGGGATCCTAACCTCCCTGAGAACTGTCGACCCATCTCCATCTTATCACACATGAGCAAAATAATGGAGAAGGTAGTATTCCGACAAATATCTGACCACCTCACATCACATAATAAATTATCCTCTCACCAACAGTGTTTCTGAAAAGGACACAGCACCACCACACCCTGGCCCGGTTCACTGATCATGTCCTCAGGGAGGCAAATAAGGGAAGCCTCAATGGGGCCATATTCATCAACCTTTCGAAGGCGTTCAACATGGTTGATCATGGCATACTACTCGGGGAACTCTCAGAGTTAGGTTTCTCCCCATGCTCCTCTCGTTGGGTCAAGAATTATCTCTTAAACAGGACACAGATGGTTCATATTGGTGGGTCCCTATCCAGCCCTCTTCAAGTTCTGAGGGGAGTCCCTCAAGGATCCATCCTTGGACCACTACTCTATTCGATCTTTGTAAAGCCTCTACTTTTAGAAACAACTACAAATAGCAGAATCATGTATGCTGATGACCTTATACTATTTAGCATGACAGCTCCACTGACAAGCTATCTCAGACACTCTCCAGGGAGTTTGCCTCTACTGAAAAAATGGCTCACTCAGCACAGGTTAGTCATCAATGTGAAAAAAACTAAAGCCATGCTGTTTGGCTCTAAACACAGGCTTGCAAGGCACTCAGCTAGTCCCTGGCACTCTCTTAGTATTTGAACCTTAGATGGATCCACTCTGGAACAAGTCAACAATTTCAAATACCTATGGTAAACCCAGACTCCTCACTTAGCTTCGACTGTCACATAGGACAGATTGTCAAAAGGGTAAACCAGTGTTTGGGAGTCTGCTTCTGTCTGAAGCACCTGTTGTCACCTGAGGCAAGGCTGGCAATAGGACAAAGCACCCTTCTTCCTATCGTGGAGTACTGCTCTCCTATGTTACACCCCATCTCGGCTAAACCACGAATTAGACTGAACACAGCTTACAACAGCATATGTAGGTTTGTCACTCTGGCTCCTTATAACACCCACCACTGCACCCTATATCAATCATTAGGGTGGCTACCCCCCAGGCATGCAGGGATCTCTTGTATGGTACCTTCATTTATAAGACACTCCATGACAGTGCCAAATCACCACTCTCGGGCATGCTTGCCACTAAACGGGGTTTCTGCCAGTTTAGGCCCTCCTTGAATCAAACCTTTGAATGTCCCAGATTATCAATGGTGATGGGGCAGAGGGCCTTTTCCTGGACAGCATCTACGTTCTGCAACACTCTCTCAGTAGATCTTCAGTCCTTGGACTACCTACCAACTTTCAAATAGCACTACAAATGTATTCTAACATCTAATGCAACCTGTAACTGTTAGCTATCACTACTGTCAACACTGTTTACTTGGCATTAACATATACTTCATATTTTAGTGTACCTGGTCAATGTTGTGCTCTCTGTTTTTATTGTCATCTCACTGTGTGGGGCTAGATGTCTAAAGGCTGTACTCACCTCAAGGATTCTCCCTGTAACCTATGTGGAACTGTTATTTTAATGTACTGTTGATCATGTCTTTGTACAGTGTGCCATCTAGATAGCCCGGGTCGTACCTGAAAACAGTCCTCTGGACCAGTGTACTTACCTGGTCAACAAATACATACTGTAAATAAATAAATAAATACCTTGATAAAGCACCTTACCTGCCATCCCAGTGGCAGGATGGTAGAGTTACTGGATGCCATATGAGTGACCCAGGTTAGGGATTGGACTTGAGTCACATGAGGTCGGCCGGGGAGAGAGGGTTGGGTGTCTTACAGATTGCTTTCATCTCCAGAGGAGGAGACTCTGGCCACTCTACTCACAGATCACCATCAAGTGGAGGCTTGGTGGTGGTGCAGTGGAACGACAAGGAAAGGGAGCCACTGCCCTGACGTGTGGCACGTGGGTGCCTCCACATGCATGCATGCCTACATCCATGCATGGCATATAGCTGGGGAGAAACAGGGAAGAACAGCTGGCTAAGCAGAGTGATGACTTGGTCTTCTGTAAGCCCTGCACCTACCACCCAGGCACCTCCTCCAGTATCTGGATAGTGCTTTGGGGGAGTGAAGGGGCAGGCCACCCCTTGGCCCCACCATGAGGGGCAATTCATGGGGGACCCTAGGAGAATGGCTAAGTCCTGGGGATGGCAAGGTACTAAGGCTGGGTGAACTGAAGCCTGATATGGGCTGGTCAGGAGACTGGGCATAAAAACCGTTATTGAAAAACAAAATTTAAGCATCTTAACTTGCTACTCCAGCAGCTTGTCCTTCTCCAGTTTCAACCATGATTCCCAGTTCCCCACCTTCCTCCAATTAGATTGTTACTATTTTTCCTAAAATTAGAAAGGCTGTAGATTATTGTGATACTATATTGTGATACTATTTTTGAACAAATATTGTTTGTTTATTTATTTATTTCATTGTTCGGAAAAAAAATTTTGAGCGAAAGCTCTTTTGCAATGGTTCCACGTCAAGTAGTACATGGCATACACAGTACAACAGAAGGGGACTTGCCCCCTCTGCAGTTCACACTTCATGGGAAGGAGTGTACACAATAAGAACAACTCAGGGAACATTTAAACAAACAGTGCAATGGTAATGTAAACAGAGAGACATAATGAGGAATATAAGTACAGAATAACAAGTAACCAGCTACTGAAGCTACTGCCAAAAACCTTAAACAGAGTATGATTATGAGCTTACGGGAGAACACAGACACAAGGACCTCAGCAGCCCACAGTGCAGGCTTTGTCCTGGTAATAGGGGTGAGGACTGAAAATAGCCGACTTGGGGGTGGCTATAAGGAGGGGGGTCAGGCATGTCCTCAGTAGGATAGTAAGTAGTAAAACAGAGCAGGATGCAAGCCTGTACAGGAGAGATCCAAGCCAGGTCCACCTAATTGCAGGGGCAGTTAGTGTGGAGGGCAAGTGAGGAAGCTCTGCCCACTGCTAAGGCCAGCTACAACAGTGATGCTAAAAGTTTGATATTGTAACATCCCTATTCTCAAGCCCTCTCTCATTTTCCCTCACTGTTTTCTCTCCTGGTGAACAGAACTGAGGTTTGTGATGGAGCCGGAGATGTTTATTGGCTAGCACGTGGTACCACGTGAGGGTGCACAGGTCCTGTGTCCAATAGCCATTGCCAGTCCCATAGGCAAAGCTTTTCTCCCATGAGGTGCCTTCAGCCCAGATCCATAAGTTTTAAGGTATTCTGGAATATCACCAGTTATGGTAAGTATGTAATTTTCATTTCTTTTCTACTTTACAATACTGTTAGTTTTATGATTGTGTAAAGAAGAGCTCATGTTGGTTTTACTTTGTTTGAACATGCTTGACGTTCTGTAGATTTCAGTCAGAGCAAATGGCTTACAGACAGCACTATGTTTTCAAGAGCAGTGTTTGAATCGCAGTTTAATTTGTGTCTGCTGCTGTTTTATGTTTTTTGTTGAGTAGATTTTTTAAATAATGTTTTTTTTTTAGTTTTCAAAAGATGAGCATATTGGGAGCCATGCACTAACAGACAGAAAGTATGTGCCGGAGGTGCGTACCCCACCAGTGTAGCTACGCACCTGCGGACAGGTGCGATTATGCCAGTGTGCATTAATGCTGGCCACCTGTCTGCGGCCCCGGCATGCAGGACTGTGCAGGGTGGCCAGGTGTGGAGCAGTGGACCCAGGCGTGCATCCAATCGGATGCCCATCCTGGGTCCAGTAGTAGATCCCCTGACTGGGACAGCATGGAACTGGGTGCATGCATAGCACTCAGGCACCCAGGAAGACACAAATGGGCACCATCATCCTATTGTCCTCCACAGTAGTGCCCTGTCCCCAGCGGTATGTATAATCACTCCCTGCACCACACAGCAGCACCTGTCCCCCTGCACAGATTGTTTGTGTGTAAGGGGGGGGGTTCTTGATTATAGGAACTGACCTGGGGCTACATGTGTGTGTATTGGTGGGGGGCTCTCATATCTGTGCAGGGGGATGGGGCACTGCTGTGTGGCAGGAGTGTGTGACTATACCCACCGCTGGGGACGAGGCACACATGTGTGACGTGTGTGAGTGTGTGTGTGTGTGTGATTATACAGATGCAGATTTCAGTCAAAGCAAATGGCTTACAGACAGCACTATGTTTTCAAGAGCAGTGTTTGAATCACAGCTTAGTTTGTGTCTGCTACTGTTTTATATTTTTTGGTAAGTAGATTTTTTTAAAATACTGTTTTTTTTTTAGTTTTCAAAAGATGAGCATATTGGGGGCTATGCACAAACATGCAAAAAGTAAGTACTAGAGGCGAGTACCCCACCTGCTTACAGATGCGATCATGCCGGTATGCACTAACGATGGCCACCTGTCTGCTGCCCTGTCCCCGGCGCACAGGACTGTGCAGGGCAGCCGGGGTGGAGTAGTGGAAACAGGTGTGCATCCAATCGGATGCCCTTCCTGGGTCCAGTAGTAGATCCCCTGAATGGGACAGCATGGGACTGGGTGCATGCATAGTAGATCCCCTGAGTGGGACAGCATAGGATTGGGTGCATGCGTAGCACTCAGGCACCCAGAAAGGCACAGATGGGCACTGTCGTCCTATTGTCCCCCACAGCAGTTCCCCATCCATGGCTGTATGTATAATCACAACTCCCTCACCACACATCTGTGCACTGTCCCCGGCGTTATGTATAATCACCCCCCTGCCACACAGCAGCACCCATCCCCCTGCACAGATTGTGTGTGTATGTGTAGGGGGGGGGTTTCTTGATTATGGGGTTGTTATATCTGTGCAGGGGGATGGGGTGCTGCTGATTGGTGGAGGGGGTGTGACTACATACCGCTAGGGATGGGGCACAGATGTGTAAAGGGTGTGAGTGTGTGATTATACAGACAGCCGAGGATGGGGCACAGATGTGTGGTGGGGGTGTATGTGTGATTATACAGACAATCAGGGATGGGGCACAGATGTGTGGTGGTAGGGTTACAGCACAGTGATGGGGACAGGGCAGCCATGTGTGTGGGAGTGTGGGCTGCCATATGGGATGGGAGCAGTGGCACCGTAGGGGGTTGGGGTTTGCAACCGGCTGCCTGGACCAGTCAGGTGTTCTGTGTGCACGTGGCACATGCTGCAGTTATAGTAGGGTCCCCCCTGCTGTAACCTGTGCCTCCTACTCCCCCCTGTGTGCTGCACTACATGCCTTTTTGCATGGCACGTAGTGTGGGCATGCCCACGTCCCTCTCCCAAGTTCGCCTTGGTGCAGAGCTGCCCGCACGGCCAGGGAATCCAGTGCGCACATAGCCTGCGTGCCTTTGGTGAATACTGCTGGGGATCCACAGGACCCCTGCTGTGTGGCATTCACACATATCTATACCTACGCACCCAGTTTCCATGGCACATAGGCATAGTGCATAGGGCCCATTGCTTGTCTGTATTTAAATAACTGCATTATGAAGCGATTCTAAGAATGTCACTGAAGTGAGCGGACATGTTTCACTGAGCTCCACTTTCAGGTCTCTGCCCCTCCCCCCTTTTATTTTAAGGAGTAAGATAAAAGGATTACAAACAGTGGTAACATTAAAAAAGAGGCAAAAGAAATATCCCTCAGGTAAATGACCTCCACCTCTGAACTGGTAAATCTTTCAGCCAGGATTCAGCAGCTTCAAAGGTACTGATGAGAACTCTCTGTGTGTGTGGTAAGCAGTACAAGAGCTTCAGCATCGACTGGTAAGACTGTTCAAACACTAACACAAGCAATCAGAAAAAGGAAAAAAAAGAGAGACAGTTAAGACCACTACCTTTAACCTGTTACAACCTCTGTGAACTACAGATACAAATGGGTCTGCCACAGGGACACACACTGCCCCACACTTGCACCATCACACCCACATAAGGCGGCCCCACTCTGTGTGCAGGTGCACATGCACCAGCCCCACAACCCAATGCCCCCTCGAGCGGTCAGAACTGGCATGCACAGTGCACATGCATACGTGCCTGGTTGCAGGACCACACATCAGTGGGCATGGTCCTGCAGTCTCCAAAAGTGATCAGGATCCCGGCGGTGCAGGTCACTATAACGGTGACGGCACTGATCACCTGTTTGAGGGACACTGGTGTGCAGTACCAGGCACTCTGCCACATTGGCTTACACCTGGGACCATGCCTCCTGCAGTTTCTCCTCCCCAAACAACTGCCCCTCCACAGGGGTGACCACAGCTATGAGGTTGGCCATCTCGACCTCGTTCCAGTTTGTGGCCCTTGGTCTGACACTCCCCACACGTGGCATTGCGACTGTGCAATGAACTAGGCCCGGACCGTGGTCTGCTGCTGAATTGAGTCCCTATTGCACTGCTGCACCAGTTGCATGATTGCAAAGACCAACACACTACCGCACAGCACAGATATGCGCAATGGGCATGCACCAGCAGGACACATCATGCATTACTGCACATGCACAGTGCCGGAAGTTCGGGTAGGAGACTGAGATTATGTCTGCGACCCATGTCCATGCAGCCATACATCAGCGCAATCTTGTGAAGGACATGCGTCACCACACATACTGCACAGCAATAGCGCATGGACCACAAATGCACTGCAATGGCCAATGGTGCAGGCTGCCCACATGTGCAGTAGGACTACCAAGCACATCACAGCATCTTGTGCAATACACAGTCATGGGTGGAGCAAACTAGGTGGCACACATGGCAAGTACATTAGTGCACATCACGCATGTGCAGGAATTGCGTCGGTGACTTGCTCCTGCGAATTCCTGTTGCGCATCACACACTCAGTTGTGCTTGGAGAAATTCTGCGATATTCAGATGGAATATGCAGATTGCCTCATGAGCCAATGCAAGGCACAAACCAGCACATTAGGATCCCATTACTGGTTGCTCCACAACTCATATGCATGAGTTGAGCCATTTAAGCACCCCAAACAGCACTGGTCCCTGACAGGAATTGCAGCTTGGAAGGTAAGTTTGTTTACAATCCGATTTCTGAAAGCTGCACTTCCTTGCCAGACAGTTCATCTAGCACAGCAATGGGAGATGCAACTGAACTGCTGATCTGTGGACCATCCCTGTTCACAGGTGGCAGAATGTCTGATTCTGACAGCATGGAAGAGCAGGTGCCTGCAAGGAAACACAGGCCCAACTTCACTAAAGTGGAGAAGCAGGTCCTTTATAGAGGCATATGTTGACAGGGAGGAACTCCTGAGTGAGGCCACTGGGGCTGCACAGGAGCGGGCAAAAGGCTGGGAAGAGGTGGCCAGGTATGCCAATGCCTATGGAAGCCACAACTGCACTCCACAGGAGTGCAAGAAGAAGATGGGCACTGACAAGGACTAAGGAGAAGGTGGCAGCCATGAGGGCAGCAAGGCATGGAACAATTGGGGGACACCCCCACAGCATCCGTCCTCAATGCAGAGGAGGAGCTGTTGGCATCCACCTTCACCTGGGCATCTATTGTGGGTGCCCCGTGGGGGTTCCAAACAGGTGGCAGCCCATTGCAGCACTGTGAGTATACCTGTGGGACATGGGGGGTGCACGGGAGCAGGCCATGGGTGTTCCACAGCAGGGGTGCCACTAGTGTGCCCAGGTTGTGCATTGGCATGGACATCAGCCTGCACATCAACACCAGGGTACAGCACAGTCCACTCTGTGCAGTGAGGCAGCTCAGTGCAGACTGCCATAGTTGTGTGATGCCCGGACAACATATGTCACCAATGCTGGCACATGGGTCCCGTGGCTGTCCACAGCAGGTCATGCGTGCACAGGTCCGTGCACAGTGGACACTTGCACTGGCATGCCACACCTGACAGGGTTATCATATATGTGCCATATGGGGGGGGCGCACTGCCTGTCGGTGAAGGGCAGGTGCCACACGGCATAGTGTGGGCGCACAGTTATGGTCATGTGTCCCGTGTCACACTGGCATCCTGACAAGCATCTACCATGTTACCACCGCACCTCATGCAAGGTGGTGCAGGCACACCTGTGGTACATATGCTGACATTCCACTGTATAGCTGACTACCTGCAATGCTTCAGGGACATACTATCCTCTCTCCATTCTGTCTTACAGTTCCATCATGCCTAAGGAGTGCTGTGCAGTCTGGACCCATGACTGTGGCAGTGGACGATGCTGTGCCTTCTTCGTCCATGGGCATGGTGACTGCTGCAAGGGGGTGCCATCCACACATGTAATTGGAGGCCCTGCTTGGCCTTGCAGATGATGATGATCCCCTGGGTGACCTCCTCCTGCAGGACAGCCTACCTGTGCTGGTGACGGACACACCGGACAATTTGTTGTTCGACACTGATGATGACCTGACACAGATCCTGGGGAGCTCAGGTGTCGACACCCCCCCCATCATCACCGTAGACCCAGAGGCAGTGGCAGGCATCACAGGCAGCCCAGGGTCCACGCTTGCTCCCCCACAAGGTGGCCCCATGGCAGCTCGGGACACTGCTGCCAGTGTTGCCCAGGGGTGGCACACAGGTGTGGTCACTAGTACCGCCAGCCAGGTCCAGCAGGCTGCTGCCGTGCTGTGATGGCCGTGGGGGACACTGTGAAGTAATCTCCAGGGGCCACTGTCAAGGCCCGCACCCAGACCCAAACCCATCCTCGGACTCCTGAATGGCGTTCCCAGTTGAGGGATGTGGCAAAGCAGCCCGTCACACCCCCTGCATGTTGACATCGGGACCATGAGTCACCAGGAGCCGACATGCTGGTTGAGCACACCCAGCTTCTGTGGGACTCCATAGAAAACCAGGCTACACTCAGGGCAGAGATGCGTGCGCTGCGGGTTGAGGTGTGGCAACTGTCTCAGTGTGGTGCCATGGGATGTGCCCAGCTGATTGGCGCGATACGACAACTACGGGAGGCCACAACTGCATCACTGGACTGCAGTGCAGAGACCATTGCTGCGGGCCTTGCATCGCTGGCATGCAGGACTCCCTGTAGCACAATGAGCACACTGAGGCCTTAGCGTCTGGCGACCCCATCAAGGATGATGCTGACCCCTGCCATACCCATCCCCATCACACCCGGAAATTGACTGTTTGACTTTTGTACACACCCACGAGGACCAGGCTGTGTTCTCAGGTGTCAACCCCCGTGGATGCGGTGGCAACACCCCCGGTGGCTGTTGTGCCACCTGTAGTGGCCACACAGGACATGGCCACCCCCATGGCTGTGGTGGTCGTGGTTCTGCATGGTAGTCCTGACAGGTGCACTGCCCAGACCAATCCCCTGCTTCTGTTGTCAGCCGCGTACATGGCTGACTGTGGCCCATTCCGTGTGCTGTGGCACACGCAGGGCCAGGGTCACGGCTGGCATGTGTGTGGACAGTGGTGCTGAGCCATGTGGCATGGGTGTGATGAGTGAAGCACTGTTTTGGCAATGCCTGCATGCCAGCACATACCCTCTGATCCATGCCATGTCTGGCAGCACTGCTGTTCGAGTCCACGTCACTGTGTGTGGTGATGCGTGTGCCACTGCCTGGTGCTGTGTGCCCTGCAGTGTGGCCTTTTGCTGTACGGATGTGTGTGCTGACATGCTTGTGTGTTCATGGACATGCAACATATGGCGACTGACTGTCCAGGTCCGTGTGTGTTGGGGAAGGGGGGCCTGTGCATATCTGTGTGTCCATCTGTGTGCCCATTGTGTGTCCTTTTGTCCCTGTGTGCATGCATCCCTCTGTGTCCATGCATGTGTGTGTGTTGTGGTGTGCATGCACTGCTTACCTGTGTGTTACTCACCTGTGGTTCCCATAGTGCTCCTCTGTTATGGTGTCCCTGTGCCACCTGGCATGTATGGAACAGCCTGAGAGCCCTCCTCTCCAAGGCTGGCTGCCCACCCCCATCCTGCTGATCCTCCACCTCATTCTCTGTACTGTCACCCTCATCAACCTGGACAGGTATTTCATGGTCAATGGCCATGTTGTGCAGCATGCAGCAGGCCAGGAATATACCATAGGCTTTCTTAGGGCTGTATTGTGGGGCACCACTGGACCTGTCTAGGCAATGGAAATGCATTTTGAGCATGCCAAAGACACACTTTATGACATTGAGCATAGTGATGTGTGCCTCACTGTATCGCTCCTCAGCCCCATTTCTGGGACGCCGTATAGGGGTGAGCAGCCAGGGTCAGAGGGGATATGCACTGTCTCCTGTGGGAAATGCACATGTATTAGTTGCCACCCTGTCTGGCCCTTGGCTTCTTCCCCATCTGCACTTCTGCCTCCCGCCACCCTGTGGGCCCTCCCCACAGACCCCATGCACAGCACATGTGCTGCCAGTCATGCCACACAATGTGTCCTGCCCATAATTTGCTCCCTCTCTCTGGGCATGTGGGTCCATGCCACAGCTGTTTGCAATGTGCCACTGTTCCAGCTGGCCATTGTGTTCATTGGACGCATGGCCATCTGCAGTGCCTTGTGTCCATGGTGTGCATGGCAGGACCATGGCATGCCATGGGCCTCTGACTGCCTACACATGTGCACTGTATTCAGGCTACATTTCCAGGCATGTCTTCACGCCTGACACTATGTTCCCCACCATCCCTTCCAGCTGCTGTGTGGTCTTCAGCACTACAGTGGGTGTTCTCCCATCCCCGTCCAGACTCGTGGCCCTTGAGGATGACCCCACTCTCTAATCTCTGGCACAGGATTGAATGGTGCCAGATAAATGTGTCATGTGTCCCTCCCAGGGTGCATGGCGCACACACTGATGATGCGCCCTGTGGCATTGCACACCACCTGGCAGTTGATGGAATGGTATCCCTTGAGGTTCATGTAGGCTGTTCCTTCTTGGCCAAGTGGTGCGCATGTGGCCACATGGGTGCAGTCAGTGGCACCTATCATGCCTGGCATGTGTGCCACCCAGTGGAAATCCTGTATGTTTGCTGTATGATCTGCCTCTGTGCTTGGGAATATGATGAACTCCGAAGCATGTGGCAGCAGAGCATTGAGGAACTGGGTGAGGAGGTGAGACACAGCTGACTGGGTAATGCCAGTGGTGGGACCCACTGGTTTCTGGAAGGTGCCCATGGTGAGCAAACACATTGCTGCTGTCACCTTGGTCTCCACCTACATGGCATTGCTCCTTTGGGTGGGTGCCTGCAGTTCATCATGGCACAGCTCACAGAGCTGCCTCAGAATTGCCCTGCTGAGGTGATACTGGCTCACTATGTCTGTGTCAGTATAGCTCTCAAATGTGAGCTGGGCACGGTACCTTCTCTGCTGGGCATACCACCGACAGGCCTTCCACAGCCATGTTGGTGTTTCTCCCTCCTCCTCACCCCCTCATTACCTGCACCATCAGGAAGACTGTGGCATTCATGCTTCACTGTTTGTCCTGCTCTGTGCCTGTGAGTGTGTGCAGTTGAACCTGTTTTATATCTGCTCAGCTTTGTGCTGTGCAAACTGTTATTTGCCCCATGGTTGCTCTGTGAGTTTGGGCTGAATATGCAGTTGCGCTGCTTATTTGTGGTTACACCCCCTCTATTTGCGCTGCATATACTTATGTTTGTGCAGTGGCGCACCCAGTTTTGCGCTGTGCATTTCCCGGTTTTGAATATGGCACCATGGCGCAGTTTGGGTATTGTGCCGGTGCAACTTACTTGTGCATTGCACAGCTCCTTTGAATATCTCGACCTGAGACTTTAAGGGACATATGCTTAGACTGACATTAAAGAAATGTGTGACCTATTCCTGCTCATACTCTTGCTAGAATTATTATGATTATGCTTACTGTTTTAATCCAGTATGCATTGTTTGTTTCCATGTAATTTTGAATGTTCTCTTGTCTGAAGGGATAAATAGTAATTTTTAATCAGCTTAAACCTCTGCATGTATTTTCAGCAATAGTGCTAGAGTTAATGCTGGTCTAACTGTAAGAAATATTTCTAATACAGTATAGTTTTAGAGTATACACTAATGCTGCTTCTGCCCATTTCTGCATGCACTATTTGAACTCACAGTAAAAGGGGTCTGTCTGAAATAGAAAATGCAATTAATACAAGATCAAAAGTATGTATAATGAAGGGGTGGGTTGATGTCTCTGCATGCAACATTCATGAAAGGGAATATTAAGCTGTGGTTTCATAGTTTGCTGCATCATCTTACATAAGATGGATACAGTGACTAGTTTACATTCACACACTACAAGTGTGCCCAGTAATCCTTCATGGTTTGTACATAGTACTTCTACAGCATTTTTGTTAGCTTACATTAGATATACTTTTTCTTTATATTTTTGTAGGTGTTTTAAGACATCTCTTTACACTATAAGCCATCTATTAACTCCTTCCTACTACTTCTTTTATTTTCTCCAATATCTGCTCCATGGTACACATACTGGGAAAACCATGCCTGTCTTCTTTGATACGGTAAGTTACATTTAAATGGATATTGAAATATCCTTACTTTTATACAGTCTGGCTCAGATTACGGGACTCTTGCTCTAAACAGATTAAAAAAAACAATAGGGGATAATCATATCACATTTATCTCTTGGAATGTTAGGGGATTAAATACACAAAGAGGAACAGAGTGTTGTGCAATTTAAAGAAATTAAACTCAACAATAGCTTTTGTCCAGGAAACTTTCCTTTAAAAAAAAAGATGTGGATTTGATGAGCAGGGATTAGGTGGGCAAAATTTTCAGGACAGGTATATCTTCAAAAAAAGCAGGCGTGATCATTTTAGTTACTAGAAGGGTACATATTGTACTGAATGAGATCATAGAAGAGAAAAAAGGTCATTATTTGATACTGAAAAGTACACTTGAAGGGACAAAACTTTATACTAATTAATATCTATGGACTCAGAAATGGGGCACATGAAATTTTCTCGGTTATATTGAATCTAATACAACCCTTTATAAGTTCTAAACTTATTATCTCAGGGGATACAGACTGTACATTAAATCCATTATTAGACAGATCTAACAGAAACTACACCTCATCTCAGTTTGACAGGGACTTGAAAGATTTACTGAACAGCCTTGATTTAGTAGACACTTGTTATGTGGTACATGTGAACACAAGAGAATACTTCTTTTGGTGATCTACACAAAGAACTGGGTTGGGAATAGACCATATTTTTATAAGCACAGCATTACTTCAAGAAGTTTTTAGAGTAGAAATTTCACCAGTAGTAATATCTGATCACTAACTGTGTTACGCAATCTCAAAATAGATATACTTTTAATAAAAGACACAGTAGCTGAAGAGTAAATAACTTTATTCTAGAATCAAAATAATTAAAGACACAGATAGGCAAGCCGATAAAATAATTATTTGAGATAAACACCCCAGTGGACACTTCATGGGAAACCATTTGGGAGTCCTTTAAATACATGATATGCAAATTCATAAGTTTGATTTCTTCTGAAAAAAATTAATAGCAGAAGCAGCAAACAATTGGAAGAGGTTCATGATCTTGAGAAAAAGATAACAGAAAACTGTAGTGATTACTCTTGGACTAACTGGCCTAGATCTAAAATTAATACGATGAGTTAATAAGGAGTGAAGCTGATTTTGTACTTAGAAAATCAAAACTCAACTACACAGATGCTGATCCAAAAGTTAAAAACAAGTTTAGCTTTAAGATTAAAAAATAACCAGACTAGAAGTCAAATTGTGAACATTACTTGCCCAAGCTCTGGTAATAGAGTCACAGAACACAAATAAATAAACCAGATATTCAGTAAATATGACAAGAACCTATATTCAGAGAGTACATTCAGAAATGATAGTGATGTTTCAAATGTTTGTGAGGGCTTGGAGATTCCTATGATACCAGCACAAATCGTACATGTAATTTGGGCCCTATAAAAAAAAGGAGATCTTATATGTTATTTATTCTCTCTAAAAAAATCTCCTAGCCAAATGGGTATTCTGTTAACCTTTTCCATGCCTTTGATGACATTTTTGCACCTGTATTAACTAAGGTGTTTAATGAATCCTCATGGGAAAGAAGTTCTCTCCCAAAATCAATGCAGCAAGTAATCATCACCTTAATTCTTAAGCCAAACAAAGACATATCTGACTGCAAAAACTATAGGCTAATCACATTAAGTAATACAGAGAACAAAGTGCTGGCAAAGGTTTTGGCATCCAGACTGGAAGGAAATATTTCCAGTATAATTGGCCTCTCACAGACAGGTTTTATTAAGGGTAGGAATTCATCTGATAATATGAGAAAAGTCCTACGCTTAATGAATCTAGCTGAAAAATTGCAAACACCAATGGCCCTGCTCACAATGGACACAGAAAAGGCTTTTTAAATGCTAAAATGGAAACATATTTTACCACACTTAAACTGTACAGCTTCACAGATGATTTTGGATCCAACTGTTATATAGAAATCCCACTGCTGTGGTCCTTACAAATGGTATACTTTCACAATCATTCAGCCTTCAAAAGGGAACAAAACAGGAGTGTCCCTTGTCCCTTTTGCTATTCATATTAGCCTCAGACCCCTTAGTATGCAAACTGGAAAAATAACAGGAGGTCGAAGGGATCCCATTCAAAGGGAAACAATATACTTGTACCTTATATGCAGATGGCCTTTTGATTTTTATTCAAAACCCCCCAACCTCCATTCCCACTGCATTATAAATTAACAAATTTTTGGGAGAATTTGCTGGGTACAAGATTAATACTGTATTACAAAAACTTAGTTTCTATCCCTTCATGGCTTATGTTTAAAAAAACCGAGTTATTAACTGGGCTAAGTATTAACTGGGCAGATAACTACATCGAATGTCTTGGGGTTAAGATATACAAGGACTTACATAAAACACACACACACAAAAAAAAACAATCTGGCAAATCTGAAAGAAAGGATTGTTAATGACCTTGTGAGTTGGAAAAAAAAAATACCATTAAACTGCTGGGGTAGGGTAGATATTATAACAAGCATTTGTCAATGCCGAATGTTGCTTGCTTCTATGTGCTGTTTAGGTATTTGGAAGTCATTGGAGTGCAAATATTGAAAATTTGCGAACTTACGAGTGTGCGTAGGAACTGCGCAACGCACACTCGTAAAACAGTCACTTTTAGGAATTTTTTTGCCAAATTTTCAACATAGCCATTTTAAGACCTCTGCTCATGAACAGTGTCACTGTGATTTTGTTAATGTGTCCCATACATTGAGTTTGCACACCGACTGCGCCATTGTGCGCCCTTAGGCAGGCTGACGTTTTTGGAGCAGGATGTGAAAAATGACAGCTGTACTGCTCATAAGGAGGTGTAAAATAACGGCAAATGTTGAAAATCTGGAGTGAAAATATTGAAAATTTGTGAACTTACGAGCCTGCGTAGGAACTGCACAACGCACGCTCGTAAAACAGTCATTTTGGAATTTTTTCACCAAATTTTCAACATAGCCATTTTAAGACCTCTGCTCATGAACAGTGTCACTGTGATTTTCTTAATTTGTTCCGTACATTGATTTCGCACACCAACTGCGCCATTCTGCGCTACATGGGCGGAAACACATTTTGGGTGAGATGTGAAAAATGACAGCTATATTACTCATAAGAAGGTGTGGTAAAATGGCAATGTTGAAAATCTGGAGTGAAAATATTGAAATTTCGCGAACTTACGAGCCTGCATAGGAACTGCGCAACGCACGCTCGTAAAACAGTCATTTTTTGGAATTTTGGCACCAAATTTTCAACATGGGTTTTGGGACCCTCTCATGAATGATGTCACTGTCATGGTGGTATTCGGGCCCAAGGTGATTTCACAGTCACCTCGCGAAATCGCCGGACGCCATGACCCAGTGTTTGTCGATGATCTGCCTGTTAGACTGGTCTCATCAAAAACCTGAATATACAACAAGTTGAAACCCCTATCTAGAGCCAATATGCAAAACGCCAGCATTTCCTCAGTTCGCAGTCGGCTTTGAAGAGTGCAGACGTGTTCCCGTCCACGAAGATCATCGCACCGGAGTCCGGAGGTAGTATGGGGTGAGGGGTGTGGGGAGGCTGGCGCGAGTGGGTGGGTGCGGGTTGTGGGGGTCGGGAGACGCTCTGCGGACCGCTGCTTTTTAGGTTCAAAATTAAAAAAGGCATCGGTGGATCGCTTTGGCCATGCTGGGGTGGGCTCCAGCATGGCACAAGGACATTGGAGGTTCAGCTGGACGGGATTGGGCACCCCGGCCGGGCCAATGGCTGGATTGCCCCAGCGTGGCACCTACAACTGGGGAGAGACGAGCTCAGCCGACGGGATTGGGCACCCATCGGCTACACAGTATGGGGCGCCGCGCCTGCGTGTCGGGGAGCTACGCTTCTTATCTCTGCTCACTGAAGCGTAGCTCCCCCTTTCAACTGTATCCCACTGCATTTTGGATCGTGTCATAGACAGCTCCAAAATGCATTGGCTTACAGGGGCCGTGCCTGCCAGCTCGCTGACTGAATTGGAGGAGGAGGTGACACACCTTCGAAATCTCCGATGATGGCACTATGATTCTTGCACATGCGTGCAAGCAACATAAAAATGAATATTCTTCCCAGAGTAATTTTTGTTTTGGGAATGCTCCCTTGTTTTATACTCAAAGCATGGTTCAAAGCCTACATTTCAGCATGAATAAATTTATATGATGCCATAAACACCCAAGGCAAAACTATTTTAAACTAACTAAACCTAAAGAAATGGGCAGGTGTAAAGCATCAGACCTATTTGTAGACTATCTAGCAATAAGAATGAACCAGCTCTCAGAATGGATGGAAGCTGAAAATAATCTATCCCTCGTACCCGAGTGGGTGGGAATACGAACATACAAACATGCTATCAGAAGCAGGCCTCACAGTCTATCAAGTTTGCTCAATTGTGCAGCTAGCCCCTCATCTCACAGCTGCCCCACCCCACCCTCACCCTTCCTCATCATAACCCTCACCCTTACTCTCTCCCACCCTCTCTTAAAGCTACCCACAGTACAACAGGCAACCACCTCCTCAGGCAGAGTATTCCACCTATACACCACCCATTCTGTGAAATAATGTTTCCTGATTTCCCTCCTGAATCTTCCCCCTTCCAGTCTTAGCTGATGCCCTCTCGTATCCCTCCCCCTTCTAATCTGGAAAATCCCTTCTGCATTAACCTTGTTTATCCCCTTGAGGTATTTAAAGGTTTCAGTCACATCCCCTCTATCCCTCCTCTCCTCCAGGGAGTACATGTTCAGCTTGCCCAATCTCTCCTCAAAGGACTTCCCCTCCAATCCCTGTATCATTTTTGTTGCCCTCCATTGCACCCCTTCCAACAATTTTATATCCTTCTTCAGGAATGGCCACCAGAACATGATATAGTGCAAGGTAGAGACTATAAGATAGAATCACATATATTGACAAAGCCCCAAAATAAAATAAACAACATTCTGATCAACAACTCACTTAGACAACTGACACAAATCTCAAAGAATTTCTGATTAAATCTTAGCAGATCTATCTTCCAACCATTATGGAGAAAGCCTAACATAGAATGTGTGTGTGTGTGTTTGTGTGTGTGTGTGGGGGGGGCATTTGTAAATGATGCTTGGGAAAACAAGGGTATTCAGTTCCTAAACAATGTTAAAAAGGAAAAAAAAAGTAAAGGGACACTGTCAGCCCCTTAGGCCTCAAAGTGTCCATAGTTTAAAAAAAACATATTTTATGACTCTTCATATTCTATAGAGACTGCTGATGCAGCAGGTAATTTGAGTCAGATTCCCTTTTTCTCTTAAAAAGTGAAAAACTGAGTGCCCGCCATACTGGTGTTACCACACAAAGACATATTTGTTTGCGTTCCTTGACCAACTCCAACTGTGTCTTTCCTGGACTCAGGAACACCCACAACACAATCTAGCCACTCTTTATGCAGTGAGAATAGAGGAGACTATTGTATCATGAGTGGCTGCATTGTTTGAGAGTGTTTCTAATGTTCAGGAAGTATGCAACAAGAGTAGTTCAATGATTTGAAGCAAAACAAGGCTGGCTATAATTACACATTACCATGCATGTCAGTTCTAATAGGCATGGGTGCAGATAAGGCCACTATGGTTCTCAAAAGTGGTGGCAGGGAAGGTTAAGGAGAAAAAGATAGCATTCAGGAGATATAAGAAAACACAGAAGGAGCAGGACAAAGAACTATATCAGTTAAAGCAGAAGGAGGCAGGGAAGGCAGTCAGAATAGCAAAGGCCCAAACTGAGGAAAAGAAAGCCAACTCTGTTAAGAAGGGGGATACAACCTTTTATAGGTACATTAGGGAGCAAAGAAGGACCAAGGGAGGGATACAGAGGCTTAATAAAGGGGAAGGAACGTGGGCAGAGGGTGACAGTGAAAAAGCAGGGATACTTAATAAATACTTCTGCTCAGTATTCACAAAAGAAGAGAAGGGGGAGTTACCTACACCAAGTAATAGAAACACTCTGGATAGGGGGTTCGATACCAGTCCATTCACAGAAGAAAGGGTTCTGAAAGAACTCTTAAAACTGAAGGTGTGCAAAGCAATGGGGTCTGACAGGATTCACCCAAGAATTCTAAAAGAACTAAGCGTAGAACTAGTAACACCACTGACTACCCTCTTTATCAAATCATGTAAGGATGGGGTGGTGCTTGAGGACTGGAAGAGGGTGGATGTGATTCCACTTCACAAAAGTGGGAGCAAGGCAGAGGCAGGAAACTACAGACCTGTTAGTGTGACCTCAGTGGTAGGGAACATGGTGGAATCACTTCTGAAGGAAAGAGTTGTTGAGTACCTAGAGGTTAGCAGAGCACAGGACCCAAGGAAGCATGGATTCACAGTGGAAAGGTTGTGTCAGATGAATTTAATAGATTTCTTTGGCTGGGTGACCAAGGTAGTAGACCAGGGGAGAGGCTGTGGACATGGTCTACCTAGACTTTAGCAAGGCATTTGACACAGTCAAAAGATTAATATACAAGTTAGCCAGCCTTGGAGTGGGTCCCAAGGAGGTAGTCTGGGTAAATAATTGGCTGGACAACAGGACGCAGAGGGTAATAGTAAACGGAGTTCACTCCAAAGAAAGGGGGGTTCCTAGTGGGGTACCGCAGAGTTCAGTACCGGGATCGGTCCTCTTTAATGTTTTTATAAGTGACGTTGTGGAGGGACTGGAAGGGAAAGTATGTCACTTTGCAGATGACACAAAGATCTGCAACATGGTTGATACACAAGGTGGGGTGGAAAAAAATGAGAAGGGACTTGGCAAGGCTGGAGGAATGGTCAAATATATGGAAGCTTAGATTCAATGCAAAGAAGTGCAAAGTAATGCACCTGGGAAATAAAAACCCAGAGAAGAGTACACAATAGGGGGTGAGATACTAACAATGACAAAAATGGAAAGGGACCTGGGAATAGTCATATCAGATGACCTAAAGGTGGGCAAGCAATGTGAGAAGGCAGTAAGGAGGGCTGGAGGAATACTGGGAAGCATAGGGAGAAGCATCACCAGTAGAAAAGAGGAAATTGTTATCCCTCTGTACAGACAGTTGGTGAGACCCCATCTGGAGTACTATGTGCAGTTCTGGACACCCCAGTTCCCCAAAGACATAGACAGGATGGAGGCTGTCCAGAGGAGGGCAACTAAATTAGTGCTGAGTCTGCACTAGAAGACATATGAAGAGAGACTAAAGGAACTTAATATGTATACCCTTGAGGAAAGGAGGGAGAGGGGGGACATGATAGAAACTTTCAAGTACCTCAATGGAATCAACAAAGTCCAAGAGGGTAGCATCTTTCAGAAAAAGAGGTGTGCAAGAACAAGGGGGCACCATTTAAAGATGGGGGGGACGGCTCAGAGGTAATGTGAGGAAGTATTTTTCATGGAGAGGGTTGTGGATACATGGAACAGCCTTCCTGAGGAGGTAGTGGAGTCAAAAACAGTGGGGGAATTCAAGAATGCATTGGACAGACATAAGGCAATTCTAGTGGGGGTAGGAGGAAGTAGGCTGTTGGCTAACTAGGATCTGCAGCTTATCCATTAGGTTGGGAAATGGGCAGACTAGGTGGGCCAAGTGGTCCTTATCTGTCATCAAATTCTATGTTTCCATGTTTCTACAAAACAACCAGCAACATCAATGAATTTTAGATAAGGTAAGCAATCATAAAATGTGGGTTTTTACCTAGAAATAATGTGATACAGAAAAGGTCGACGGTGTCCCTTTAAGGATTTCCAAAAACTGAGAGAAGAGTTTGAGTTGAACATAGAGGATGAAATAATGTATGCCAGTTTGAAAGAAAGCATCAGTAAATTATATGGTGGAAATTCAGAACTGCTAAAATCAAACCGTAATACTGCCCCATTAATAGTTTGTAGGTTAAAACCTAGCATTTCTGTTTCTGTGATATACAATGCTCTTCTTATGATGCTTCATGAGGGATACTCAGATTGTTGCGGGGGATGGGCTGGATTACTAAATAAAAGTGTGGATTTCTTACACGCACATACATCATTTGTGTCCTCCAACCACAGAACCATCCAGTATAAGCTCCTAAATAACTTATACCTCACCCCAGTGCAGATGCACAAGATGGGTAGAAGAGATGTTGCCAGTTGCCCAAAGTGTGGGGAGGGTGGTGCTGATACAGTACATCTGTTCTGGGGCTGTAAATCATAGCACTTTGGCATAGCATACTTGGCTTATTTCATACCTTTTCTAACATGACTAATAACATGAATATAGAAACATGCATTTTGGATTACTTTCACCCTCACTTGAATTTATCTGACAGTAAAATAGAATTGACAAAAATGATCTCTGTTGTCACAAAAAAAAACATTCTTTTAAAATATTAGATATCTGAAGTGATCCTCACTCTAGCTGAATGGAGGCAAAATCTGATAGAAACCCTCAGAATCAAAAGGGTGGTGCATTGTTTTTATTTGAAAGAAAACATTTTCGTAGCCAAATGGGATACCATCTTAAAATTTCTTACTAGACAAAACAATCAGTCAACAGACAACTAATAGAAAAAGATAGCTGAGGCTTTCCTGGCAGGTGAAAATGGTAATGTGGCTAAGTGGAGAAAGATAAGCTCTCTCTCTTTTCCTTTTAATTTGCTCTTTTCCTCTTTTAAGTTTTCCTATCACTTTTTTTTCTTCTCCCTGAATTCTTGGCTTTCTTCTGTTGATGGAAAAATTCTTAGAACATGATAGGGCCAGTGTTGACCAAATATGGAATTATTCTAATTCTGGTGGTTATAAATTGCCAGTTTTGGACAATTTTGAATACCATTCAAAATACACTGTAGAACTGGAAATCTTACAATGAAATTTTTCACTAATTTTATTCATTTGATTTCCTGCCTTCAAATGTCCAAAATGTAATTGGAATCCCTACTTGCTGAAATTCTGTGCCCTGCTGTTTGTGGCCTGAATTCAATGTTCTACTTGTTGCCCCCCCCCCTTCCCCCATGGTTCTTTCTGAAAAGAAAACCTGACTGGATTGGTTAACTTTTTCAACCTGCCGATTTTCCTCTCCTAATTCCAAAACTTGCTGAGTTAGCACTAACAGAATTATTTTAGTAATGCCCCATAGTGTATAATGGTACACCCTCACCACACCTGATGGCTACTGTTGCACTGAGCAGAGTTCATTCAACTCCCTCCACCACCACCACACTCAAAAAAGAAATCCTGACTGGATTGGTTTATTTTTTGGGACACCAGTTCAGCATGTGGTTCCTTTCTGCTGAATGATGTGCTCCTAATTTCCAGAACACAGTCTCCCTCACCATCATACTCACACCATCCCTAACACACCTTCACTAGCACAAATACACTGTAAGTTACAGCCTATCACCAATATCCAAATAAATGCACCCTCTTTATTTCTTTTATGTATATTTATTTCTGTTTTACTGCACTCTGTGGCATCTGGGGCTGTTCCGCTTTCATACAGGTGGTACTTGGGAACTCCAGCAAACTTGCATGTGAGATGTAGCTATTGAAATCTGTCTGGTTCAGTGCAAGACACACTAGGAGCACAGAAAACATGCTGAAGGTTCCCAATCTTCTACAGTCCCCAACTTATATAAAATAAATATATGATGTATGGTAGAACATTGCTATAGGTAGAAATCTACCTTTTTATAACAACGTTTTACCATCGATGTGACATCACGATGTTGTTAACCCATCGATGGTAACAGTCTGGGCATGCGCGCAAATGGATCCGACTGACCTTGAAAGCAGTCAAGTGGCGGTGAGGGCAGAGCAGTGGCAACATAAAAAAACTGCAGTAAGGCACTGCTTTCTTTTGTAAAAAAAACAAAATTGTACCATACACTATAAAATATATTGTATGGTACATCGATGGGTAACCATTTTTTTAACTCATCTTGAGGCTGCCGTGGTGACCTCAACCTCTCAAGCTTCACTCTCGAGGTTTAAATGGTTGCCCTGGCAACCTCTCGATGGTTAACAAACCGCTTAACCATCGATGACCATACATTATCCTCTATATACATTTTCCTAATGGTCACTATGTGGATTTGTCTCAATGACAGCTCTGCAGTGAAGCATGGTGCAGCATTTTCAGAAGACAGGTGAGTAAAAATGGCAGTTTCATATCCAGATTGTAATTGTGGCAAAAACTGCAGTAATTTTGGTGATTGCCAGAATTCACTGGCCCTAATGATAGTAGAAAATTAGGATAGTTAAGGTGTTAGTTAGGCTGATAAACTATTATATGTAGAAATTTCAATTACTAAGGTTAGTTAATATGTATTGTTTTAATAGCCATGTGTCTGTTTTTGTTCATAGGATGTGAATGTTATAATGCGACTCTGTACTGAACGGGATTTTCTTTACGATAAAATAAAAAATTTGTTGACAAAAAAAAAAAGAACCCTACATTTTAAAAACCTCCATGTTGAAGAACTGCGTGTAGTGTGGAGATCTTCTAATCTAACAAGCTGTGAAAATCTTTTTTTCTGAGTGTTTTGATTTTGCGTGTTTGTACTTAAATTACTTTTAAAATGTAGTACAGTATTTGCATGAGTGTGCACGGGGATCTGTTATAAATTAAGCTTTCTTTTAATGCTGTTTTAAAATGAATTGCAAACATTTATTTTTACAGTTTTGTTTACCTAGTGTTGCCCAACTGAGATACATCATCTCATTTTCAGTGGTGTCCTGCTTCTACCAACTTCTGCAACTGTGTGATCTGGAGCACTGTGAGGTTAAACAAGTTGCTCAGTGTCTCTCAGTTTGTATTTAGCTGTGGTGGGGTTTGAACCTGTGATATCTTGCTTCCAAGCCAATGTTCTAATTACTGCCTCTAAGATTTATTTTGTGTGTGTGCGCATATGTGTGCATGTGCATGTGTATGTGTGTCAGGTATTTGATATCTCATGATCTCTTGGTTTTAGGCTGTGCTTTTTACAAAACCAGTGCTTCAGTGCCTCAGTGCCTTTGCAGGGAGTTTACTGTATGCATTTATTTGGGGGCCCAGAGTGTCTCATAACACCTATAAGAGTGTCTCATGCATTCTTAGGGTGAGAGAACTGCGAACCAGAGGTGCACAGACAAAATGTTAACTCCACTGCCAGAATGTTGACTCAAGGCTAGAAGGCAGGAGATCAACATTGAACCAGTCACTGAGGAAAAGGTACTGATGAGCCTAAAATCTCTAAAGGTTGACAAAGCAATGGGGATAAAGGGGTTGCACCCTAGAATACTAAAGGAGTTGGCCACATCCTTGGCAGATCTCTTCAACAGATCACTGGAGTCGGTGGTGTCAGGTGACTGGAGAATGACAAATGCGGAATAAGTGGGAGCAAGAATTAGCTAGAGAACTATATACCATTGAGACTGATACCCATTATTGGTAAGATAAATATGAGATCTTAGCTGTCTTCTCTTGACAGCAGTGTGTTCAGGAAAGTTGGACATCTAAGAGCAGCAGGGGTAATACCATCTTTTAAGGACTGTATCTGCGAACTTGTTTCTGGAAAACCACCCAAACAACAGGCTTCCTGTTATTGTGCTCCCCACCCAGTCCCCCCTGCTCCAATTGAGAACAAGTTGCTGTTAGGGAGCATCACCAGAGTCGGAAAGTGAGCATTTTTTTGAGATCAGTCACAGAGCACGTGAATACAAGTGATCAGCTGTTTTCTCATGGCAACAGAGTGTTGGAGCCAGTTGGACTCATAAGGGCAGCAGGAATAATATCATCTTTTAAAGGACTGTGTCTGTGAGTGTGCACTTAGAATACCATCCAAACAACAGTTTTCCTGCTATTGTTATTCCCACCAGTCCCTCTGCTCCATTTGGAACCTGGTTGCTGTAAGGGGTCATCACCAGATTCGACAGTATTTAAGGGCTTTTGCCTAGCAGTCCTCCACTGCAGTCCTTGAGCTAAAGGGCCATAGCTTAAGGGTGACAATGTGATGCTGCACCCCAAGTATGAAACCCTAAGCTTCTCTGCTGTTTAATTTTATTTAAATCTATATATGCTATGCATGATAGTATTTAATTGACAGGAAAGAAACATCCAGCATTAAAGCATCTGCCACTGTGAGTAAATAAGTGGGCTTGATTCATACAAATTTGATAAGCGGTATATAATTAAGGGGTTTGTAGCTGGTAATTCACTTTACAAAGGGAAGTAAATGGGAAATTTGGTATAGTTTCTTAATTTTCAAAATAATTCGCATTAATATAAGTCTGGTAATATGAAATCAAAGATGCAGTGATATTGAGGTGCTTAAAAATAAATGAATGGGGTGTGTTTAAAATGTTTAATGAATAGCATGGTATATGTTATTTAATGTAAAGTTTTTGGGCTTGACAAGGAGTAACAATTGTCAAAAACTTAGAATTGTACTAATATAATAACGAGAGGGGGATATTAGTAATAGAGTTCTGCAGAACTGAATCTAGTAGGACTGTTGTTGCTATTTGGGGTAGACCTGTGGAGCCTGGACAAATTGGGAGATACAGCTACTCCTTATCAGGGGGCAATTTGCAGTGGAAGGATAAGATTGAAAATGTACTTAATCCTTATATGGGGTAGGCCTATAGAAGTAAATTAACACCATCTAGGGTAGGCAGACAAAGAAAATAAAGGGGTTGCAACTATACTCTATCTGGTATTGGCCCACAAGGAGTGTGGTAGTAGGTACTTGTTGGGTATGGAAGGGTAGAAGTTACCATATACTTAAACAAAGAGACTTGAACGCACATAGGTGGCATGTGGTAGGGAGGGAACATGCTCATGTGGCATGAGGACAGGAATAGGGTGATGAGTTCTAGGGGGTGTGGGGCTGTGGAGTTTTTAGAAATGTTGTGGGAGGTAAGTTGTTGCCCAATGTTCTAGAATCTAAATCATCTGATGGCAGAAGTAAAACAGGTTAGATGGGAGTTAGGTAGGTTAGTGAGAGGGGCGAATGGAAGATGGGTCAGGAAAGAGGGAGTGTAGGGGAGACGGCCCAGAAGAGAGAGAGGCAGGCAGGGGAGGTTTGAGTAAGGGCTAGACCCAGATGCCATGGGCTCCCCTATCTCAGCGGGTGAGGAGACATGGGGGGGTAGTTGGGAGGCATACTTCTCAACTGTCCCAATTTTCAGAGATGTCCCTGATGTTGCCTCAGAATTTTCCTCTGTCCCTCATAAAATTTGTATTTTTTTGATTGAACACTGGGGATTGTAAACAGAAATTGTAAAATGGGTAAGAAAAATACTGTACTGTGATTGATGGGATCCAGTCACATGACTGTGCAGTTATCTCAGCACAGCAGTACAGGTAAGTGCTTAACCTTCTGAACCTCATTACTTGGTCCTAAAATAAAAAGAAAAAAATCAGGGAAGCCATTTTATAATCGCAGTAATGCATTCCAGGGTGTGTGTAATTGAGGGATAATGGCACTTCTTGGGTGCATAAAGCTTTCCCAACATGTGCCATTATCCCACATTATAAAATGGGCATGTCAAAAGAAGCAACATGATTGGCCAGAAAGGAAGTGTCAAATAGGTATTACACATAGGAAAAAAAAAGAGCAGGCAAATAAATCAATGCACCCAAATGGAATGTTCAGATGTGTCAGTGGAACGTTAATTTTTTAACGGCCGCCATTGTTTTTAGTCTCGGTAAGCGAGGGAGCGAATGTCATACTGACAGTCCCGCTCAAACCTTATCTCCGATAGAAGTAAAAATCGGAAAGCAGCAGCGTGCCAGCTTTTATCATGCATAAAGCATTCTTCTAGTTCGGCAAGACTGAAGTTTACTGCTGCACGAAACTGGAAATAGACCAGAACAGGGTGCCGTCTCATAGTAAACTGCACTTCCCTCCCAGTATATTTAACTAAAATAACAAAAACAAATCTGCATCCCTTATTCCTTTTTTTTTTTTTTTAATTGCGAAAGTGGTGCAACCTGTCTGGGAGAACCTGTTACTTCCTCTCTTAACCACACTTGTTCTCTTGATGGGGACTTGAGGTTTTGGGGGCAACAACAGTAGAAATGTCAATGTGTCAGAAGACAATGATGTCATCACCTAGTAGGCAGAAGGACTATTTTATCTCAAAGTAACACAACGATTTCAGTTTTTCTTGAGTTCAGTAATATTTTTTAAGGTTACAAATATTTAAAAAAAAAAAAAAAGAACAATTTTATAAGCGCAATAAAACACTCCAGGGTATGTGTGTTGAACAGATATTACCGCACTTCCAGGGGCTGAAGGCACTCGGCAGGGCCTCGTGCCTTACTACGCTCCTGGGCGTGCAGTAATATCTGTTCAACACACACCCTGTCATGTCTTATTGCTTACATAACGCACACGCTGTCATGCCTTATTGCTTCAATAACATCAAACATTAAAATTACAGACTTGTTCTTCAGAAAATGCATCTTACATTAACCCCCTTATCGCATCAGCTTTGTAAGTAAATATTACCAATTTTTAAGTTTGCCATGCATGCACGGGCAGCAAACTTCTTACTGTAACTGCCTTTTAAGGGGTGTGACATTGTTCAATGCAGAGTGCTCTGCAAGGGGCTCAACAGTGCCACACAAATCATCAGGCAGGCTAATTGTGATGCTGTTTTTTTTTCATGGGCGGAAACATTCTCTGCTTGAGAAGAAAAAGCTGCACCAATCATATGGCAGCTTTTTCCTTAATATGTGTGACGAACACCATCCAGCAAAAAGCTGACCGGTGACATCCAGATGATCTTGCTTCCTTTTGTGCTGCCCCCTTCCCGATTATACAGCCCATTGGGGCTCATCTGTAGCCGTGTTGCAGCTCCACAATCATTTCTCCCCTCAGGAGTGCTCTGCCTTTGCCTGTGAATTAAACCTGACAATGGGGGGACCAATCCCTGTGTCGGTGCTAGGAGCTCCTTTCCCAGTACTGTGGGACACTGAGGAGCCCACTTCCTGTGTCCCAAAATGTTCCAGTAATCCGTCTCTGTATAAAAAAAGAAAACAGTCCCCCTATGTCTTTTTTTCCTGCATAAAAGAAAAATGTCCCTCGTCATCTCCCCATCCCGACCCTCCCACTGAGCAATCCACCACCCCACACCTTCCCCTTACCCTATACTTGCCATCCGATGTCAGCGGCTGTCATCTTCTGTGGATGGGGACACGTCTGCACTCTTCAAAGTCAAACCGCAAACTGAAGAATCAAGGTAAGCACCATAAAATGGCTGTCAATGGCATTTTCAACTTATGTTAATATCTCAGCCATTTTTCAGTATTTTTGCACCAGATTTTCATCATGGGTTTTTGGGACCCCGTTCATGAACACTGGCACTGTCATTTCGTTACTCAATCCCGAAAGGTAATTTCGCAGTCACTGTGTAGAATCACCTTTCAGAACTGAGTAACAAACAACAATTTGGTGAAAAAATTGCTATAAATGGCTGAGTTATGCATGGGCGTTCAGAATTTTTGCATGTGTAACTTTGGACATTTTCAATATTTTCACTCAAAATTTTCAGTATAGCCATTTTATCACACCTCCTCATGAACAGTACAGCTGTCATTTTTCACATCCTGCCCTTTGAGGTGTGGGTTTTTAAGGAGGACACTGTTCCACAGTTGTAGATATTCAGAGGCAAAGATTTTATTAAAGCAGGACAATTACTGTGAACTTCAGACGACAAAAATAAATAACATAAAACTTCTTCAAAATAAGCATAAGTTTCCAAGCAGCATCTCAGACACTAGAAGGAGCTAGTGAACATCTTACTGGTGTTAGAGTACATCTGTACCCCCACCAAGCTATCTACAGAACTGAATAAAGCCAAGGCTTATATACCAAAAGGTTAACATGTGACTTGTTTAACTCCTCCCTATGCTTTTCAAAATTATCTTTAAACAACAGAATAAGTCTATTTTCAGTTTTAAGTACAGAATAACATTTCCTTTTGAGCTGTAATGTTGTCAACATCACTATATAGAAACAACAACTGGTTGATAAAAGTTTAGTTTCAGACAATGCAGGAATAACTCCACCTCCTAGTACTGTGCCTTTAAATAAGGGAGGTGACCAGCCGGCCAGCTCTATAGTACAGAATAGGAAGTGAGACTCCACACAGAGAAGCAGGTAACCTTCTATGAGGGAAACATTTGTTTGTTTGTTTTATACATTTTTCCAAAAGAATGAATTAAAGGCATTCAAGCTACTTTTTAGAAGCATTTTAACTAAAGTACAAACACAAAACAAACACTTTTGTTTAACCTTTGCTTAACAGAGAATGGGGGTTAAGACCAAACAAACCACAGTGTTGTACAACTCGTTTTACAGGCCTTCTTTTGTTGTTATAGATTGTTTAGGTCATGAAATAGTCATTTTGTGGTCTCTACTGAATGAATTCCTTTTTGCATGCTGCAAATAGTGTAAAATGCAGGCCATTTATTTATTTACTCAATATGAAGCACTTTGAGCATTACTACTGCCATTTAGAATGAGTTCCAAAACAGAAAGATGTTTTCTAAACTGCAAACAGGCTGAAAAGTACTTTGAAGGGGTTTTCTATGCACAAAACCGTGATATTCAGTGTGTGGGACACTCGGGAGGCAGGAACACTTCTAAAGCGGCATTCAAAGTATTTGACCAGGTAAAGAGGGTGGTTTCTGCCGCATGGGCTGCTTGCACGATCGAGAAACCGCCACTCTAACTTATCCAGGCTAGTTCTACCTCGTAGATGCTTTGCAAACATTTTGGGGCTGAATTTACATTTCCACAAAACAACTAGTCTGTAAAACAGCTCTGACTTACTCCATATATTTATAAGGGGGGGACCAGAAGGGGGGGTACCTAATGCTAAACGGGATGCAAACCAAGAGGGTTTGCATACATAAAGGGGTCATTACAGGACGCACACCATGGATATAAATAAGTGCTTACAATTCCCATATCCAAATGAAATGCTCATTTAACCAAATATTCTATTCCTGCATATCTCACATTAGAAAGGTTCTGAAATGGGAGGGGGGGGGCAACCAAAGAAAGGGCTGTGCAGATCTTCATATACCAGGGCAAGAATACTCAAGGGATAGAAAGAATGTTCTATAGGTGGCCTGCCTATATAACATGGGAAGAAAGATGAGGAGTTACAGCAAGAAAGGAGGACAGTAAAAAGGGCTGTTGCAACAGACTTAAAAAAAAAAAAAATTAGATTTGCCTGGTATATGGAGTTATCTGTCACATGCCCAAAAAACTTCTTTTTACACCTGTGGCACAGAATGCCGTTTTCCCACAGATTTGAAATTTTTCACCTATGGGTTCATGAGGTGGGGGTGATAAGAAGACTATATTCAACATTTGGGGTCAAAATATGAAAAATGACAAAGTTATGCCCATGTGTTGCAATTTTGGTATGCACGCTCATAACTGTAGAAATCTTGAATATTTTCACCCCAGATTTTCAACATAGCCTCCTTATTACCCGAGCTTCTGTATGACACAGCTGTCATTTTTCAAATGCTGTCCAAAATCTGTGTTTGCACCTGTGGCGCAGCATGGCATTCTACTTTGCACAACCAATTTAATAGTCCCAGAAATCCCAAATGAAAGTTTCTTTTTTCCCTGTCCTCAGTCTGGCTGTGTGCTCAAGGCAAGGGCAGGCTGGCAAAATAAATCTTTGACATGTGCCATCCGCAGAGGGGAGAGAGACAGACTATGGAGGGGGAGGGGGGCATGAGAAATTTAACAGTACCCGAAATCTGAAATAAAAGTTTCTTTTTTTTCCTGGCTTCACTGTGACTTTGTCTACAGGGCAAGGCCAGGCTGGCAAAATAAATCTTTAGACTTCTGCCATCCAAAGGAGAGAGAGATGGGGGGGCTTTACCTGCTAACAATTAGTTGTTCCATTATATTTTCATGCCTTGTGTGTAAGACAGAGTAGCACAACAGGAGAGAAATGTTGCTTCATCTACTTTTTTTTAACATTAACCCCTCAACTCCTCTTTCTCTAGCTCAATCTGTCAGTTAGGTTGACTGTCAGTTGTGTTGATGTTATGTGTGCTGAGGACTGAGCAGTGTTGTGGAGCAGGGGTGTGGTCAGGCTGAGTAGTGATGCAGTGGAGTGGGCCTTGCTTGGGGTCCAAACGTGGTTGTGGGATTCACAATCCTGATGACAGTAACCAGTGCTGCGTGAACATAATAAACACAGCATGTACAACTGCAATACCAACGGCGAACTTTTGTCATTGACAAATGCTTGTTAAGATTTGTCACTGATTTGGGGTCTTTGTCTCTGATTTTTTTAAGCCTTGTGTAACCCCTAGGTGGCTGCTATCCCAAGGGCTACTACCCCTGCCTGCTTGGCTAGTAGTAGGTTAAGGGGCCTGAGTTCTGAAATGGGTGCCTCCACCTAGAGGTCAGGGTTGGTGGTGGTCAAGCTAACCTGGGCACAGCCCTTTGGGACACTGTAACACCCCCACTTTCCTTACTAGTGGCTGGAACAATACACAATAATCACTTTCACAATACCCTTGTTACACCACACAAGTACCCACACTGTTTGCACTTACCACCAGGGCTTTCTCTGGCTCGACCCTGGGGACCACCTGTAAAACAAGGTTATACACAGCAAATAACAGCAGTACTGTACTGTTGCACTAGCTAGAACCACAGTCAGGGTAAATGCAAAAAGAGTTAGATCTGATTTATTTAAGGGACTTGAACAAGGAAGGGGCGTAATCAGGTTAATTTGCTTAAAGGCTGTATCAATTAAACAGTTATGCATGTACTTCAGGGTCCATAAACAGTCACAAACTCAGGGTACCCAGATGGAGAATGGTGGGCTAGCCAGGAACGTTGCAGCTGGTTGAGGCCCTGTGATGGAAGAAAACAACATGCACCACACACACTAATTGTAATCTGGAGCCGGAGGGCTCAGTTCGTGAAAAGAAAACAACAAGACAATCAGATGACACACTTTTAGATTAGGCTGTTGTTGCAGGGAGCTACCCTGATGATTACTCATGATACCCAAGACTGGACACAGGCTGGACGAAAACTGAGACTGCAGGTGGTTGATCTGGAGTGCCAGGAGAAGCAGGGCCCACACGATTCGCCGAGGCATCGTTCCTGTTCAAGCGAGGAGCAGGGGGCTGATCCCCAGGCAGGTCTCTTGTCGATGGCTTTCTCTGTGCAGCAGGTAGTCTGGCTGGGCCAGTGTGGCAAGGCCCAGGACAAATGGAAACAAATTCGGATACAGTCCTTTTTGTGCTGGATACAGCTTCCAGCGAGCAGAACACAGTTCACACAGTGGGGAACCAAATCACGACCCACTAACAACTCACAGCACATTTACATGTAAGGAAATTCTATTGTACCTGGCATACTGCTCTCCGGTCACGATCGCAAAGTCTCTGCACAAACCAGGGATTCAAAAGCAGCTGGAAATCCTGACAGGCCGATCGCATTCAGCAAAATCTTCGGTCTTCTTCAGGTATGAGCCTGGTAAAAAATCAGTGGCTTACTTTTTTCTCTCAAACTTGGATTTAGTCCAAAATAATTCTCTTCTCTCCCTCACAGGGGCAGCAGGCAGACATGCAGGCCACAGCTCAGGCCTTTCACAGTTGTCCCACGCAAAACTACACAGAACTCTTGCCCAGATCACTTGAGCTGTTAGTTCTTCACTTCTCGGCCCAGAACTGAAACTTGCTGCAGCAACCTGGGAAATTCCCCAAGATCCAAAAGGTTCGGTTGGCCAATCCTCCTGTTAGTCACAACAAAGGCTCCCCCTTCAGGTGCAAAAAGGTGCAAAAGCCCAAAACTACAATTCCTACAGATTTTGACTCCAGACAGCTCCTCTAGCCTGGCTCCATCTTAGGTCCCAACAGAACTGATTGGTCCAATTCGCAGTCCAGGACCAAGATAGTGGAGATAAACGAAACAGTCCTTGCTGCAAAGAAGGCAGGTTAGACAAACTACGTTATCATTATCACTCTAAATGATTTTCAGCAAATAATTACATCTTTCAACAGAGCTCCCTCTCAGATTACTTATGACTGCAATCCAGGCAGCTCTTAAAGAGACAGTACACAGAGGCTATACAGGCACGCTCTGGCAATCACATTTAAACTGCTAAAACACAGGACACCAGCCTGGCAGTGAGCATTTAGACAAGCTCAAGTAAGACTTTTTCGGAACCCCCATTTGTAGGGGGGGTTATACCTGTTCCTGATTTATGAAGCAAGAGGTTGAGAGGTATGGTGGGAGGAAAGGAGGAGGTCATGATGGAAGGGACTGGAGTGGGAGCACCTAGCAGGTGCCAGTATGGAATAGATTCCGCTCACTGTCTTAGGAAGACAGAGGTAGGGAGAGGTGTCTAGTGCAGGGCATTGGAACCGGGGCTAGACAAGTGGGCTGTATGGCAGTAGTGGAGGAAAGGGTTGCATGACTAGGGAAGAGAGGGCAGAAGTAGGGAGTAGTGGGAGGGGGAGCAGGGAAGGGGAAGGGAGGATAGATGAAAAGAGAATGGGGGTACAAGATGGTAGAACAGAGCCATGGGAGGGGAAGGTACGAGGGGTGGCTGTGGAGGGTATAGTGGGAGATGGTCAGACTGGTGAGGATGGGCAGAAGAGAAGGTTGTAGGGCAAGGCTGAGTGGGAGCAGGCAGGTGGGGGGATCTTGAGAATAAGATAATGTGGTGGGGTGAAGAAAGAGGAGAGGGATTGGGAGGCAGAGTTGTAATCCTGGGGGGCTTGACAAGTGAAGGGAATTATGCTGGGGAGGGAAGGGGGATATGCACACAGGTAGGATGGTGGTGTACATGCCAGGGATGATGGCAGAGCGGGTGTACCCAATGATTGAGCAGCTTGTACGGGGGTTGGGGGAACCTCATGTAATAATTGATTTAGGAACAAACAACTTAGGTGGAGAAGTGGTGGAGGTAGTGCAGGAGAGGTATGGGGCAGTGTGGAGGATCTGTAGAGGGTGGCCAGAATGATAGCCTTCTCTGAAGTAATACCAGTACCTAGAGCCAGCTCAGCTAGGAAAAGGAGGATAGAGGACTTGAATAGCTGGCTACAAGAATAGTGTAGGGAGGAGGGTTATGGTTGCATTGGAGGATGGGAGAGGGCCTGGAGTGACAAAACCCTTTATGCACCAGATAGGCTGCACCTCACCAGAGAGGGTTCCAGGGTCCATAGGGATAGGTTGGGGGAGTACCTACTGGGAGCTTTAATTAAAACTGATGGTTGGGGGGTGTAGACTGGGTCTTAGTGCCCAGAGTCTCTGGGAACAGGACGTTTTCAGGCCCACTCCCAATCAGAGCATGTTGACTTGGGAGTTAAGTTTAGGACAGTGAGAAGGAAGTAACTTGTAGAGGACAGAGGAGGTGGAGTCTACAGTAGAGGGAAAACTGGATACAAGATGGGGAAGAGCAAAAAGGAAAACATATTAGGGATGATAAGATAGATAATGAGGGAAGAAATGACAGAAGGAGCAGACAATGGATAGAAAGAAGGAAGACAGTCGAGCTGTGGGGGAGGCACAGAGTCATGGAGGAGGGTGGTGTCCTTAAAGGGGGGGTCCCACAGGGGGAGGTCATTGCAAATAAATCTGATAGACTTCTTTGAGTGGGTGACCAAGGAATTATATCAAGGAAAAGCAGTGGATGTGACTTACCTAGATTTCAGTAAGGCTTACAACACCGTTCCACATAGGAGACTAGTAAGCAAGCTGGGTAGCTTAGAGCTGGGTAAAAAGGTGGTAAACTTGGTAAGAAATTGGCTAGGGAATAGGTGACAGAGGGTGGTGGTATACAGAGTTCACTTAGAGGAAGGGAGCATGACCAGCGGGGTACCTCAGGGGTCAGTGCTGGGACTGGTCCTCTTTAATGTCTTTATAAGTGACATTACAGAGGAGCTGGAAGGGAAGGTCTACCTTTTTGTGGATGACACCAAGATTTGCAACAGGATGGATACCGTGCGTGGTGATGGACAGGATGGTCAGACGTGTGAGAAAACACGAGGAGTGGTCAAATGTATGGCAGCTGGGTTTCAATGCAAAAAAGTGCAAAATAATGCACTTACAGTACAGAAACCTGGGCATGGAATACAAAATGGATGGAGTGGTACTGATGACCACCAAGCAGGAAAGAGACTTGGGAGTAATCATATCTGATTACCTAGAGGAGGCCAGACAGTGTGACAAAGTAGTTGGGAGGGCTAGTGGGATGCTGGGGTGCATAGGAAGGGGTATCACCAGCAGAAAGGGGAGGTGGTGTTGCCCCTGTATAAATCGCTGGTAAGACCCCACCTTGAGTACTATGTGCAGTTCTGGAGACCACATCTCTGGAAGGACATAGTCAGAGTGGAGTGGTCCAGAGGAGGGCAACTAAGATGTTGCAGAGTCTGCATCAAAAGCCCTATGAGGAGAGATGAAAATACCTTAATATGTACACCCTGGAAGAGTGGAGGGAGAGGGGGGATATGATGGAGACCTTTGGATACCTCACAGGAGTAAATAAGGTACAGGAGGGAAGTATTTTTCAAAATAAAAGGTGCTCAAAAACGAGGGTATATGCTATGAAACTGGAAGGGGGTATATTCAGGAAAGATATGTGGAAGTACTTCTTCACAGAAGGAGTGGAGTATTACTGGAACAGCTTTCCAGTGGAGATGGTGGTGGGGGATGGACAGTGGTGTGGTTAAAGAATTCATGGAATAGGCACAAGGGAATCATAGTGGATAGGAGGAGGAGAGGGAGGAATAAAGGGCTGTAGATCAAGTAGGGTCTGTGGTGAGACTGTAGGTAGGGTAAAATGGACAGAATGGGTGGGCCAAGCAGCCCTTAGCTATCATCAGATTCTATGTTTATATGTTAAATGCAAGAAGCCTTGGTAACAAGATTGATAATGTGCTGGCAATGTTGGCAGAGAATAGATTGGACATTGTGGCAGTCACAGAAAATGGAAATTACATACTTACCGTAATTCTTGATCTTCCTGGGCTCAGTCTCCACTACTCATTCACACTAACGGGATAGCACCAGAGGCACTAGGACCCAGTGGCAGCCAAATATTTTTAGAAGGACCGGCGCTGAGATAGGACCACGATGCGCGGCAATCGCAAGACTAGCTCGCGACCTGTGTAGGCTATCTCGACGAGGACTTCCAACGCTCCAGTACCTTTTGACCGAGGAGGTGCAGCATAACTAATGAAAATAACTTATCCAAACCTTCTGGGCCTGTGAAGGCCTGGATGACCCTTGAAAGGAGGGTCAATGAACAGTGTCTTCACAGGCAGAACCACAAGGCTATTACGACAAAAGAAACAAAATGAGTGAGCCCAGGGGATGGTGAGTGGGCATGTGAATGAGTGCATTACCCATGCCGACCACTGCATGGAAAAAGGGAAAGGGGCTAGGCATGAGGGGTTGATGCAGTGGTGAAGGCACCAGAGAGGGCACCGCACACATCCTGACCCAATCGACACAGCCCTGGTCCAGCAGCTCTGAGGCCCAGAGACCCCAGAACCAGGAACACTGGCCAGGAAAACTGGGCAGAAGTCGAAGCCCCTGCTCCAAAGGAGAAACTACTCACCGGAACTCCATCGAGGACAGGAGGTGGAATCCGGTGTTGAAAACAGCCATTAAGAGCGGAGCCAAGGGGAACCCACCAGGGTTGGTTCAGGCCTACCGCCCCCTCCACTGACAATCCCCGCACAGACGTACCAGAGGACAACCTCAAGCGGTACCGATTCTTCTCTCCCCGAGAGGAGGAAGGAGAGCTCGAGGTCAAGCAGAGCGGATCCCTGGAACCACCAGTTTCATGCTTCAGCAGACTGTTCTCCCTCTGAGCACAGGACTGCCCATGGTCTGACCCCCCCTTCACGAAGGGTGGTGGACTGGACACAGCCCCTCTGCCATAACAACTTTCAAACAAAGTCTTCCTACCATCACTGCTACTATCTAAGGATGACTCTGTTGATGGCAGGTGAGAATTTATTTTTCTTCTTTTTCTTCTTCTTAAAATAAGAAAATAATACTAAAAATGTTAATTTACACGAATACTGAATGGCTTAATGCTGCTGTCATGTAGATGAAAACTTTGACTCCGGCAGACGAGTGATGTCGACATCCAAGCGCACTCGACAGCGGGAGAAAAGGAACTGAGGCAGTTGGAGGGTTGACACCGAGATAGCCTACACAGGTGCAAGCTAGTCTTGCGGTGCCATACATGCGTGGTCCTATCCAGGCACTGGCCCTTCTGAAGATGTTTGACTTCCGCTGGGTCCTAGCTCCTCCAGTGCTATCCCATTAGTGTGAATGAGTGGTGGAGACTTGAGTCCAGGAAAATCTTGGGCTACACCAAACTACAACTGGGGCCTCTCGATCCCTGGGTATAAGTTGTACAGAAGGGATAAGAGAGTAGGGAAATGGGGGTGGTGGTGGTAGCAGCAGTATTTGTAAGGGAAAGAATAACCTGTATGAGGGAGGAGGCAGAAGAGAAGAAGGCGGAGGTGCTGTGGGTGCATTTGCAAGCCTCTAGGGGAAAAGAAGCTAAAGCTGGGGGTTGTTTATAGACCCCCTAACCAGGAGGAGGAAAGAGACAGAGTTGGGGTCCTTAATCAGGATGGCTGCTGGCAAAGGTGAGGTAGTAATTGTGGGGGACTACAACCTGCCCAATGTGGATTGGAAAATCCCAGCCACAACCTGTGCCAGGAGTCAGGTAATCCTGGATGCAGGTCAGAGTGGGTTCCTGACCCAAGGTGTCATGGTAGGCACTAGGGAGGGAAGGAGCATTTCTTGATCTTGTACTGCCAAATGGAGACCATATACAAGGCAGCCATGTTGAATAGCCCTTGGGAGGGAGTGATCACTGTATGATGTGGTTCAGATTGGACATGAGAAGGAAAAGATAAACACAAAGATCAAGGTCCTAGACTTTAAAAGGACAGTCTTCAGAAAAATGGGGAACTGCTAAGAGGCTACCTGACTGGTTGCAGTGAAGGGATGGGGGTGGATCAAAAATGGCCCATAATCAAGGAGGGATTATCTGCTGTCACAAATGAGATTTAGGGTAAAGGGGAAAATTTGAGTGCCAAAGCATCCAGTTGGTTTAGCCGTGAGGTAGCCCAGGCAGTCAGGTTAAGAGGACTGCATACAGGAAAGTCAGGAGGACCCAGGGGGATGAGGACTGGAAGGATTTCCAGAGTAAAACCAAAGAGGCAGGGAAAGCAGTCAATTTGGCCAAAGCTAAGAAGGAACTGCAGCTAGCAGAAGGGACTAAAAAAGGAGAAAAGGCCTTTTTTTAAGGATATTAGTAAAAGAGATAAGAAAGATAGCATAGTGTGGCTAAAAAGAGGGATGCGGTGAATGGATGATAGTAGGGACAAGACAAAGGTATTGAATGAGTACTTCTGTTCAGTCTTTACAAAAGAGACAGATGGTCCAGTACCGTAGGGTGGAATGAAGAGAGGAGGGGGCACAGATAAAAAGATCAGTGAGGACAGGGTGAAGAAAGGTTTGTTGTCCCTCAAGATAGATAACTCCCCAGGCCCAGGTGGCATCCATTCCAGACTACTGAAGGAATTAGTGGAGGAACTAGCAGGTCCCCTGGCAGACCTGTTCAATAGTTCTCTTGAATCAGTAGTTGTACCACTGGACTAGAGAATGGCACATGTGGTGCTGCTCCATCAAAATGGATTCAAGGATCACCCAGGCTACTACAGACTGGTCAGCCCAATCTCAATCATGTGTAAGCTCATGGAGGCCATTCCTAAGGAAAGGCTGGTAGGTTACCTGGAGGAAAATGGTCTCCAGGACAAGGGTCAGCATGGGTTCATGGCTAGGAGATCCTACCAAACAAACCTGATAGATTTCTTTGACTGGGTCACAAAAACAGAAGACAAAGGGCAAGCAGTTGATATCATATATGTAGACTTCAGCAAGGCCTTTGACTCAGTTACTTATAGGAGATTGATCAGTAAACTGGAGGAGCTGGGGTAAGCAGGAGACTCTCTAGAGGGGTAGTCAACTGGCTGAAAGATAGAACCCAGATGGTGGGGGGGAGGTCTCAGGAACTAGGAAAGTCACCAAAACAGGGTACCACATGGCTCCGTGCATGGACTGGTGTTGTTTAACTGGGTCACGATGGACTAGCATACACATGATCCCCCTCCACTCAATGAACTATCTCAGTTAGCCCTGTTGCTTCACTACCCACTGGGACCCCAGCTAAGCCCACCAGCCAATTGGGGGCTTCATAAAAGAAACAGCACTGAATAAGGTGAGGAGGCACCAAGTTTAAAATGCTGACAACCTCCCTGCCTGCTACCGACCAGTGTTAATGGTGTACTCTTCTCTGCTGCCACAGATGTATCAAGGCAGGGTCACCAAGGAGCCAGAAGACACAAGAAAGTACAGTTACGTAAGAACTTACCATAACAGTAGATCTCCGCGAGAGGTTCTTGCAGTAGGTAATAACCTTGAGGACTGAGCTGCCAGGCGCTAGGACCACACAGAAAACTTTAACTATCAGTGCCTGGAAGGGGACCACCCCCCTGACATCACGTGACAGCCATCAGCGTGATGCTATATAAGGAGCAGTCCCCACGCCCACCCTCCAGTTCTTCTGCCAGAGAGCTAAGTGGGTACAACAGGAGAAGGAGTGGGTTTCTGGAGCCAAAGATAGGCTAGGAAGAAAGAAGCAGCGGAAACTGGGGAAGGAGGGAGGGAAATTGGTTACCTACTGCAAGAGCCTCTCTCGAAGATCTACTGTTATGGTAAGTTCTTACATAACTGTACTATCTTACTTTGAGAGGACTCTTGCAGTAGGTAATAACCTTGAGGACTGAGTCCCAAGCAGTGTGAATCAGACAAGGACTGAAACACGGGAGGCAGGAAAGGTCTGCAGTAGGCAGGGAATTTTAAGAAAGGAGGCCCTGAAGGACACCTAGTCCAAAGCCAGCCCTGCGCCTAGAAGCAATGTCCAGACTGTAGTGCTTAGTGAAGGTGTGGACAGAGCTCAAGTAGTTGCCGTGCAAATCTCTGCAGCAGAGACATTTCTGAAACAAGTAGTAGATGCAGCCATGCCTCTGGTTGAATGCCCTTTAACTTCCCCCGGCAGGGGTTTGTTATACTTCTGATAACAAAACAGAATGCAGTTTGCAAACTATTTGGATAAACAATGTTTGGAAACTGCAGCATCCTACCTTTTGGGCGCAAAGGAAACAAAAAGCTGATCCGTCTTATGGACTAATTTTGTCCAATTTGTGTAATAACGTAAAATTCTGTGCACATCCAATGTGTGAATAAGTGCCTCCCCTGATTAGAATGCTCAGGATAATACACTGGCAAGCGTCTGGTTTGATTTAAAGTAAACTCAGAAACTACCTTTGGTAAAAATTTAGGATTTGTATGTAGAGCCACCTGATCTCCATGGAAAATCAAGTAAGGCTTCTTACACATCAATCAATCAAAGCTTTATTTTTAAAAAGCGCCTTTCCAAAATCAAAGCGCTTTAACAATAAATAAATCAAATATAGAAAATTAAAACCACTTCCTAAAATCAATGATTATACAATGGCAAGAAAAAATCCTGGACTCTGATTGGTCAGTCTTGGGCTGGACCCGTGATGTCATCCCAGTACAACATCACGGATCTAGTCTCAGCCTCCCTGTGAACCTGCAGATGAGCATTTTATGGAGCTTTTGATTGATTGTTTCATCTTCTCTTAAAAAACAAAAATATTTTTCCACACAAAAACATCTTTAAAATGATTTTTTTATTCTGTATAACAACGAGCCATTGTATAATAGCAATAATGCCCTCCAGGGTGTGTGTCATTTGGGATAACGTCATGCCTCAGTTGTTGGACGCACTTGGCCTCATGCCCAACCACCTGAAGCGCGACGTTATCCCAGTACGACACACACCCTGTCAGGCATTATTGCTTAAATAAAATATACTTAAAAATCTGGATACGCCAGACTAAATAAATGCGTTTTTAAGGCTAACTTAAAGCTTTGAATGGTCAGGCAATCTCGCATCCGATGAGGTAGAGAATTCCACAGGGTTGGGGCCACAAAACTAAATGATCTGGCCCCAGATGTCTTTAAACGAACCCTTGGAATCTCCAGCAATCCCTCATCAGTGGATTGGAGTGGACGAGAGGGACAGTAGGGACGAAGAAGATCTTGCAGGTAGCTAGGTCCCTGATTGTGTAGGACCTTATAGGTTAGCAAACCGACCTTGAAAGTAATCTGCCACTGTATTGGCAGCCAGTGCAGTCCGCGGAGGACAGACATTATATGACTGGTCCTAGACGTACCAGTCAAAAGCCTGGCTGCTGCATTCTGCACTAACTGCAAGCAGCGGATATCCACCTCCGGTAGCACTAGGTACAGGGCATTGCAGTAGTCCAGACGAGAGGTAACGAAGGCATGGACCAACGTTGAAAGGTCGTCAGCGGGAACCAGATGCTTCACCCGGGTTATATTCCTCAGATGGTAGAAAGAGGTTTTGACAACAGCCGTCATCTGATGTTTAAGGGTCAGGCGATCATCAAATATAACGCCCAGGTTCCGCACCCAGTCTGAGGTAGCTAACTGGGTCATCCCAAGCCAAAGACCCGAGGGCGACCCCATCAGCAAACCCGCCCCCTGATGACCTGGATCCATGACCAACACCTCCGTTTTTTCCGGGTTTAACCGCAGCCAGCTCACAGTCATCTAGTCCTGAATCTCGGTGAGACAGTTGTTAAAGACCGAGACAGCATCACCCTGGTAGGGCACAAAGGACATGTACAGCTGAGTATCATCTGCATAGCAGTGAAATCTCAAGCCGTACTGCCTGATAATTGCTCCCAACGGCAGCATATTTACTGCAAACAACATGGAAACATGGATACTATAAACATCAGGGCCTGAAACTCAGAAATTCTTCAAGCAGAAGTAATAGCAACTAAAAACAACGCTTTCCAAGACAGATAGTGCAGGTTGCAACTTACGGCTGGTTCAAAGAGAGGCAAAGTGAGTTTCTCTAGTACAAAGTTCAGATTCCACGGTGGAGCAGGGTTCTGAACTGGGGGTTTCAAGTGGAGGATTCCCATCAGAAATGTTTTGGAAACCTCCAACTGAGCCAAGGTTTTTCCATCTACTGGAATGTGGTAGGCAGAAATGGCCAGGGACCCTGGTTTTCCATTTTTACCGGTAACACCGGTAACAATCACGGAATCCTGCTTGGTTTGCGGATTTTGAATTCTTGTACCGGTGCCTCACGGAAATTGCATGTCACTGCACAGAATCTCTAAAATTTCAGTATATTTTTAATTTTTTTTTATTTTCTCTTTCTATGTCCCCTTCTCACAGCATCAATTTCCACTTTTCAGAGATCCCTAGGCTGGGTATCCCCGAGCTTCATCTCCAGGTAATGTTCAGGAGCTCCTGTGGGCCTGCCCCTGTCCTGCCTGGATTGTACTCCCCCAGGTGGAAAGGGAGGGGACCCCAGGTCACCCCTCCACACTCACTTAGTGTGGTCAGGCAGCTCAGTGGGTCCCTCATGGAGCCTGGTTATGAAGTCTGGGGCACCTGGGTCCCTTCTGCCAGTGGCTGATGTGGAGTGATTGTTCCTAGTTTTCTGGTCTCTGTCCCTGAGGGCACCAGCACTAGAGATCAAAGGAGGTAGGTCACAGAGACATGCCACTGCTCCAGATCCTGGCTAGTGTCCTCCCCTCCTGATCACTCTGCAGCACCTTTGCACCACCACCCGTGGTCACACAGGTGGTGGTAAAGCAGCAGGACCTGCAGCCCACCCTCCCTGGAGGAGGAGAGCAGTCCCCGGGTGCTCAAACCTACTCCCCTGGCCAGACCTCCAGCAACCCGAGTTTGCTTCTGACCCTGGATCGCTGGCATTGCAAGGCAAGCAATAGTGCTACTGCAGCACCAGTGGGCTGACCTAGATTTCAGCATCTTAAAATGAATGCTGCTGCTGTGCTTTGCATTCTTTCTGCTTTGTTGCATATAGAGTCAGTAAGGAAATGACCCGCACTGCTTTGTTGTAATCAGCCATTCAGTTTAACCACCCATGCCTAGAGGTTAGAGTAACAAATGGTGATTGAACTGGGTACATCCAGCAGACTTTGGTTTGAGTCCCACAACCTCCACTTGCATACTGTGCAACTCCAAGCAAGTCACTTAACCTAACCAGTGCTTTTAGGTCACTCCTTAAAACAGACAGTTCTACCTAGTGGACCTTATCTGCTTTACAAAGAATATAAAAAAATACCAATATATGTTTACTACATCATAGAATAGTAATCAGGGTACCATGTAATTTACCCGAGTTTTACTTGGGCTGCAATGATTTTGTATAGGTAAAGATAAATGTTCAGATACATTTTACATGTTTTATAAGCTTATTTTTAGATTTTAGTCAGGTTTTTATTGTATTCTTTGCATATAAGCATCTAGGTTGTAGATTGCTAAATGCAGGATCACTGTTACCAACTAACTTATTCAAGTTTATAATCAGTGGGGCCAACCAAAATCCTCAGTTGTTTGAATGAAAAGTAGTCTGAATTAAAGTATGTTCATGAAGAAGAAACTGCCTTACTACTTAAGAAAAAACTTCACAGTTAGCACCTTATTTAGGTGAATTGGATCATTTACACCTTTCACCCACCTGCTGTTTCAGTCTCTGTGACAACAAAAAGTTTTCTGACAGACTGCTTTAACAAAAAGCAAATGTTAAGTATTGATGTGTACTTATGTTTGGCCAGTGGATTTTAAAAGCACACTCAATGACATACAGAATGTAAGACCCCAGATGCTGTATGATGCTGGTGGGCAGAGTAGTGCTCAATTCACATCTGAACAAAGACATGAAAACTGGGACACCCTTTCATGGACACCAAGTAAAAAGCATCCACATGTCTGGGAGATGCATGAATCCATTTGAAGGTCCTCCACTAATCACTTGTGGATTTTTAGGTGAAGACACTTTATTTGAAAGAAGCAAATTCAAGCAGTTTTTTTTGCTCCTCCTACCCCTGGCCATCCCTCCTTCAGGCCCAACAAGTCCCCTACCACCTGCTGAGTCCCAACCACCATCCACTGACCCTTACTGCTGTGCTACCAGGTAACCCAAAGTAACCCTTCATTGAGTGGGCCCCTACCCCTGTGGGAGGGTACCAGGGGAAGAGAATTGCCCCAAAGAGCTTCCTGTGTATCCTGGGCATGGCAGGGATCAGACCAGAAACAAGTCTGGGGCTTCTGGCTTATGGAGGGACTAACAGCCATCCTTTGGTTGGTCAGTGAGTGTTTTCCCATTTTCTTGGGAGCGTGACAGGCCACATGATGTCAAGGCACAAGCCGTCTGTCATGCTCCCTCCTGCAGTGAGGTCTGATATGTTGTCATGCCTTTGGCCTCCACCACGGGCCAGCAAATGCTGAGCCATGAACCCACCCTCCCTCCCAGGAGAAGGTGAGTGGTTGTTGGACACTCAAGCCTTCACCCACCAGCTGGCCCTCCAACACCCAAGTCTGTTCCCTAACCCTGGTCAGCGGTGTCACAGGCAGAAATCCAATTCAGGCAGTTAAATTATAGATGGGGAAAAAAAACAAAAGTAGACCACCTTAGCAGTGATAGTTCAGATTAATTCACTTCTGAGTTCTAACAAGCAAAGAGACCAAGTCATTTGTAACTTGTGCCTGTGGGGTGTGGGTGTTGAAGAAAGGGGATCATAGTGCTGTCACTACTGCCATCACCCCTGAGGGGTGTGGACTGCATTGCTGCTACAGCCATCACACCAAAGGGGTGGGGGCTGTAGTGCTTCTGCCATCACCACTGGTGGATGGGGAATGTAGTACTGCTGCCGTCCCACCTGAGGGATGGGAGCCATAGTGCTGATACTGCCATCCCACCTGAGGAATGGTGAATGCAGTACTGCTGCCATCACACCTGAGGGATGGGGAATGTAGTACTGCTGTCATCACACCTGAGGGATGGGAATGTAGTACTGCTGTCATCACACCTGAGGGATGGGGAATGTAGTACTGCTGCCATCACACCTGAGGGATGGGGAATGTAGTACTGCTGCCATCACACCTGAGGGATGGGGAATGTAGTACTGCTGTCATCACACCTGAGGGATGGGGAATGTAGTACTGCTGTCATCACACCTGAGGGATGGGGAATGTAGTACTGCTGTCATCACACCTGAGGGATGGGGAATGTAGAACTGCTGCCATCACACCTGAGGGATGGGGGCCATAGTGCTGATACTGCCATCACACATGAGGAATGGTGAACGTAGTGCTGCTGCTTCTGTCACACCTGAAGGAGGAGGTCGTAGTGCTGTTGCTGCTGCCATCACACCAGAAGTATGGGGGCTGTAGTGCTGCTTCCATCACACATTAGGGATGGGGGCTGTAGTGTTGTTGCTGCTGCCATCACGTCTTGTACCTAAAATAACTTTAAATTGTTTGTTTTGTTGACCCGGTAAGCCCACTGGGCCTAGAAGTCCCTTTTCAGGGCCGACCGGGGGAGGGAATACAGATGGTAAGCAATTGAATTTGAACCAGATTAAGCTGTTGGTGATATTTTTAGTGAATGAGGAAATTTGGCCAGGACCCCGGGGAAATTCTCCTACTCTTTTCGATAAGTGCCATGGGATCTTTAACATCCACCTGAACTACCACCAAGCCAGGCAGATGGGACCTCAGTTTAACATCTCATCCGAAAGATGTCACCTCAGAAGTGCAGCACCCCAGTGTCAGTATTGGGATATTAACCCAAGTGCCAGATGTAGGAACTGAACCCACAGCCCTCTGATCTCCCAGCTTCAGAGGCAAGTGTGCTACCTACTGAGCCACTAACACTGACAACTGGCACAAGGATGGAAGGATGTGTGATAGTGGAGGTCAAAATTGCTAAAATGCATGTTAGCAGAGTTAAAAATTGTTAAATAAAGTACACAAAACCAAACACCGGTAAAACCGGATTTTGACTTAGCAGACACTGGTGACAATACCATTTTTTACAATATGCAAAACGGAATATGCCCTTTCTCAATCCCGGTAAACCAGTGTCCCTGGAAATGGCAGACAGGTGGACCTTCAGTGAAAAATAGCTGAGCCCAAAGTCTGAAAGGTGCAACAGGTACTCCATGACCTGTGGAGCTGGGCAGGAAAAAGGGTCCCAACCCTTGGAGGCCACCCAGATGGAAAACCTTTTCCATTTCATTGCATATGTAGTTCTTGTGGATGATTTCCTAGCCTCCACGAGGACTTTGATGACTCTGGCAGATATTCTGAAGCATGGTGCAGCTATGTCAGAAGGTGCCAAGTGTGAAGATGAAGGGACCTGTGGCCCGAGTGGACCAATCTGCCCTGCTCCTAGGTGAGAAGGTCCTGACAGAGTGGCAGAGAGACCGGTGGTTCCAACATTAATTGTTGAATCAGAGGGAACCAAATTTGACGAGGCCCAAGTGGAATGTCAGGAGGGCCTGGTAACATCGGGTCCAGCGGCGGGCCAACCAGCATCAAAGGGCCAGAGGGTTCTACCAGCATCTGAGGAGGAACCACAGGCCCAGATGGGGGGAACCTCAGGTGAAGGGGCTGGCAAGTTCCTGGGAATGTCCAGCATAGTGTGGTCCAGTGTTGGCACCATGGGAGTGACAATGGATTAACTCTCCCCCCCCCGGCACCAAATGGTTAGATGAAGCCAGAGGTGGCAGAGAGGGAGAGTTCCGAGAGGGAGAACCCTCAAGGGAAGGCTGCAACACAGGCGGCAGCGGGCGCTGATCCAGAGGATCGACGTCAGCCCTGTTATCAGGGCCTGATGAAAGCATCGTGGCTGGGCATTCGCCAGAGGAGCCAGCACCCAACTTATTATCCGGGGCTGTACATTCATCAGTGGAGCCGACGACCATCTTACCAGCCATGCCACTGGACTTAGATCCGCATGCTTTAATGGGCCTAAGAGTAGCAGAAGCCTTGGAAGAACCCAAGGCACCTACCTGAACCATGACCAGTTTAGGAAGGGGGCCCAAGGGCTGCTCTGCGGTGGAGGGAGCAGGCTTGACTCTTTCCTCTTGGAAGGCCACTCAACATCCGTGGTCCCTGGAGAAAACTGCAGGTGAGAAGGAGACTGACCCTGGTCTTGGTGCTTCTCCTTGTCCTTCTTCTTCTTGTGGGAGTCAGAAGAGTCACTCAGTGAGGAAGATTTACTCCACAGCTTCTGCAGCTCCTTCTCTACTGAAGCCATCTTCAGCTTCAAAATATGGGCCTCTAAGGCCTAATGATGGTGTTTTCATGTGACCTGGTTGAAGCGCTGGCAGGCCACACAGTCCTCGGTCTTGTGCTCGGGTCCCAGGCAGAACAGACAGAGGGAATGGCTGTCCTTGTGTGGAAACTGTGAGCTGCAGGAATTGCACTTCTTATGCGACTCAGTAGACATTGGAGAAAACATACACAAAAAATACTACTTTTTTAAAAAGAAAATAAAAACAAAAAAAAATGGAAATACTCATCCTAAATGGTGGTCCACTGTAGCAGCATTCTCCATGAGGTCCGACATGCGCAGGTCGATGGTGGGAAAGAACTGGAGGGGGTGTGTGGGGACTGCCTCTTATATAGTGTCACATAGACATCCGTCACATGACATTGGGGGTGGTCCCCTGCCAGACACTGCTAGCTAAAGTTTTCCACGTGGTCCTAGCACCTGGTGGCTCAGTCCTCAAGAGTAGTGCAGAGGCAGACTTAGTTTGGCTCAGGCAGCTGTACCTCTCTGTTGCTGCTAAGTTTGTGGAGGGGAAGGAGTGAAGGATTTAATTGCTGGTAAGCTTGGAACTGTTTGTACTTGTTTGAGTCTGTTACTATTAGGGCAGGTCTCATATTTCAACGGATTTTGGGGGATCTGTTTTTTTTTGTTTTGTTGTTTTTTTTTCCTTTTTTTTTGTTGGGGCTTGTCCTCTGCAAACATAGGGCAAATGGGTCCTTGGCTGATTGTTTCTGGACTCAGCCAGAAGGTAATCCCACCTACCCCTGGGCTAGTTCTCCTTTTATAGGATGTGGACCCATAATGTTACACCTTCCTACACCACACAGAAAGTTCCACACCGAGGAAAGGAAGGATCATAGAGGTTCATCTAGAGGGCATATCTAGGTTATATTGCAGGCCAGGTCACATCAGACATGACAGGAGTGGTGCAGTGCAGTGACTGAGGAGCAGCAGTCTTCAGGGAGATGTTCTGGAGGCTGCAATGCTGCCCTATCTGCAGGCACCTCTCTGGGCTGAAAGAGGAGATTGCCTGTCCTTGTGCAGAGGTGGCCAGGTTACAGGCAGCATTCACCCCCACTCAGAGACCACTGGTCCACAGCATCAACCTCAAAGGTTGCTCAGGAAGAAGGATGACTGGACCACAGTGGGCTCAGGGAGAGTGGGGAAGGGTCAGAGACACATCCCCCAACCAGTCCAGCTTAATAACTCCTACACTGTTTTGGAGGAATGGGACTGCCCCACACAGGTACCCACAGCTGGGACCAGGGAGGATGGTTGGAACCTCCAATCCGGAGTCCCAGGGAAGGGGGGATGCTTCTCCTAGTGGGGTCTCTATTGTAATGGGTGTGAAATTAGGGACAACTAGCAGGGGGAAGAGGGAGGTCAAGTGCCTCACAGGAAGCGCAGCATGGAGGGATGGGAAGTGAATCCATAGGATCACTAGGGTGATAGCCAGGAGGGAGGAGCTGGATGTCATTGTCCACCTGGGGACCAATGACTCGGTGAGGAGAAGGGTAGAGTTAGCCAGAGTCCAGGAGGATTTCAGTAAGCTGGGAGAGGACCTGAAACAGGTTGCACATTCTGTCATTCTCGGAGGTGCTACCTGTCCAAGGCATGAGGGAGGCCAGGGCACTCCACATCCAAACCTTCAACTCCTGGTTGAAGGACTGGTGTGGAAGGGAAGGATTTGGCTTCATAGGGGACTGGGGCCCAACCTGGGCAGATGCGAGCTTGTATCAGGAGGATAGCCTGCATCTGTCTGGAAAGGGGACCTCAGTCCTTAGTGAGAAGTTGAAATGCTTCAGCAGAGAGCATTTAAACTGGCCAAGGGGGGAGAGCCAGGACAGACAGATGGCTTAGGAACACCACCCAACAAGAATATGCAAAAGTACAAATTGACAACAGGAACAATGCAAGCGGGCAGAGAGGAGCAGGCAGGGAAAACTTTTATAAGGGAGGATAAGGGGGTGCAAGAGCACATGAGCATGAATACTGAGGTGGGGGGAAGAGGCAAAGTAGAGAAAACAGGAACAGAGGGAAGGCAAGGAGTAAAACATGGAAGGTCATGTTTACAAATGCCCATAGTCTGGGAAATAAGGTTCCAGACCTGGAAGCCTTGATAATGGATGCAGACCTTGACATAGCAGGAATAACTGAGACATGGTATTCTGCTGCTCACAGCTGGGATGTCAATGTACCAGGCTATACACTGTTCAGAAAGGACAGGGAAGGTAAAAAGGGAGGGGGTGGCCCTGTATGTCAGAGAAGGCATAAAGGCTACAGAAGTACAGGAAAGGCAGGGGGAGGCTGAGGCAATGTGGGTCACCCTTGAACTAGGAAATGGCACAGCAATACGTATAGGGTGATCTACATACCTCCAGCACAGAGGGAAGAAGTGGACATGGTACTAGTAGAGGAAATTCATGACATGGCAGCTAAAGGCAAAATTCTGTTGATGGGAGATTTCAATATGCAGGACATGGATTGGACCACCTAGGCAGCTGCATCAGCCAGAAGCATGGCCACCCTGGAATCCCTTCAGGGAGCTGGACTCAGACAGCTGGTGCATGAGCCAACCAGGGACAAATCAATTCTAGACCTGGTATGGAACAATGGGAACAGAGTCGAAAGAATCCAGGTGGAAGGGCAACTGGGATCCAGTGACCACCACATGGTGTGGTTTGACATGGACACAGGGACTCAATTAAGCCACACAAGGGTAAAAATATTAGATTTCAGGAGGGTGGATTTCAATGAAATGGGTAAATGTTTAAAAGCAGCCCTGGAGAAGGTAGGGGTAATGGAGGGGGTGGAGGAACAGTGGGGGAGACTAAAAGGAGCCATTCTGGAGGTAACTAACCAATGCATTAGGATAGTGGCCAAAGGGAAAAGAAGAAAGAAACCACTATGGTTTTCTAAAGAGGTGGGAGACAAAGTAAGGGCTAAAAGAGCAAGTTTCAGGAAGCATAAGGGGACCCAAAAGGAGGAGGACAGGGAGGTGTACATTGAATGTCTCAGAGAGGCAGGGAAGGCTGTTAGGAAAGGCAAGGCACAGACAGAGAAGGGTTTAGCGTGGTCTGTGAAAAAAGGGGACAAGACATTCTACAGGTACATCAGCTATAGAAGAAAACCCGGGGAAGGGGGAATTGTGAGACTCAAAGGGGAGGAGGGAGAGTGTAAGGAGGGGGATCTAGACAAGGCACAAATACTGAACAAATACTTCTGTTCAGTATTCACTGAGGAGGGAGAGGGTCAAGGATCACAGTTCAGGAGCAGAGGCAACTGGGGGGGGGGAGAGAAATGGACACCAGTCCATTCACAGTGGAGAGAGTTCTGGAGGAACTCACAAAGCTGAAGGTAGATAAAGCCAATGGGCCAGATGACATACACCTCAGGATATTAAGGGAGCTGCGGAGGGAACTAGCAGCACCTCTGGCCACCCTGTTCACAGAGTCACTCAACACAGGCATGATTCCATAGGCCTGGAGGAAGGCACATGTAGTCCCACTGCACAAAAGTGGCAGTAGGGTGGAAGCGGGGAACTACAGACCAGTCAGCCTCACATCAGTGGTGGGGAAGATCATGGAGACACTGCTGAAAGAAACGATAGTGGCACACCTGGAATCCATCTGTGCCCAGGATCTGAGGTAGCACAGATTCACACCAGGAAGGTCTTGTCAAAAGAATCTGATATATTTTTTTTCATTGGGTGACTAGGGAAGTGAATCAAGGAGGGGCAGTAGACATCACCTACCTGGATTTCAGCAAATCCTTTGATACTGTCCCACACAGAAGGATGGTTAACAAGATGAGTAGTCTGGGCATGGGACATAAGGTGATATAGTGGGTTAGAAACTGGCTTACAGACAGAATGCAGAGCGTGGTGGTAAATGGGATCCAATCTGGGGAGAGAGTGGTGACCAGCGGAGTGCCACAAGGATCAGTACTGGGACCAGTCCTGTTCATTGTCTTCATTAGTGAAATTGCAGAGGGGCTGGAAGGAAAGGTCTGCCTATTTTCAGATGACACCAAGAACTGCAACAGGGTGGGTACTCCAGAAGAGGTGCAGATAAAGAAGAGGGACCTGGAGAAGCTTGAAAGATGGTCGGAGGTGTGGCAACTGAGGGTCAATGCAAAAAAGTGCAAGATAATGCACCTGGGTAGGGGGAACCCTGGGGAGACCTACAGGATGGGGGGAGGTGCTGACCATCACCAAAGAGGAGAGCGACCTAGGGGTTATCATATCTGATGACCTGAAGGTATCAAAGCAGTGTACAAAGGCTGCAGGGAGGGCCAGTGGCATGCTGGAGTGCATAGGCAGAGATGTTACTAGTAGGAGGCAGAAAGTGATGATGCCATTGTATAAAATGCTAGTAAGGCCTCACCTGGAGCACTGTGTGGAGTACTGGAGACCACACATGCATAAGGACATAAACATAGTGGAGACGGTTCAGAGAAGGGTTACAAAGATGGTGCATGGTTTGCACCACAGAACATATGAGGAGAGACTAAGAGACCTCAATATGTACTTACTGGAGGAGAGAAGAGGAGAGAAAGGGGCGACATGATAGAAACTTTTAAGTACCTCAAGGGCATAAACAAGATGTAGTTGGGAGATCTTTTCCAATGTAGAAAATATACCAGAACAAGGGGGCATGATATGAAATTGGAGGGGGGAGATTAAGAGGTAACGTGAGGAAGATTTTCCTACATGGAGAGGGTGGTGAATGCTTGGCATAGTCTGCCACAAAAGGTGGTAGGGGCAAGCACAGTGGAGGGGTTTAAACATGCACGGGACAAGCACAGGGAAACCTTGGGTGGGAAGGCAGTGATGAAAAGGCATTGACCACTTAGGGTGAGTGGATGCATACATGTATAGGGCCTATAGGCAGACTGGATGGGCCTAGCGGTCCTTATCTGCCAACAATTTCTGTTTCTATGTTATTACCTACTGCAAGAGCCCTTTCAAAGTAAGATCCCCCTTCCCCTCAATGAGTCACCTCAGCCACTCTTGCTGTTTCACTGCCACCAGGATCCCAGCTAAGCCTGCCAGGCAGTCAGGGACTTCACAAAAGATGCAGCATCGAATTGGATGAGGAGGTGCCAAGTTTGAAATGCTGACAGCCTCCTTACCTGCTGTGGACTAGCAAGAATGGCGTGCACTTCTCCACTGGAAACTGCTGTATTAGGATGGAGTCACAAGGGGGCCAGCTTACACAAAAAAACCCTCCCCCCAACAAGCCACCTTAGCCCATGCAGCTGCTTTACTGCCCACCAGGACTTCAGCTAAACCACCAGCCAATCAAGGGTTTCAAAAATGCCATGGCATCCAATTGGATGAGGAGGCTCTAAGTTTGAAATTCAACGGTCTCCTTACCCACTACAGACTAGTGCAAATGGTGTGCACTTCTCCAATGGCCACAGCTGCATCAAGACAGGGTCACGAGGGGGGGCCAGTGTATACAAGAACCTGCCTCCCTCCCAACAAGCCACCTCAGCCTGCCCTGCTGCTTCAGTGCCCACTACCCCAGCTAAGCCTGCCAGCAAATTGGGGACTTCACAAAAGACACGGCATCCAATGAAGTGAGGAGGTGCCACATTTGAAATGCTGACAGCCTCCATACCCACTACAGACTAGCACGAATGGTTTGCACTTCTCTGCCAGCCACAGCTGTACCAAGATGGGGTCATGATGGGGACCAGCATGCACAAGACTCTCCTCCCCAATGTGCCACCTCAGCCCACCCTGCTTCTTCACTGCCCGCCGGAACCCCAGCTAAGCCCGACAGCTAATCGGGGGCTTCGTAAAAGATGTGGCATTCAATTGGGTGAGTGTTGCAGAGGCATAGGTCAGGAAGCATAGGCAAATGAGAAGAAGTTACACAATTTGTTAGTAGCATTTTTTTTATCAGTAACAATAAAATAAAATTGTGCAGGACAGCTCTTGATATAGGCAGTTCAAACAAACAGAAGTCCTTCATCTGAGAGCCTCTTTAAAACCTCCAGCCAACAAAACATTGCTCTTTTTATAAGATGTTTTTCCCTGGCAATTAAATTCTGCATACTGTTCTGGTAAATTACACCACCTGTGTTCCACAAAATGTATTAAGATTTTGTCAATTTCTTTACTGTTACCAGCCAGAAGAGTAAATTAGTCTTCTTAACAGGTGCAGCCAATTAAGACATCCTGTCCCATAGCTGATTTCCTGCTGATAATTCTGCAAACAAGCTTGTGGAGGTCAAAAATGCACCTCAAGGTTAACCCACTGGGTTCCATATAAACCCATATAGCTGCCTGTAGTCATTTCAACAATATAATTATATACATTTACAAACCAAAAATCTGTTCCACATAAACATTCACATGTATTTTTTTAACCACAGAGAAGCAAGGGAAGGAAGAAAGAAAAGAAACAGCAAGTTAAGGAAGGGAGAAAACAAGGGGAAGTTGTGGGACCATCGAAGTGGCCAATTCCTTGGTGCTACAAGGAACATTTGATTGCACAATCAGACGGGCGAGAGATACGCAAGTTGCAGAATGGAAGACAACAGAATACTAACATACTACATACTAACATACTATTTGCCAGCAGATTAGGCCTTACGGTCTATCGAGTCTGCTCGAACCTTAGATCCTTAGTTGGGTGCCGATGCCCTCCCATCCCTTGTGCTCCAGAAACCCCTATCATCCATCCCCACCCCCCTTGGACAGGCCATCATCTGATACATCCACTTTCTACGTCTGTCCCACCCTCTCTTGAAGCCCTCCACTGTGGATCTCTGAACCAGCTCGCCAGGCAGTGCATTCCAAGGGTCCACCACCCTCTCAGTGAAAAACCTCCTCCTCCTTCCCCCCCCACCCTTCCACCCTCCAACTTCAAACCATGCCCTCTGGTGATACCTCCCTGCTTTAGTCTAAAGATCCCCTCCATGTTTACCCTATTTATTCCCTTGAGGTACTTGAAGACCTCAATCATGTCCCCTCTCTCCTCTCCTCCAATGAAAACAGGCAGAGCTCCTAAAGTCTGTCCTCATACATCAAATCCCCTAGCCCTCGTATCATCTTAGTTGCCCTCCTCTGTACCCTCTCCAGGAGCTGTATGTCCCTCTTCAAGTGTGGTCTCCAGTACTGTACACAGTACTCAAGGTGTGGTCTAACCAGTCCATTGTACAGCGGCAGAATCACTTCCTTGCTCCTAGAGGTGATCCCCCTTTCGATGCATCCCAACATCCTGTTTGCCTTGCTAGCCGCTCTCCTGCACTGCTCAGAGTTATTCATACATGCATCCACCATGACCCCTAGGTCTTTTTCCCCTATTGAGGCCTCCAGCGCCTCCCCTCCCAGGGTGTACCTGTGTTTAGGGTTTCCCCAACCAAGATGCAACACCTTGCACTTGGTGATATTGAAATTTAATTTCCATGTGTGAGCCCAGCTTTCCAGGGTGTCCAGGTACCCTTGCAGGGCCAACCTACCCTCTTCTCCCTCAACTACTGCTCCCATCTTGGAGTCATCCGTGAAGAGACTCATTTCACACCCTGTACCCTCCCTGATGTCTGATATGTATGCATTAAACAGGATTGGACCCAGGACCGAGCCCTGCGGTACCCCACTACCAACCTCTCTAGGGTTCGAGAAGCTCCCCACAGACCACTACTCTCTGGGTGCGTCCAGCTAGCCAGTTTTCAATCCATCTGACCATCAAGGGGCCTACTCCTAACCCCATCAGTTTCTCCACCAGACCATTGTGGGGGACAGAGTCAAACGCCTTGCTGAAGTCCAAGAATAATACATCCACAGGCTTTCCCTTGTCCAGTTCTGATGTTACCCATTCGTAGAACTCCACAAGATTGGTTTGACATGATCTACCTGGCACAAACCCATGTTGCCGACTATCCAGACCTCCCACCTCCTCCAAGTACACCCCCAATTGTACCTTTAGTATACTCTCCATTAATTTTCCCACCACTAAGGTCAAACTGATGGGTCTATAGTTACCTGGTACTTCCCTTGACCCCCCTTTATGGATTGGCAGCACATGTGCCTCTCGCCAATCCCTAGGTACCCTCCCTGTCTCAAGTGACCTGTTGAAGAGCTCCGCCAGGGGTGCAGCCAGTATGTCCGCCAATTCCCATAGTACTCGGATGAATGCCATCCGCCCAGGAGATTTGTCTTTCTTTATGGCCTTGAGGGCTAACCACACCCTTTGGCGGAGATAGCATCATCCGTCCCCCTCCACCTTACTGGCCTTTTATCCTTATCCAGATGTGACACCCCTGGGTACCTCTCCTCCCTCTTGCGCCATTTCTGTTTGCTCCCGATCCCACTCACTGCCGCTTTATCCCTTCGTGCCTTGCTTTGTAGATATCCCACCCCTCCCTAGTGAACACAGAGGCAAAGTACTCGTTAAATACCTCTGCCTGGTCCCTCGCCTCTTCCACCCACCCTCCATCTGATCTTAATCTGCTGAGATGGCCCTTAGTTTTTCTCCACTCCCCAATGTACCAGAAGAACCCCTTTTCCCCTCCATGTATCCCCTGTGCCAGCCGCTGCTCTTTACTGGACTTTGCTCCCCTCACCATATGGGTGACTTTTCTAGATGCTAGATGGTACATTTCCTTATCCCTATCCCCTCTTGTTGTTTTATATTTTTTGTAGGCTGCCTTCTTTTCTCTGACTGCTACCTGTACCTCACTGGACCACCAGCATGGTTTGTGACCTTGCTCCCTTACGTTTCAACTTAGCGCAGATCCTGACTGCCTCATGAAGTCCCCGATTTATGACCTCCATCTCCTTTCCACACTTGTCATTGATGTAATCCCTTCAAGTGATCCTTGAGAATATTTCCCATGCCCACAAAGTCTGCCCCTGAAGTCCACTGCCAGTGTCCTAGATCTCACCCCCATGCTTATTTGAAACCAGACAGTATTGTGGTCGCTCCCAGTCAGGGGGTCCTGTACAACCAGGTCCCTTACCAGATCCCCATCTGCCAGAACCATGTCCAGGACATGCCCCTCCCTTGTGGGCTCCATCACATGCTGTGTTAAGAACACATCCTGGAAGCCGTCCAGCAGCCTCTGCTCCTTGGCCACCTTAGAGGAATTGGTTCCCCAGTTTGTACCTGGCATATTAAGGTCCCCCATCAACTCACTCCTTCCTTTTGGTCCACACTGGGCAATGATGTTTGTCCAGCAAACCATCCTCTAGAACATCACTCATCCCGGGGGCCTATACTACACCCAGCTGACCTTATCTCCTGCTGGGATCGTGTAGGTGACCCATAAGGCCTCCACGTTTCCCTCTGCCTCTTCTACCCTAGCAATTTCTATGTCATCTCTAATGAACATAGCCACTCCACCCCCTCTGCCCTCCTTTCTATCCTTCCTAAGCATAGTGTACCCCCGTACATTTAGGTCCCAGTCATGGTTTTTGTTGGCCCACGTCTCCGTGACCGCCGCCACATCCACCCCCACAAACAGCATGGCCTGGAACTCTGGCAACTTGTTTCCCAAGCTCCTGGCATTTACTAACACCAACCCCCACCCCTTATCCCTGATCCTCTTTGTTGAACCCCACCCAGATTCCTTATACTTCCATCCTCCCTCTGCTCCTCCTGAAACCTCCACCCCAGTCTGTTTCCCCTCCCCTTGGGCTTGAAGGCTACTCCCCTCATCTGGAGGAGAGGGCTTCTGGTCAGCCCCTTCCTTATCCCTTCCCCCTCACAAGTTTAAACCCCACCTTTCTTGAATGTAGTCAGCCATCCCCTGTTTAAGGACTTCCTTCCCTAATGGGGCAAGATGAAGCCTGTCCTTGGCATATAGTCCCTTATCCTCCCAAACTCCATTCCAGTTCCCTAACACCCCAACCCACTCTCTTCACCACTTCCTGAGCCAGTCATTAACCTCTGTGAGCTTCATTTTTCTCCACTGAGGCCTTTGGTACCGCAATATCTCCGAAAGAAATGTTGCATCCATTATCCTGACAGACTCTGGCAAGTTCTTGGAACCTTGCTTGGATTTCCAAAACGCTATTTCCCTCTAGATCATTAGTTCCCAAATGCACCAGGAAATCTGGTTTCCCTCCACAATCCCTAACCATTTCATACACCATGAACTTTGCTCTGTGCACTGTCAGCCCAGAGATACTCACTACCTTCACCTGGCTATGGCATCCACCCCCCTGTCCCTCCCACTGGATACCCCTAATTATCGAGTCTCCCAATAACAGAACCTTAACACCGCCATCATCCTTATGGTTACCTCCACTATGCCCTCTCAGCCCCCTTCCCCCTTTATTCATGATCTCAATTCCATGGGAGTCTTCCTGCCTTATTAGAGACCCCCTTGTCACCCTCCCCTTTCTGCCTTCCTCGTTATTTTGCCCACTTAACTCAAACCCCCTCTGAATAGGTGTCCCCTTTAACCCTCTCTTATCCGAACCATTTATCCTGGCCCTGAAGGTTTCCCCTTCCCCCACACCACCATCCTCCCCCCTTGTAATAGTACCCCTACCTCCAGATGCTCTCTGTGGGTCCCCTTTAGCTAGGGCCCCATCCTTGGTACTGACCCCCCTGCTGAAGGGGGGCTCCTCTCCCACCTCCTTGTCTCCCAGTTTCTCTCCAGTCATGCTCTCCTCCCTCATGTCTGCAATATGTTGCATCTCCCCCACTTACTTAACATTTATGTTTCCCGTTCTCCCTCTGGGACTATTTCTATCCTTTCCATTGCCGGTCTGTGATGCCCTATGGGTATCTGACTCCCTCCCCCCGGCCTCTGTGTAAGTTTCCTCATTTCCACCAACCCCTTCCTCCCCCTCTAGGTTGCTTAGTAGCTCAAATTTATTGTGACACTCTATGTCAGCCTCCATCAAGTAACCCGAGTTTCCCCTGACTGTGCCTCTAAACTGCCCCTCTTCTTCCCCTCTTGCTCTGTTCACCTTAGGAGCTCCCTTCCCACAGTCTGCTGTTTTAGGCTTCCGCACAACAGCCCCTCCTGACTCTTCCCCCTCCACTCTGTTTGTATTCAGAATGTTCACCCTGTACGCTTTCCCCTTAGCGTCAACATCCCTATCTAAGGGTCCTCTGTCCCTAATATCCCCCCTCCTGCTTGCTGTAACATAATAGAAATAGATCCTTGCTTTTAACTCTTGCTGTAAAACAAAGGGGACAGGGTCTTACTCAACCCTGTCACAGTGAGGAGACGCCAAGTCTGAAACACCGACAGCCTCCTTACTTATTACAGACTAGCGCAAATGGCACACACTTCTCAATTAACTGCAGCTGCATCAAGACAGGGTCCTGAGGGGGCCAGTGTACACAAGAATCCCCCTACTCCCCAATGAGCTGCCTCAGCCCACTCTGCTGCTTCAATGTGCACTGGGACCTAGCTAAACCTGCCAGCCAATTGTGAGCTTCACAAAAGACACATCATCCAATCAGGTGAGGAGGCACCAAGTTTGAGATGCTGACAGCCTCCCTACCCACTACAAACTAGTGCAAATGGCATGAACATCTCCTCTGGCCACAGCTGCATCAAGATAGGTCATGAGGGGGCCAGCATACACAAGAATCCCCCCAACAAGCTACCTCATTCTGCCCTGATACTTCACTGACCACTAGGGCCCCAGCTAAGCATGTCAGTCAATTAGAGGGCTCCAGGATGGTTACTGTGAGGAACCAAGCATTACTTTAACTGACCCCTTCTAGCAGTCTGGAGCACTGTGGTCCAGAATGGTAAGGACTGCAGTACAAAGGACAACAGAGTTTGCCAGGAGGGAGTCAGTCAGGGGAGACAGCATGCAGTCTAAAATGCAGCTCGGATACCTATCCTCCTAGTATGAACTATTTATTACAAGTGTAACCCTATTGCTGGTAACAGTTGCTAGCCTTTATATATGCTGCTAGTAGTTTGTCTACAATCACTGCGTATTGTCTGATCACTAGATAGCCTGTTCGTTACTGCTCAGGCACCACTACCTGATCAGTACCTCTGGTACCTATTCCATGCATGTTCTGTATAGTTTATTTGTTGTGAGGGGATGTTTACTTGCTGTCTTGCTTTGTAAGAGTTACTGGCTGCTTATAAATAATGATTTGCACTAAATGTGCTGTCTGTAGCATTACCGTACTTCGGTGAGTACTACGTAATATTCCAGCAAATAGCTTTCATTGGCAATTTCTGCTTATCATATCCAGCTTTGTGTATACTGTGTCTTGGCAATATCATATTTGGATGAGTGCTTCTTTCAGATTCAATGATACCCTCTAGCAGAGTTTTTTTAATCAGATGTGATCTTACTTTGTGTCTCTTGCCTATTACATTCATTGTACTTCCAAAATCACTTGACATTTTCTATAATGGCAAATTACTAATTATACTGTACATTATCTCATTGTTTTATAAGCATGCTAAGTGCAGGTGTTATATAAATTAATTTTTCAGCATCTGCTTTAAAAATTATTGCATATCACAGTGCTTCCCAGCAAATCTGTACTCTTGGGAAATGTTCTGGAAGACACTCTGATATACTTTCTTCTGCAGTATTATTGGTCCCCTAATGCATGGCATAATGGCATTGCCATATTGGGTATTAGCCTGCTTAAGTGTCCTTACCAGTCTTCTCCTTATAGCTGATACCATTCCTGCCTTGAATCATATAGATAGTGGTTTCTCATCTTACAGTGACTTTTCAATGCCTAATGCTTTGGTCTGCTCCCACAAGAGTTGAAACAGGCTGTACCTACTCACCCCTAGAGTCTGGTACCTTATCTCTTGGTATCTAAAGAAGCTTCACTGGGCTTCCCCCTGGTGGGACTTCACTCAAAAAAAATGTACCTTAGGCCTACTGGCCTTATCCCTTTTACTGGCTACTGGAGCTATCGAACCCAACCCTGGCCCCAGTTTGTCTCATCCTCCTACTTTCATCTACCCCCCCATGGCAGGGTGTTATAAGACTTAAAATTGCCCATCTAAATGTAAGAAGCCTTATTCCTAACTTGGATGAGCTTACAGCTTGGGCAAACCACTTCAAGCCAGATATTCTTGGTATCTTTGAAACCTGATTAAAACATTAATATATCCAGTAATCTCTGTGCCTTCTGGGGTTATTATTTGACAAGGTGTGCTAGGATCTATTCGAAGAAAGAAGGGTATAGTATGATTTACTACAAAGCTCATTTAAATGTCTCTGCCCCTAGCTCCCCCTCCCCTATAACAGGCTTTCATTTCGAATGGTGTCATGCTACTCTTGTTTTGGGTAATTCAAAGAAACCCCACCTTTTTTGTGTGTACATACCACCTGATGGCAGTCGTCAGGTGTTTCCATCCCTTATCAGCACCATTTTTCCCTCTCACTCAAGGTAATTAATCAATCCTCTTTCATGACTTTATTATTGATTGGCTAAAATGTAATACAAGGAATAATGCATGGGCAGCTATAAACAACAAGTCTATGTTTCTATTGAGTGGTTGAGATAACAGCATATAGACTTCGAGAGCAAAGCTCGAGAGGGTCATGCTGTTATCTGAATCCTGAGATAGAAACATAGGGCAAGTAGTGTATGGTTGCCCATAGTTTATTCTTTATAGTATATGGTTTTAAGGACTGAACAGGTCCTTTGAGTGGGACCGCGCTTGCCCCTGCGGCCTCAGGTGGTCAACTGGAAAAAATGTTTTTTTTAAACAATAAGCTAATCAGATAGTTTTAAAACAAGTGGTCAGCACATTGTGCTGCCATGAGTCACTGCCCCAACAGGTCATTTCATCAGGCTGCTGGGATGGCTGTTTGGTGGGTGGTCTGTTGGGCATGACAGAGCCAAGTTGCCTGCTGGCTTTGCTCTGACTGTGCCTTTTTTAACTGCTGCAAAGTCTGGTCACATCTAGTGCTATGTGAGAGCTGTACCACTGAGAAAGTGAAAGCAGTGGGAGTCAATGCAAGGGGGAAACAGGTGAGCAGATGATCAAATGTGCACAACAACACTTAGAATGTGCACAGCTTTCAGAACATGCATAACTTTTGAGTGGTGCCTGATTTCCATACATAACAGGCCCAAACCATATACTACAATATTACAGAGCTATCTCTCAACAAGCTGCAGCTCACCCAAATTATTTCTAACCCCACCAGGCTCTCTAAAAATTGGCAGTGTTTGTTGACTGGGTACCAGTGTCAAGGTTGGTCAGAGTAGTTTGTTCGGGTGTGCTCCCAGATGATATCAGTGATCAGTCCCCAGTCTTTTGTGGATGGCGTGTTAAGCCCCCATTCAGTTTAAACTTAAAGTAGCTAGCTAAGACTGGTCTAATTTGTGGACTACCACTGATGTCAATCTGGCTCATTCACACTTCTGTAAATATTCCCTGGTCTCCTAGATAAGCATGCTCCTCTAACGTCTAGGAGGGTTTGAGGCCTGATTACTAAATGGCTGTATCATCCCCTGTTGTCCCTGATTAAAACAGAGACAAATGCTGGGCAACCTTTAAGGCCACTAACTCTGACTCTGACTGGATAAGCTATAGAATGGTTAGAAAACTATGAAAACAGAGCATGTAGAAGAATAAAAGTAGTTACTGTAGAACCCTGTTTGACTCCACCATTCGTAATTCATATCACTTTTGGAAATGTGTTCAGCAAGCCCTGGGTCATGGTGGTACTTTCACCCCTACTGATATTGATATTGGAGGAGTAAATTGCAATAACCTGACTGCAATTTGAATGCCTTCACCCAATTCTTCAGCAATGTCTCAGCACATACTGGGACAATTCCCCACCCCTTGTCTAGCCTGGGATCCTCTTCCATTCCTGAATTGGTGCAACATCCTCCTTTTTATTTGAAAAGTGCCAGGTTCTCTGAGGTGTGCAAACTCCTGAGGCAGCTCCCAGAAGCTAAATCTGTTGGCTCAAATAGGACTGAGGCCAGACTCCTTAAAGCTGAAGCTAATGAATTGGCTTCCCCAACAACGAGAATTTTCAATGTGTCCTTCTCTCCTCAAATTGTACTTAATCCCTGGAAGATGAATCTGTTCTATATCTATTGTATCTGTGCTTAAAAAAGTAATTGTAAAAATATCTGCAATGACACACCTTTGCTATCCTACCTGTACTTGGGAAAAAGTGTTGCCACTCAACTCTGAGTATCTCTCTGCCCGTGATCTCTCCGCCACCCAACACGGCTTCCGCCGGAAACATAGTACAACCACGTCCCTACTTACACTCACTAACAGCATTAATAATGCATTTGACAAGGGGGAGCTAACAGGTGCTGTTTGCATTGTTTGATTGATCTTACAAAGGCCTTTGACATGGTTGATCACACCTTGCTCTGTAACAAACTAAACTTTCTGGGTATATCTGACATTGCTCTCTCCTGGCTCAAAAGATATTTATCTAACAGGCGAGAACGAGGCAGGCTCAGATTCTCCTTCTCAGACCCTGCCCTTTCACAGTTGAGGTCCCTCAAAGCTCAATACATTACTCCCTCACTATAATGAACAAAACAGGGTCATTCAGCACAGTTTGTTATAGTGCTGTGTTTGTTACAGCGAGGGACACCAGTACTGAACACAAAAACACATGGCATGGTACTGTATGTGTCAGTTTTAGTGTTTCAAAGTATCTGTAGGAGAAAGTAGATTTTGTTTGTTTGTGGTGCCCTTCCCCCGGAGGCTCAGGGCACTAGTGCAATAAAATAGAGATAGCTGCAGATCACAACAAATAAATTCAATCCCAATTAAATAAAAAAGAATAAATAAGTAAAATCTCAGTGAACCATAATAAAATTTTCCGGCAGCTAGCTAAAATGTACTGCATGACATCTCAGTTGTTCGCACTATAGTGACCAAAAATGAATTTTCACTCCCTGTATGCCTGTGCAAACAGGTATGTTTTAAGCCCCCTTTTAAAAGCCTCCACCGGGGAGGCCTCCCTCAGGAGTGAATTCCAAAGAAACAGACATGCAGCCTCAAAGGACCGGTCCCCAAGGTTTTGAGCCTAGAAATAAAAAGCAAAAAGCACAGCACTCAAAGAGAAGTCCCACGAGTGCTTGCAATGAAGTTTGTAGGAGTGAAGCACTGGGGCATCTGGAGTGCAGCCATTTTTAAGCTTCTTGCACCATAGCTGAATTTGCAATTTGCATTTTGTAACAATAAAGCCAGATTTGAATTTTGCAAGTACAGTAGTTGTGGGACTTCTCTTTGAGTGCGGTGCTTCATGCTTTTCATTACCAGTTACTGGTTTGGCCGAGTCACCTGTGCACGAGCCATTTCTTATTCCTGGTTATTGAGCCTAGCCCTGGGAACAACCAGGAAGCCTTCCCATGTCCAGCGTGTGCATGGCCTTATAACTGAGAAACCCAACTTTATAGGAGATATGCCACTTAAGTGGCAGCCAGTGCAAATCACATAGTGCCAGGGAGAGATGACTCGACCTTGGAAGGCCAGTCAACAGCTTAGCAGGTGCATTCTGTACCAACTGCAGGTACCGCAGTGTACCTCCACTGACCCCAAGGTAAATAGTGTTACAGTAATCCAACTGTGAGGTCACAAAAGCATGCACCAGTCGGGGCACCTCTTAGGGCAAGTCATCGGGGGGGGGGGATAAGGGATCGAATCCAGCTGATGTTCCGAAGATGATAAAATACTTTCTGGACTACTGCTGACACCTAAGCCTCAAATGTCAACTCCTCATTCAGAATGACACCCAGATTCTTCACCTTTGCAGCAGCCAAAAGCCTAGAGGTGCCGAGCTGAAGCCCTATCTCTCTTTTGGCAGCTGCCACTCCCCCAGTCTGCCCCAGCTCAGTCACCAGTACTTCAGTTTTATCCGAGTTGAGTCTCAGCCAGCTCAGTGATTGCAGTCCTGGATCTCAGCCAAGCACTGATTCAGCACATCCACAGTGCCACGTGTCATGGGTGCAAAAGACAGAGCTGAGTATTATCTGTATTGCAGTGAAACTCAGCTCCATACTGTTTAATGATTCTGCCCAGCGGCAGCATGTACACTGTGAACAACGTGGGCCAAGAGGACTGGGGAGCGAGGAAAAACTTCCCATCGCTACCGTCTTTGTCCTGCCTGTGAAGTAGGACTTCAACTAGCAGATAACTTTGCTGGTGACTCCTACATGCTCCCTGAATCAGTCTAATAAAAGCCCATGGTCCACGGTGTCAAATACCATAGAGGACAAGAACTGACCACTCTCCTCTGACCCTTGCCTGAGCATGTCATTATACACTCTGACCAATGTGATCTCTGTGCTGTGCTTTGACCTAGAGACAGACTGGAGACCAATGTGATCTCTGTGCTGTGCTTTGACCTAAAGCCAGACTGGAGAGGCTCATAAATATCATAGGTTGTGAGGTGTGCCTCAAGTTACAACACAACCACCTTCTGAATAACCTTGCTTAAGAAAGGCGGGTTAGAGACAGGTCAGGAATTCACCAAAATGTCCAGGTCCAGTGATGGCTTTTTCAAGAGGGGCTTGACCACTGCATTTTTCAATGCAGAACAGCGGATAATCTCAGCAAACACAGGCCTAGCTGCCCAATACAGCTCACTAGTATGTGAGGGGCTTTAAACGAGCATTAAAATCCTTTTTGTGAATTAAAGCATTTGGGGACAATGCAGACTTGGTTTGATCTTAATGTTTTATTATGATGTCTGATGTTATTTATCTTATTGGTTTTATCATTATGTTTATTTCTGACTTGATTTTAAAATATGTCCTGCGCCTTGATTTTTGAAAGGCGCATTAAAAATAAAGATTATTATTATTATTATTATTATTATTATAATAGTATCCAAGTCAGGCCTGGATCCAGTTCGCAATATGTTGGTTGCAACTCTGAGATCACCTCTCCAACCTTATCCATCATCTGTGGCAGAAACTATCCCAATGACCACTGACTGCCACCATGCCTCACTGGCTCAACACTGTTGGGCTGTAATGGCCCACTTGATGAGATCCCAGTCTGAATAGAGGACACTCTGTCTAAAGAGAACTGAGCAACTCCAGCCTTCACAGACTCCAGACAGACTGAATGGGTAGTAGTCTGGAGTGTCAGCACATCTGTTCTGGCAATAAAACAATTTATTTTCTATTTGGATTTTGTTTGCATTCTTCCTTGGGAGTATGCCGATTCTTGTTGGTTCTTTATGTTTGCGGATATAGCCAGTGGCCACGGTAGTATCCCTGGCATTCCAGTTTGAGCACAGATCATTTTCTGGTTGTGAGGCTGGATGAAGAAGCCTGTCCACCATTCAGAAAAGCTGAGTTGGTCAGTTCTTTCTGGCTACAATCTCCTTGGACAGGAACTCTGCCTTTTTATGGGAGATTGCCCTTTGACATTCAACGTAGTGAATATTCAAAGTCATTTTTTTCTCCTGGGCCCCTGATCTCATTCAACAATGCTCCAACCTCTACTCCCTTGCTTTTATTTCCCTTAGTTCACCATTGAAAAATGGTGAGCCAAGGCATGAAACCAACAGGTATACATGAACTGGCACTACGAGGTTGAAGGTTTCACCAGTGGCTCTATTATAAGTCACCAATGCCTTGTCTGAATCCCCAGTGAATGCTGCCAACATACCTGAGGTGCCCAGAACTGCCATAAGTCCATCTGGTCTATGCCCTTGTAAAGGGTGGTACTGGACCATCTCTAGAGGGGGTAGACTACAGAGGGGTGCCCTGAAATAAAACCTGATGGTGCAATGATCCAACCAGCTAATCGGATCAATCCTGAGGTTTTCACCTCAAGCCCCAGGGAGAACACCAAGTCCAAAGCGTGCCCATGTTGGTGAGTCACAGCAGCAACTGCTTGTGCTAGGCCCAGGGATTTAATTACCTGGAGGAAATCTTGCCAAAATTTGGGAGTTTGTTATTGACCCAGGCATTGAAGTTACCGCTGAATAATCCATCTTGGCAACTCCACCACTCTGTCAATGGTGAAGTCCACTATTTGCTGCAGAAAATCCCCTTCATGTCCTGGAGGCCAGTAAATGAGGAGGATCCTGCAACATGTACCTGAACCCCCATGCATGACCATACATTCAAATGACAAGGAGTCCCCCACTGGGTGCACTACTGGATTCAGATCAGATATAAAACAGTTGGACAACCTCCCCCCTGTGATCCTTCCTTCCTCAGGCAGTGCACCACGGAAAATTCAGATGGGATGGCAGTCTCCAAAACTGGACTTGATTAAATCTAGTTAAATTCAAGTGCTTTCAGAGTGCTTTCTTGCACTACATTTGTTGCTACAGTATATGAAAATAAAACTAACTTGAAAAAAATGACAGTAGCTCAGCCTCTCAGCTGTTCTCACTCACGCCATCCTGATCTGTGCTCCGCCCTCCCCTCCCCATGCTTGGCTGGAAAAAGTAGTAGATCTCCCCCTCATCCTGGCTAACATTCCCTTTCATTAAAAACAGTTCAGGCATTTGTTTATTTGAGTGTCTTAAGAGAGTGAACTTCCAATGGTGTGTGAGAGATACAGCGGTGTACGAGAGATACAGTGGTGTTCAAAAGTGCTTTGGTCCCTCGTATGCTCCGATGGCAGCTCTTCAATTTTTGTAGTTTTACTTATTGCATTTACTTACAGCATATTTTATTTATTGTATTTAGCAGGGAGGGTGAGGGGAACAAACTCAAAGGGTGGGTTCACTATGTCGAGAACTTAAGACAACTATGAGGGCTCACTGCTTTAATCCAGATGGGGGTTCATCAATTAAACTCACAAGGTGCAGTATTGTTGTTATTTATTGTGCCTGTATTTAACATAGGTAACCGGCTGTAAAGGTGGGTTTGAAATCTGTGTTCTGTGTTGGTCAGAGTGGCTAAAGCCTGTGCATACAGTACAGGACTGAAGAAACCGAGTTAGGAACAGCTGCTGATAATATCGTGAGCCACAGTCCCCATTCAGTATACCTGAGGTTTCACCATAGCAGGGTTAGCAATAGTGAGGGAGCACTGTACCTGGGCCCCTGCTCTTGTCCCTCTATATTAACTCGATCTGCCACTGTATTTCAGAACAACTATCCTGTATGCTGATGATCTGGTGTTCTCTCCAGTAACCAGAACGTGTCTGACATCAGTAAGAAACTGTTGTCAGATTTACAGGCTCTCCAAAAATGGCTCCACGAAAATAGACTTCTTATGAATGCTACAGTCACAGTGCTGTTATTTGGATCCACTCCCTGGCTAAAGAGCATCTTAACTTCCCTATCAGTTGTTTGTGATGATGGTACACCCTTGGTCACTGTCCTCTCCTTACCTAGGCATTTTGCTTGACCCCTCTCTGGATTTTGCATTCCCATGTGTAATCCACCTACAAGACAGTTAATGCTAGACTAGGGCTTTCCTATAAGGCCAGTCATAATATATCTCCTACAGCCTGCATTGCTATTGCCTGGGGCATCCTGCTCCCCAGACTCCCCTATGGTTTGCCTGTTTTTCAGTAGCCTCCAATACAATACAGATATTATAAAATATGGTATTTGGCATATAATAATGTCTATCATTTTGCCCTGGCTACAAGTCAACATGTTCACTGCTGTACTCTGTATTTGAAGCTTGGTTGGCTCCCTCCATCTGCAGTGTGTAACCTCTTCTTTGGAGGAGTTACTCACAATAATGTTTTGAATCAGGTGTCTTTGCTGCTTGCCTCACTTCTGATACCCTATAGAAACACCTATCCACTAAGATCAAGAGACCTTAACCTCTTAGTCAGAGCCAGGACCAGAACCAAACTAGATGAGATGGGTTTCTCTTTTTCTGTCCCCAAACCATAGAACACCAGCTAAAATTAGACATTGTCCTGTCATCTGGACCTTCTGGAACTGGTATCGTTTCTACTGGCACCAGCTGACTGTATGTACCTACTTCTAGCCACTGTACTCTACACAGACTTTTTTGTTTACTCTTAAGCACACTTCTGCACTTATCACTTTGTATATCTGCTATGCTGAATGTACATCTGTACTGTCTTCATTCTCTATTATATTTAACTCATTGTAACCTTGCATTCATATATGATTTTATTTGTCATAGCCACTTACTGTATTGTTTTAGGTTGTACTCCCAGATCATCCCTGAAAATAGGCAAATGATTGTCTAGTGCACCTTACCTGGTTAATAAAAACTACCTTACCTGGTTAATAAAAACTAAATGAAATGCCTTCATTAACATAGATGCATAGAATTTATTGGCAGATATGGACAACTTGGCCCACCTAGTCTGCCCCTTGTTTCCCTTATTATTCTGTAACTGCAAATGCTACCTGGCATCTGTAGTCTCTACTGTTTCTGGAGAAATAGACTCACTCACCACTTATATTCTTCAATTTTCACAATTTGTATTTAATAACCATTGGTCATAGTACTGTTAAAGTTGCCTGCCAACGTTTTGAAGGAAAATCCCTCTTCCTCAGGGCAACAGTTACTAAAATGTCACTAGGACATAAATTAAAACCTTATGTAGAATAACACTTGTTACTTAATACCTCATGACTGTGTCATGAAAATCTCATTTGCTAGTTTATAATTTAACTGCCAAATCTTGCAACACAAAGATGAATCATGTCATGTATTATACACATACCCTGTCATTAGAACAAATAGCTTTTTTTAATAATCACCAACTACTCCTATTATGTCATATAGTGTAGCTCCATCTCATAATCTCAACATATTAGTACATATTCTCCCCAATTAAGCACACATAGCACACACAGCTATGTAAATGAGACAAAAGCAATGCACTTGGAAACCTTTTTACTTTATACATAGAGTAGGGGAATGTGTCTTTAAAAATGGCAGCATGTATAAGTGTGCATGCAGAAAGTAGCTGTTTCCTTTTTTTCTTTAGGAATTAGGATGAGTTTATGGAAAACTGTTTACTTTGCTCAGAAACCCATTTGGACAGGTATGAAAGTATTTAGAAACTAATTCATTAAACAACCCTGTATTATATAGTTAGAAAAAATCTGAGTTTGATGAGAAAGAACTGAGAGCTATGATACAGACAAGCTGCTCTCTCACAGAGAAATATTTCCACTACTTTAATTCAGCATTGAAACTCAAATAATTTTATTTATTTATTTAAAAGACCGGGAAAGGCACACTGAGCCAAAGATCATTTCAAGGTGTGACCCGGGGAAGAGGCATATACAAGGGTAAAAACAACTTTGGCAACAGTACAGATAATACAGTTGAATACAAATAATAGTACAGAGATAAGCAGCAAAAATAATATAATTACAGTAGCATCAGACATAATACAGAGGTCCAATATACAACAATAGTACATTAATGTGCAAAACAAAGCAAGAAGTACAGTAAGTATCAACACTATGTCAGACTTAGACAGTAGAGGAAAAGTTGTTTAGGGGGTGATAAAGGTAGGACAAGTGCATGTTTCGGCAGGGACTTAAGGGCATTGAGAGTAGGGGAGTGGCAGGTGTCCCAAGGAAATTGATTCCACAGGTGAGGGAGACAGTAAGAAAAAGCAGCCTGACCTGAGTGTGTGCGAGGATGGGGAAGGGAGAACATACGAGCATCCCTCAAGCAAAGAGAGTATGTGGAGGAGTTAACTGGTAATAGGCAAGAGTTGAGGTGGGGGAGGGAGAGTCCCAAACCAGAATTTGGCAATGAAGGCGAGGCTAGGTATCTGGTGCCTAGTGGGAAGAAGCCTAAGGAAAAGGGAGGAGTAGATGGTACAGTGGTTGGTGAGAGGGGGAAGAAGTGGCAAAATGAGTTTAATAGAGTGTCAAGTCTTGCTAGGATGGTTGCAGGAGCAGAGCCATAAACAATACCGGCATAGTCTATTATAGGGAGCATGGTTTTGGTGACTAGGTCTTGATGAGTTGACATTGGGAGGTGTTCTTTGTGTCGATAGAGGGCTCCGAGTTTTGTGCAAATGGAGTATATATGGGTGGAGAAGTCAAGGCTACTATCCAACCAGACCCCAAGATATTTGAAGGAATTGACTGGTTCTAAGGGAGAGCCATCCAGGGTGGTCAAAGTAGGGGGATTTAGGGATTTGGACTGTCTTTTCCTCGGTACAAAGAACATGGATACTGTTTTTTTGGAGTTAAGTTTTAGCTGGTTTTGCCAGAACCAGAGCTGCACTTTGTCAAAGTCGCTCTGTAGGGGGGCTGTTACATCAGTGACGGAGGGATCAGAAAAGTATATCATGGTGTCATCCATGTACATATGAATTTTGGAGGGGAAGCAGACTTTTGTAAATTTTTTGAAATGATCAATGCTTTTTTTAAATGATAAACGTTTATAAGAAGAGAATGACAGATTTTAAGCTACTCTATCTAAACACAAACCACAGACTGAGTTAATAAGAAGCCTGGAAAACAAACCGTTAACTCTACATCCTGCTGTGATTGAGAATCTGAAGCAGCAAGCTACTGAACTCCAAGATGATGTCATTGCTCTCTAAGCCTGACTGAGAGACACGGAAATAACTCCACTGTTTTCAGCCACTGTAGAGCAAGTTAACAAATGCTGATTTAAAGAAAACCACAAAACCAAATAGCGTGACATTTTCAGGAAACACTAATCATGACACAGAGATTTGAATTCAAGCTTTATTAACAATATGCAAAAACCTTTGCACATGATCTTTAACCTGTTCAGTGTGCTTTCTTAGTAGGGGAGAATAAGTACTAATATGTTGAGATTGTGAGATATATTCATTCATGTAAGGTATTTAAATGTCTCTGTCCCCACTCTCCCTCCTCTCTTCCAGAATATGCATGTTTACATCTCTCAGTCTCTTCTCATAGGACATTTGGTGCAGCCCTGCGCCATTTTTGTTGCTCTTCTTTGGATGGCCCCTACCCTGTCTATGTTCTTTCTGAGGTGTGGTCTCCAGAATTGGATGCAGTACTCCAGATGGGGTGTTGCCAATGACCGATATAGCGGCAACACCACCTCCCTCTTTCTGCTGGTGTTACCCCTCTGTATGCACACTACCATTCCCTTGACCTTCCCTAATGTTTTGTCACATTGCCTTGCCAGTTTAAAGTTATCTGTCATGATTACCCCATGTCCCTTTCCTGTTTGTAACCATCAATATCTCCTCTACCCCATTCTTTACTTTCCCTCTGGGTTTCTGTGCCCAACGTGCATGATTTTACACTTTTTTGCATTGAAACCCAGCTGTCATACCCTTGACCATTCCTCAAGCTTTTTCAGGTCTTTGTTCATTCTCTCCACCCCCTCAGGAGTGTCCACCCTATTTAGATCTTGGTTTCAACTGCAAAGAGGCTAATCTTCCTTTCCAGTTCTTGTGCACTGTCACCTATAAAGACAATAAAGAGGACTGGACCCAGTACTGTGCCCTGAGGAACCCTGATGGTCACTCTCCCTTCCCCCGAGTGAATTCTGTTCACCATCTGTCACCTATCCATCAGTCAGTTACATGCCCACTGTACCACCTTGGTTCCCACCCCCAAGCTTCCCAGTTGTTTTTTTCTTAATGAGCCTCCTATATGGCACTATGATGAAGGTCTTGCTGAAGTCCAAGAAGGCCATGTCCACCTCTCCCCCTGCTCTATTTTTCTGGTCATCCAGTCAAAAAATTCTATCAAGCTTATCTGACATGACATTAACAACACTGGGGAAGGAATAAAGGGCAAGAATTGCCTGTTTGTGAATGACACTATGCTCTCTGGGAGGGTCGATACAGCAGAAGGGATTCAGGACCTAAAGAAAGATCTGGCCACCCTGAGAGGTGGTCTGGAGTATGGCAACTTGGTTTCAATGTAAAGAAGTGCAAAGTTATATACACTGGAGTCAAGAACCTGAGGATGTAGTACAGCCTGGGAGTGGTCCTGGAACCAAGTTGAAGGAGGGAAAAGACCAGAGGGTGATGATCACTAATGACCTGAAACACTTCTCACCCTGCAGGAAGGCAGTTGCAAAAGCCAACAGAATGCTGGGCTGCATTGCCCGGGGACCAGCAACCTGTAGTACTGTGTCCAGTACTGGCATCCCTACATAAAGAAGGACATTAACCTGCTAGAGGCAGTTCACAGGAGGGTGACTAAGATGATTAAAGGTCAGAAGGGCTGGTCATTTGAGGAGAAGCTGGCAGACCTGAACATATACTTCCAGGATAATATGACACTGGACAATAATCTCATCCATTTACAAAATGTACAATTTTGAGTTTAAAAACTAGACTAAAAACAGCAACATCAATCTTCAATTAATAATTTACATTTATATTGTGCTGGGGGGTGATAATAGAAAACCTTCAGCAATTGGTACAGTGTAACAGAGTAGTGGGGAAGGTGAATAGAATGCTAAGGTGCATAGGTAGGGGCATCAGCAGCAGAAGGAAGAAGGGGATCCTGCTCCTGAACAGATTCCTGGCGCAACGGGACATGGAATACTGAGTGCAGTTCTGGAGTCCCCACATGAGAAAGGAATGAGATGGGGTGGAGGTGGTGCAGAGGAGGGTTACCAAAATAATCCAGTGATCTCCTGATGAAGGCTGTTAAGGTGAAGCGCTGAGGTGTTGCTGCTTCCTGGTGATGTTACAGTTTGTACGGACTTGGATTTTTTACTATTAAAGCTTTGATTTTGCATACAGTTTGATCAAGTCATTTTAGGTTCTTTTGTCTGGAGGGCTTCTATATCTTAGAATGGACTGTGAGTTGGGGTAACCAGCACCTTAGGAGCACCCCACCTCCTACTATCCCCCTTTGGTGTGGCTGAGGTTTCTGGCAACTGGTGATCCAGGGACAGTATGGGAAACTGTATGAGCAAAGGCTTGAGCACCGCAACATGTGCACACTGGAGGCCAGGAGGGAGACAGAAGACATTATATACACATACTGTACATGTCTCTACATGGAATTAACAGAGTAGACACAAGGAACTGTTCACACTGAGTGCAAACACTGATACAAGGGGGACCTCCATTAAACTGGCAGGAGGGTGATTCAGAAAGAATGCCAGGAAGTACTGTATTTCTTTACAGAGAGGTTGGTAGAGTGAGGATCCTGCAAAGGCACTTCAAGGCTAGTTAGGTTCTCCAAACTGACAGATGATAATTTATTGTTCTGGTGCTTATTACCTGTTTCTTTACTGGACATGTCTGTAACTGGTTCAGAGTGTTGACAGCAGGGCTCATAGTTTTTCTCAGCATTCTGTGGGAAGCGCAGGATTATGATTAATTCATGTTACACATTTTTATTCAAATAGCCAACAATGGCTGGTTAACCATTAGTTACATTACTTTTGGGCACTAGATTCAGAATGTTGTCAGCAATACAGTTCCTAATATGTGACTGACTGACTTATTTTATCAAGTTTGCCTAACCCCAGTGTGGTGCCTCTGAGAAATGTGTGCATTACTTTCTGAATTGTTGGAATGTTAACATACTCTTGCCATTTCCTGTATGCACTATGTTGCTGTATTTGTTACAAAAAAGCAATAAACAGAAATTAAAAAAAAAGAGAGAAGGTGGTGGAAATGTTGAATCAATTACCAAAGGGAGGTGTCCGTTGCCAAATCAGTGATGGGATTTAAGCACGTGTGGCATAGGCATATGGGACTGGTAATGGTATTAGTAGTAAAAATGGTTATTTTTATACAGGAAAAAACACTAAGGTTTGAGAGGGTCTACTTGCAAGGTTGTCCTCTGTTACAGCATTGATAAGTTACAGCTCACAATAAATACACATAACATTTCAAATAATTATAACTGGATCAACTATAATACTAAAGCAGTACACAAATAAAATAAAATGTTTAATAATAAAATTTAATAATAAAGAAATTAGTATTGAACTAGTTTGTCTACAAGTTTCAGAACAGGCATACGTTCATAATTCTTTATACTGTCCTCTGTATAAAGATCAGTGCAGCTGCATATCTCTCCCATTCCTAGTTTTATTTTTAATTTAAACATGTGGTCATTTTTTAGTTGCCAGATTCAGGAATTATAGATTTTTTGTACTTGGTCTCCCATGTTCAAACAGTTAGCGTAGCACTAACTGGGTTAGCACTGTGCTAACCATGAATAGCGCTGGTGGTTGGGGTGGGGGCCATATTCAGAGGCCACCAGTATGGCATGCTAACATGACAGCAGGACTGTGCAAAATGTACTGCTGCACCTATGAAAATGAGAAATCCATCATGCTTAACAGACGCAGTCGTATATTCAAAGGTTTCAACAGTGTTAAACATCCACCATTGCAGCATTGTTTGATGCTTCCAAAACTCAGCCCTTAGCTTGGTGCAGTGACTGAGCTGTTCCATAGCCTGTTCTCCAGTAATGGCACAGCTCCCTGTGTGTAGTGGCCCCCCCACCCAGCAATTGCCCAGTACTTGATTCATACCCCTCTCTTTGGGGTCTAGTGGTCCCGCCCAATCACTCAGTCCATGGTTAATATGCCTCTCCCTGGTGTCTGGTGGTCTCTCTATCCTCCGATCGCCCAGTCCTTGATTCATATCCCTCTTCCTGGTGTCCAGTGGATTTGCCTAAAAACAGTAGCTGAATCCCCAACTAACATGCAAACTCCAGACCTACCACTCACACATCTCCCTCACCCTGGACACGATTCAGTAACTGAAGCAACAATGACCGGCACAGCCTTCGGCTCACCATCTGACTGTCAGTGAGTGATAGTAGTCTGATCACAAGACCATGATTGCTCACTGCAGTCAGATGGTGGCTGACTGTGGAGGTGAGCAGAGGGTGTGTCAGTCGCTATTGCTTCTTTTACCAAACGGTGTCAGGGGTGAGGTGGGGTGCATGGCAGTAGGTCCAGAGTGAGTGGGTCAGGTGGGGAGGTTTAGCTACTATTTGAGGGGTCAACTAGACACCAGGAAGAGGTATACGAATCAAGGACTGGATGATAAGGGGGGCTTGGGGACCACTACACAACAGAGTGAGGGATATGAATCAAGGACTGGATGATCAGGGGGCTTGGGGAACCACTAGATGGCAAGGAGAGGTATGTTACCACAGACTGGGTGATTGGTATGGTATGGTAAAATTTTATTTATACAGTGATACAGCCATTAGGGTTCCAAAAAATCCCTGTTCACAAGGCTTACCTGTTTACATTATGCAAAATTATTACAACTATACATTTATAACAATACAGGTTACAGAAAAGTACAGAACAATACATCAGAGTTTACAAACTCATCAATAACAGGCATATTAGCATTTTTTAAATTTACATTAATTTCACCTATTACAACAACAAAGAAAACTAAGTTTGTGATTCAGGCCATTTTTAAAAACATGATCAGTAGTTGTTAGTTCACGTAAAAAAGGAGGAAGACAATTCCAGCTTTTAGCTACTTGATATTGAAGGGTCATTTCACTAAATCGATTTTTTTAACTTTGGTATTATTAAATCTCTAGCACCAGTGGAATCCAACCCAAATCTATATACATAGTGCAATGATGAGTTTTAAAATCACACCTTAACACAAATCTTGCAAGCTTATTATAAAGTGTATCCAAGTTATTTAAATGTTTTCTTGCTGTATGTCTGTAAATATGACTTCCATAGTCAATAACTGGCATTATTAATTGATTGATCATAATCAATCTTGTTTCTCTTGTCATACAATTTGATATTCGTCTCATAGCTCCAATCTTAACATGTGTTTTCTTTATTAAATTTGTTATATGATATTGGAAAGTAAGACATTGATCTATATGTACCCTAAATATTTATATGTTTCAGTTTGTTCTAAAAACTTACCCTCTTGTGTTTTTATATTTCATTTTGAAATTCCTTTAAGTCAATGCAAATGACATAACCTGTGTCTTTTACTATTAACTAATGAACCCAGAGATGAAAAGTGACCTTGCATGATGCTAAAGTCACTCTGTAAGTTTAGTTCTACTTCACTTATAGTTTTTCCCTCTGCTACTAAAACCGTATCATCTGCGTATAGACACATTTTTGAATGTCCAATTTTCTTTGGTAAGTCATTTAAATAGACCATGAACAGGAGGGGGCCCAGGATAGATCCCTGGGGAACCCCTCTTGTTACATAGTCGTTCTTGACTGGTGTCCATTTAGGACAACAAATTGTGATCTTTTATCAAGGTATGATATAAACCAATTACAGGTTTCTTCCTCCACCCCTATTTTCATTAATGAGTTTATCAAAATACTATGGTTTACTAATTCAAATGCTTTAGATAGGTCCACGTATACCACACCCATGGACTTCGCTTCCCCAAGAGGGGTTGCTATAAGATCCAAAAAGTCAGTGAGTGTGGTAGCCATGGACCTACCCTGCCTAAAACCATACTGTTGTTGAGTCAATTTATTATATTTTTCCAAGTAGTCCATTAACTGATCATGGACAATTTTTTCAAATAACTTGGATACTGTGGACAGCAAGGCCATTGGACTGGTAATTTGAAACATCCTTTGGATCCTCCCTATCTATTGGTATCACTTTGGCTAATTTCCAACTAGAGGAAACTGTCCTCTCTTAGACTCCAGTTAAAAATGTCCCTTAGTATAGGTGACAATTCCATAGCAGCCTCTTTTAATAATTTATTATCTATTCTATCTGGGCCACTTGCTTTATTTATTTTTAATCTATTTATGTTTTTTAGAACTTCTTTGTTTATCACTCTCTTAAACCTGAATTTGGGTTCTGTCTCATCTTGGGGACTCTCACCCTTTACTTCATTCAAGGTATTAGTTTTAGTTGTGAAATCTAATTTCAGATCAGGGAGATTTATGAAATAATCATTCAAAATTTCCGCAGCTTTATTTGTTTCAAACACTTTTCCATTCTGACTCAATTTTATTTCACTTTGTTTACTATTTGGAGTCATAAGATTTTTTATAATAGACCAATAAGCACCTGGATTTGTTGATTCTTTAATCCACTGTTTATAATACAAGCTTTTGATTTCCTGATTTCCTGTATTACTTGATTCCTTAACCTTTTGTATTGTTCCCAAATTTCACTGTTTAATGTTTTATTTGCTTTTTTCCAATAATGATTTCTAATCCTAATCATTTTCTTTATTTTTACAGTTAGCCATGGTAAATGTTTTTTCCTATGATTTACTTTTTTTATATGGAGCAAATTTATCACAAGCATTAATAAACATTGTTGTAAATTCCAATACAGCCTCATTTAAATCTGGGATAAGAAAAATCCTATACCAAGGGAGTCCCTGAAGATACTTTTTAAAAGATAAACTATTAAATTTTGAATAACATATTTTAGATATTTGTGATACTGATTTTATGGGAATAGAATTTTTAATCGTGGAGAATACACACTTAACTATATTACGGTCTCCTAAACTGGGGGCACATACACTTTTCTCCAAAATTGTCAATTCAGGTGAAACAAACATCAAATCCAAAATATTACCTTTACTTAATAAGGAACCTTTCCTTGTAGGTGTATCTTTGATTTGTATCAGGTTTAAACAGCTCATTGATTTTTCCAACTTTTGACCCCTGGGACAACCCCAAGCTGCATTGAAATCACCAGCCAGAACTACTTGTAGTTGACCCAGGTGTTCCATTAAAACATGTGAAAATTTGTCAAAATGGATAGGGTTTATTTTAGGTGGACAGTAAACTACTCCAATAACCAATTTTAATTCTTGTATCTCAATTAACAGGCATTCAATGCCCTCAATTGACCCAGAAAACAAAATTTTGGAGTTACCGATTGAATGATTTATATACACCAAAACTCCTCCCCCCCCCCCCCCGTGTTCCCCGATCCTTCCTAAAGTGGTAGAAGTCCCTTAATTCTATTTCTTTATATTCAATTCCCTTTTTTAACCAGGTTTCTGTTAACATTATTATGTCCGGCTCTTCATGTTCTACTCAGTATCTAAAATAGTCCATTTTATGTATCATACTTCCGAGCATTATCTAAGACCATTTTAATTACAGGACCTGGGTTCAATTCAGTATCTCCACAGAGAGCCAAGGACAATAACAATGCCCGGTTACTTGAACAGATATACCCTGTTTGGATTACCATGTCCTTAACACGAAGTTCTTCTCTGATGAGGTTGAAAGGGTTTCATCGTGAGGTCAGCTTAGCTGTTTGTAACTTGAAATTGTTAGAACAATTTACATGAGCACTTGATCTTTTCGTCAAAACATCAGTTCTCATGATAACAAATAGCTGAATGACACAGACCAAACCCACCATCAACCCCATCATCTTAGATGACAACATCTTTTTCATTTTACAGCTGTGTCCAAATACAAAGAAAATAATCTATAGATGCCTGTTTATAAAAGTAAAAAACAATCAGAACATTAAAAATGTTTATTTAGGTAACAGTACCTTACATGAGTCAATGTTAACAAAGTCTAAACCCCAAAACTGAAAACTTATTTAAGCATTGAACATCTTATTTAAGGTTACCATATATTGCTATATAAGTGTTTATTAAGATATGTTTAGCAATTATGGTAAGCTTAACTAGTAATATACTCTCAGGAGTAACTCCTCTATTGCTAAGTACTATCAGAGATAACACAAAAGATCAACAATATAGAAACATAGAAGTTGACAGCAGATAAGGACCGCAAGGCCCATCCAGTCTGCCCATTTGTTTTTCTACCTTATAAATGTGCCATCGGCCTTTGCTCTGTCAGTGGCCTATCTATTCATAGTCATTTGTATTGCTCCCTTATGCCTATCCCATGCCTGTTTGAAGCCCTGCACTGTATTCATAGCCACCACTTCTTGTGGTAAGCCATTCCATGCATCCACCACCCTTTCTGTGAAAAAGAATTTCCTCACATTCCCCCTTAATTGGCCCCCCTCTAATCTCATGCTGTGTCCTCTTGTCCTGCTATTTTTCTTATATTTAAATATGTTAGACTCTTTCACCTTGTTAATGCCCTTAAGGTGCTTGAATGCCTCGCTCATATCACCTCTCTCCCTCCTTTGCTCAAGGGTATATATATTGAGCTCTGTTAATCTGTCCTCATATGTCTTCTGATGCAGTCCCTGCACCATTTTGGTTGCCCTTCTCTGGACTGCCTCAATTTGGTTAATGTCCTTGTGAAGGTGTGGCCTCCAATACTGCGCAGTACTCCAGATGGGGCCTAACCAGTGTCTTGTAAAGAGGGATTATTACCTCCCTCTTACGACTTGTGATACCCCTACTAATACACCCTAACACCCCCCTAGCCTTACCTACTGCTTTAGAGGTCTGCTTGGATGATTTCAGGTCATCAGTGATGATGATACCCAAGTCTCTTTCTTCCTTTGTGACTGCTAGCAACTCCCCTCCCAGCCTATAGGTGGCTTCAGGGTTTCTCTTCCCTATGTGCATGATTTTGCACTTCTTTGCATTAAATCCCAGTTGCCACTCTTCTGACCATTTTGTCAGTTTATCCAGATCTCTTCTCATTCTGCCCACCCCATCTGGATCATCTACTCTGTTGCAGATCTTGGTGTCATCTGCAAACAGACAAGCCTTACCCTCTAGTCCATCTGCAAGGTCACTAATGAAGATGTTGAAGAGGACTGGCCCCAGGACTGATCCCTGAGGTACCCCACTTGTGACTTGCATCTCTTGTGACTGTATACCATTTACCACCACTCTCTGTTTTCTGCCCGTCAACCAGTTTGCCACCCAGTTGACCAACTTCTGACCCACCCCGAGCCTACCCAGCTTATTTATCAATCTTCTATGTGGAACAGTGTCAAAGCTTTGCTGAAGTCAAGGTAGGCGACATCAACTGCTCCCCTTGGTCCACCACTCTGGTTACCCAGTCGAAGAAATCTATGAGATTACTTTGACAGGACCTTCCTTTTGTAAACCCATGCTGTCTTGGATCCTGTGCCCCTATGGATTCCAGGTGTTGCGCTATCCTTTCCTTAAGGAGTGCCTCCATAATCTTGCCACTACTGAGGTAAGACTGACTGGTCTGTAGTTTCCCACCTCCTCCCTGCTACCACTCTTGTGGAGCAGGATCACATGATCCCTTCTCCAGTCTTCTGGGACCTCTCCTGTGCTCAGAGACTCACTAAACAGTTCTGCTAATGGCTCTGCTAGTTCCACCTTTAGCTCCTTAAGTACCCTGGGATGTATGCCATCAGGTCCCATTGCTTATCCACCCTGAGCTTAGCAAGCTCTTGTAGGACCCTTTCTTTGTGAAGGGAGTAGTTCTCACCTCCCTCCCCCCTGTGTCCATGATGCTGAGCTGTGGGCCCTGCCCTACCTTCTTTTCAGTAAATACAGAGCAAAAGTGTCTATTTAGGATAGATGCCTTTACAGGGTCCTCCTCCTCACATGCTCCCTTTTCTCCATTAAGCTTAGCAATACCCCCTCTGGACTTTCTCCTTTCACTAATGTATCTATAGAAAGTCTTGTCACCTTCTTTTACTGTTCTCATGTAATACTCTAAGCTTCTTCTAAAGTCAATCTGTAATCTCAGATACTTTAAACAATAGTTTTTGATCTGTTACCCCCATTTTATAAATTTCCAGATTACCTACTTTTTAAAATTGGAGAGTGGGGGACAACTGGATGCCAGAGAGAGGCTTGTTAACCACAGACTGGGTGATCAGTTGGTTGGGGGACCATTAGATGCTAGGGACTCTGCTTAAAGATACAGGAAGGGCACTCCGGGTGCTGCATGGCATGCTAATCAATCAATCAAAATCTTTATTTAACCAGGCGAACACCATTGAGCAGAGCTCCTTTTCAAGGTGGACCTGGGTGAACACAAATACAAGATAACTGGGTAATACACAGAAATAATGATACACAGGCATGATCAAAAATGAACATGGATAATACATTGTAAGGAAAATGCAGGATAAGTGCTATAAATGTTTTCAGATAAGCAGTTGGGCTAACAACAGTAATAGAGATAAGTCAGTAACAGTGAAAAGATGGGGTGACAGAAGCCAAAGGGAAGGGAATGGGGACCCTGAAGCACCATGGAGAACAAATGGGACCTGGAGAACACGTTGGGAGATAGAGTAGGGCAGGGAGGGGGAGGAAGGCGAATAGATCAGAGGCAAGTTGAGGGGAGTATGAACTGGGGGTGCAGAGGTAAATGAGGAACCTGACAAATGGGAATAGACAGGGAGTGCAGGGGGAGGGGAGAGTGGGTATACTACTGGGACAACAGCAGTGGATAGCCGACAGTAGGAGAGAAGAGAGGAGAGGATGAAGGAAAGAAGCGAGGGTGAAGTAGGAGGGAGAGGGCCAGACAGAGGCTAGGATCAACGAAGGACCGGGGGGTAAAGAGGAGGAGAGAGGTAACAGAAGAGGGAATTGGGGGGGGGGGAGAGGGCCATGCACCAGCTCGGATCAGAATCTAGGATGAAGCCAAGACAAGAATGATAAGGGGGTGGTTTAGTCAGGATTAGCAAGCACAGGATTCCTTTTTGTGCTGAAGATAGAGTGCTTTGAAGGCTGAGATGCTGATTTTAGATTTTAATTTCAGGGTTTTTTGAAGGTTATTCCATAGCTGGGGAAGCGCATGGCTAATGGACACCCAGCCAAATCGAGATCTGACCTTTTCACCTTTAAGGTAATATAGGAGGCACTTCTCAGTGCATATCTGCTTAGAGTGCAAGGTGACAGACAGACCAAGATATAGTCAGGCAGTTTATTGATAATAGCTTTGTATGTCCAGATGGCGGCATTTCTTTGTCATCTAAGGGTAAGAGAAGATCAACCTACAGCGGTATACAACAAACAGTGGTGGGTGGAGTAAGGAAGATCTGTTATGAACCTTAGAGCTTCATGATAGAGCATGTCAAGTTTTGAAAGTGTGCCGACCGATCCGTGGCTATAAAGGAAGTTTGCGTAGTCTAGTAGGGGTAGGAAGGTAGTTTGGACTAGTCTTGTCCTTGCATCTGGTGGGAGGAGATTTTTTTTATCCTAAAGAATAGGCCAAGCCTTTGACGAAGCTTCTTTGTCAATTGTTCTATATGCTGTATGAAGGAGTGTCTGTTGTCAAGCCATACACCCAGGTATTTGAAGTGGGTTGTGTACTCTAACTGTTCGCCCAGGGCAGTGGATATCGAGGGAGAGAGACCCGGCCGAGGCTGGGTTAGGTAAGTTGGGAAAGGGTGAGAAGAGCATAGCTTTGTTTTCTTGTCATTTAAAAGCAACTTTTGATTTAGGAGCTGGTGTTGCAACAAGTTAAAGTCATTTGGGAGGGCTGTACATGCCACCTCTGGTGAGGGGCCACTGGCATAGAGCACAGTGTCATTCACAAAGAGGTGTATTTGGGCTTTTTTGATGGTGGCGTCTATTCTATTTATATAGATAGCGAATAGCAGCGGCCCCAGGATGGAACATTGAGGTACGCCCTCAGGAGGGGTTTTTAAAGGAGAGACTTCACCTTCCGCTTTTACCTGCTGATAGCGGCCTGTGAGATAGTTCTCAAACCAACTAGTAGCTAGACAGTCCAATCCAATATACCGGAGAGCTGAGAGGAGCAGGTCATGATCAACGGTATCAAAGGCTTTGCTTAGATCCAAGAACACTGCACATATGACATTCTTCCTGTCCAGTTCACTCTGCCAGTCGTTTGTGACCTTAGCCAGGGCCGAGATTGTACTATGTTGTACTCTAAAGCCTGACTGTAGTGGATTAAGCAAATTTTCTGATTCCAGGTAGTTTCTGAGCTGAATGTTCACAATTTTTTCTAGTAGCTTGGACAGAGTTGGTAGTATGGAGATTTGCCTGTAATTATTCGGGTCACTGGGGTCTCCGACTTGAGGCTCCTGTAGCACCTTGCATGCTTGGCATACTCCTTAACATGCTAGGGCGGAATATGGCCCCACAGGAGCTCTGGCACTATTCTGTTTGAGCAGCACTATCTGCAGTGGGCTTTTCTGTGGGCCATATTCAGCTGTGGGCTATATCTGAGCAGCACATATAGAATAATGCATGGGTGAGGTGGGGTGTTTAGCGAGATTTTACACACATCCGAGGTGTTGGATGCTACATACTCGAGGGGGTTATTTACGCATTCAACACAGAGGGTGTGTGCAAAATCTCGAGTTAAATACATCAACCCATTTTATTTTATATAATTGTTGGGGAGCATTTTTTTTGCCACAGCAATTATAGAAAATAAACACACATTCCTGTGTAGTCATGCCCCGGTTAGCTTTCAGCATGGTCCGCGGTCAGGGTAAAGCCGCTGCTAAAGTTGTTTCCTTTTTTTTCTGAAGGAGCTAATTGTTATGGCATAACTTAGGAGCCAAGTTCATTTGTTTCTTTTTTAAATAAGTCACCGCCAAACAGGCCACTGGTGTTCAAATTGTGGCAAGTGTCCGACACCGAGGAGGAGGAGAGGAGCGGTGGCTGGTGCATGTGCAGAGTGAGGAAAACCCAGTGCATGTTTGCCGTTATAACCTGTGGGTTACTTGCGTATCCTGCACTCTGTCTTACTTTCAAAATGGCCAAATTATCAGTCTTCCCAGCCTTAATGAACTTTTCTAGTTCAAGTCAGTTAAACGTGACCTAAGGTCTGCTGCCTACCCCATCCTGGATGTCCCTAGGACAACATCCCGTGCTGGTGACAGGTCTTTCGCCATCTCTTCCCTGGCCCTCTGGAATACCTACCTGCAGTGGTGATGAACTGCTCTACCCTGAACTCATTTAAAAATACTCTAAAATCCCACTTGCTTGTTGCAAATCAGCGCACTTGTACTTGAAATGTTGGGGTCTTATATTTACTGTGTACCCATCCAAACTCCTGGGCCTTCCTCCCCAGTCCAGTCCATCCACGGATTAGTGCCCAACCAAAGTACACCTCCTTATGAGTTGGTGTCCAACTCCTAGCAATGGGATTTCAATTATCTCCCCCCCCCCCAGTTTCTGCTTGTTGATATGTTTCTGCTTATTTTAAGTTTCAACTCTGAAATGGATTAGTGGTAGCAAGCCTTGTACACTAACTTTGTTTAGAAAATGGGCTTTTTATTTCCTGGCATCTGATTGGCTAGTACCCTTGCCGGAGGGTATATTAACTTTCAATAGATGCCCAGGAAACAAAAAGTACCAGTCTACAGTGTCCCTTCACCCAGTATGTGTCTTAGTGGCCACCCTGCTTCCTATTTGGCTGCAATACCTCGCTTAGTGAGAGAGACCCCACCACCATCAGTCCTTAGCCTAGACATAGTATATCCAGTACTATATAATGTGAAAAAAAATAACAGCAGTACGCACAAAACAACTGAAAAGCAATTTTATTTTGGTTCTCTCTCGCTATTCCGTTAGGTGATGATGGAGCGTTGTTCTCTGTAGGTGAAAGAGCGACTGATTGCGGGTGCCAGTTTCCCGGTACACTCGTTCCTGACATTAATATGGCCACTTTCCCTCGCTTAGTGTGCTAGTTCACAGCCAACCCCCCAGGTTAATCGTAGCAAAATTAAAAGAACTGCATAGCCTTACATTTGTCTCATCTCTTTCAGGCTGACACTCCATTTGTACAATCCCCGATCGACCTCAGACTACACGACACAGAAGAGCTACAGAACTTCCCGGCAAATGGACATTGTCCCTGGTGATCGGCGAAACTATAAAACAACAGCATCTCTTCACTCTTAAATAAAATGCACAACGCTGACATGCTGCATCGTACCTCCTCTTCCTGCTTTTACTTAGCAGGATCACGCACCTAACAGCGCATCTTCTATTCTGACTGAAAAGGAATGCAGGTTCCTCAAGGGGGGTGAATAACTAGAACAGAATGGCTCTGTGGGGTGTGGGGTACAACAGACAGAACAGCTCTAAAACAGAGGAACTACTTTACTGCAAAAAATGTTTTTTTTTTCTATTACTCTTCATTTTAAAACTCAATTCCTCTGTTATTTGTACTACTCAATTGAAATTTGCACAGATGCCCATTTTCTAAGTGCAATAATACCCTCCAGGGTGGGCGGTATGGGCAATACCGGACCGTCCAGGAGCTATAAGGCCCTCCGCCTGCAGCGTCGGGCCTCATTACGCCCCTGGGCAGTCTGGTATTGCCCAATACCGCCCACACTGTTGGGTATTATTGCTTGCATAACTGTTTACCTCAACTGTTGCCTGTTTTCTGTCTCCTGTATGTTCTTGATGCTTGTAGTCAATGTAATTAATGCTCTGCCTTTGTCTCCTGTATGCTTATATGCCTTTTTAAATGTAATTAATTCTGGGTCACCCCTGAAAAAGGGACCTTGTTGTCTCAGTGGGCCTACCCAGTCAACAAATTTCAATAAATAAATAAATAAATAACGGTGAATTATAACCGGGTTTCCCTATGGGAGAAAATGCTTCCCAGTTATTATATAGTCATTATGCACTGGGCTGGCATGGCTCTTTATTCGGATAGCATGCTCCAGTTCACACCCGGTGGAGGCCAGATATCAGAGCAGGGTCAAGGACTGACATAACATAGGGAAGGGTGGAAGGAGCACTTGGTTTTCAGGAGTACGCGTGCCTCCACACGCACACTTGCTGTGTTTCACTGTTGCTCTGGGGGGGCAGGAGAAAACCAGAAAGACTATGTCTCCCCATGGCCGTATGTGACAGCCTCCACTGTTCTCAGCCCTGCTCCTTGCTGATCCCCATTGGTAAGATCGTGGGGAGAGGCCTGATGGTGAGGAGTGTTGAGGTGTCGGACGGCACACCTCACGCCATGCTGGTGACCTAGGTTCGGGAATGAGCCCGGGCACTGGGGTTGGCAGGGGAAGGAGAGGATCCAGCATCCAGAGGATTGCTCTCCTCTCCTCCCTGGGAAGGATCCAGAGCTTCTCTGGTGCAGTAGAGACCCCCAGTGGAGACCAGAGTTACTACTAGCATAGGAGTAAAATACATGGGAGAAGCGCGGCGGACGTCTATGGTAACTGTACTGATGTCAGTGCATGACTGCGCTCCTGAGGGAAACTGTATAAGGAAAAATCCCCAGCCAAGGATAGGCAAAGGTCCCTCCTGTGTGTTCCGACCACAATCCAGCCATCGGTCTCTCTCTGTCTCTCTTTCTCTCTCTTCAGGGCCACCCCCCTGACTCCAGCGTGGTGCATTTGTCTATAGATAGAGCACCTGGGTGTAGGCGGTCCCACCCTGGGGGGCTCAGAACCGGAGTATCCGCTGGGCTGGGTCAGCCTGGTAGAGAGAAGGGCTTCAGACAAGGAGGTAGAGTTGAAGGCTGCAGGGGGTAGCTGGAGCGAGTTCCTCACCCGGTGCATAAATATAGTTAAAAAAAAAAAAAGATGGTGGGGGGAGAGGCAGACGGGGTTGGGGACAGTAGGGGGCCTGATGGCAGGCATAGGTGGCCATGGGGAGCAAACAGCTATATATATTAGATAAACCACTCTGAGGTGTGTGGTCACGCTCTGATATACGCATGCCTTGGTGTGTGTTGTTACACATGAGTCCGCGGGAGTGTGTCAAACACTCAAGCGATGCGTATATCAAGCCAACCACACCTCAAATAAGTTTATCTATCATATAAAATGTCAAAATTGTTTTGGAGGGAGTAAAAGTGCAGGTGTGTGGTTGTGCTCTGATATACACACGGTCATGTGATGTGTTTTATACAATCAGAAGACTGGATTTGCAACTAGATATCATACTCATTTTATAAATATATATATATATAAATGTGTCCCACTTATTGCTTTAATAGCCATTTCTTAAGTTACTTTTGATTTACAATTTTGAGTGTGAAATGTGATTACCTGGGTTTTCTTTTGATGCCATACTAATTGCTTGTTCACTGATGACACAAAGCTCTGCAACAGGGTGGACACACTGGAGGATGTGAATAGAATGAAGAGAAATCTGCAGAAGCTTGAGGACTTGTCAAAGGAGTGGCAGTTAAGGTTTAACACAAAGAAATGTAAAATTATGCACATGGGGCACAAAAATCCAGGAACAACATATCAGCTGGGGGGGGGGGCTATAGAATGCTCCAAGCAGGAAAGGGACCTAGAGGTTATCATCTCTGATGACCTCAAGGTAGGGAGTCAGTGCGACAAGGTGGCAGGAAAAGCAAACAGGAGGCTTGGTTGCATAGGCAGGAGTATCACCAGCAGGAAACGGGAAGTCATAATTCTACTATACAAGACACTAGTGAGGCCACACCTCGAGTACAGTGTCCAGTTCTGGAGGCCTTACTTAAGTAAGGACATAGACAGGGTGGAGACAGTTCAGAAGAGGGCAGCCAAGATGGTGCAAGGATTACGTCACGAAGCCTAGGAGGACAGGCTGAAGGATCTGAATAAGTACTCCCTGGAGGAGAGAAGGGAGAGGGGGTATATGATTAAGACATATAAATACCTCACATGTGGGAACAAGGTGCAGGAAAACACAGTCTTTCATAGAAAAGATGTTCCAGGACTAGGGTACATGGGATGAAACTAGAGGGAGGGAGGGAAGTAATTTCTTCACAGGGAGGGTGGTGGACAAATGGAATGCCCTTTCAGAGGAGGCGGTAGTGGCTGAAACGATTACAGGATTTAAGAATGCATGGGATAGGCATCAGGGGATCCTGGTAGATGGAGGAAGGAGACAACCTAATTGCAGAGAAGCTTGAAGAAGTTCAGTACGTGTGCACATGGGCAGACTAGGTGGGCCATAGGCCCTTACCTGCCGTCAACATCTATGTATCTATGTGTCTATGTAATTTTGAGTTACTAAACTATTGTTCCATAATATTAAATTCTTTCAGCATTTTTGTCTCTGTCTCCAGATGATTGTTTGCAATGGATATTATTGCAGTGGATCTGCATAAAGCCTGATGACAGTATTATTTATGTAGTTCAGCATAGGTGTAGAGTTGGGGGGCTTCCAGGCTCGAGACCCCTCCCCCGGACAAGGTAGTCTAAAATAGGTTAACTGTTTAGGCCAATAGTTTTGAGCCTGAAAGCCCCCCTGGGGAAAACTGAAACTCTATGCCCATGTAGTTCAGAAGGTCATTTATTAAAATTAAAAATAAGAAGGGACTCAGAACTGAGCCTTGTGAGACCCCTCTATATAATTTCCTTACAGATAAAACACAGTCTTTCACTATTATGCATTGGGACCTTCCCTCTGAATAGGATTTGAAGAATTGATTTGTATCTGGTGCCACTCCCACCTGTTCCATTTTGTTCAGCAAAATGTCATGATTTACTAAATCAAATGCTTTTAAGAAGTCAACGAACACTGCACCCACAGAGTCACTCCTTTCCAATGCCTCTGCTACAAGGTTTGCGAACTCCCTGAGCACTGTGTCTGTTGACCTGCCATTCCTAAAGCCTGACTGATGGTTTCCTAACAAGGAATGTGATTCTAAGTGCCCACTGACCAATCTTTCAAATCGTTTGGAAATAATCGACAGTAGTGCCGCAGGTCTATAATTGGGCAGGTTATTACATTCTCCCCCTTGTAAATTGGTACTAGAACATTTCCATGTATCTTGAAATTTGCTCTCCATCAGATTCCTATTAAAAAGTTTTGTTAGAACTGGTGAGATAGTCGGTTCTGCTAACTTCAGGAGGTTACCTTCAATTTGATCAAATCTGGGGGATTTCTTTGTGTTCAGGTTATTTATTTCCTTAAGTAGTTCCTTGTTTTTATTAGTTTAAAATGAAACAAAGCCACATCTGTATATACCTGCCCTATCTTACACCCCATAGCTCCCCTTGCAAACTCTCAGCCCTCAGATTTTTATCTGGAATTTAAATATTGGGTAATAAGTAGAAGTAATCATTTAAAAAGTTTGCTGTTATTTCTGTTTTTGGTCTGATCTGTTCTCTGCGCTGAATTTCACTTTCAATTTTGCACTATAATGAGTCAAAGGTCTTTATTAAGTTCTATTATAAAGCACTCTCTCTGCCACAGCCACTCAGAATGCTACAACCACTTACCTCTTATCTCTCAACTGCCTCCTGCCACTCCGCAGTGCCGCTCTCAGGCTGTGTGCATCTCTGAAGAGCTTCCCGCCACTCCACAGTGCTGGTCAGTGTCCTATAATGTTACTTATAGAAACTAACAAAACAGTTTCCAGGCATCACAACTGCATTGTTTTCCACTCGATCTTTACAACTCCCGTTCAATAATCTGACATTTTGACTCATCAACATGCTGATTGTCATCATACACAGAGCAAGACGGACCAAACCACTACACAAGATAATCAAGGGGGAGCTTACACAAACAGTTTAGTATACACACCTAAATAAACACACTTCACAGACATAATTTCTCACTAGTTGGTGCAAGTGCTTCATAATATATTAATATGTACTGTGAGGAGTGTTTCTTATGAAATAAGAACATTATCTCGTACTGTTTTGGGCTGACAGAATCGCTCAGCTTCACTTCAAGATCCTCTTGCCTAAAACAGCATGAGATAACGTTCTTATCTCATAAGAAACACCCTTCAGTGTACATATTAATATATAATAGGAAGCTGGACTAGTGGTAGTGTTTTACTTTGGATTTTGCTCTCTGTAAGAATTTCTTACATTGATTTCAATTTCTCCCACTCTGAATTGTTCAAGGTTTTGTTAACTTTTTATGTGAGGATGGCTTAAGGGTAGGGAGCGTGAGTAACCACTAGGGTATTCACAGTATAGCATAGGTAAGGTACATTGGGCAGACTAGTGGGGCCATGAGGCCTTTTTCTTCCACAAATGTCTGTTTCTGTGTATGACCGCATGCAGGCAGACGTTTGGCACTGTGTGATTGAATCTGTGCCAATGATTTATAATCTTCCATTCTCCTGCAGAAATCCATGAACTGCAACCTTATATCAAACAAAGCTTAAAGTCTACCTGTTTTGTGCATGTCAGTCCATCAACAGCAAGTAAGGCTTGTGGTTCTTGCAGTCAGCTGCGTCTGCTGTTTTCATCTCAGCTGCAGTAATTCCTGGTGGCCAGCAGAGGGCACAGAATGCTTTGGAAATCAGTGCTTTTTTTGTCAGGGTGAATTTATTCCAAAACATCTCATTTTACATTTGGGTTCTGTTTCTATCCCATTTTACAGGGCAGTCAAGTGATTCCTGCCGACCAGCTCACAAATGGCATATTTACACTGCCAATGCAGTCTTAATCCTGAGTACAGCTCTCTCCAGCACTGCCTGAGATGATCCTGCAGAGTGTTTACATGGCTCCTCTCATTGCTATTGCAAGCCATGCTGTAGAGGGGGCCATCAGTCTTGGGGCAGTCAGCAACTCGGTGATGCCAGCATGCGCTGTTTGCTGGAGTGAGTGGTACAGCCTGTGCACATGGCTGCCTAAGCTGCTTGCTCTGGAATGCACCCCCCTACTCATGCGCTGGCTCATGGAGAGGATCAGCAGACAACTTACCATGCTACAGTAAGTGTCCACACAGCTGCTTTTGTAATGCTGTAATCCACGCTCGCAAGTTGCTGCTGTGCAAAGGCGACTGTGTAAACATGCCTGTAGTGTGCTGAGATTCAAACCAGGGATATTCAGCTTCACATTTCTATGATTTTTCTAACCACTGGACCACACTGCTTTCACTGTTTTATTTTTTCACCATATTCTAACCCCAGGAATTCCTCACTTAATGGTTCCAACAGATCCAGAAGCAAATGGCTTGATACCTTTTATTGGAACAACTTAAATGTCACAAAAAGAAGAGAATGCCTAAGCTTTCGGACCAACCAAGTTCTTCTTCAGCTTCTGAGGAAGGACTTGGTTGGTCCAAAAGCTTAAGCATTCTCTTCTTTTTGTGACATCTAAGTTGGTCTAATAAAAGGTATCAAGCCATTTGCTTCTGGATCTGTTGTTACAAGGACCAATACGGCAACTAAACTAAATCTGTTTGTCTTAATGGTTCCAATACACTCTAAGCATCAGTCTTCATACAGACAGATGCCCCAGAGGCAGAACCCTATTCTAATTATCAAAATTCAGAATTTAGAACTGTGGTTTGGAAAACTCTGCAGCCACCTTCCAGCCAGGCAGCTGTCAGATTTGTTTCTCCGCCTGGACAGAAGGGTCCCCCCAAGTCGAGCTCTGGTAAAACTGGTTCTCTAGTAATTTATTTATTTTAAATAATGGCATAAAAAGTGCATAATATTTTTTTCTGTTATACTCTGCACTAGTTAGGGTATTTTGATTTTAATACTGGCCCTTCCAGCTCCCATTTTGATTCCTGGGAACCAGAGACCACATTTTGGCCACCATCTTCAATTTTTACTATTTTTTTTGCTAAATTTGCTACTTACTTGCATCCTTTTTGTAAGTGATCTTGTATTTTCGAGCGGTGCTATACAGGAATAGAAGAGTTTTTACTTTCCATTTCTGCCTGTGCTCTTTCACCCTAATTAATCTCTTCTTGTACAGGACTTTTTTTAATTTTACAATTTTTGGCCAGGACAGGCACGCTAAGCTGAAGATTGTTTACAGGTGCAACCTAGGAGCACAGGGATGTTAAATGACTTGCTCATGGTCACACAATATGAAAGTGATGGCTGTGGGATTCAAACAGTTCTTTGGGTTTGCAACTCAATGCTGTTAACCACTGCACTCTATTGTCTCCCATTTCAGCCTGTGCCCTTTCACCCTAATTAATCTCTTCCTGTACAGGACACCACGATTAGGCACAGTTTTGGGAGGTATGATACATTTTTTGTTAAGGGTTTCTTACTCCTTCACTGTTGTTTGCTGTTTTTAGAAATCATCTTTAGTTTTTTTACTCTTTTGCATTCTTTCTTTTGTATGCATTCTCTTCTATGAATTTACAGTTTTTTAAAGAATTATTGCGTTTCATGTGCAATGTATAATTTCACGATGCCCCCCCCCCCGAGTACCTGTGTCACAGCAAAATAAGGTGAGCAGCAACCTAATTATGACTGGCTGTGCTAATTAGACATGTGATACATAAGAGGGTCAATTACCGTCAAGACATTGTCCTCTGACAAGTACTACGGTCGAAGTGCTGGGACGTCTTTTGGTTTTTGATCTGTTTTGTTGTACTTTAATGCTCTGTAATCCTTGGTATACACATTAAAATAAGTTTGCACTTATTGGGCCCTATGCACGATGCCATCACGCCATGGAAACTGGGTGGATTGACATCCGTATGCGTGAATGCCATGTAGCGGTGGTCGTGTGGCATTCACAGTGGGGACATACAGCAGTTACACACTCACTCCCCCAGCTGCATGGACAGCAATGCACCGAGGGGGGGGGCTTGCTGGGGGCGTGCCATCATTAAGCGGCATGCACCAACATGGGACCGGCTGGCCGCTGGGGTGCAGAGGGCTGCATAGGATATGGCAACAGGGACCCTGCTGCAACCCACTACGCACCCCTACAGATATCACCTGCCATGTGCGGTGAGACCCAGAACTAACCCTCCAGCTGGTGAGGGCTGGGGCAGCAGATCGGGCCAGTGCCCACACCAGAGACCCTTGTGAGTCGTCATGGAGGGTCCACACTCCCGAAGGGTGCTAGTCCGGCCAGACCAACCTGCCACACATAATCCCCCCTTCCCCCCAACTCATGGCTGCCCCAGCCCAGTAGTGGTACAGCATCCACCACCACCACCACCACATGGGACAAACCCGGCCCACATATTGTGCAGCAGGCCCAACCCACATACACACACAAGGGGGTGCCCAGGCCTGCCATCCCTGACCTGGTATCCCAGCAAGATCCCTGGTGGCCAATGTTGCCCCCACCCACCCGCGGCACCGACAACAACCAGGATGGCCTATGGCACATCCCTCCTCACAGATCCACAGTCGCCAGCCACCTGCCTGATGCTGGGAGCATGGCACACTGCTATTTCAGTGATGCGCTCCCAGCATTTGTCAGACAGATGGTGGCTGAGGAGGTGTGAGGAGCAATTTGCTGTTGGCTGTCTCAAGCTATGGCACCACCAGACCTGTATGGGGTGCTGGGGGTGGTTGATGGTGCCATGGATGGGTGGGGGTAATACTGGCCACCAGGGATCATGCTGGGGTACTGGGTATGGGGACTGGGGGGGTGGCCCACTGGCATGTGGCTGGAGGACAGGGTGGAGATGTGCTGGGGGGTCATTGCCATGCCTACCAGGGCCGGTCCTCTGTGGGGGCACATAGGTATCTGTGGGCATGGGTTCTGCTGAGCGGTGGGGATAGGGGGACTGCAGCTGATGTGCAGTTGGGATCAGGGCACTACTGCCTGGGGGGGAGCCTGGCATCTGGGAGGAGGCTGGGTTGCTGCAGGTGGGGGTCTTCCGGCTGCAGGGGCCGGTTCCATGCTGCAGGGGCTACCAGACCATGGGGCATGGCAGCATGGGTCCGGTGCCTTAAGGCACTGTTCACACACCCATGCCTCACTGCACAAGTGATCCACTACAGGTCCCAGGATGGGCAGCTGATTGGATGCCCACCTGGGACCCCAGCCTTGTCCCGGCCACCTTGCTTGGTTCCTGTCCACCCTGGGGCAGAGCTATGGACAGGTGGCCGCCAGTTGTGAATACCAGCATGTGAACACTTGTCTGCGGGTACAGAGCTATGCGAGTGGGGTATGCACCTTTGGCACGTACTTTCTGCCCGATCCTGCATAGGGCCCGATCTTTGTGTTGACCCTGTCTTGCCAGGACTACTCCTTTACTGCGAGTGCCCGGGTTCTCTTTGTTTTGAACTGTTACATTTTCGGAGGGTTAGTGTCTCCTGCCTGGCACCAGATTTCTTCTCTGCCAGAACACACCTGTCTGTCCTAATTTGGTTCTATTGCTATTGGAGTGTGGCTGTGGACGTCAGTTCAGCACAGGTGAATGGGAGTCCCGTCACTGAGGAGGCATTTCATGAGCATCAGCGAGTGAACAGATCTTGGGTGTACAGGTGGATTTTTTTAAGCCAAAATTATCACTGGAGACTAAATAAAGCTGTTTTAGCATGAGCACTGCCAACTCCAAATTGGAAGAATTAGCTTCTCCACCTAAAGATGTAGCCACCAGTTTGGCAGCCACAGAAAAGATTGCAGCCAGGAAGGCTCATGTAAAAAGGTATAATCACAAACAGTGATACTGATGATGGTGACACAAATACTATAAAACTGTTATTTTTGACATTGGAAAAACAGTGCTTTCAAGAACTTTAATTTCATTTTTAACATAATTACTCTTGAAAAATACCTTGAGAGGCAGAAGTCACCAAGGGGTCTCAGGGTTAACAAAACTCTGTCCCGTGGTCTGGATAATTTTTCCAGGAAGGAGCAATGGGAATAGGCAGCTGCATGCTGCACTAAAATGTTCATCGAGCTCACTATTGCTGAAGATGCCTAGTGCTAGTCACCAGTGACCAAATAAAGATTGTGATAAATATACTGAGATCAGGGAGGAGACTATAAAGGTTAAAACTGAACTCTCTAAGTTTAAAAACAACCTCTCTTTTAAGGAATTGGAGGTGGAGATGCAGCTGACCAAAAAAAACTTGAGAAACATGAAACTGAACTGAGTGATCATAAACAGAGGAAACTTGAGAGAGACAATGATGATTTTTTTAAAGGGCAACATCCTTAATTGGCCAAAGAAATCCAGATCGAGCAGTAGGGGCAGTGGTGGAGCCAGGTTTGGGAGCGGGGGGCAAGTCAGTCATTTTGGGGGCTCCAAGATGGTAGCAAATGAAAGTGTTAATTTGAAAATGTGACCGTTATGGCCATTAACTGTGCATTGAAACATCCCTATCTATTGCATACTGAAACATCTTGCACATGGAAACAAAACAACTTTGTAACATCTCTGTAAACAACACACCTATTGCATTTTGATTGAAACACCAATGTTACAATAAAACATGCCTTTTGCAGATTGAAATATACATGGAAAGAAGTCATTTAAACTGATCATACCCATACTGTACATTCATCTGTTAGTAAAGCACACTGAAAACAAAATCATACTCCATTCAATTCAATTTTTATTTTACCAGGAAAAAAAGGTGGAATCCATTTACAGGGTGGTCCTGGAGGGACGCAACATGAAGAGTAATACAAAACAGCATTAAATACAAGACAAGGACCATACATTTTTACAATTTCATGACCATACAGAGAAAACATTGAATATAAGTAACAATAATAGATTCTTGGCTCACAAAGAGGGAAAAGGTACAATAGGATAGGTCTCTAGTCCACTGGAATGCAATTTGGGAAATACAGGCATAAGGATGAGGTAGGGGAGCTCATGAGGATACTTTCTGTATACTGTGCAGCCTGTTATGTTCTACTGTACTACATACTATAGTAAACGGGCAATCATTTGAAAGGTGACTGCATATCACAGAGCTTTCCTCCTTGGTTTTATGTGAGAAAAGGTTTCTATAACTTTTTCATAATCTAGTGTGTCAGCTACTGTAACTGCTTTTCTATATTTAGTAATACAAGATTTGAAAGTCTCTCTTCTGTTATGGATGACCATAAGTAGTTTTTAATTAGTTTCAACCTGCTAAAACTTCATTCCGCCACTGCACTACTCACAGGCAATGTGAAACAAATCTGGTACAGATTTGCAAGGTTTGCAAACACTCTGGACATGTTGTTTGAGATCATGAAGCTAAGCACATCACTCATTTTTAATTGCTCATGACCATAGAAAATGTTTTGTATAATGAACGAAATGAGGAATACTCATCCAACAAGTCAGAGACACAAATATCCCCATCACAGAAATTAACCAAGTCTTGTAGTGCTGTTGAACTGTCTTCAGTTGAAAAACGCCTTGGGTCAAGAGCTGAAAATGTGTGTGCCATCTCAATGAAATATTTGAACCGCTCCTTCATTTGTATTATAAATAAGAGCATAGAAAGTATGTATTTTGAAATGCTGTCTGCCACCTTCTACAGGATCACCATGCACTAGCTCATCATGGAAGCGTTTCCTTTTGCGGGTCCATTTTTTCTGACACTGTGTTGTAGTGCCACACTGTTTAACTAGGTGTCTTGCTGCTACCTCCATTTCATCAAAGGTTTCACCTGTTCAAACCTTTTCTATTTCACTGCAGCTAGTTTTATCAAGTTCATAGTTACCAAATCAACAGTGCTGCCTTGAAGATATGTTAACAGACTATAAATGATCTCCAGAATTTTGTACCAAAAGTACAGCATAAACTTACTGTAAATTACAAACTTTCAATGGTGGCAAGAAGTCCCTGAGCTTCAGACATTGTTTTTGCTTTGGAATTTTCAACTTCTCCATCAGTTATTCGCTCCAGTGCAATGCTAACTGCAGAAATGCCTCGTATTATAGAGTCCACTGCTTGCATGTGACTTACCCAACGGGTATCTGATAGTTGTTTTCAATGTAAGCACTGTTTCTTCCAATATCTTCTGCTGCTCTTCTTGCAGTATTTTCAGTCATGGCAGACTACTCATCAAGAACATATACAGTGACTCAAGCGGTCCAAAAAACAGCTGCGCATTTACACAACACATTACTGCATCAATTAAAGCTAAATTCAAATTGTGTGCACAACAGTGAATGTACACAGCTTTTGGTGATACCTGTTTCACAAGTGTTTGTAGTCCAGAATTACAACCAGCCATTGTGCTTGCACTATCATACGCTTGACCTCGGCAGTAGGAAATCTCCAGTTGCAGTTTCTCCAAACTTTGCACAAACAGACCATAGAAGTCTGTAGCTGCTGATCTTGGCAACTCATCAAATTTTATGAAGTGCTCAGTTTCATGCCCAGAACAGGTTACATAACGGAGTGAAAGAGAAAATTGATCAATCCTTGTGATGTCAATTGTGGTGGAGCCAACAATTACTGTGAAGTACCTAGCAGTTTTCACTTCAAGCACAATGGAATGCAACAGTTCCTGAGACAGTGCATGAATAAAATCATTTTGAATATCGTGGTTCAAATAAGTCTCATTCCTTTTGCATTTTGAAATATGATTTGCCAACACACACTATCATATTTGGCCATCACTTTCAAACATTCTAAGAAGTTCTCTTCATTTGATGTGCCTGAGCATGAGTATTCTCTGTGTCCACGCCTTGCTTTGCTAGAAATAAAACAGCATCTAAGAGTCCTTTAAGAACTTCACAACTTTTTTGAACCAAGTTATCTGCATTTAACATCTGTGCAGCAACAGTCTTATCTTGTGAAAGTCTATACTTCATTAGCAGTAATTGCTGTTCAGCTGTACTGTGGATTCTATAATTCTCATGCTTTCCAATTTTTTCAGTTCCTTTCTTAAAGTTTGAAAATTCACACTCGGGTTCTGCCCAAAATTTAGAATATTATTCACTGTTTCTATCTGCAAACAGCCAACATGCAAAACAGTAAAGATGAGTACACCATGGAGAATAAACCAACCACTGCCTTTCTACCTGACAACTCCTTCCGACGCCAGTCTGGACTAAACCTTCTATGAGTGTCATCATAAGGAAACCTGTCATCATTATCTTTCAGACCTGGCTGACACAGACCAGCTTTAAGCAAAGCTCTAACCAAGGCTGTACTCATAGTCTTATTCTGAAACAGACAGTGATCTGTGGGATACTTTGCATGCATAGAAACTTAGACTTTGACGGCAGATAAGGACCGCTTGGCCCATCTAGGCTGCACATTTCCCTACCTACAGGATAGGCTGCAGATCCAAAACAACAGTCTTAACCATATTGTCATTATTAAAATTCCCAGCAAATAGCTGCAGGTCAGCTGCCTTGATGGAATCTTGGTGCTGAGCAGCAGGAGGAACACTCATCTATCTCTCTGAGCAGCAGAAGTCCTGGAGCACGCAGGAGAAGCGGATACTGTAGCTGCAAGTCACCATCTCTGTCATAATCTTCAGGTTATGCAGGAACAAGATACTTCAAGTCTTCATCACAAGCAAGGTCAACTGACTTCACTTCAGAAGAAGTTAGGGAGTGTGCAGAAGGAGCCTGAATCATTGTTTCATGTGTATAAATCCTTTCTCGACAGACATCAGGGTCACTTGGCTTTTCAGATGAAGCAACACAATCATCATTATCAGAGCCAGTCACACTAAAATAAGATTAAACAATGTTACATTAGTTTTCAATAGGACTGCAGTTTAAGACTTCATATATATTCTGAATCTGTCCCCTTGAACTTTGGTGGCTCATCTGAGAATGAGCAGCGAGTTAGGAAGAACCACAACTTATTTATACAAATGTGTCTTTAACACCTGATTTTTCTTTACTGCTTATCCTGTTCAGGACCTGTTCAGTATGACAAGTAGTGGTAGACTAGTCTGTAGCCAGGACCCAGGAGTATAGTGTAGCAGCAAACGTTTCTGCTTTCTCCACACCTTGTTCCTCCAAGTAGTGCACTTGAACATAACTCTTTAGGACAATTTTTCATTAGGACCACTCATAAAAAATAAGTTTTATGTTTTGGAGAGTGAATAGTGTCTACGTCAGACTTTTGCTGAGTAGCACTGCTGTCAATATAGTATACAGTGAATATGCTTACCAATTCTCAGGTTCTTCTGGAATTTTTTGTTTAGGTCTAAATGTAGACAGAATGCTTCTAGGTGATTTTGCTGCTTCTTCAAGCTTAGCTTTCTATCATAGTTTACGCCTCTCAGCACCAGACCTGTGATGATCAGTCCAGTTTTTTCCTAGGTACAATAAATGACAGTAGGCTTAATAGTGTTGTCCATTGTCATCCCTCAAGCCATTAGCATGAATGGCAGCATTTTCAAGTTTCCTTTCTGGTGCTCTGGAAGTGAAGATGCAACACTGCCAAAAAGAGCACCACCTCAGCCAACAGACCTGAGGGCCCAGGTGGGGGAACAAAGAGTTCATGCCCGAGTGGGTGGAGGGGCTTCAAACAGACAAGGACCAATGATCAAGTGAGCGCCATGTGGTTGACTACATGGGGTGATGATGGCAGCATGTGTTCAGGGTTCTGCTGCCTTACAGGAGTATAAACAGCGTGTAATACACTGACGCAGACTTATGAGGTGGCAGCAAGACTGCGTGAAAAAAGGCAAACATCAGAGTCAGTATATAAATATCAGCAAAAACACCACTGCATCTTTCATTATCATGAACACCATTGCAAAACTTGCTAAGACCCATGGGGGAGGACCTTGTCATGGTGGCACTACTTTCCGCTAACACTCCCCATAAACTCTGTATCCAAGCCCACACACTTGTGGAGGGTGCCATCAAACATAGTCACTGATGCAGACTACAAGGTGGGTGGCAGCAAGACAAGACCACTTGAACTTAAAAGCCAAATGACATCGGACTCCAAATATAAATATCATAAACACTATTTACTTTCTAGTATCATAAACACTTTTGCTATAATTGGTTAGACCAGTGCCCATGAGGGAGGACCTTGTCATTGTGGCAATCCTTTCTGCTAATGCAGCCCAAGCCATGACAAACTCCGAACCCACAGACATGCAGAAGGTGCCATCTCACAGTCACTGACACAGATTTTATGAGGTGGCAGCAAGAAATACTGCTTAAAAAAAGCCAAACAACATCATACTCAACCTATAAATTTCATAAACACTTTTGCAAAGCTTTGTTAGAGTGGACAAGTGTCCATGGGGGAGGGCCTTGTCATGATGGCACTGCTTTCCACTAACGTTCCCCTAGCTGCTAGCACCTGCTACCATGACAAACTCCAAGCCCACACACTTGCAGAGGGTGCCATCTTACACAGTCAGTCAATGACACAGACCACACACTAACATGGTAAGCTAAGCATCTTCTAAATAAAATAATGCAGGAGATAATCCCCCAAAAAGTATAACAAGGTCACAGAAGCAGCTGTAACATTAATTATTGGCAAGATCAGGATTAAATACACTATTCAGGAATGATAGCAGGTAAATTATATGTAAAATGCATTACATAGTTGTAACAACACAGTCCCTTAGGGTTACTAGAATCCCATCAGTTTTAGCCCTAGGCAGGTAGAGGGCAGCTGAATAGAGAGCTTATTAGAAGCTCTGTACAAGATAACATCATTGTTTACTCAGCTAGCCTGAGCAGAGAATGGATTATGTCATTTAGAACTCTCGCAGCAGTTGAGCCACTTTGGAATCAACTGGAGGGAGACAGTTTAGAATGTTGAGTCTGAATGCAGTCAGTGTGTCAGTGGGAGCCCAACAGAGTGGAGCTCTCAGATTGTGAGGTGCCTGCCAGTATGTCCGGAGACTGGGCCAAGGACCTCTGTCCTCTTCCTTTTTCACCCTAGAGAATTAGAGAGCAACCATGCCACAGCAAGTGGTGGAGACCATTGATTCCAGCCAGGACACCAGTGTGTTATTTTCTGACAACAAGAAAAGGGGACTGCAGTTCAATGGGTCTAAGGGGCAATCCCCTGATAGACCAGAGTGATGTCAGCTACCCTGTGAGGAAAAAGAAAGTCTTTCATCCTGAAAGCTATGGAAGAGCTAAGTACCAGAGTTTGTTTTCAGTCAGATGTCTGTGTGACAAACTCAACAAAACAGCGAGTACAGAGGCAGAGACTAACCATGTTGTGGGTTGCTATCTGATGGTGTATGTGCCACAGTAAGGCTAGAGTACACTGGTCAGAGCCCCAGCCTCACCAAAAACATGTGCTGAATGTTTTAATTTAATGGTGGATGCCTCTAGCACCTTGGTGAGGGTGGAGGGTCATATTGCACAACCCCAAAGGGATGGCAGAGGCTGGCTGGGGCTAGGGTGGGCAGACCTTCATCTGAATTTCCAGTCAGGGCTAACTGGTCACTGGAAGGGTGCAAGTATATCCTGAAACTGTTAACTTAGCTCATTGAGCAGGATGATGTTTGAGTGTGTTGCAACCTACTGTATAGACACACTGACTACAGTAACCCTTAGAGTAGAGGGGCAGACAGTCTGAGAGAGTGAGAGAAATGAAGTCCTAGAAATTCTTTACCAAAGGTGGACAATGTTTGAATTCTGTGCTACCAGAAGAAAATATGGGCGAAGGAGGCACTGGAATACAGGATCACCAATCAAGTCCTGGGAGAAGGAGGAGCACAGCACAGGGGAGATCTCAGAGAGCACATTGAGGTAGGACTACAGGAGGGGATTACTGAAGGTACTGGGAGGGCATCCCCAATGCTTAGTGGAGGATAGGATGCTGAACTCTTGAGACACTGTAACACAGACAAACACAGGAGATTTTGAAGGAATAGGGGTAAATAGAGTATTGCAAGCATTTACCTGAATCTACTAAGAGATGCCTTATATGCTTGCTGAATGACATTAACTGAATTGCCTGCCAAGGCACTGTACTGTATGTTATCATAGCAATACGGAGGAACATTTTCAATTGAAGTGTCTACCAAATTCAATGTACTGTATGTATCCTAGGGACTAAGATAGCAACTGAGTTGGTAAATCAGTCAGAGGTAATCAGAGGTCCTAAGAGTCCTCCATAAGAGTAAGAGTATAATTTGAGGTATTAGTCAAGTTCCCTTGTAGGAGATAGTAATGGACGCTTATCTGATTACTGAGGGATATTATTACTGAGACTGGGACAGTTGCTTTGTCGGATTTCTGAGGGATATTTTTGTTCTAAAATTTGATTTATGCTGCAATAGTAATCCCAGAACTATAGGTGGAATTACAGCCAGGAAAAGGAGTTGGTACAATGCGGTGTGCTAAGGGCCAAAGCATGGGTCAGGGCAACCAGAGCAGGATTGTGGGATGCAACTCCTGTGGGGCAGCTGTATTCATGGAGATGCTGTGGAGGGTGGGGGGGTGCCCAGTGTGTAGAAACATAGGAAACCTGAACATGGAGATAGAAACACTCACTAGGGCAATTCAAGAAAGGACCAAGATTGCCAGTAGCGGGGAAGAAGGGCAGAACAGATATGGAATACAGGAATGAGGAGTAAACACAAGCAGCAAGGAGGAGAGACAAAAGGAGGGCAGGCAAGAGGAAGGGACAGGCCAGCAGGACGAACTTCACCCTTATGAAGGGGAGGGATGGAAGAGGACAGGACAAGCGATAAGTCAGCAGAAGAAGCAATGCCTAAAGAAAGGGGGCAGAGAGGGAGAGAGATACAAGATAACAAAAAATAGGGAAAATATTCAGGGACAAACTGAACATGGAGGAGATGATTGACAACTAAGGAGTTGTGGAGGTAGGGAGTACATCAGTGGTAGATGGAGGAAGGAACAGGACACACAAAGGCAAGGGACAAGCAAGGAGGTTGGGCAGTACAAAAATGAAAGAATAAGACAAGGGAGTGAGGAGAGGACACCAGTAAGGGGACAAAAACAAGCAACTCGGGGTAGGTTCTGGAGGACAACAGATACTTCCGGCCCAGGGGTGGCAACATACAATAGGTATGAATGACTGATGGAAGGAACCCAAGGAAACTGTGGCATGGAGGATATGGTGTTGCAGCAGGAGCCCAAGGAGGCTGAGAACTATGGCAGGGCGGATATGGTGAGGCAGCAGGACACCATGGAGGCTGGGGGAGCCTCAATGGAAGGATACAGAGAGGATAAAATGGAGGGAGAGACAGGAAAAGGGGAGTGGAAAAAAGGTAGAACAATGATGGAAGATGTAGACTGCAGGAACCTAGGGAGGAAGGTTAAGGAGAACAAGCACCCTGAGAGGAATAAAATAGTTTATGGGGACTCAATAATAAAAGGCATAAAATGGAGGGGTAGTGAGGACTCCCATATGAGGACAAAAGCGGTGTGCGCACCTGGGATAGAGGCAGATAAAGCAACTCAAATGATAAGGGAAATAATAGAGAAGACGAGGGCCAAACCAGACTTGATACTGCATATTGGGATAAATGATTTAGCGGGTGAAGAGACCGAGGTAGTGCAACACAGATTTATGGCCCTAGCAGCGGCATGTAGGCAGACAGTGAAATCACTAAATTTTTCTGAAATAATTCCTGTACCTAGGGCAAGCACAGCCAGGAAAAAAGGATAAGGGAATTTAATGGATGGCTTAACCAGTGATGTAGGGAGGAGGGCTTTGGCCTTATAGGACAGTGGGGTGACACGTGGGGAGACAAGAGTCTCTACAGCAATGACAGGCTACACCTGGCCTGGGAGGGGAGAATGAAAATTAGAACCAAAATGGGAGGCTACATGAGAGGACAGCTGGGTTTAAACTACTAAGGAGGGGAGGAAGGAAAGGGGAAGACAGAGGGCCTTCTCCCCACAACAGCAGAGCCAAGGAACAGGGAGCAAAGAAGGATGTTAACCCAGAGGGAGAGATAGCAAGCCAGGGAGAATCAAGTCAGAGGGAAGAGCAAGAGCATGACAGAGGCAAAGTGGAGAGTGGTGGTTTTGAATGAACGAAGTCTTGGGAACAAGATGGCAGAATTGCAAGCGCTCTTAACAGAAAGCAAGGTAGACATTGCCGCCATTACAGAAACTTGGGCATCAGCCCTCCAGGACTAGGATCTATCAATCCCAGGATACAGATTACATAGAAAGGATAGAAAGACAGGAAAGGGGGGGGCCGGGTGGCAGGATACATAAGAGAAGGTATTGCTGTGTCAGGGAGGAGGTCTTGGAAAGGGTGAGCACGGAGGTGCTATGGCTCCAACTACAGACAAACACTGGAAGAAAGATAAGGATGGGGGTCATATACAGACCACCCAGTCAAAGCAAAGACAAGGATAGGGAGTTATGCACGCAGCTAACAAAGGCAGCCGAAAAGAGGAGGTAGTAGTAGTAAGTGACCATAACCTGCCCAATATAGAATGGGTTAGCCTAGCCACATCCTGTGTCAGAAGCCAGGCAATCCTGGATGCAATCCAAGATGACTTAATGACACAGCATGTGACCAGTCCCACCAAGGGGGAAGCGATTCTGGACCTGGTTCTCTCCAATAGTGAACATGTGCAGAAAATAGACATTGGGGACCCCCTGGGGTGAAGTGACCACAACACAGTGTGGTTCAACCTGGACATGGGTAAGGAAAACATCCCCATCAAGAAAAGGGTGTTTGACTTAAAAATGGCAAACTTTAAAAAAATGAGGGAAATGATCCAAGAAGATCTGGAGAAGCTAGAGGAACACTTGGAGGTGGAGGAAATGTGGGGAGTGATCAAAGGGGCCATACAGAATACCACAATCAGATGCACAAAGCTGAGGGCTAAGGGGGCTGGTAATCGACCACCCAGCTGCTTCAACAAAGAGGTGTCAAAGGCAGTAAAAGATAAAAGGGCAGCATACAAGAGAAACAAAAGAACAGCTAGGGAAGAGGATGAAAAGGAATACCAAAGGCTAACTAAACTAGCAAAAAGGGAGGTAATACATGCAAAAGCAGAAAAGGAGCTACAGTTAGCAGAGAGGATAAAAGAAAGGGACAAGACCTTCTTTAGATACATCACAGAAAAAAGAGACAAAAAGGATGGCATAGTGAGGCTGAAGAAAGGGGATAGCATAGTGGTGGAGGATGGGGAAAAAGCAGAAGTACTAAACAAATGCGGTTGCCCCTAAGGGACAACCTAAATTGTCAGGGAATCCAAAAGAAAAGGGGCATGGGGGTTGGGGAGAGGCTAGGCAAGTCAAAGGCAGGTCAAATCAGGGGTGGGAGGGAGGAGGAAAGAAAGAGGGAGGAAGGGAGGCTCAGGTAAGGAGGGAGGGAGGGGCATGATGTCATACCTTGATATGACAATATGACTTGGCAGGTAGGCCAGGTGAGGACTGGCCGGAAGGAAGGGAGGGGTTTGAGGGTATTAGGAGCCAGCAGAGGAAGGGTCTCCCCTTTTGCTGGTTTTCAAGATTAACAGAGCTCAGCACTCCGACTGGCAATCCAACTACTTGAGGTAAGGTTTTTTCAGGTGGGGTAGGCTCCACATGGGAGCAGCCTGAGCAGTAACTAAGCAAGGGAGTTAACTTTCAGTGTGCTAGTGGTAGGCCTTTTGAGCTGGGATTTTTCCTAGAGGTGTTTTACAGTCAGCACATAACCTGCAATTAAGAAAACAGTTCAATTTGGTTAACAATTGCAGGAATTACAGCAAGTAGCAGAGGAACTTTAGAGCCATGTGAGGCAAGATCTGTTAATGGGTAGAAATACAATGTTAGCAGGCCTGGCAAAAAAAAAAAAAAATATATATATATATATACACACATATACATATGTAAATCAGTAAATAGAGAATCAGCAGATGCATTTTTAGGCAATTTAGAAAGTAATAGTACCACTGGGGGAAAGCGCCTTTGGCTTCTGTTCTTCCTTTTTGTATTGTCTACACAGAGGATTGTTTTTGGGCAGGAACTGTGACCATATGACAAATGTAGAGAGGTAGTTTAATAACCTTGTACTAGGTTCCCTCATGAATTAGATGCTGAGGAAGCGTTTTGGGAGGTATTTATGTAGGAGTTGTTCTAAATAACCGAGTATATAGCAGTTATAGGGCACTGCTGCCCTGTTTGTATTCACATAAGTGAGGAATTAAGGATCGGTTGAGGTAGGCATAATGGGGTAAAAGTAGGCCTGGCCACATGGCTGGGAGTTTGGGCATGGGGCCTAGTAAGGCCGCATGGGCCGGAAGGCAGTAGGGGTGAATAAAATAATTATTGGGAGGCCACTTACGACCAAACCTGTGGTGGAGATGCATTAAAAACACAAAAAAAAAAAAAAAAAAAAAAAAGGTTGTAATTTAAGTGTAATGGCTGTTGATCTTGGTAGCCAGAGAATACTGAAGAGGCAAAATACAGGTTTGGAGTTTGGGACCACATTGGGGGACAGGAACATTGTGGCCAGTAAGGGCAGAGTTACCAAAGTGGGGATTCGGCTCTCAGTTGGAGGGATCTCAAGCAGGGTAAAAAGTATGGGGAAAATGGGATTTTATTCCATTTTGTTATATAAACAATAAAACAAATGTACCTGAGATGCAGCTGGATTGAGAAGGGTCCCGGGAGTCAAGGGTTGGATAGGGCTGCACACAAGGAGTACAGGGGCCCAGGATTCTCCTCTGGCGACACGAGCTGCTGTTTTTCGGGCTGCTGCTGTTGTGGCAGCGGCTTCAGGGACTGTAGTGCCTATGTGGTGGTGTTGGGCGTGATTCCTGCAGTGGCATTGTTGCAACAGAACGTTGCAAATGTGGTTAAAGGGCAAGTTTCAGCATAGGCAATGGTAATTAAAAATGCATCTATGGATTACTTGTCTCTTTCTCTCTCGCCCTTTCTCTATCTATATCTATAGAAAAAATATTCAATTTGAGAATTTTGTGGGAAAGGGCAGTGAACCAGGGCAGGGAGCAGCGTGTAAAAAAAAAAAAAATCTAGGGGGGGATTCGGGGCAATTCCCAGCTAGAAAGGCGACGGAGACTAGCCAAAAGTTGTGAGGCCGTCACCGGAAGAGGGGACCAAAAAGGGGGTGTAAGGTCCGCAGAGAGCGCACAAAAACTGTGGGGAGCATATATTGGGTGATTTCGATGCTGGACGAGGGATAACTTTGTTTGTTGTATACCTCTTTAAGTATTTAATTATCCAGGATGGCAGAAGTCACAAGCATGCAGATGATGGAGCAGGCGGCAGAAATGATGAAGAAGGCGACAGATATGCTGGATATGGCAAGGAAGAAGGAAGCGGAAGAGGAGGCAGAGAGGGCAAGGAGCAAAAAAGGTCAAGGAAAAAGCCTGATGGAGAAAATAAATGAGCTGAGGGAGGCAGCAAAGCAGAAAGAGGCCAACAATTCAGTGGGATAACGGAAGATGCCAGCTGGGGGCTCAGGGAAGAGCCCAGCGGAAAAGAGACCCCCAAGAGAGGTGCCGATCTGGAGCAGTTGGTGGACCTGGATGCAAATGAGGGCACGAGTGGTAAGGATACAGGCGAACAGACCCCAGAGGGGGATTTGACTGAATATCTAGCAGGTTTGCTGGGGGACATGGGAGAGAAGGGCTTAGAGTGAATGGAAAAGGCATTGCAGGAAATTAAGACTGCAGGGGTAGAAGAGAATACAAAAACTAGAGTGGGTAATGAGGGGATACCAGGCATGACAATGGGGGATCACGTCCCCCTAACGATAAAAGAAAAGATATGGAAAGGGAGTACGTGGATTTATTTGCACTAGTGGATAAAGAGTCAGCGAAGAGGTATGCGCAGAAAGAGACTGTAGGAAAATCTGAGATGGCGGTGGCTTTGGCGATCGCTGGAAACAAGGTAGAGGAGACAAGTTACAAGGGGAAGAGTATAGAGGCTTGGCAGGCAGGCAGGGTTCTCAATATACAGTGCCATCATGCTGGAGAAAAAAATCAGACCTGGCCATCCCGTTGCTCGCGTATACCACCACTATAAAAGATGCATACAAAGCTAGGATGGGGATAGGTTGGCTAAAGTATGATGAGGCCTTCCGGCAGAGAATGGCAGCCAGAGGGGATCTGAGGTGGGATTCAACCCATTCTAAACTATGGGTAAGGAGCCTAGCAGGTTTTACAGGAACGGAAAAAGGGAATAGACAAGGAGGAGGCGGGCTGCAAGAAAAAGCATGTTGGGGTTTCAAGGCATCGTGCTACTGGAGTAATTGCAAATTCAGGCACATTTGTTCAAAATGTGCAGGTCAGCACCTGGCAACCCAGTGCAGAGCAATGGGGGACAGAAAGAACGGGCAATAGGAGAATGTGCAGCCATTTCGAGGGAAGGGGATACCAATTGGGGAGAGAGGGTTTCAAGGAAGAGGGGTTTGGGAATGGAGGTATGGGGAACCATTGAGAGGATAGGAGAGGTTGGGGGAGGTTTTAGGCTGGCCAGAATGCCGGTCAAGGTAGGGGTACTAAAAGACTGGATGAAGGGACACCCAGAAGAGGCAGGACAGATGTTAGTGGAAGGCTTCGAAAGGTTTAGTTTAGAATATCAAGGGAGAGGGAAGGCACGAGCCAAAACTTGTCAGTCCATTAAGGAGGAGGGAGGACATAGCTTTCAGAAAAATAAGGAAAGAAATAGAAGCAAGGAGGATGGAGGGGCCATTTCAGACACCCCCATTACCCAACCTACGGGTTTCCCCATTGGACCTAGTGCCCAAGAAGCAACAAGGGGAATTTAGGCTAATTCATCACCTGTCTTACCCAGAAGGGACCTCAGTGAATGACCTTATACCAAACGAGTGTAGTACAGTTTCGTATGCAACCCTGGATCAAGCAGTGGAGTTGATCAGAGCAAAGGGGGGGGGGCCTGGCTAGCAAAGACCGATATAGAGTCAGCTTTCTGGCTACTACCAGTCCGGAAGGAGGATTGGGACCTGTTGGGATTCTGCTTCCAAGGGTCCTTCTACTTTGATAAGGCAATACCCATGGGCTGTTCCACAGCCTGTGCCGAGTTCGAGGCATTCAGCTCCTGGATACAATAGGTGTTTGGGAACAGATATGGGTACAAGGCAATGGTGCATTATCTGGATGATTTCCTCATGATAGGGGGTGTGTGAGGAAGAGGTAAAAACAATGCTTGTGGACTTTGAGGAGATGTGCGAGCAGTTAGGGGTGCCTTTGGTGGGAGTTAAAACAGAAGGTCCAGCCAGTAAGCTGGAATTCCTGGTGATTGAGATTGATGTAGACAAGCAAGTCTTCAGATTACCACAACAGAAAGTGGCTAGGCTCAGGGCTTTGCTACAAGAGGTAAAATGTAGGAGGAGAGTTTCCCTGAGGCAGGTTCAGCAGCTGTTGGGGCACTTGAACTTTGCATGCCGGGCGGTCGCACCAGGGAAGGTGTTCACCAAGAGGTTAGCCAGGGCAACAGTGGGCAAAAAGCATCCGCACCATTGGGTAGACATATCACGAGGATTAGACAAGATGTGGAAGTGTGGGAACAATTCTTAAAGGAATACAACGGGGTTACATTCTGGCAGAGAGAGTGGCTAGGAAATAACGATCTGGATCTATATACGGATGTATCCGGGGCTATTGGTTTGGGGGCTTATTTCCGAGGGAGACTGATAGCGGAGGCGTGGCCAGATTCTTGGAAAGAGAAGGGGCTGCTAAAGGACATAACTCTACTAGAGATTTTCCCAATATGGGTGGTGATGATGACATGGGGAGAACTCCTAAGGAATAGGAAAATAATGTTTTGGTGCAATAACAGAGCCATAGTAGAGGTTATCAACAGGCAGGGAGGGCATTCGGAGATGGCGAACAGGGTCCTGAGACAGTAAGTGTTGAGGGGATTACAACTAAACAAGTCATTTAAAGCCAAGCACATGGGGGGGGGTGTAAAAAATGACATAGCTGACAGCCTTTCTCATTTACAGCTGGAAAGATTCAGGTCCTTGGCGCCACAAGTGGCTGCAAAGAGAACACCGGTAGCAGAAAAAGTATGGAAAATTGGCTGGAAGGAGCCCGACTGTTATACAGGAGCTCCTGGTCCACCAACACACTGAAGGCATATGAAGGGGTGTGGGGGGCCTTCCAGGAGTTCCGGAAACAGGAAGGGTTCAAGGTAAGTGAGCCAGTTTCACAGGACCAGGTAACAAAGTACATGGTGAAGAAGTGGAAGGCAGGAATGGCTAGCGGCACAATGGGGGTGCAGCTGGCGGGGATAGGATGGGCATGCAGCACAAAAGGTTGGGCTGAGCCGAATAAGTTTAAGGTGGTGCGGCGCATGTTGATGGGGTGGCATACAGCTAAAAGGAGGGAAAGTAGACATAAGAAAACCTATTGCTGGGGACAAACTTGAAGGGCTGGTGAAAACCTTGGTAGAGATTTGTACCATACCCTTCGAAGCCGTGTTATTCAGGGCCATTTTCATGGTGATGGCAGGAGGCGCATTCAGGGTCAGCGAGGTAGTAGCAGCCAACAAAACGGATGCAGTAGGGGGATTATGGGAGGAAAAAATACATTGGGAACAAGAGAAGATCACAATTTGGCTGAGATGTTCAAAAACAGACCAGATAGGAAGGGGGACGGAGACTGTATTAGACAAGCATGAGAGTGAGAGAACATGCCCAGTAGCTGCACTATGGATGTACAAGGTGAAGAGACAGGGAAAAAAGCAGGCAGTTCTTTACACATATAGACGGAAAACTGGTGACATGTAACCGGTGACATGTTTCCAGGTAACAGGGGTGTTGAAGAAAGGGATGACGCACCTAGGGGAGAACACGCAAAATTATTCTTCTCATTCATTTAGAATAGGAGCCGCATCTGCACTAGCAGAAAAAAGGTGGGTCTGAAGAAGAAATCAAGAAAGCAGGCAGGTGGAGGTCAAACTGCTATAAGACATATGTGAGAAAAATAGTCTAATATCCCCACTTGCTTTTCACAGGTCGGGGAAGATGCAAACGGGTCAGAATACTAGGGCACTCTTACATTTACTGGGCAGAGAGGTGGGTTGCTAATTGTCAAGGAGGGAGACATCTAGGACAGGATCCTGACAGGGTGATAGTCCACTAGAAGGGGGTAAGGGGAAATGAGGTGGGCACAGATTATGCCAACCTTAAAAGATCTGAAACAGAAATGGTCGAAACCGGAACTGTTAATATTGGTCTTGGGAGGTAATGATTTGGGGGAACAACCATGGGGCTTGCTGTGCAAGGAGATAAGGGATATGGGGACAGTTCAACAGTAGTGGCCGTAGGCAAGGATAGCCTGGTTAGAGATGGTGCCCAGGATGGTGTGGCGGCAGGCCAGGGATATAAAAGGGGTGGAACGGGCCAGGAAGAGAATTAACAGGAAGGTGGCAGCTTGGCTAAAGGGGAGGGGGGGAGTGTACATAGAACATAAAGGAATATCCTATCCCAACTCAGGAATGTACAGACAGGATGGGTGCACCTTTCAATGGTAGGATGGCAACATACATATTGCAATTGGAGGATAGCATAGAGAAGTGGGAAGAAGAGGGTAAGTGGGGGAGCCCATCTTCCATTGCATAAGCTGGAGATGGGCTAGGGAGGAAAATTTCAGAAAATTAAAAATTAAAATGGGGAAGGGGGGCCAAGTAGAAACCATGGGCTGGGCTCAGATGCCCAGACATGGAGGCAAGCAAAAAGGACGAGGTAGGAAGGGTTTAATATGAGGCACAGTTGCCATCGGCAGCTGGAAAAGGGAGGGCAGCAAGGGGAATAGGAGAAGGGGTATTGGGCTTCCAAACATCCAGACCCCAAGAAGATTATGGACAACAAAAAGACAAGGACAACAAGAGGAAGAGGACCAAGGGGTATCGGGCTTTAAAATGTCTGGACCCCGAGAAGACAACAGAAAAAGGGACAGTTTGAAACATGTGATTTGAAATATGTAAATCTTTGAAAGATGGAATGTGAAATGGATAGTTTTGGAAATGAAGGACTGTTGAAAATGTAAGAAAAGTAAAATGTAATCATTGTAAGACATGTTTAATAAATCAAATTGCCAGTCGAGCACCCACAAAAAGTTGTTGTGCCTCTTTTTTCTGGGGGATCTCCATCTAACAATTACTTCTGCTCATCTTCACCAAGGAAAAAGCCAATACCACACTTCTAGGAGAGGGAAGAAGACGGCAAAGAATCCGTGGGGACCGTAAGCAAAGAATGGGTGAGGGAGGGACTCATGAACTTGAAGGTAGAGAAATCCCCGGGGCCAGATGGATTACACCCCAGGATATTAAAAGATTTGGCAGAAGAACTAGCTAGCCCATTGACAATACTATTTAATAGATCTCTTGACACAGGAGTGGTACCAGAGGAATGGAGATTAGCACAAGTCGTACCAATACAAAGAAGTGGCCACAAGGAGGACCCAGGTAGCTACAAACCGGTCAGCCTGACCTCGATTGTGTGTAAAATAATGGAGATGATATTGAAGGAGGGCCTGGTCAAGTTCTTAGAGGAAAATGGCCTGCAGGATAGCAAACAAGATGGATTTGTGGCGGGCAGGTCATGACAAACGAAATTGGTCGAGTTCTTTGACTTGGTCACCCGGACAGTGGACAAAGGCCGGGCAGTGGATATTATATATCTGGACTTTAGCAATGCCATTGACTCTGTACCACACAAAAGGCTGATCACAAAACTGAAGGACCTGGGGGCCGAAGTAAGGTTAACTAGGTGGGTTGAAAACTGGCTGAGTGACAGAACACAGAAGGTGGTGGTAGGGGGTGAGGTCTCCAGCATGATGGAGGCCACCAGTGGGGTTCCACAGGGGTCAATGCTGGGGCCTGTGTTGTTTAACGTCTTTATTGGGGACATGGGGAAGGCATCCAGGGAAAGATGTGCATGTTCGCTGATGACATCAAGCTCTGTGGTAGGGTGGACACTCAGGAGGGGATAAAGGAAATGAAGGATGACCTAGCCAAACTGGAGAGATGGGCAGGGATATGGCAGCTTGGGTTCAACGCCAAAAAGTGCAAAGTGATGCACTTAGGGACAAAGAACCCGAGAACAGAGTACTACATGTGAAAAGTCCAGGTTACACCAACGGAGGAGGAAAAAGATCTGGGGTAATAATTTCTTGTGACCTGAAACACTCAACTCAATGCAAAAAAGGCTGTAGCTAAGGCCAATGGGATGTTGGGATGTATTGCTACAAGAATTAGCAGTAGGAGGAGTGAGATCATCCTGCCACTGTACAGGACACTGGTCAGACCTCACTTAGAATACAGAGTGAGATACTGGCACCCACACCTGAAAAAAGACAGAAACATGATGGAAAGGGTACAAAGGAGAGCGACTAAAATGATAAAGGGACAGCAGGAGAGATCATACGCAGAAAGGTTGGAGGTCCTGGGGATGTACATTCTGGAAGAGAGGAGGCAGAGGGGAGATATGATTGAGACATTCAAGTACTTGAGAGGAATTAACAGAGTGGGCTGTGAGAGCCTATTCAATAGGAGGGCCACCACTACCACTAGAGGGCACAGCCTCAAATTGGTGGGGGGTAGATTCAAGAGAGACATGAGGAAGTACTTTTTTTGCAGAAAGAGTGGTGATGGCATGGAATGAGCTGCCACAAGAGGTGGTGGATGCAAAGTCAGTAGGAGCATTCAAAAAAGCCTAGGACAGGCATAAAGGAATGTTAGGAGGCCTAGTAAGGAGAAAGACCAGAGGTCTGGGGGGGAAGGGAGGAGGGGGTCACAGATGCAGACTAAAAGTCGGGGGCGACACTCATTATTACGAGCAAACCCGATAGACCGAGAGGTCTTCTGCTGGCCATTTTCTTATGTTCTTATATTCTTATACAGATTGCCCGTGTTGTGTTCTAAGAAAGAGAGTTTCTGCATGCCTCACCTGTGTACAATGACAGCCTTGGGAGGACCACCCTGTTCTGTTTACCATCTTGTGTGAATAAAGCTATGCTTCACAATTCCAGCTTTCAGTAGCGGACATTCGATTTATACTTCCAAAGTCAATTGTTATGGGGCCCTAACCCCCCCGAACTGTTAGATGTGCGAGTCAGGTAATTGCCCTAATGCCAGGGGTAATGCCTATTAAATGTCAACTTGTGGTTTGATGCCTTGTCTGTGTACAAGTTAGGGGGCTCCTGGTCTGCAAGATGGCACTCTCGGACTGGGGTGGGGTTACATAGTGCTATATAGAGTACTAGATGGCAAGGTTGACATACTTTAAAAAAATTATTAGTTTTATCTGAATGGCACAATAGCCAGTCTGCAATTTTTTTAGGCAAGTTAAGTACTCATATAAATATTGAAATGGAAAGTTGAGTGCATTGTGGTTTTTACATAGTCCGTAGAATTCCAAATCTGTACAGTGACCTGAAGTTCTGGATGAAAGCCAAATAAGACCAACCAAAAAAAAAAATCACACAAAGGACTATTTTGTTCAGTTGCCTTGTGGGACATTGGATTGTTTGCAACTAATCTGGCCAGCTTACTTGTGTGACTCAGGGCAGGGAGGAGGGAGGGCTGACCACCATTCAGTAAACATACAGTGCTCTTTCCCACATCACCCCCAAGCCTTTACCTTCCAGAGGACAGACAGAAGAGGTACAACTTGCATCTCTCCTATCTGTCCTCCTCTGACATTATTGGAAGGCAAAAGCTTGGTTGGGGGGGGGGTGTGGGAAGGATAAAGAGCACTGACTGTATGTTTGCTTAATGGTGCTAGTGGTCCTCCTTCAAGTAAGCTGGCCTGGTTGTTTGCAAAGCAATTCAATGTCCCAGAATGCAGATGAACAAAAAAGTCCTTTGTATAATTTTTGCAGCCGTGCAAAGAATAAACAGCTGAGGCTTGGAGCTGTGTCAGTGTAGCCTGCTGCAATCAATATTAAAATGTGCACAGCACAAGCCTCATTTATTAGAGCCCTGATGGAGTACAGAATACCCCTAAAACATAAGTAAAACAAATATGAACTACTTGCTTCTGCCATTTTTTTTGTATTATTTATTTATGCTCCTCCCCCTAGCACACCTGCCGGACATTCCTTCGAAGCGCCATCGCCCAAGACACCCCCACCTTGGCCCTGCACCACCATCTTCTGACCCGGTCTTGCGGCCTTACCTGGGTAACCCGACCTTTCCCTGTGTCAGAAGGGTCCCTCTCCTTTGAGGGGGGAGTGCCATCAGGTGAACTGCGTATCCCAGAAGGTTGCTGCCGGGTTGGTCTGGGCTGTCCGGGGCTTCGTGGTGGTGTGGACTGGGTGTTCGTCATCCGGTCGGCATGGAACCCAATTGTCTGTTATCTTGGCCCACCCCATGTACTGGCTGTAAGGATGGTATCCTGAGGTGGGGACATGCAGGAGGGTATGTCGAGGCCTCACGCCCTCCAAGCTCGTCCACCAATCCACCCGCAGGAGCCTAGTGTCCAATGGACGCTCGTGAGACCCCTCCCACTGTACATTATACATAAACAAATACTGCATCTGTACTGCTGACATTTAACTGCATTAAAAAAACATAAACTGAACATTGCCCAAGCAGCAACCCAATACCCACCTCTTTAGTCAAGCAACTCTCATTTATTTTAACAACATTTTTGTTTCAGGTAAGGACAGAACATAAACAAAAATGTTCTTAAAACAAATCTCTGACTGGCTGATACTCTGTAGCAAACAAATAGTAGTCTGACAATAAACACATTTGTATACCTAACATTCTCAATAGCTTCAATGTTGCTGTTTAAAGTCGGTAAAGTATGAGTGATGTGGCTAAAGTATCTTTTTTGAAGTTAAACATTTTTTTTTATTGTTTTCTTAGAAACACAGACATCAGATCAGACTTTCATAATACAGCTTACGTATCATACATGCTGAAATATTCAGTTACAGGAGAAAACGTTTCATTTCATGTGGTGTCACACCCTGAAGTTGGATTGACAGAGCCTGACATGCTTTTACATTATCAAGTTATCTTAATCTTTACCCTTTAAATTAAGCAAGAAATTCTTACATCTTTTGCATGGTGCAAGGTACTTTATGATTAGTACATTGATTCACTTATTATAGTTTCTTTTTTGTTAAGTTATTGTTATTAATCAATAATTGTTGCTATTAAATTAAACCTTAACCTCGTGTTGTATTTGTTATTTCTATGAATTGTTCCCTAAGGCTACCTTATTACACATTTTGTGCATACCATTAGCTCTGGATACAGAGACCTGTTCCTTAGAGAACTGAATAAGGTGTGACATAGAAACATAGACTTTGATGGCAGATAAGGACCGCTTGGCCCACCTAGTCTGCCCATTTCCCTACCTACAGGATAAGCTGCAGATCCTAGTTAACGAACAGCCTATTTCTTCCTACCCTCCACAAGAATTACCTTGTTGTCTGTCCCATGCATTCTTGAATTATCCCACAGCTTTAGACCCCACAACCTTCTCAGGAAGGCTGCTCCATGTGTTCACCACTCTCTCTGTGAAAAAATATTTCCTCACATTGCCCCTGAGCCTTCCCCCCTCTATTTTCAAATTGTGTCCCTTTGTTCTTGCACATCACTTTTTCTGAAAGATGCTCCCCTCTTGGACTTTGTTGATTCCACTGAGGTACTTAAAAGTTTCTATCATGTTCCCCCTCTTCCTCCTTTCCTCAAGGGTATGCATGTTAAGCTCCTTTAGTCTCTCCTCATATGACTTAAAGGGACACTGTCAACCCTCCAGGCCTCAAAATGTCCCCAGTTTAAAATACCACTTCATGACTGTTTACAATCCACCAAGACTATCTATGCAGCTGGTAGTTTGATTCAGATACCTTTTTCTTTTAAAAGGTGAAAAACAGACTGCCCACCATACTGGTGCCACAACACCAAAATGTGTCTGTTTACATTTCTCTATCAGCTCCCACTGTACCCTTCCTGGGCCCAGGAACACCCCCAATGCAACCCAGCCACCCATGATGCAGTAGGAGTAAAGGGGACTACCATACCATGAGTGGCTGCATGGCTTGAGGGCACTTCCAATGTCCAGGAAGTTTCACTAAGAGAGTAGTTCAATGATTTGAACCAAATTCCAACCAAAAACAGAGCTGATTGGGTATAGCCATACATTTCAGTTCCAACAAGTAAGGAGGCAGGCAAAACAACTAGCACCATAAATGAATCTCTGAGACTGTAAGCAATCGCAAAATGCAGGCCTCCACCTAAAAACAATATGATGCAAAAATTAAAGGTTGACAGTGTCCCTTTAATACCCAGTTAGACAAGTCAATATTCCATTACATGTTTGTAACAACTCTACTAGGTTCTAACACTAAACTATTCCTCCAACTATGTAGATTTGATGCAGGTGGACATGTGTGGCCATATAACTTCTACTGCTATGAATTATTTTAAGGCTAAAGCATCTTAATGGATTTTATTTCAATTTCTTAGACTTACTTAAACTTCCATATGAAAAATCAGTGTAGTGCCCTAAAGTAGGGGGGTAAAAGTAAAGGGGGCGTTACAGAAAAAAAGGGTGTTTAGTCTGCCCCAGGGGTCCCTGCAGTGTTGTGGGGTAGATGGGGTGTTGCGTTTTGGGGGCTGTTGTAATGTTCCCCCCCAGAGAATCATCAGGCAGGGCACTCTTTAAAAAAAAAAAAAAAAAAAAAGAGAAACGTCTTTTTTTCTTGCTCTCTGCTGCCTGCCTACTCCATTCCACCCCCTTCCCAGAGCAGGTAGCATGAGAGTGGGCACCCACATGCTGGGACTGCTGTCTCTGGCCAGCACGTGGTGCCCATTGGAATCTCTGGTTGTTTGTGTGGGCACAGGCTCAGGGTTCTGGAATCAGAACCCCTAGCGCTTTTTCAAATTAGGTGAAGCCATTTTGGCTTCAGACCATGTGCGGCTGTGGTAGTGAGCCGACTGCTGGAGTGCAATGGGGACCAGTAGGGCTTACCTGTCATGTTGAAGCCAGTCCTGTCAACTCATAGTGGTGCCCCTTCTCCTGCCAGTGGAGACTCCATTTGCTGCTGTTCCTGCTGTGGTGCCGATCAGTTTGTGGTCGAGTCCAGCAGTACCCCGGAAGAAAAGTCCTGCCCCCTGTGGGCCAGTGTGGACTGCAAACACTCCGTTTTATTGTTTTATATTTAAAAAAAATATATAAAGTTCAGTCCCCCATAGGTGGTGGTAGCAGAGCTGCATCCTTAGACAAAGAGAGCAAGAGTCGGTGTTGGGAAGACCTGAAAGGCCCCGTCGTCTGCCATGCTGCCTGTCTCCTGAAGATCCCTCCCTCTGCAGCAAGCCTCCCGCCTCCCTCAGCAGCTTCCTTATCTCTGGGTTGGGGCAGTGAGTCGGCGGCAACAAATAAGAGCGTGCTGGCTGCCAAAATATTTAAAATAAAATAACTAGAATTGTTTAGCGCTGTAAGCGCCATCGGGGATCAGGCAGGGAGGGGCCAGCTCAGGAATGCCCATAGGGAGGGGGGGTTATAAATATTCATAAGGGGGCAGGAAAAGGGCAGGACAAGCCTGGAGTCATTGGCCTCGAGGCCTTGAGCAGGCCTACATTTAAAGGGGCAATGCCTGGCCCTGAGTAATTAAAGGGGCAAGTTAGGCCCAACAGACTTAGAAGAGACCCAGCAGATCTAAAGGGGATCCCACAGCTGTTAAAGGGGCGATACTGTCCCAGTGGTGAAAAGGGGACAGCAAAGGCCCCACTGGTTTAACAAAAGGGTCGCAGGCCCACCGTGAACAGAGGGGTAGCAAAGGCCCAATTGAAGAGAGGGTAAAAAGGGCAACACTTTGGACCTCCAGTAAGACCATATTAGGCAAGAGGGGCCCAGTCATCAGCAGGGTGAGGGAAGCTATTGGAAAGAGATAATTTATTCCAAGGTTGGTCAGGGGTAGCCAGATCCTGGTACCAAAGGGACTCACAAGTACAGTACATTTGGGAAGGGTCAGAAAAGAAAGGTGCTTAGCACACAACTGTTATTTAGTGACTGTCAAGTACTGAAAATGTGTATCTGAAATTAAAAGTACAACATACAAGGTCCATAGGAATCCTTAAGGACCGTGGAGTCTCAAAGGACAGAGGAGTGCACCATATACCCCAGGAGTTGAAACAGAATACTTAGAAAAAGCAAACAAGGGGTCAGCACCTTAAAGGCTATATAAACATCCAAACTTTATTACAAAAAATGTCCTTAGTAATTAAAAATTCTCTCATGAATTCAACATAGAATAATTTAACACCACGAGAGAACATAGGTATCACATAGGTCACATACAGCAAGTACCACACAAATCAAAAGCGAGGAGCAAAAAAGTGATACATACACCATGTGCATCATAAGCTATTCAGAAGGCAATCCAATATATAGCACAGAGTGCCTACAGATGACAAAAAAAAAGCAGCAGAACGTCTGGCGCAAAATACATGCTGCAAAGATGCTTTACAAATATACAGATGGACATACCACCCTACTCAGGAGCTGAATGGACTGATCATCACAGACGTGTAGTGCAAAAAAAGCAAAAGTAAAAGCCCAGCTCGCCATACGCTACTCGCCACGGACTTAGCCGAGACCGATACCCGGAAGAGACAGCAGAGAGTCAGAACCGACGTAGCGCTTACGTATCGACTGAAAAGTCTTCCTCAGAGCATGGATTGGGTGCACAGTGTCCCCTTAAATACAAAGAAACTCTTAAAGGGACAGATCAAAACACTGCACCATATACCTCCATATGACTACCACTAATAAAACTAAACGAACATAGAATAGGTTACCAAAATACGTAAAGCTACATAATCTTACAAAAAGAGGGGAAAAGAGCCGAACAAGTCATAGTCCCCACTGATCATGGCTAGAGCATGAAAAGTCATAGCCATGAAGACTACATAAGTGCCACCATATACCCATAACAATATAGACAAAAAAGTTAAAAAAGCTACAAAATTAATAGACAATGAAACAAAAAAACACCAAAGGGAGCCAGAGCCAGAAAGTCATATCTCCCGATTGTGGACAGAGCACGACACGGGTCATGTCCACAAATACTTCTTTTAACTATAGAAAAAGCTATAGATAACTGTGTATAGGAAATTCATCATTCAAACCAAAAGGGACCATTGAATTTAATTCAAAAATCCAGAAAGCTTCCCTTTGCAGAATTTTTGAATTTAAATCTCCACCTCGAAATCCAACTTCCACCTTCTCCAAACCAATAAACCTCAGGGTAGCTGGAGACCCATGTTTTACTTCGTGATAGTGACGTGCCATAGCATAGTCCATATTTGCATTTCTAATAGCTTCTTTGTGCTCGGCAATTCTCAGTTTCAGATTTCTTTTGGTTTGGCCCACATAACATAATCCACAGGGACAGGTTAGCAAGTAAATTACCCCCGAGTGTTGCAATTAATGAAAGTTTTAATCTCATAGCTTTTCCCAGATCTCGGATGATGGAAATTTTTTACATCAGACGTGTTGGAACAATGTACACATCTTCCACAATGATAATTTCCTTTAGGAAGGGAAGGTAGCCAGTCTCGTTGTGCATTTTCTTTTTTACATGGAATATATGAATTAACCAACAAGTCCTTTAAATTCTGTCCCTTGGTATAAGAAATCATTGGACGATTCAGACCTATTTGTTTCAGTCTCGGATCAGAATTAATGATGTTCCAGTGTTTATGAATAACATTGCCTATTTTGGGAGCCAAATGATTAAATTCCATAATGAAAATCAATCTGTCCACTTCACTTTTATTTTGCACATTAGAATTCAACAATTCCTCTCTCTCAATATTGTTAACAAGGTGTATGCTATTCAGCAAAACCGCTGGTTCATAACCTCTTGTTATAAATCTACCTGTGATTTTTTTTTTTTGCTTCTACATACGATCTATTGTCTGAGCAAATGCGTTTAGCTCTGATATACTGTCCCTTAGGGATATTGTTGATCACAGATCGAGGATGGCAACTGTCAAAACGTAACAGGGTGTTCCTAGACATAGGTTTTCTATACAATTTGGTCGAAAGTCTCTCATCCTTCTCTTCTATCAAGACATCTAGAAAGGGGATGCTTTCATTACTTTTAGCATGTGTAAATTTCAAATGCGTGCTGGTGTGATTTATATATTCAATAAAATGTTCCAACTCAACATCAGAGCCAGTCCAGACCATCAAACAATCATCTATATATCGCTTCCACAGCTTGATATATTTCAAAAAGATGTTATTGGTGGGGATTATAGACATTAGTCTCCTCCCATTCTCCCATGTATAAATTCGCTAAACTGGGGGCAAAAGTAGTGCCCATCGCTAGTCCCCTTTATTTGGATGTAAAGGAGCCATTATACCAGAAATAATTCTGTTCCAGTACAAATCTTGCAAGCTCCAACGCAAACTCAGAACTTGGTTTCTTTTTCTGCCTCAGACTTAGATGTCTAGATAGGTACTGTAAACCACCCTCATGGGGTATATTGGAATATAAGCTTTCTACATCTATTGTAACCAATATATCAGACTCAGATACAGTGACATTACGGAGCATCAGTAAGGCATCCTTCGTATCTTTAACATATGACTGAAGATTTGGAACAAATTTTTGTGCAAAAAAATCCACATACTTAGACATATTTTCAGTGACAGACTCATTAGCTGAAACAATCGGTCTACCTGTCACAGGAATCACACCTTTATGTACCTTAGGCAGAAAATAAAGAACAGGCTTCTTAGGGCTAGATACTTTGAGGAAATCAACTTCTTCTTTAGTAATTTCACCTGATGCAAAACCAAAATCAATTAGTGCATCAGCCTTATTTTTAATAGCTCACCCGGAGCTCTATTAACCTTCATATAGAATTCTTGATTACTTAATTGCCTCCTGGCTTCTTCATTGTAATCATCACTTCCCCACACTACCACTGCACCTCCCTTATCTGCCTGTTTGATCACTATTGAATCCAAGTTCTTTAATTCCTGTATGGCTTGTCTCAGCTAAAGTGACATTCTGTGCACAGTATTTGTTCTTATCACTTGTAATCAATTTGTGTACATCATTAGAAACCATATTGCAGAACGTATTGATGGTATGGTTCAAATGGGGGGGATTATAGGAAGAGGGCTTTTTAAAGGGAGTCTCTTCTCTTACTGTATCTAGAGGTGAGGGCAAGACCTCTGTTGTATTAAAAAAATCTTTAAAGTATATTTTTCCAAAGAATCTAAACAGATCCAGCTCAATTTGAAAAGAATTAACCTTAGTAGTAGGAACAAAGCTCAATCCTTTAGCTAACACCTGTGTTTGGGTGGGGGTCAGCTGTATATTGGATAGATTTATGACCTCCAATTCAGGTTCCTTGGCCTCAGGGATCTCCTCACCCCCCCCCAATTCTGTCTCCCTCTGTTGCCTCTCATACCTTTCCCTCTTCCTCCTCCCCTTCCCTCTTCTTGTTCTATATGTTCCAACATATCTAGATCTTGGCTGTTGCCTAAAAAACGTCTGTTTTCATTAGATCTATAGTGATTCTGTAAGTCACTGTCGGGTCCAGATGAGATATTTATTTCATCTTCATTAGATGGTACTGAATATTGGTTAATTGGAAACACTTTCTTTTTATTTCCCTGCCACGTATAAACATTTCCCATCTTATAATCATTGTCATCCCGAATATACTTCTTCTGTTTATATTGAATCAAATCAGTTTGAAATTGAGCCACAGACAGACTTGCTTTTCCAGAGAGAGAGAGAGTCAAAATCTGTAGGGGAGAATTTTTCTTTTAATTTCTCCAACAAGGTATTTGGCTCTTGTGACACTGATTCAGATTCCTTACGTGCTTTCTTAATTGTAAGTAACATCAAATCATAACTACACTTGTTTAGAATCCTTTCCCAATCATGTAAATATTCCAGATCTTCCATACCAAATGAGGGAGGTTTCTGAATCCTCATACCTTGTGGAATCTTTCGTTCTCTCCAATATTGTGACAAATTGCAACACTCAGGGGGTAATTTACATGCTAACCTGTCCCTGTGGATTATGTTATGTGGGCCAAACCAAAAGAAATCTGAAACTGAGAATTGGCGAGCACAAAGGAGCTATTAGAAATGCAAATATGGACTATGCTATGGCACACCACTATCACGAAGTAAAACATGGGTCTCCAGCTACCCTGAGGTTTATTGGTTTGGAGAAGGTGGAAGTTGGATTTCGAGGTGGAGATTTAAATTCAAAAATTTTGCAAAGGGAAGCTTTCTGGATTTTTGAATTAAATACAATGGTCCCTTTTGGTTTGAATGGTGAACTTCCTATACACAGTTATCTATAGCTTTTTCTATAGTTAAAAGTAGTATTTGTGGACATGACCTGTGTCGTGCTCTGTCCACAATTGAGAGATATGACTTTCCGGCTCCGTCTCCCTTTGGTGTTTTTTTGTTTCATTGTCTATTAATTTTGTAGCTTTTTAAACTTTTTTGTCTATATTGTTATGGGTATATGGTGGCACTTATGTAGTCTTCATGGCTATGACTTTTCGTGCTCTAGCCATGATCAGTGGGGACTATGACTTGTTCAGCTCTTTTCCCCTTTTTGTAAGATTATGTAGCTTTATGCATTTTGGTAACCTATTCTATGTTCGTTTAGTTTTATTAGTGGTAGTCATATGGAGGTATATGGTGCAGTGTTTTGATCTGTCCCTTTAAGAGTTTCTCTGTATTTAAGGGGACACTGTGCACCCAATCCATGCTCTGAGGAAGACTTTTTAGTCGATACGTGCGCTTCGTCGTTCTGACGCCTGCTGCTCTCTTCTTCCGGCATCGGTCTCAGCCAAGTCCGGTGGCAGTAGCCAGTATGGCTAGCTGGGCTTTTACTTTTGCTTTTTTGCACTACACGTCTGTGATGACCAGTCCATTCAGCTCCTGAGTAGGGTGGTATGTCCATCTGTATATTTGTAAAGCATCTTTGCAGCATGTATTTTGTGCCAGCCGTTCTGCTGCTTTTTTTTTGTCATCTGTAGGTGCTTTGTGCTATATATTGGATTGCCTTCTGAATAGCTTATGATGCACATGGTGTATGTATCACTTTTTTGCTCCTCGCTTTTGATTTGTGCGGTACTTGCCGTATGTGACCTATGTGATACCCATGTTCTCTCGTGGTGTTAAATTATTCTATGTTGAATTCATGAGAGAATTTTTTATTACTAAGGAAATTTTTTGTAATAAAGTTTGGATGTTTATATAGCCTTTAAGGTGCTGACCCCTTGTTTGCTTTTTCTGTGTATCTGAACTGTTGTGCCACTGCAAAGTACTAAGACTGTGTTGTTACTGGGATTGTGGTTATTTGCCATTGCAAGAAATACTTGCCCTAAAACTGTGGTTATTTGCCCATGCAATGAACAATTGCCATGGATTCTGGTAATTTGCCCCTGTTCCCGGCACATTGCCCCTGCAATAAACAATTGCCCTGAAATTGTGGTTATTTGCCCTTGCAAAGAACAGTTGCCCCGGATTCTGGTAATTTGCCCCCTGTTCCAGGCAAATTGCCTCTGCAATGAACAATTGCCCTGGATTCTGGTAATTTACCCCCTGTTCCTGGCAAATTGCCCCAGTAATGAACAGTTCTCTTGGTGCAGTGTGAACATGTACTTGCCAGCTCTAGTGCTGCCAGCATATGTGTATAGACTCAGTCTTCTGCCACGATACTGCTCTTTGGTGTTGTTCATCATCCTACTCATATATAATCAGTCTCTACCCAGAAGAAGACATCCTTCAACATCTCTCTTCTCCAGAAGGTATCCACCCAGAAGATCATCGACCACATTCCTGTCGTCCGCTGAAGTTGAGTTCACGGAAGTCAAGTATGTCGAAACCTGTGCAGTTCACATCCACCATTTCTTGTTTTTCCTCAGTTTGAAGCTGAGTACACTGAAGTCTGAGTGCATCACTTCCATCATTCCAGTATCATCTTTTGGTTCCTGATCTGGATGTCCTGAAGTTGGCCACCCTATGCAGAGTGTGCCTGTCCTGGAAGAACCTTGTCTGCATCCCCTGGTCATTCGCTGCAAGTCAAGTCCGTCGAAGCCCAGTGTGGGACGTGTCCACCCTTTTATTGTTTTGTCCCAGTTTCCTGTGTTGACAGTTCAGAATCATCCATCTTCAGCTCAGATTCTTCTGGTTCCTGGTTGCATTGGATATCCATCTTCACCTCAGATTCTTCTGGTTCCTGGTTGCATCGGATATCTTTATTTATTTATTTATGACTTTGATAACCGGGTGAGTGTACTGATCCCAGGGACCATTTTCAGGCACGACCTGGGCCATAACACATGGCGCAGGGTGACAGTGGAGTACAAGGTAACAGTAATACACATGAAACAGATTTGATACAAGCAACAATAGTAAGCACAATATACAGGTTTGATGCATAGGTCCATTTGAGAACAGTGAATACAAGGTTTCAATATCGGACATGAGGAGATTTGGTACAAACAAACAAATCGTAGGCACAGTGTACAACGTGTGACTGCATCGTCCAGCGAGCAAGTAATACACAGAATACTCAGTAAAAAATATATCTACAATATGTACAGGCAAGGAAGTCAAATATTACTGTGAAAAATACGATATAACAGTTGTAGGCAGGGGAGTTTTTTTTTTTTTTTTGAAATTCTCTTTTTATTGGTTTCCAACTATAGTTACATCCATTTAACCAGTAACATCTGAACATAATACAAATATTCAGTATAGCCCAGAATAAGATGTCATGTAAGAACCGGGCAAAAGAAAAAAAAAAAGGAAAAAGGAGGTACAAAGGGAAACTAGAAAACAGCAAACAGGAAAAAGCCAAAACAACAGTCCCCAATGAGGGCGTCACCACTGAAGGAGATAGAGATGATAAAACTAACTCCAGTAATTAAATACTATAAAAATGCTTAATCCAGAATGCAGGCCGGGGAAACTAAATCCTACAAACTAGCAAGGCGAGAGGTTATGGAATTAGTGTAGAGGGAAAATAAAAAGGAGCCAGGAAGCTCAGAGGTAGGAAGAGTGTTCTTCCTCGCTCAGTTTCCTTAAAAGTTATGGGATCTCTGTCAATGGAGATACAGAGCATATAACTTGCCCCATTTCTTCTGGAAGGCCATTGGGGAGGATCTAATGTTAGCAATCAATTTCTCCACTTTGAAACATTGGGACATTTCCTCCACCCAATCTAGGTATGAAATCTCAAGACTATCTGTCCAGTGTCGAAGGACAAGCCTCTTAACCGCCATAGAAATAAGAGCTATATGGTATTTCCTTTCCCTAACCATGATACCTGTGTAGTCCCCTATGATACAAATCTCTACTGTAAAAAGGTCTTTCAAACCTAATATGGGGTCTAAATTGTCCTCAATTGTCTTCCAGAGAGGAGCAATCTTAGAGCAGTACCAGAAAATATGAGGAAGGTTACCCTGTTCTGTCCCACACCTGAAACATTTTGAGGGAACAGAGAGGTCAAATTTCGATTTCAGCACTGGTGTAATATACATGTTATTAACTATAAAATATTGGATCAACCTATTCCTGTCTAAGGTATTGTAAATGTACAAATCTTTCCAGATTTGTCCCCATGGAAACGGAGATCCTGAGGGAGGTAAAGGCCAGGATTTAGAACCAGTTAGAGGGATGGAATGAACAAGCTTCAGGAGATAAGTGTACAGTTTGGACACTCCATGGGGTTTAACCGCACAACTTTTAACCTCCGTTAATAGTGGTTTAACAGTTGAGGGGGGTACTGCTAATCCAAACTCTTTGTCGACCAGGTGTTTTAGTTGATATATCTTGAAAAGGGCATTGGTGGGGATGTTCAAAACCAACAATAAGTCAGCTATTGAGCCCTGCCTACCCTGCACATAAAGATCTTCCACTGAAAGCCCTTGTATTTGGGGTAGCCACTTAGGGACTAACGTTTTGTTCCCTATCCTAATGTTGGGATTACACATCAATGGCTGACCAGGGTCTCTAATATATCTGATTTTAGCAGTGGAGTAAAATTGATTAAGTATTTTAACTGTAAGCTACTAGAATCCTGAATCTCTCTGGGAAGAGATGTAAAACGACAGTAAAAAGACTAGTGGGGTCTATATTATGCTGTTTGATAAGGTCAAGGTCCAGATTTAACCATATGGGAGAGTAAGCATCTTCCAAATCCCCTAATCATTTCCCTGCTTTGACTAGGTGACTAGACCAGTAGTAGGATTTGAAATTCGGCAGTCTAAGACCCCCCATATCTTTGGGAAGGCATAGTTTATCGAAGGCTCGCCTCGGAGATTTATGGTTCCAAATAAAATCAGTTAGGGTCGAATGGACCTTTTTAAAAAAGGACTTGGGTAACCAGATGTCTAGGAGATTCAGGGGGTAGAAGAGACGGGGTAGGACGTTCATTTTGACAATGCTTATCCGGGCACCCACTGATAATGGCAGTTTCCCCCATCTTTGCAAATCAGACTTAATTCTGTCTAGCAGATCCTCTAAATTGAGCTTTTTAACTAGAGAAGGATCCCATGCCAGATAGATGCCAAGATATTTCAAATAAGATGGGGTCCACTTCATGCCCAGATGGGACACAGAAGCCGGGTAAGATGCATATTAAGGGGGAAGATCTCCGTCTTTGCCAGGTTAAGTTTATAATTGGATAACTCCCCAAATTGTGCTATTATCTCCATTACCACCCACAGGGAATCAGCCGGGTTAGCTAACTGCAAAAGGATGTCATCCGTATACACTGAAATCTTAGGGGTCTGATTGAGGACGGGGCATCCCTGGATCCCTGAGGCAGTTTTAAAGCTAAGTAACAGGGGTTCCAGGTAAAGATTGAATAGGAACGGGGATAAGGGGCAACCTTGTCGGGTCCCAGAATGTAGTTGAATGGAAGACGAGAGGATCCCATTGCAATAGATCTTTGCCATGGGGGCCTTATATAGTGTTTGACCCAACCTATAAACTCCTCCGGAAACCGAACTTGGACATAGTATACCATAAATACTCCCAGTTAACTGGTCGAACGCTTTCATGGCTCCAGAGCTACCAACTATATAGGGACCTGAGAAGTTTGAGCTGCCCCAAAACGAGAGAGCGATCTGATATGGTCCACCACTGACCTGCCCTACAAGTCCTACTTGCTCACTGCTCAAGAGTGGGGCCCACACCTGTTTAATGCGGGAAGCCAGAATCTTGGACAAAATTTTAATATCACAGTTGAGCAGCGAAATAGGTCTATAATTGGCTGGGTTTCGAGAGGGTTTTGCCGACTTGGGGATCAGGATGATAATAGCCTCCAGCAAGGATGGGTCCAGAGTATCAGCTGATAAAATATAGTTATACAAGTCCAGGAGCAAGGGGACCAGGTCCTGGCAGAAGACCTTATAAAAGTTGGCAGGAAACCCATCCGGGCCAGGAGCTTTATCTGACGAGAGACTATGAATGGCCTGTTCCACCTCCTCCTGGGACAAGGGCAAGAGAGAGAGACTACTTGATCCTCCGAGAGGCGAGGAAGTGCCAGTGACCGGAAGAATTCTAAACCTGAGTGAGAAGAGGGATGCTTTGGTGCTGTATAAGTTTTGATAAAATTCTTTAAAGATTGCCGCAATATCTTTAGGCTCTGTTTTGCGGACCGTCTTGATCTTCCAGGGCTGGAATCAACCTGGAATTCTCTATTTCTTTAAGTTTCAGTGCCAGGAGCCTACTAGGTCTTTCCCCTGATCCAGGTATTTGGCCCTGGTTCTCAGTGAAACAAACTCAGTCTTTTCTCGAATCAGCCCTTCATATTCATTTTAAGTTTGTGCAGTTGTTCTAAATTATTCTGTGAATTGGAAGTAATCAACAAATTCTCTGCTATTTTAATCTGATTTGAGAGGAAATGAGATTTTGGGACCTGAGTTTCTTTCTTCTGGAGGAGATCTTGATAAGTTCACCCTCAGAAAGCACTTTAGTGAGCACCAAAGAATATCCATCCTGGTCACTGAGCCCGATTGGTGTCCAAATAGTCACTAATAAGAGATCTAATCTGGGTGAGAGAGTGTTCTTCCTTTAATAGCTGGGTATTAAGTTTCCAGATCGTGTCACGGCACGTTAAAGACTGGGGAGAGAATTTGAACCAGACTAATGCGTGGTCGGAAATTACTATAGGTTCAATACCTGCTGAGGGGACTTTAGTCATGAGAGAGGTAGATATTAAGAAATAGTCTAATCGCGACCAGGAATTATGAAGTGGGGAAAAAAAGGTGTAACTTTTGTTAAGGGGATAGAGGGTCCTCCAGGGGTCTACTAAGCCTAACATATTGCTCATATCATTCAACGCCAATTGTGGCGGTAGCAGCGGTCTTAATGGTCTGAAAGTTTTATCCAGCTCCTGGGTAGGGGCTATATTCCAATCCCCTCCTAGGATCAAAGGGGTTGGTAAAAGGGAACTGAGTTTGTCAATTAACTGCATGACAAAGGTAACATTCCCTCCAACTGGACCATACACTGACCCTAGAACTATAGGAGAGTTATAAAGAGATCCAAGCACCAGTATATATCTACCTTCTGAGTCTCGAGTAACCTTCGTCGGAGTAAAAGGTATGTTTTTCTTTATCATGACAGCCACTCCCCTGGCTTCCGATGAGTCACCAGCTACAAAAATTTGGGAGAAGCCTCTGACTTTCAACATATTGCTTTCAGCTACTGTAATATGGGTTTCTTGCAAGCATAAGATGTCAGCTCCCAATATCGAGCAGTTAATCAAAATGCGGGATCTCTTCTTAACATCTCTGATCCCTCTCACGTTCCAACTGATCAATTTAATTGTACGACTAGCCATATTCTGAGGCACAGAGTAGTACCACACCAGTTAACCCTTGCGGTCTCATCTTACTCCATACAGTGGTGACACCCCCAAACCCCTCCCCAACATACCCCAAAATTTATTCTCTGATAAAAAGGAAAAACACCGAACAAGTGACATTAAGGGGCATGAAACTTTGGTATTGAGATCAGATAAAATGCAATCAACAGAGTTAAGTGGCAGCTCCACAAAGAGCAGTTATTATCTCGTAGGCAATATCCCACCCCTCACTTCCCCATAACGTTGTAAGGTAAACATTACATACACAACCCAAGTATCAACCACCAAAATATCAAAACAGTGTAGGCAATATCCCCCCACCCCCATAACGTTGTAAGGTAAACATTACATAGACAATTCCAAGTATCAACCACCAAAACATCAAAACAGGTCTAATCACCCCAATACTTCTTCCTCCCCAGGGTACCCCAGAATGTCCCTTATAATGCTAAGATCCCACAAAACATCAAAATTAAGGTCTTCAACCCAAACCATTAGCCCTCCAACTATTAGGAGAACGGTACCTATTACAATGTAACATCTGAGGGGTACCCAAAAACTCCCTACCTGGTTGCAAGGCATGGTACATTCTTGTCCTGCCTCTAAGTCTCCCCGCCCCCCCCTCCTTTAACGAAGAGGCACTGTCTCTGATAAAAGAAAAATGCTGAGACCACTCCCCAGCCCAAGAAAAAATGAAGCAGGTAGCGTTACCTGGGAGAAGGTATGAAGGTCTTTGTCACTCAATCCAGCTCCAATAGGGACCGGAATTAAGGGGAAATTAGTGAGGGCCGAAATGCTGACGGACCAAATCGGTCCGACAAGAAATAGGTCCTCCGGAAAACTGCACCTTCCCACTAGTTCTCCCTTGGTGGATCGAGAGGCAAGGACTCGACGGAGCTCAGAGACAGGCCGACTAGGCCTCGCGGCCTACTACTACCAGGCCCATCACCACGCGGGTCCCGGGAGGTATCCCCCACTGAAAGCGGAGGCAAGTGTCCCCAGGATTACCGGCAGCCCAACAAAACACAGCGACTGCACAGTAAGTGACCAAATCTAACCAGCCAAACACAAGGGGTTATAAAACCAGGGAGTTAACATGCAGAAATTTTTCATGCTTCAGCTAGCGATCAGCTCGAGTTTATGTCTTCTCCAAACTTATACTCCAGTCATTTTGCAGAGTGTCCCTTGAACAGGTCAGGTAGTAACTTAGATAACTCAGCGATCGCTTCCTTAGGGGTATCGTAGGAATGCCAGGCGCTCTCCACCTGTACTGACAGCCTTGCAGGGTAGATCATATGAAAAGCCTTTCCAGCAGCAATCAGTTTGCTCACTGCTGGGTGGAATGCAGCACGTTTTAGTCAAACCTCTCTGGGCAAATCCTGGGTAATCCTCAACTTGGCTCCATTCCATAAGACTGCCTCCAATTGCTTAACTTTAGCAAGAACGTGCTGTCTGTCCAGGTAACTCAGAAATTTGATAATTAGGGGTCTGGGGGGGCGTTTGGGGGAGGCCTGGGTCTGAGAGATCTGTGGGCCCGTTCCACATGGTATTGCTGGTGAACAGGCGAGGGACCCACGACCTTAAGAAATTGTTGGACGAACTTGATAGTGTCTCCCCCTTCCTCCAGTTCTGGAAGACCCAGAATTAGCACATTATTTCGTCGACTACGCCCTTCTAAGTCCTCGGATTTCAGTTGGAGCTTTTGTACTTGCTGGCGAAGCCTGACAATCTCAGGGTCTATTTTCTGTTGCCATCTCTCCACTGACCCTATTCTAGATTCTGAGTCACCCATCCTTCTTGAGAGGTCAGCATAATCTTGCCTCATCGATTTAATTTCGTTTGAGATCTCTTGCAGGGTATCTTTAAATGGCGTAAGCTCCTCCAAAAAATGTTCCTTCGTTAAAGTAGTACCCACTGCAACATTAAGACCTCCACTAGATAAACCTTTGCTGGTTGAAGAGGGATTAGAACCAGAGTTTTTGGCTTTCTTTGAGGCTTTTTCTGGTGTTGTAGGTGGGGTGTGCCTGACTCCTGAGGCCTTCATTTCGGTGTCTGTCATCGCGATCTTCCAGCAGGCAATATACACCCCAAACTGAGCCCACTGTCGACTCCTGATACAGTAGAGGTGTTCAGACTTTGTTTAGTGGTGAACTGGTAGTTTTGGCTCAACGAGAGTTGAAGTTTGAGAAGGGAGAAACGGGAGCTCCAAAGCAGGCAGCCACTCAGCACCACTGCATCACATGACCGTCAGTATTAAAATCTGATCAGCAGCAGAAAAGTTGGGTTTTTGTCCCTATAGCTGGGCTCAGCTTCAGTGACCAGCAAGACAGAGAGAGAGAGTGTGTGTCGTAGGCAGGGGAGTTGACTAGTGTGGGTAGGTGGGTAACCCCTGGGCTGGGGAGTTGACTAGTGTGGGTTGGTGTCAGACCCCAGGGAGCAGCAGCAGGATGAGTTTGCCAGCAACCAGACTTTAAGGCAGGACTTGAAACTGGAGTGTGTGTCAATGGAATGGAGTTCAGCCGGTAGTTTGTTCCACTGCAAAGGGGCAGTTGCAGACCAAGCTCTGCTACCCATGTTGATGGATACCCTAGGAACAGCTAGAGGGGGAGTACCATTATCCATCTTCACCTCAGATTCTTCTGGTTCCTGGTTGTATCAGAATTGCCACAGCATCATCCAGTCCTTGGTAATCCTCCAGTGGTTTCATCACCAAGTATCTTTCTTGTTCTCTTCCATCCTTGGCTGCCCCAAAGTGGGTTTTGCTGGGGAGCTTTCTGCATCTAGTTAGATTCTGATAGCCCTCCAGTGGGCTTATCCCAGGAACCTGTTCCTCTTGTTCCTTATTACCGACAGCCTCGGAGAGAGTGGGGTTTTATGCTGAGAAACATATGGTCTGTCTAAAAAACCTCTCACCATCCCAGTGTCCTTTGCTAGCTCTGTGCTGGGACCAATATCTGAGTGTCATAGGAAATTCCTTATCCCTGTCTCTGTAGCTACCAACTCTACTCGACTGTGCGCATGAAGACTTCAACGATGAATGGACTCTGTATTGTCTTTGCATGCACATTGCTGTAATTGACCTGAGTCAGTATTGCAAAGTCTTTCAAGGGGTAACCATTGCATTCTGATATCTTAGGCAGTGCTAAAGGTGACATAGAGTATTGTACTACTGTACTGTAATTGATTCCAAGAAGTAACGTAGAGTATAGTGGCACTAGGCCGAGGTGCAACTCAGAACATTTCTTTTCTTTAGTATACAATTTAGGTACTTGATTCTAAAACTTGCATTTCGGGCTGAGGTGCTGGATGCCTTACCTCATGTCACGCTGGTGACCTGGGTTTGGGAACGAGGGCCAGCCGTCGGAAGTCGGCAGTGAGGGGGGGCGGAGCTGGATGGAGCTGCCGGTAGGCAGCTCTGCCTCTCCAAGGAGGTATGGTGGCTACCCTCGGTTAATGGCCACCTCCTAGTGGAGGCCAGGGGCAGCTCAGGCCTAGAGGGTGCTAGGCATTAGGCCAGTGGGGTGGGGGATAGGGGTCATTAATGGGGCTGTAAAGTGCATGTGCACCTCCACACACATGTATGCCTACTCCTGGGGCCCCTGGGAGAAAATGGAAGGGAAAAACACACCGGTGGCAGGATGAAGATCGAATCCCCGCAGGCGCTGCTCCTGGACCGGGTGTAAGGTAAGCCCCGGTGATTCCGGGAGGTGGGGCTGGGGGAGTCGATCAGATGGGGGCTGGTGGCAAGGCGCAAAAAAATAGTCATGATAAATAAAATAAATAAAACTTGCATTTCCAGAGAGTCAGTACCGGTATAGTTGTTTAGTGTGATATAAGTAGTGAATGTTCATGTTCACTAGTGTTCTGTTCACCCCCTCCTGTGACTGTGTCTTCCTACCCCTCTTGTTAAATAAAGCCCAGGGGCATCAAACTTATTGGATGACTCCTGCTTCTCCTTGTTCGATACATTTCATCTATCCTAACTCATTCAGACCTCAGTGCTCATTACCATTGCCGAAGCAGAGCACAGCACCACATCAGTGTCAGAGTTTTTTAATTAAATTAATCTGAGGAGATAGGTTAGAGTCTGCCTCAGCATTTTTATTTCTAAAAGCTCATTTTATTCTGCTTATAAATAAAGACATCAATTTATTTCCAAATTCCATACAGTCAAGTATATAAGTTAAACCTATTAGCTAAACTTTTATACAGCACAGTGTTGTTCACATGATACTGTTCAGTGTTCACATCTTTGATTTTTCTCTGAACGGATGGTGAATATGAGCCCCTTAGCTTTCCACTGCATTGATGTCTGAGCTCTGTCTGTCAGGTTTAAAAAAAAATAGAGAAATAACAACAAATATCAGCAGCCTACCTCACATTTTACACCCATCAGCGTCCTCCTCTCCTGCTGTTGTCTGGTTGGGATAAGCACTGTCACCAAGTCCCCACTATGCTTGCCGTCTGATCACCGCAAAGGTGCTATCAGCCATGAGCCGTGACTGCACCAATGACTGACCGAAACTGAAAAATGCACCCGAGGTCCTGGATCTCTATACTGGACAGGTAGAGCCCCCAGTGCCTTTCAAGTGCCGGTTCTTGTAGCGAGCAGCAGCAACCTTCTCACTGGTCTTGGTGGTGATGATCGCGGTCATCCGTCTGAAAGGAGTGAATGTCAAGGCAAAGTGAATTATAGTTCTTCTTCCTGATCCTCTCCCTTTGATGATTTCTCTTCTCAGGTAGTGTGGGTTTTAACTTTTAAATTCCCTTTATATAGGGCAGTAGCCCGGACTGCCTTCTTTGTTTACTTTTTTGTGCTGGTACATTTGCGTGAATGCAGGCATGCAATTGGTCCTCCCACTGGACCAATCACAAGCCTGCTCTGCCACTGTACTGGACCAATCAGTGCTGCTGTGCTACCATTGGGCAGCATTTCATCCTGCACCCTGATAGGCTGGCTTTCCAAGCCAGCTCGAAATTCAAAGTTGCTGCTGTGTACTCTTCTTTATTTTGAGCAGCCTATAACAGAATACACACAGGCAAACTCAGAGTAAGCAGAGCATGGCCAGTGTGGTGTGAGTTGCTGCGCATGATGTGGTGCTGGTCAGCTGACCTGGCCTAGAAAAGGAGCCAGCATAGTCCTGAGAGAAAAAGTAGCTCAACACAGTGGTAAACTGGAAAGGGTAGCCAGGGGTACTGCACGGATATTCAGCAGAAAAAATTGGTAGGTAGAATGGCAATGACATTGTTTGTGGCAAGAGATTTTTTTTGGGGATTCAGTCCTGCTTCATGAGGACGCCAGGTGTGCTGGGGCTGATACAGTTCTCATGGGGACACCAGGCATGCCACGGCCAATGATTCAGTTCTCCGTGGGGGCACCAGGCATGCTGTGGGTGGGGCAGTTTGCCACTAAAAAGGCAGAGGGACAGTGGTGGGACACAACTCACAGCCAAAATGGTCCTGGAGGGGTGCCGGCCCCCTTGCCCCCCCAGCTCCGCCACTGAGTAGGAGGTGCTTTTGCTTGAAGAGAAGACCAGTCAAAAAAGTAACTATACAAGAAATTAGCAGTGACACAGAGGACACCAAATCTGAAGGTGGGGAGGGCCCTTCAAATTCAGATGATTTTTTTAGAGAAAGAGACCTTAGAAGTTACCAAGAAGGGCAAACAGCGATTAACAGAGGCAGGAAAAAAGAGGAAGACACACAGAGGAAGAAATGGGAGAAGAAAATGAAATCTTCAGAGTAACTCGAGGACACAAAAGAAGTGATAAATCTCTCAGAAGTAACTCTTAGCTCTGCCCAAACCTCTGTCCTTAGGAAGTGGCTAAACTTTATCCCACAGACTGAGTTGGACACATTTCTAGTTCAGGTTGATGTGTTTAGGTTTTTTTAGACAAATTCATCTCTGTGAACATTTTCTAAGAAAAAACAGTTGAACAATATGGGCCTACTCAATGTGAATGCATCCCTAGGGGAAGATGATTCAAATGATGCTTGGGTTGCTTTACCATATGATCCTGTGCAGGTAGAGCTACTATTAAGTCTCAATAACCCCCTACCCCCCATCAGATTTGTGTTTGTAATCAAACAACTGCAAGTAACATACTAGGGAATGAGACAACATTTAGTAGCATGTCTGAACAAGACTGTGAACATTTTGAGGCATTAGAATAATAATAATAATAATTTTATTTACAATGCACCTTTCCAATTTCAAGGTGCCTAACAATTTAAAAACAATGGCCCAGATATTCAAAAGGGTTGTGCATGGCGCAACACTGTTGCGCCATGCACAACCCACTGATGCGCCCCAGTGCGATATTTAAAAGGGAAAAGTGCGCCGCACAAATCCCGATGCGCCGGGGGGCATCAGTAATGTATGCAAGCACAGGTAGGGGGGCGTGCCCATGCATAAACTGCACAGCCCAATATTCAGCATGGGCTATGCAGAGTTATGCAGGTGCAACCCCTACCTGCGCCTGCACAAAGTTACGCCTAAAAAAAAAGGAACAAGTCGAGGGCCACCCACAGGTGAGCTGCTGCATTGCAGGGCGCAACACAGCAGCTGCCACCTGTGGGTGGCCATCACCTGTTCCCACCGCACCTGGCGGCGCCCCCCATGCCCCGATCATGGGCATCGTATCCCCAAGTCCAATATCCCTGGTGGTCCAGTGGACGCAATTAGCCCGATCTTAGGGGATAACAGTATTCCCCGATTAGCCCGATCGCGGGCATAACTGTAACACCCTCCGAGTAACCCGATCATGGGCAACAGTATTCCCCTAGTAGCCCGATCGCGGGCATAGCGATATCCCGAGTAGCCTGATACGTGGGCATAACAGTATTCCCTCCCGATTAGCCTGATCATGGGCATAACTGTAACACCTCCCCATTAGCCCAATCGCGAATCAGTATCCCCCAAAGTCCAATATCCCTGGTGGTCAGTGGACGACACGGAGCCTGATCATGGGTGACATTCCTCACCCCCAAGTCCAAATCTCTGGTGATCTAGTGGACCCACCACCCCACCTGCCAGAGGCCCCACCCCATCAGCCAGCGGCTGCACCCCACCACCTGCGCCCACCACCTGCCGACTGACAGCTCAGTATGGCTGCCGCCCGTGGTTCCAGAGCATGAGCCAATGGGCATGCAACCATACCGTACTAGTCAGTCAGATATATGAATGAATTCATTCACATATCTGGATGACTAATGCGGTATAACTGCACACCCATTAGCTCATGTTCTGAACAATGGGCATGCAGCCATACCGAGCTGTCAGTCAGCGGGCGCGGCGAGCGGGGGTGCCACCGCCGGCTGATGGGGGAGCGGGGTGGTGGGGCTCTGTGGGCAGGTGGGGTGGGGTCCACTAGATCACCAGGGATTTCGGACTTGGGAGTGAGAATACCGCCCACGATTGGGCTCTGTTTAGGTCACTGGACCACCAGGGATATTGGACTTTGGGGATACCGATGCCCGCGATCGGGCTAATGGGGGTGTTACGTTATGCCCATGATGAGACCAATCGAGGGGGAATACTGTTATGCCCGCGATCGGGCTACTCGGGGGGGTTACAGTTATGCCCGTGATTGGGCTAATGGGGGGGAATACTATTATGCCCGTGATCGGGCTAATCACGATCCACTGGACCACCAGGGATAGGAGACCCGCGATTGGGCTGCAGGGGGTGTTGGTCCCCGACGGCTGCTGCCTGGCAGGGGCCAGGTGCAAGTCGTCGGGGATCGGCGCACCTGCATGCTAATGGCATGTAAATGGGGCTGTAATCAGATGTGAATGGCCCCCCATGCACCTTGCATAAATTATGGCCCCATTTGCATGTCACCCTTTGAATATCGCAGGTGCTGTGCATGGCGCAATGGAACTTGCTCCACCGCATCTCAATGCTCCACTCTGACCACTTGCACTGGCGCAGTTCCACTGCTGGCCATGCACAACAGGGGAGTAATGAGGGGCGATATTCAAGCTGTTCTTGCCATAGCGCAACTCCATTGAATATCGCCCTGCCCACACCCCTGCGCAACTATCTTGAGCAGCGCACAGGCTTGCGCCACAAACTGGCGCAGTTTGAATATCTGGGCCAATGAATATAAAATCCAATAAGAAAACAATACAACTGAAAATCATAAACAATTCAACAAAAACTTCAATTCTCCAGAAAAGCTTTTTGCCACAGAAAGGTTTTTAAGCCCTTCTTAAATATCTCCACAGATGTGCACTCCCGTAACCAATGGGGTAGAGAATTCCAAAGGGTGGGAGCCTAGTGTCTGGTGAACCTTCAGATATGAATGGTTTTGAGGATGGGTTTGTAAGTAATGAACCTATATATGATGCAACAGGCAAAAGTGTTTGAAAATTTGAGAAGGCCATGTTTAAACCTAGGTCCCTTTTTTGTCCTATTATTAGCAAGCTATCGATCAAAGCATTTGAGAATGTGGTCCTTCGGGAAATAAATGATTCATTCAGTGACTTGCTAGCCTTTGTTTGCAGGAATATGCTTAAGGATGAGAGACAAGGGTGGCAATACTGTTGTTTTGAATGAAACTGACTATGTGAAATGTGTGATAGACCTTTTGGATAATCCATGGAAGGCTTGCCCATAACCCCAAGGATTTATTTAAAAAATTCTTGCAACTCTTGGAATGGGGCAGGGCATTTGATTTTATCATGGCTGATGAGTTTAAATTTCTGTGGGTGGACTCTCCCACTATGCCTACTTTTTATGCTCTGCCTAAAATCCACAAGTGCTTGGGATTCCCTCCAGGTGTCCTATAGTGTCTGGGATGGGATCCTTTACAGACAGTCTGTGTAAATTTTTTGATTTTTTCCTAAAAGAGTGTGTGTGTCTGGTTTGGGGTCCCATCTTAGGCACACAGTGGACAGCCTGGGCAAATTCAATGGATTTAAATGGAATCACAGTTACCTATTCTTAGGACTAGATGTCGAATCTCTGTATACTAGTATACAGTAGATCATGAAACAGACATGCAAGAATGTTCACATTTCCTGGGACATCACCCTGAAAGGGAATCTATACCTGTGAATGTTCTGGTTGAAGCACTTCAGTTTGACCTTATGCATAAGTATTTCAAATTTAACAACAGTTATTAATTACAGCTGTGTTGGACAGCTATGGGGGCAGCTATGGTGTCCACTTTTGCCACCCTTTTTCCAGAATCTGAGAGGAGTTCCTCATTTATTCTGTAACCAAAAATCCCTTTTTGTGCCACATAAACAAATGGCACAGATATATTGATGACACCATATGTGTATGGGAGAGGGTCGAGTAAGAAGCAAGCAATTTTTTAAAATGACTCAGTACAAAGAACTTCAGCTTACAATTCACAGGCACTGTGAATAATAAATGTGTGGATTTTTAGGATATTGCTCTTTTTATGTTTGCTTGTGCGCATGCACAAGAAACATCTTGGGACAGTACGACATTTTAGAGGTGTATGAGTTTCTGCCCAATGCAGTTGACACTTTATGGGGCTCTTCCCTCAGGCACCAATGAATGAGTGAGCTGTCTATGACAGCAGTTTGAGAGAAGCTGTCTTCACTTGAAAGAAAAGTGCCGCTCCAGTCAGGGATGGTTACAAGTTGACGCTTTATTGGGCTCATCTCTCAGGCACCAATGAATCGGTGAGCTGTCTGTGACAGCAGTTTGAAAGAGAGGACCACACTTGAAAGAAATCTGCTGCTGCAATGAGGGACAGTTTCCTCATTGCAGCAGGACCTTCCCCCTCCCTCGCAACCAGGCACACAGACATACTTTCTGTCTGTTGGCAGCAGCTGACAAGACTTCAGCCATGCACATTACAGTGCACAGTAATGCACATGGCCGGAGATATGGTTCATGCTGACTCCTGCTACCGAGCACCTTGTTTATTCGGTGTGCCTTTCCTAGTGAACCATTTCAATAAATAAATAAATGAGCCATGGCATGGCTTTCCACATTGGTGGCTCCTGCCACCCACCACACACTCCCTGGAAATCAAACATCGGGTGCCCAATCCTTGAGTTGACATGTATCCCCCCTCCACCCCATTAATGCGACACACTGGGAGCCCACCCCAGTGTGCCAAAATAATTTATTTATGTTTCTGACACCGAGATGCCTACTCCCAGTGTCAGATGACCTCCCTGCCCGAATATTTCAAGTGCCAGCATCAGGTGCCCAATCCCCCATATCGCACTCCCCACACACACACACTATTGTGGCACACTTGGAACCCACTCCAGTATGCCTAAATATTTTGGTAACCTGTAAAATAAAGAAAACTGTCCCCAAAGTCTTTTTCCCCTGTAAAAAAAAACGGTCTCTTGTTGTCTCCCATTCCCCTCCCCTTCCCTTCCCCACCCCACCCTCCCTTTGCGGACCCATCTCCCTGTACTCCCACTTACCCCATACTTACCTCCAGAGGTTGGAGCAGCGATCTTCTATGGACGGACATGTCTGCACTTTTCAAAGTTGACCAGCAAACTGAAGAAATGACAGTAAGCTGTATAATGGAAGTCAATGGGGGGGGGGGTTAACTTAGGTTGATATCGCAGCCATTTTTAGGAATTTTGACCTAAAATTTTCAACATGGGGTTCTTGGGACCCCACCTCATGAACACTATCACTGTCATTTGGTTACTTGATCCCAAAAGGTGATTTCGCAATTGCTAAACAGAATCACCTTTTGGGACTGTTTGATGAAATGACAGTACCACTGCTCATGAGGTGGGGTCCCAAGAAATCCATGTTCTGTTTCTGCTGGCACATGCGTATGTTGCAAATTTGGTGAAAAAAATTCCAAAAAATGACTTAGTTATGAGCGTACGTTCCACAGTTTCTACGCACACTCTTAACGTCGCCAATTTTTTATATTTTCACTCCAGATTTCCAACATTGCTATTTTTTCACATCTCCGTATGAACGGTACAGCTGTCATTTTTCCCATCCTGCCCGAAATGTGTTTTCACACCTGTGGCGCAGAATGGTGCAGTCACTGTGAGAAATCAACTTTCGGGATATATTAACAAAATCACAGTTCATGAGGGGAGGTCTCAAAATGCCCATGTTGAAAATTATTGAAAAAATTCCCAAAAATGATTACATTACAGGCATGTGTTGTGCAGTTTCTACGCACACTCATAACTTCACCAGTTTTTCATATTTTCACTCCAGATTTTCAATATTGCCATTTTCACACCTCCCCATGAACAGTACAGCTGTCATTTTTCACATCCTGCCCAAAATGTGTTTTCACACCTGTAGTGCCGAATAGCGTAGTCGCTGTGCGAAATCATCTTTTGATGAAGACTGTGTGACCACGTGATTGCTGATTTTTTGGCTAAATGTTAGAATAGACTTTATGGTGTTTCCTCTAACAAAGTAATCATTGCATTTATATTACATTATTCCATCTTTCTATCTTCGATAATGTTTCTGCTTTCATTTGAAAGAAACCTGACTCAAATATCATGATTTACGACTGAGATATTCCATTTTGTGTATCCATACCCCCGAATAGATATGGTCACCATCCTACCCAGCATTTGCCAGTTTTAGCCATATTTACATTTCTAGTTTGATTCTGGTATGGTTTGAAATACTATATGGCAGTTTTATGATATTAGTAATTTTCCTATTTAGGGAATGCTCTTAAAGTAATCAGTTTAATGCTTTGTGCCAAGTATTTATAATGTGTATTTTTTAAATCAGATTTATGACTGATCAACCATAGAGCGAGCATTCCAAGACAACACTAAAAGGCAGCGACCAAGCACAAATTACTCCAACTGCCTCATTTGTCAGCAAGATGCAAAGCATGGCTCTTTACAAAGACTGACAGAACTTGGATATCCTGCCTTCTTGTATGCAATTCAGAACCATGATGATGATGGAAAAGGAAGTGTTATGTAAAGATGAATTCCTAGCAAAGACCCCAGTAATGCATGCAAGTTGTTGGAACGCATACTCCAACAAAAAAAACTGTTGAACAAAAATGCTGCAGAGTTTCAGAATAGGAGAGTGAGCAACCAGGTCCATCTCACGTGGTCACATGATCTTCAATCAACAGCCTATTTGTTTACAAGAGTAAATATTTTGTGTGTGAAAAGCAGTGGGATAAGAGGGGGATCAGGAAACCGTTCATGACTGCAACTGCTGATCGTCAAAAATCTGTGTGGCAAAAAGCCAAATAACTCAATTACAGTACAATGTTATGTAAGTTACAAGGGTTTGGGGATGAATGTCTAGATAGCACATAATTTTCAATACCATAGATCATGTCTTAATAACTATGGGGCCTATGCACGAATGGGCAGGATATACGTGTCCCACCCATGTAGCTCCACACCTGCAGAGAGGTGTGCACTGGCTGTATTCATCAACAGCTGCCACCTGTCCATGGGCCCCCCCCCAGCATGCACCTTTGTGCCCACCCTGCTCACAAAAGTGTATTCCTGGCTACTGCTTGTGAGAGAGCAAAGTCACACACTTTGCTCAGCCTCCTGAAAGGGACTCAAAAAAATTTAATGCTATGGCCAAGAAAGTTTATGCCACTGCTTCCCTGCTCATTAGGCAGGACATTTATTTAGCATTCATCACTAGGTTCTATTCCAGGACTACTTTGAATACTAATGACACTGCAGCTGGACTTCCAGCTCATGCAGTGTCCTTAAAAAGATTTTCTTGCTTAAGGACTACCATCCTGTCCCAGGAAACCAAAACAAAAGCCATCTATGTCTACTTTGATGAAAAATCACTTTTTGGTGACTAAACAGACACTTACAAAAGTAGCAGTGAGAAAGAAAAGGCCTCTGCCTCTTATAGACCCTATGGAGAGGGGCGTAGACTGGGGTTACTTCCAAGAGCCTATATCCCATGTGCCCCTTTTGAGTATCAGTCACAATATGATACAACAGGGGTGGGGCAGAAGGGGTACTATGTGTACTGCTGCTGCCGAACCAGTATCCAAGCCACTGCCAAAGCACAACCCTAGACAGTTCCACCCAGGTCGCCGATCCATTGCCAGTGGAGGGAAGACTGGCTCACTACCTTCAGGAGTGGGTAAAATTATTTTAGGAAATTCAGTCATAGAGGGAGTGGGTCTAGGAGAGTCACTACAGTTAAAAAAATCCCAAGCTGGCCCGGTGGCACAGCAGAAAGATTCACTGCTGTGGCGCTGGTGACCCGGGTTCAGGAATGGACTCAGGCGTTGGAGGGCCAGCCAGGGAAGAGAAGGCTTGAGCATCCAGCTGCTTGCCTTGTCTTGAGGGTAGGGCAGGGTAGAGGGCTGGTGCCTACTGATCTCTGGTGGAGGCTGGGGGAACAGCAGTGCATCTGGTTCCGCTATCCAGGGGAGCATGACAGACACCAGTGTTTGCCTTGTGTCCTGCACATCATGCTCCTGCGGGAGAAAACTGGTGGACAATGGCACACTTGCTGGTCAGGTGATGGCCTCCTGGACCCTTGGCACTGGCACTTCTGTTCCACAGATTGCCACCTTAGCAGCACCCAGGACCATTGGAAAAAGGCAGGTAAGGCAAATTCTTTTCATAGGAAGGGGACCTGCCCAATGAAGGGATACACTGGGGTACCCTGGGTGGCTGCAATATGGGTTGATGGGTGGATGGGAGTTGCCCGGTTGAGAATAAAGCTTTTTTCAGCACTTTTTCCCACAGAAAGAATGCTGCTGGGATTGGAAGTAAAATAAGTGCTGGCAGCAATGGCATTAGAAAAGATCCCTGCCTCTCGGGGGGGGGGCAGGAGTCTATTATCAAGGTGCTTTTTGACCCACAAGAAAAATGGAGAGTGGTGATGGCATTTAGATCTGAGGTATTTAAACAGGAAATATCTCAGGTTCAAGCTACGGAACTGTCAATACCATTTTGCAGCTCTCCCCTTTGGCCTCACCCAGCACCAAGGGTGTTCACAAAGTGCTTGGTGGTGGTGGCAGCACACCTGAGAAGTAGGTGTGGTAGTTTTTCCCTACCTGGACAACTGGCTAGTCTCAGGAAAAACAGAACAGGAAACAAAGCACTCACTATAGACTAAAAAAGCACCTTGGAAACTTTTGGATTCTTGATAAACCTGCAGATGTCCTAGCTAGAACCTGTTCAAATACTGAAGATCACAAGAGCAGAGCTAACCACCACACAGGTGAAAGCTTTCCTCCCTCAGGCCGGAGTTGCAGCTCTGACAGCAGTGGCGGAGTCCTTCACAACAGAGCAACTAAAACTTGCAAGGGACTTCCTGCAGTTACTAGGATACATGGCCGCATTCACAGCTGTGGTTCCACGTGACAGTGATAAAACCACTGGTAAAGCCACTTGAGTAGTTAGAGGAGGAAAACAATCTCAGAGAGGGCATTCCCTTCCTTCAGCAATCCCTAACAAGTATTCTTACTACAGATTCCTCACTTCTGGAGTGGGATGCCCACCTACCGGACCTCATAGTGAGTGGCACATAGAGCCAACAGGTGTCACTGGAACATATCCACCTCCTGGAGCTCAAGACAGTGCTGCTAGTAATGCAGTTTTTATCCACCCAGCTACGGAATCTGTCTAAATCAGAACACACAACACCACACCAGTGTATTACATAAACAAGCAGGGAGGGACAAGGTCCTCAAAACTTTGCACAGAAGCAAAAAGGATATGGGACCTGACATATGCCTAAGAGACAAACACTTATGTGGTGCACTTGCCAAACAAAGACAATGTCCTGGCAGATTCCTTAAGCAGAATCAGTCAGGGAAATCACAAATGGGCCTTGAACAGACAGGTTCTGACCACAGTGTTCAGAACGTTGTGTATTTTCAAAATAGACCTGTTCTCTTCTTGGAAAAACAATCAGCCTCAGCAGTTATGTTGTAGACCAGCATCCAGAGGGACAGTCCCAGAGGATGCCCTAGTCTTGGAGTGGACAAGGAGGTGCCTGTGTACTTTTCCACCTTTTTCACTCATCTGGAAAGTCCTAGTGAAACTCACGATGAAACCAGCAACAATGATACTAATAGCTCAAGACTGGGCCAGACAGACTGCATATCCAGCAAGCTTCCAATCAGCCTGCTACTGAGTCACAATCTGCTGACCCTATCTCAGGGCAGGATAGCATTCCCAGACCAAAAGACACTATGCTTGAAGGCATGGATCTTGAGGAGTTACCAGCAACCAGAAAACATATTCCTCTAAATGGAAGAGATGTTCTTACTTGTGTACGCCAGAATAATAATTCCAATAGAGGCAAGTCTGCCCACAGTTTGGAATACCTGATACACCTTCAGTCTCAAGTACTAAGGCCTTAAGCACTAAAGGTGCACTCTGCAGCAGTGTCAGCATACGTATCAGCAGGTAAGAGAAAGTCATTGGCCTCTTAACCTATCTTCAGATGTTTTTTAAAGGCCTCAGCCATTTGTACCCACCAGAAAGGGACCCAACCCTCCATGAGATCTCAGTGTGTACCTTGCCCAGCTCATGGAGGCTACTTTTGAACCCTTGGATACTTCAGACCCGAAGTACATCACATGGGAAACCATATTCCTGATTGGCACAACCTATGTTAGGAGGGAGAGTGAACTGCAAGTCCTCTACACAGAGCCAATCATGTCTCCTCTCTCTCTCCTGTCTTCCAGGGAGTACATGTTCAGTGCCCTCAATCTCTCCTCATATGCCTTACCCTGTTGACCAGCTATCATCTTTGTAGCCCTCCTCTGGACCTTCTCCAGCAGATAAATGTCCTTTCTGAGGTGTGGGTACCAGTACTGAACTCCATACTCTAGATGTGGCCTTACCAGTAACCTGTACTAGGGCAGTATAACCTCCTCTCTCCTACTACTGATCCCCTAGATATGCATCCCAGCATCTTGTTTGTTTTTGCTGCTGCTTTCTTGCACTGTGTAGAGTGCTTCAGGTCACTAGTGATCATCATTCCCAAGTCCTTCTACTCCTCTGATGCAGATACTCAGACTCCACCCATGTAGTACTCTGTCCTGGGATTCTTGGCTCCAATATGCATAATTTTGCATTTCTTGGCATTGAAGCCAAGCTGCCAGATCCTGGACCATCTTCCCAGCTTTTCCAGATATTTATGTAGGTCCTGTATCCCTTCAGCTGTGTCCACTCTCCTGCAGAGCTTGGTGTCATCTGCAAACAGCCACATTTTGGTCTTAATGTCATCCCCAATGTCTTTGATGAAGACATTGAACAACACCAGCCCCATGGGATCCCACTGGTTACTTCTCTGGTGCCAGATAGCTCTCCCCCCACAACCACCCCCTTGGTTCTGTCCCTCAGACAGTTTTCCACCCATCTGGCCATCTTTTCCCAAGCCCCGAGATCCACCAACTTCCTGATTAACCTTTTGTGGGGCACAGAGTCAAAGGGCTTGCTGAAGTCAAGATAGAAGAGGCCTACCGCTTAGCCCCTGTCTACTGTCTTAGTAACACAGTCAAAAAAGTCAATCAGATTCATTTGACATGATCAAGGCCACTGATTTATGGTGATTAAAACAATGAAATTCCATTTTCAAGACCTCAGATTCTGGAATTACACTGTGATTGTTACTCTAATTTCCGGATTTTACCGGGATTCTGCTATCATTCTTGTAGTATGTGCATAAATAATCAGAATTAAAGAAGGCCTAATATACAGAGCATTATATAAAGCAAATAAAAAATTGTACAGGAAGGAATTAAAATAAAAAAAAAGTTTTGTAGATTTACTGATCTGATATAAAATGCCAAATTCCATGAAATCTTTGTTTTTAACGGTCTTCAGGCAGACCTAATTCCAGAATTTTACCGGATTTTCCTGTAAAAACTGAAAAACAGTGGCCTTGGACATGATCTCCCTCCCATGAACCCATGCTGCCTCGCATCCGGGAGGCCATGCTCCTCTAGATATTTCACCAACCTTTCCTTTAGTATGGTCTCTATGAGCTTGCCCACAATGGAGGTCAGACTGACTGGTCTTTAATTCCCTGGGTCATCCTTGTGGTCACTTTTGTGGAGAAATAACAGAGGGTGGCAGATACCTGTTTGTCAATCTGAGAGGAAAAGTATTGTTCTTACATGGACTTATTTATTGAGGCTGCATCAAAGACAAAGTACTTGTGTGAATTAACAAACTTTAGATTTACTTTATATCCACTAAATAATCAACCCAGTGTGTTATAACTAGAAAACAAAACACAAAGTTTTGATGGGACAGAACTCACAGCTGTGATGCAGACAAGCTGATTTCTTGAATGCATACCACTTCAGTTCAGCACTGAAACTCAAATGACCAGCTTTTTGGAAGAACAAAATGACAGATGTTCAGCTAATTCATCTGAACACATATCAGAGACTAAGCTAGTAAAAACCCTGGACAGCAAACAATTAATTCTACAGACTGCTCTAATTAGGAAGTTTACAACTCTTCAGTCAAGCAGGGACTTGCACTGCTGCAGCAGTAGCTTAGTCCAATATGATATCATCACTCTCCAAGGCTCAGTCAGAAGGACAGAAACAACCTGACTGTTTCCAGTTAGTGCAGAACAAGTTAACAAATGCTGATGTAAAGAAAACCACAAAATCAAATAGCATGACATTTTCAGGAAGCACTACTCATGACACAGGGACTTGAATTCAGGCTTTTTTTTAACAATGTGTATAATGGTTGCTGTTGATCTTTAAATATCAAAGAATTTTATTGTGGCAAGGTTGCCCAGGAGAGTACCTTATCCCCAGTGCTTCAGCCCGATACAGCCCCTTCCTCTGGGTGCGGGTCTGAGGAGTAACAGACACTACAATTTAAATTCAACATTTATAGACACTCTCACCCATTCTGAAAAAAATAATACATTTATACAAAATAAGCTGCAGAAGCCACACAATCAAATATTATGACAATTTTATAATGCTCACATTTATAATGTGCTGACCAAGGTCTAAATTTATTTTAACAATTTCTTAGCCAAGTGACTTTAAGGAGAGTCACATGGTCACAGTGTGGCTGTCAAAAAATATAACTAGTAAACTGGTATCAAGGAGCAAAACTCTTGCTAAACAGTTGTTAGTTAAGTCAAATGAAATTGTCATAATATTTGATTGTGTGACTTCTGTTGCTTATTTTGTATATAATAATAAGTGTGTCTTTAAATATTGAATTTAAATTGTAGCATGTCTGTTGCTCCTCAGACCCGGCCCCTGAGGGAAGGCCCTGTGTCAGGCTGAAGCGCTGGGGATAAGGTACTCTCCTGGGCAACCTTGCCACAATAACGTTCTTTGATATTTAAATCAGGTATTTCGTCCATCCTTGGCTGAGTGCTGAGTGAATTGATTTATTACCTAAAGTGATGTCTGAGTTCCACTTGAACCAATCAGTAACACTTTCTGTGCTCCCTCCAGAACATACTACTCTAGGTGAGCAAAAACTGCCGTCTTGACTTGAAAAGAGTTCTGGGTATATACACGGACTAAACAAAAGAGGTCAGGTCCAAAAAGGTACTCAGTTTTTTGTTACCTATGGTGAGACTGGCAAAGGTAAACCAGAAACCAACACGACTATCTTGTGCAGGATAGTCTCTTGCATACAGTTCTGATATGACAAAGCTGGAAAAATACCACCCAGAGGTCTGGGGGCACACTCCACAAGGGGTATCTTCAACTCTGAGGCCTCCACAAGGGGCATCTGACTAATAGGCATTTGCAAATCAGCTACCTGTGTCAGCGTGGCTCAGTTGGTAGCACATCCGCCTCTGGACCAGAAGGTTGTGGGTTCTCGTCCCACACTGGGATTGGACTTGCACCTAAAAATTGCTGGCATCCGAGTGCAGTATTGGTGGGGTGCTGTACTGCAGGGGTGTGCTGTTCTTCAGATGAGATGTTAAACTGGGGTCCCTTCTGCCCATCCTGGTGGGTGTCCAGGTGGAAGTAAAAGAACCCAGGGCACTCTTCACAAAAGAGCAGGGACCATTTTCGGTGTGCTGGCCAACATTTCCCTTCCCATAAACCAATTCATGCAATTATCCAGGCTGTGTGTGGTGATGATGTGTGATATGGCAGCCATCACACATTCAGTCACTTCACTACCAGTCTAGCACTGCTTGTAAAGCGCTTTGGGATACTGTGTATGAAAAGTGCTATATAAATGCTGATTCTTCTACCTTAAAACAGTGCACAGCTTCACAAAACACTATTGCCTGGACACACCATCCAGCAGGGATGCCCATTTTGAAACTGCTGTCTTGCAGAACCTTTTTTCCCCAAAATAGGTTCTGGACCCAGCCTCCCAAGGTACTGCTGTATTGTCTGCTTAGAATGTAACCATTAAGTGAGGGATTACTGGGATTAGAAGAAAAAATGATTTACCATATTAATGTGGTTTCTTCTCAGGGATCCCTCACTATGGTTTCATCTTCCATCCTGCCTTCCTTTTCAGAGCCTGAAAATAGGTTCTCACAATAATCATTTCCTTTTACTTAGGTTGCTTGAGCATTATTACTGCATTTTTCCCTAGAACTGTAAGCTGTGTTTTCTCTACGTTTACTACATTTTTGTACACTTACATGTCTGTTTTAATTCGCTGGCCGGGTCGCACCTGAAAATAGGCACTTGGCTGTCTAGTGTGCTTACCCGGTTAACAAAAGCAAATAAACAGGAGGCAGCATAGTGCAGTGGTCTAAGGCTCTGAGCTGCAAATCTGGTGACATCCAGCAGACCAGACCTGGGTTTGAATCCCACAGCTTCCACTTGCATACTGTGTGACCCTGAGCAAGTCACTTAACCTCTTTGTGCTCCCAGGTCGCTCCTGTAAAAAAGCTTTCAGCTTAGTGTGCTATACCTGGTAAAAAAAAAAAAAAAAATCTGATTGATGTTTTTCAAACATCTTGAAATTTGCATACTTTTTGGTAGCCTTTTAGTTAGATTCACTAGCCACCATTCCACTCTGGCTATAAAAACAAATCTGGCAACTGCCAGGCTGGAAGGTGGCTGTAGAGTTTTTCAAACCACTATCCTAAATTCTGAATTGTGATTATTAGAATAGGGTTCTATCTCTGAGGAGATTGATGTTTAGAGTGTAACCATAGTGAGGTATCCCTGACAAATGGTGAGGTATCCCTGACAAGAAACAACATTACTGAGTAGCCCATCTGCCCATCAACAACAAGCCTGATGTCAGCTCAGATCCATGGGCGGTGGGATCCATAGGGCAGGGTCTGAGTGTACACAGGCCATCATTCTAACTACATTAGGGGGTGTTTTCCCATTTTTATTTCTCCCCCTCACCACCTTCCACCCCCAAAATTGTACTGCATGCTTTTGGAGTTTGGCCTCATGCACCACAGCTAAACCTGGGAGAGGGATGAGACAAATCAGGTAGCCCAATGGCCAGTTACCGCTAAATACTTTGGCTACCAGATTTTGCAAGTTACTGGCCAACTGGCTACCTGCCTACAAAGTGATTTTTGAACCCTTAAAAATGATAGCCACTAAAAATATTTATTTGGATACCAGATTTTGAAAGCTAGTAGTCAAACTGATCCCCACCAGAGCTTGGCCTCAGACACCACAGCTAAACCTGGGGGAAGTATGAGACAAATCAGGTAGCCCAATGGCCAATTAATACTACAACCTTTGACTACCAGATTTTGCACATTACTGGCAAACTGGCTACCTGCTCACCAAGTGATATTTGAAACCATGGCCACTAAAAACATTGATTTGGCTACCGGATTTTAAAAGCTAGTGATCCCCACCAGCTCACAAACTGATTATGTATCATACCCTTTATAGTACTCCGCAGTCAGAACCTGTGGGTATTCTCCATCCATCCTATAGGTTGATGCACAATCCAATCAAATTTGAGCTGGTCAAGGCCAGCCCCTGTGGGGCATCTCTGAATCTCTAGTTTAATTTGTGCATCTGAAGAGGCTGGTCACGATCCACATCATTCCCAACATTCAGCAACTCAGTTCAACTATTTCAGGTACAAGTTTTATTTGATATCTAACTATAACAACATTCCTAGTAGTCAACCTGTTCTAGAGAATGTGCCATGGGGACAATTTTGAAGAGCTAATCAGGATGATCAAAGCAGCCCTGGGCATGGCCGAGGACCCAGAACAATCCTCTACATCAGAGGACCCCCTGCTCTTCATGGGCCAACAGAAGGGAAGAGTCACTTCCTGACCTGTAAAACAATAGAAACCATCATATCCAAGGAATACAAGTCCACAGAACTGACCAGGCTTCCGGGAAAGAGCATGGTCTCAAACTGGTACCCGCTTTCTGATTCCAGGAAAGAAGCATGGAGTAAGGCTCCAAAGGTCGATCAACCAGTTTCTGAACTCTCTAAATGGACCACCATCTCCATTGAGAGCACTGCAGCTCTCAAGGATCCCATGGCAAAAAGATTGAGGAGTACTTCAGGAGAATTCATGAGTTGGCAGGCATGACAAAGGCCGCTGACACTGACATATGATTCACCAGCAGAGCCTTACTGCGCTGGACTGAAACTCTCATGGAGTCTATCCCGGAGGACTTGCCACAGACAAATGAAACAGAATGCATGCTATAGGCAGTCAAATATATAATGGATGCCTCCTCAGACAAACTGAAATTCGAATACAGGACCACAGTCCTGGCAAACAGGGCTAGGCATGCACTCTGGCTGAAACTCTGGCAGGCAGACAATGAATCGAAGTCCACCCTAATGAGACTGTCCTTCAAGGAAGGCAACCTATTTGGGGAGGGACTCACCCCTTACTTGAAGAACAGAGTGGGTGGGAAACAATCCCAGGGAGAAAAGGACATGTACCTTCCCTATGACCAACCCTTTCACCCCAAGAGTAGACCCTTCAAGCAGAGAGGGCAGGGCAACAGCAACATCTACCAAGCCTGTCAATGGAATCAAAAGCCTAAATTCCAATACGAAGGTTTTGGCACTGGCACCAGACCCGCCCCCAACAAGCCACCCGCCAAAGGAGGCTACAGACCACAGTTTAAATACCAAGGGAAAAAAACAATGGAGGCGCATGGGCCCTAGCAAGATCTCTCAGATTGCAGAGAGGTTAAGAGAGTTTGCATTACAGTGGGCCTGCACAACATCCAACAAATGGGTAAGGGAGATGGTCACATCAGCTTGCACAATAGAACTATCAATGACACACATTCCAGTGAGATGGCTAATATTCCCGACCCCTTCATGCCTGGTAAAAAGTCAAGCAATACACCAGGCCATACAAAACCTGTTACAGGAAGGTGCAATATCCATAGTCCCACCAGAAGAGAGGAACAAGGGCGTTTACTTTTAATTTTTTGTGTTCCCCAAGAAATCGGGTGGTATGTATCCAGTGCTGGACTTAAAATACCTGAACCAGTTCATGGTATTCAGGAAATTCAAAATGGAAACCCTATGCTCCACCCTCCTGGCCATTCAACTGGGGGACCATCTCACTTCCATAGACCTCAAAGATGCATACCTTTACATTCTCATACACCAGGCACACCACAAATACCTCTGATTCACAATCAAGGGAGAGCATTACCAGTACACATGCCTACCATTTTGACTATCATTAGCACCAAGAGAGTTCACAAAAACACCTGTAGTACTGACAGCACACCTCAGGAAATTAGGAGTCAACATAGTCCCCTATCTTGATGACTGGCTGATCAGGGCAGGGACCCCGGAGACCGCCCAATGCAACATGTTCCTCGCAGTCAAATGCCTCCAGGATCATGGACGAGTGATCGACAAAGTCAGAAGCAACCTAATTCCAACCCAGCCACTCTCACACCTGGGGGCAGTTGTCAACACCAAACACAACAATGCTACACCTACGGAGGACAAAATTCTCAACCTGACTATGTTAACCAGCAGCCTACTGAGTCAACCAGCCAGACCGGTCTGGGACTATCTTCAGATCCTAGGCTTAATGGCATCTACCAATGACATGATCCCCTGGGCCAGACTCCACATCAGGCAGCTCCAATGCTACCTCATAGAACCATAGGACCAGACCACACAAAATTTCCAATTTCAATTATCCCCACCGCCGCAGGTTCTGAAGGAATTTCAGTGATGGACAAACACCAAGAATCTATTAAGAGGACATTCCTTATCACAACCGAACAGGTTGAACCTCATGACCGATGCCGGCCTGACAGGCTGAGGGGCCATAGAAACATAGAACATAGAAACATAGAGTTTGATGGCAGATAAGGACCACTTGGACCACCTAGTCTGCTCATTTCCCTACCTACAGGATAAGCCGCAGATCCTAGTTAACCAACAGCCTATTTCTTCCTACCCCCACAAGAATTGCCTTGTCTGTCCCATGCATTCTTGAATTCGCCCACAGTTTTAGACCCCACAACCTCCTCAGGAAGGCTGTTCCATGCATCCACTACCCTCTCTTTGAAAAAATACTTCCTCACATTGCCCCTGAACTGCCCCCCATCTTTAAATTGTGTCCCCTTGTTCTTGCACGTCTCTTTTTCTGAAAGATGCTACCCTCTTGGACTTTGTTGATTCCACTGAGGTACTTAAAAGTTTCTATCATGTCCCCCCTCTCCCTCCTTTCCTCAAGGGTATACATATTAAGCTCCTTTAGTATCTCCTCGTATGGCTTCTCTTGCAGACTCTGCACCATTTTAGTTGCACTCCTCTGGACTGCCTCTATCCTGTCTATGTCCTTGCAGAGATGGGGTCTCCAGAACTGAACGTAGTACTCCAGATGGGGTCTCACCAACTGTCTGTACAGAGGGATAACAACTTCCTGTTTTCTGCTGGTGATGCCTCTCCCTATGCATCCCAGTATACCCCCAGCCCTCCCTACTGCCTTCTCACATTGCTTGCTAACCTTAAGATTATCTGATATGATTACCCCCAGGTCCCTTTCCTTTTTTGTTGTTGTTACTACCTCCCATCATTGTGTAATCCTCCCCTGGATTTTTGTTTCCCAGGTGCATTATTTTGCACTTCTTTGCATTGAATCCTAGCTGCCATACTTCCGACCATTCCTCCAGCCTTGCCAAGTCCCTTCTCATCCTTTCCACACCTCCTTGTGTATCAGCCCTGTTGCAGATCTTTGTGTCATCTGTAAAGAGGCATACTTTTCCTTTCAGTCCCTCTGCAATGTCACCTATAAAGACATTAAAAAGGACTGGACCCAGTACTGAACCCTGCGGTACCCCACTAGTAACCCCTCTTTCTTCAGAGTGGACTCCATTTACAATTATCTTCTGTGTCCTGTTGTCCAGCCAATGTTTTACCCAGGCTACCACCCTGGGACCACTCCCAAGCTGGTTAATTTGACTATTAATCTTTTGTGTGGGACTGTGTCAAATGCCTTGCTAAAGTCTAGGTAGGCCATCTCCACAGCCCCTCCCTGGTCTACTACTTTGGTCACCCAGTCAAAGAAATCAATTAGATTCATCTGACATGACCTTCCCACTGTGAACCCATGCTGCCTTGGGCCCCTGCTCCACTGGCCTCTAGGTACTCAACAATTCTTTCCTTCAGAAGTGATTCCATCACTTTCCTACCACAGAGGTCAAACTGACAGGTCTGTAGTTTCCTGCCTCTGTCTTGGTCCCACTTTTGTGAAGGGGAATCACATCCGCCTTCTTCCAGTCCTCGGGTACAACACCATCCTCCCATGATTTGTTAAAAAGGGTAGTCAGTGGTTTCACTAGTTCTACCCTTAATTCTTTTAAAATTCTGGGGTGAATTCCATCAGGCCCCATTACTTTGTCCACTTTCAGTTTTAGGAATTCTTTCAGAACCCTTTCTTCTGTGGAAGGACTGAGATTGACCCCCCCATCAAGAGTGCTTCTGTTAATTGGATTAGGCACTTCCCCCTCCTCTTTTGTGAATACTGAGCAGAAATATTCTTTCAGTATCCCTGCTTTTTCACTGTCCCCCTCTGCCCACCCACCGTTCATTCTATTCAGCCTCACTATCCCTCCCTTTGTCTTTCTACACTCCCTGATGTACTTGTAAAAGGTTTTATCCCCCTTCTTAACCGAGTTGACTATCTTTTCCTCAGTTTGGGCCTTTGCTATTCTGACCTTCCTCCTTGCTTTCTTCTGCCTTAACTGGTACAGGTCTCTGTCCTGCTCCTTCTGTGTTTCCTTATACTTCCTGAATGCTGTCTTTTTCTCCCTGACTTTCCCCGCCTCCTCTTTTGAGAACCATAGTGGCTTTTTCTTTCATTTTGATTTGTTTACTTGCTTCACACAAAGGCTTGTTGCCTCTGTGATGGCAGTTTTGATGATTTCCCATTGTTGCTCCACCTCTCCTAGCCGGTTTGCTAATGCTTTTCTGAGGCACTCTCCCATCTTGCCAAAGTCAGCCCTCCTGAAGTCCAGTACCCTCCCTTTTGTATGGCTTGACTCTGTAGCTGAGTTTAATGTGAACCATACTGTTTGATGGTCACTTGTTCCCAAATGGCAACCCACTTCTAGATCTGAGATCCTCTCACTATTCTCATTTGAGAGTACGAGGTCTAAGATTGCTCCCTCATGAGTGGGTTCCGAAACCTAGCTGTCTTAGGCATGCCACCTGTAGGGCATCGAGAATGGCCCTGCTCTTGGATGTGGCTGCAGCAAATGTGCTCCAGTTAACATCTGGCATATTCAGGTCTCCCATCAACAGTATCTCCCCTTTCTCTGCCATCCTAAGAATGTCTTCTATCATATCCTTGTCCATTCCCTCCCTCTGACATGGGGGTCTGTACACAACCCCTGTGCGGATTGTGGTGCCATTTCCAGTCTCTAAGGTGACCCACAATGCCTCCTCTCCTCTCTGTTTACTCTTTTGTTCAGTTGCTTTTATCCCTTCCTTTACATAGAGAGCTACTCCTCCACCTCTTCCCCCTCCCTGTCTCTCCTGTGGGTTATGTACCCTGGTATGTTAACATCCCAGTCATGGTTCTCTGTGTACCATGTTTCTGTGACTGCTACAATATCCAGGCATCCCTCTTTCATCATGGCCACCAGTTCAGGGAGCTTGTTGCCCAGACTATGGGCATTGATACTCATTAGCCTCCATTTCCTGATGGCCTTACTCCTTTTTGCCCCATCCCTGTCCTTCTTGCTTTTGACACCTACAAGAGCCATGTAACTCAAGGCCTCAGGTCCAAGGAGGAATCAACTCTACCAATAAACCTGCTGGAAATGAGAGCGGTATACCTGGCCCTAGCCTTCTTCAGACCCCTAGTTGCCAGTCAAGACTTACTTGTGAGATGCGACAACCAAGTAACAGTCACCTACCTGAACAAGCAAGGGGGCACACGCAGCAGGGCCATGATCTTGGAGTCCCTGAAAGTCTTACAGTGGGCAGAGAAGAATCTTACTTCAATATCAGCCATATATCTGGCAGGGAAGGAAAACACAAAGGCAGACTGGCTGAGCAGGACTACCATCAATCACTCGGAGTGGATGCTACACAAGAAAGCATTCCAAATGATACTGCTCAGATGGGGCCCCTTGTAAGTGGACCTGATGGCATCACACCACAACACACAGCTGCCAACTTTTCACTCCAGATTCACAGACCCCATGGTGCAAGCAGTGGTCACCCGATCCACACCATGGTCATTCCACAGGGCATAAGTCTTCCCACCCATGGCAATGATACACAAAATACTGCACAAGGTCAGGACCATGAGAGCACCCTTGGTGATAATAGCACCAGACTGGCTGAGGAGACTCTGGTATTTGCTCCTTCAAGTGATGTCAATAGACTCTCTGATGTCACTCCCAAGATGGTCCAACCTCTTGGGACAGGGTCCGATCCTGCACCCGAATCCTTTGACTCTCAAACTGACAGCATGGTTACTGAAAGGCACAGACTGCTGACATTGGGATACCACTCCTGAGTAGTTGACAGACTAATGCAGTCTAGGAAACATTCCATCAACCTGGCATACCAGAGACACTGGAAGATTTTCTGAAGATGGTGCATAGAGAGGGGAACTTCCCCATCTGTTGCTGGACTTCCTCAAATTTTGGACTTCCTGAATGATGGCGCAAACAAGGGACTTAGCCCTTCTTCTTTAATGAACATCTGCATTGTCCTCCATTGCCAGGGATAGAGGTTATTGGCTCACACCCTGATGCAATCAAGCTCCTCCGAGCTGTTGAGCTCTCAAACCCTAAGGTAAGAAGGGTATGCCCCCCATGGCAACTGAACATAGTCCTAGAGTCGCTACAGGGTCCACCCTTCACTCAAGACTCATCCTTTTGGTTTACCCTAAAAAATGGCCTTCCTTGTTGCGATCTGGTCCTCCAGGAGAATAGAAGAGCTGAAGGCCGTCTCCTATCAGGAACCCTTTTTAACCTTCCATAATGACAGGGTCACCTTGAGAACGGTTCCTTCATTCATTCCCAAAGCAGTGTCCTGCTTCCACATGGAGCAGGAAGTCGAATTACCTGTCATAACTGCAGATCAGTACACCTTGACTGGGGTACCGCAGGCACTAGATATTGGCCAACAACTGAGGTCATACCTCACCATGACCGGCCCCACCAAAAAAAATGATAGACAATTCGTCCTCACCACTGGGAAAAGAGAGGGACAAGTGGCATCCAAAGACACCATAGTCAGGTGGTTGAAACACACCATACAAGAGTCATGCAGAGTAGTGGGTCAGAAACCACCCCCAGACATCAAAGCCCATTCAACCCGGGCAGTTGCCACATCCTGGGCAGAAAAAGGTCAAACCTCCATTGCTGACATTTGTTCAGCGGCTACATGGTCTTCTCTATACACTTTTATGAAGCACTACCACTTGAATGTCCTCTCCGCTGAGAAAGCATCATTTGGTAGAGCCATTCTGCAGGATGGCACCCGAAATGAGCAATCTTCTCTGCCACCTAACCCTCCTATGCTTGGATCTCTGTGATTACACTGCTTTTCAGGTCCCACAGGTTCTGACTGCGGAGTACTATAAAGTGTATGAGACATAATGGTATTTACTCACCTGGTAAAGGTGATTATTTGAGTACCTTTTATAGTACTCTGCAGCCCCACCCAGACTGGCAGAGGGTACAAGACTCTGTACTGATTAGACTAGAAATGAAAATGCCACTTCATAAAGTGTTCTTATACTGTTGAGGAATCAGATCCATATAATGTATGTACTCTGCTGTAGTGATTAAATAAGTATCTTACTCCAAATCTCATCTCAGGTTTGCTTTGTTATTGCAGTCATTTAGACTCAGCTTCCATAATGGCATTAGGCTACAAGGCAGGGGGACCACCTAGAGGGACACCATTCCATGGTGCTACACCTTCTTCGGTCCCCACTTGTCCATATTTTATCTTCCCTTTTTATCTCTATCCATAGTTTCTCACAGCTAAGGAAGCATCTACTGGAGATTCAGAGATGGGACACAGGGGCTGGCCTTGGCCAGCTCGAATTTGATTGGATCTTGCATCAACCTATAGGACGGGTGGAGAGTATCCACAGGTTCTGACTGCAGAGTACTATAAAGGGTACTCAAATAATCACCTTTACCAGGTGAGTAAATACCATTTTTCCCCACTCTGCCTGGATGAGCAAGCTCCCTGGCCCTCCACAGGGGCTCACTGTGGCTCTGGTCACTATACTATCCATGTCCTGTTGCCAGTCACTGCACCATCCCCTTCCTGGTGCATCTTACTGCCCCATCCCCTTTCTGGCACCAGTCATTGCACTATCCCCTTCCTGGCACCAGTTGCTGTACCATTCCCTTCCTGATGCCCGTTGTTACACCATCCTCTTCCTGGCACCAGTCACTGAACCATCCCCTTCTTGGGCAAAGAAGTACTGCCAGTGGCAGCAATATTGCCCAGCCACACAGCCCTTAGTTTGCTCACAAATCTTCGTTCCTGGTGGGAAAGTCCTGTACCAGTAGGTGATGCTGCTTTGGCTATTTTAAGGGGAATTTGAAGAAAATTCAGATCTTTCAAAACAGGGCAGTCAGAATTATCTTTGAAAAAATTACTACAGCTCAATGCACCAAATGTTTAGGAATACCTATGGAATAGACATCAGAATCCCCTTTCTATTCACATACAAATCTTTCCTTTTCTACAGGAACTCTTATGTCCCCTAAAATAATGTACTAGGACTTAGATGTCCCATTTCTGAGACACACAGAGGCAATTTCTGAGCATTTGATGATGCAAATGACGAGCTCAGCCATGGGGGTGGGGGGGGCATCTAAGTGGTGAAAGTTTTTTTTTGCAATTTTGTGTGGAATCCCCCCATTCAGCTCACTGACTGATTTGTCTCTGTTCCCTGCTGGGGGTGGACATGGCCTAAGGTAGCTTCTGTGTCTAGAGGTTTTGTCTTTTTATGCAAGGAACACCAGAGTGGGCATTGCAGGGGTTCAATGCATACCTTGCATGTTGCTATGAGGCATGAAACACTGCCGAGTGCCTTCAACCATCTAGGAGTGCATCAGTTTTCCCACAATGCTCACTCTGAAGGGGCTTATTGTGCTTGTGAAATGGTATTGCTATGGCAAAGAACAAACAAAGCATGTTTAAAATCAGTTTTAAAAGTGAATTCAAATGTGTTCATGTTGATATGAGATTGTTGCTTTGTTAGACTTTTTAGAATGTAGCTGCATTGTTATCACAGATTACAACAAACATTTGTCAATGACGAATGTTGGCTTGCTGGCATTGGCATTGGTAGTGCAGGAGTTAGAGAGATGCAAAATAGGAATGACAGTGAAGTATTGAGGTAACATCAACCCCCACCCCTACCCTGAAGAGAATGATAGGTGTTTGGGGGTGTGCCTTTGAGTTGTCAGCCATAATACGTATGCCATTCCACCTCACCCCAACCTGCAAACAGCAACAAGTGTCGTGGTGTGCCTTGGGATCTTCAGCCCTCACGCTCATCCCACTTCATAAGGAAATAAGCTGAGATGGGTGCAGTATAGGAGAATGGGGTGAACGTTAGGGCTGACGAAGCCAAGTCACCCCCCGACACCTGTCAGTCTCTATAGGGTGCGGTGTTATGGTTGGAAACCCAAATGCCCCAAGAGTTTGTTGGTATTTTCACTCCAGATTTACAACATGGGCTTTTTTGGGGCCCCACCTCTTGAACAGTGTCACTATCATTTTGTTACTCAATCCTGAAAGGTGATTTCGCACAGCGACTGCGCCATTTGACACCACAGGTGCAGAAATACATTTTGGGCATGATATGAAAAATTCACCCATACTGTTCATGAGGAGGTGTGAAAAATGGCAATGTTGAAAATCTGAAGTGAAAATCTGAAAAATTGGCGAAGTTAAGAGCGTGCATAGAAACTGCACAACGTTCACCTGTAACGCAATCACGTTTAGGAATTGTTCTACCAAATTTTCAACATCTGCATTTTGGGTGCTTGCTGAATACTTCTGCTTGGTGTTTACTAAGGAGAAAGGAGGGGTGTTACCGGGGGGTGGGAGGTCAGGCTTGGGGGAGGAGGTGACAGATGGGGGGTTCACAGAGGGAAGGGTTCTGGAGGGTTTTGAGGGAACTGAGGGTGGACAAGGCACCAGGGTTGGATGGCATTCACCCCAGCGTACTGAGAGAGCTGACATAAATCCTGGCAGGGCCCTTGGCAGACCATTTCAATGCCTCCCTGGTCTCAGGAAGTGTACCTCAGGACTGGAGGATGGCTCAGGTGGTATCCCTCCATAAGAGTGGTCCTAAAGATGAACCAGGAAACTATAGGCCTGTAAGCCTCACATCAATTCTGGGAAAATTGATGGAGCCAATCCTGAAAGACTGGCTGGTGTCCCTTCTGGAGATCAATGGACTGTAGGATGTTAGGCAGTATGGGTTTGTCACGGGCAGATTCTGTCAGACCAACCTGGTGGATTACTATGACTGGGTAACTAGACAGCTGGACAGAGGCCATGCAGTGGATGTCCTGTTTCTGGACTTCAATAAGGCATTCGACTCGGTGCCGCATGGCAGGCTGGGTAGTAAGCTGACAGGTACAGGTGCAGGGGGTGAAAATGGTGGGATGGGTAGTAAACTGATTACTGGGAAGGCAGCAGAGGGTGGTGGTGGGAGAGAGCTCTCATCTCTGAGGGCAGTGACAAGTGGAGTACTGCAGGGCTCAGTGCTGGGACCAATGTTGTTTGGGTTGTTCATATCAGACATCTCAATGGGCACGAAGAGTAAGATCAGTCTGTTTGCAGATGACACCAAGATGGGAGCAGTGGTGGATGACCTAGGAGGGTGGCATGGGTTGCAGAATGATCTGTAAAAATTGGAGGCCTGGTCAGATGCCTGGCAGTTGGGGTTCAATGCCAAAAAGTGCAAGGTGCTATATTTTGGGGCAAAAAAAACAAGAAGGAGCTACCAGTTGGGGTGTGTGTGTGTGTGTGTTTTCAGCTAGTCGTGACAGAGAGGGAGAAGGATCTGGAAGGGATTATAATGGGCTCAATGAACAACTCAGCACAATGCAGGAAGGCAGCTGCAAAGGATAACAAAATGCTGGGCTGTATTGCTAGGGGTATCTTCAAGGAGAGGGGAAGCGATCCTGCTGTTGTATACTGTAGGTCACTGGTTAGGCCACACCTGGAGTATTGTGTGAAGTACTGGTGCCCATATCTGAAGAAGGACATTAAGTTACTGGAGGGGGTGCAGCGTAGGGCAACAAAGATGATTCAGGGACTAGGGGACATACCCTATGTTAACAGGCTGAGGGAGTTGAACATGTACTGACTGGAGGAGAGAAGAGACAGGGGAGATATGATTGAAACCTTCAAGAACATGAAGGGAATAAACAAGACAGGCATGGAGAGATTATTCAAGTTAAGGGGGGTAGGGACACTTGAGGTCATGATCTCAGAATGGAGGGGGGAAGGTTCAGGTGGGAAATGAGAAGATACTTTTTTATGGAGAGAGTGGTGTCTGGGTGGAACGCATTGCTTGCTGAAGTGGTATCCTGTAGAACAGTGGAGTGCTTCAAAAGGGAGTGGGATAGGTAAGAGGAAGGGTCAGGGGAGGGAGGGTGGGAGGGCAGCTGCAATATAGGGGTTGCTAGCTGCACACCTCAGCAGACTTGATAGAGCATAAGGCCTTTATCTGCTGGCAAATTTATATGTTCTAATGTCATGAACAGTGACACTGTGATTTGGTTAATCTGTCCCAAAAGTTGATTTCCCACAGCGATCGCACCATTCTGCGCCACAGGTGTGAAAACACATTTTGGGAAGGATGTCAAAAATGATAGCTCTACTGTTCATAAGGAGGTTTGAAAAAATGACAGTGTTGAAAATTTAGAGTGAAAATATTAAAAACTGGCGCAGTTACGAATGTGCGTAGAAACTGTGCAATGCATGCTCGTAACACAGTCATTGTTTGGAATTTTTTCATCAAATTTGCAACATGGGCTTTTTGGGACTTCCTCTCATGAACAGTGTCACTGTTGTTTTTTTAATCAGTCCCAAGAGGTGATTCCACACAGTGACCGGCACGAAATCACCTTTCGGGACAGAGAAACAAAATGAAAGTGCCAGTGTCCATGAGGTGGGGTCCCAAGAACCCCATGTTGAAAATTTGGGGCCAAAATTCCAAAAAATGGCAAAGATATCAACCTAAGTTGACCCCCACCTTTGATGCCCATTATACGGCTTCCCTTTGATTCTTCATTTTGCAGTTTGGCTTTGCTGAGTGCAGAAGTGTCCTGGTCCACAGAAGATGACAGCGCTTGACCTCCGGAGGTAAGTATGGGGTGAGGGGGGTTCTGGGAGGTGGGTGCGCAGTGGGAGGGTTGGGATGGGGAGGGGCAGTGAAATAATGATGGACCGTTTCCTTTTCTACAGGTACAACAAAAAACAAAAAAACAGCAAAGGACGGTTTTCTTCTTTCAGAGGGAATTTTTTTTTATTAATGGGGACACACTGGGGTGTGCTCCCAGTGTGCCACAATAGTGGGGGGACATGCCAAAATGGGGATTGGGCACCCCGATGTTGGGAAATCATGTAGAGGGGTTTGGGAGGCCCATACAACACCAGGAGTGGGTATCCCAGTGTTGGAAGAAAATAAAATAACATTTTGGCACACTGGCGTGGGCTCCCAGTGTGTCACATTAATGGGGGGGGGATAAAGGCCGACATGGGGATTGGGCACCCTGATGTTGGCTATTCTGGAGCGTATGGTGGGTGGCAGGAGCCACCATGTTTCAGCACACTGGGGTAGGTTCCCAGTGTGCCACATTTAATGGATGTGGGGAATACATGACGACATGAGGATTGGGCAACACAGATGTTGGCTTTGCAGGACTGTGTGGCAGGTGGTAGGAGCCGCCATTGTGGAAAGCTGCTCTGCGGCTACACTATTTATTGAAATGTTTCACCAGGAAAGGCACACTGAGCAAAGATGTTGCTCATAACTCCGGCCATGCGCATTACTGTGCACTGTAATGCGCATGGCTGGAGTCTTGTAATCTGCTGCTGCAATGACGAAACTGCACCTGATTGCAGCAGCAGATTTCTTTCAACTTTTTGGCTCTCTTTCAAGTTTTCTGTCATTGCCAACATGCTCACTGACTGGCGGCTGAGGGACACACCCACTAAAGCATCCCCTGCATTTGCCACAACACTGATACACCTCTGAAATGTACCACAAGATGCTGCTTGCGCGAAAGTCAACATAAAAAGGGTAAACAGAAAGTCACAATCTTATTAGCTCACAAACATTCTAAGTCCCAAGATTAACTGTTAGTAAACCTGAGGTTGGAGCCTCATCACAAGAAGGCACAGCAGAGCCATACTCTGGAATGGGAAAAACAGATCTGTCTAAAATTCCAAGCATTCTAAAGAAAACTGAGGCAGACATTTAAATTTCAAGTGCGTTATCTGTTGCAGGCAGTGGGCAGACACTGCTCTATCTACAATCAAGCTTTTTGTATTAAAGATTATTTTCAAACTCTGTTTTTTATTTAAACACAAAACTGCCACATAAGCACAGCAGTAAGGCGAGGTAAATAAATTTTAGGAGATTTAGTAATCCCCCAAGTTACTCATACTGTGCCACCCCTCACAAATCGTCCAGGTCTCTCCTGTGATTAAATAGACCCATCACCCCACCACCACACCTTCTTAATACTGAAAAGAAAAAATGACCACCTGAGCTCCCTCCTAAACTCATATCACCTGCACAACTGTACAGTGCATTGCCTCTGGACCATCAAGATGGTGAGTGTGTTTCATAGAACTAAAGCTTGCAGCTATGTGTATCACTATTATTACACTTATCTTTCTTTTCAGTGTTATGAAGTTAGCAGGGAAAATCTAGTTACTTAACCACTTCACTGCCCTTTGCCGTATGGCACAATAATTACAAACACATGGCCCCATGTGGCATGGCGTATGTCGTCCCCTTTTTGTCGAACCGGAAGTAAAATCAACTAAGCCAGTTTACTTTTGGCTCATGGATTACAAGAGTAGACTTTCGTCTCTTGAAAAAAATATGTGTGGGGAAAATTTGGTCAGGTGATCAGGGACACCTGACCCAAGTCTGACCCCAAACAACTAACAAGCAGAAGACACCAGGGAGGTGTGTGCACGGTACTGCAGAGTCTGAAAAGCTAGGATCAGGGGCTGTGGATTTTTTATACTAGGACCCCTGAGGAGTTGGAGCAACATTGCTGCAATACAGGCACAGTATTTTTAACCCTTTCAGAGCAGAAGCTCTGATTTATAAGTAAAACTAGGATATTTTGTCAGTTTCCATGCAGGTTTTATAAATTGCATGAAATTTGCCACTAAGATATTTTTGCCCTTAAAAGCTTAGTAACATAGTAGTTGACGGCAGATAAGGATTGCTAGGCCCACCTAGTCTGCCCGTATTCCCTACCTGCATCAGCTCTCAGTAACTTAGGCTCTGCTCTCAGTAACTTCAGTATGTATATTGAGAGATGTTGCATAAATGGGGAAACTAGATTTAGACTTTTAAAATAAAAAGTGCATTTTTCACAAAAATAACTGGTACTGAAATGGCAAACTGCCCTGGAAGCAAAAGGGTTAACTCAGATGAGACTTGGACAGTCCCGGGGGGTTAACATGATAGTTGTTTTTGGTATTAGTAGTCACCTAAACAATGTTTTCAGTTTTTTTTTTTTTTACTACTGTGCTCATTTGACAGTCTGTTTTAAAATGAATGTAAACCAAAGTGTTTGGCTCCAAACGAAGAGAAAGGTAACAAAAAGGGACATGTTTCTGTATATTAGGTCTGGGCGGACTGTTCTGCGGGAGATCCAGACCCCCCGGATCAAATCCGCAATCCATGGACCCGGATAAATATGGACTTCATCATAGAAGTCTAGTTTTGGGTCTGTGGAGACGCCATTTCCTGGATTTTGTTTTTTGTTGCCGTGAGGATGCCGTCGGCATGAACAGACAGACGGCGGCATCCAATCAGGCAACAGAATGTCACGTGATGCACTCATGGTATATAACTGTGCTGAGTGCACCACATGGCCCAGAAGAGTGAAGAGGACTGGAGGACAGCAGCAGCAGGAGCTGCTCTTAGCAGCAGAGAACTCACAAAACAAAAGTGCCAATTTCCAAGCCGCCAAAATCCCCCCCAAAAAATTGAAACCACCAGAAATCAAATAGTAATTTGAGCCAGAGGGGAGGGAACAACAGAAGAAATGAGGGAAGGGGAAAGAAACCGATCATTGGGGGTAGGTGAAGGTGGGTCGGGGAGTTGGGACTGGGGAGATGGTGGCCTGGGTGGCTCCCAGGGGGCGATGCAAACACAAAGTTGAAAACTTATGTACTGTACTGTGTGACTGTGTATGAGCAAGGGCAGGCTGGCAAAATCTTTGACTTGTGCCATTCCATCCAGATCCAGGGGAGAGATAGGGACTACTGGGGGTGCAAGAGAGATTACAGTTATAGAAAATCCAAAATGAAAGTTTTTTTCTTTTCTTAGCCTCAGACAGTGTAGCTGTGTGTACTGAGAAAGGGCAGTCTTGCAAAATCTTTGACTTGTGCCATTCCAGATCCACAGGTGAGAGGGAGAGACTACTGCAGGTCCCAGAGACATTTTACAGTTACATAAAATCCCCAATTTTTTTTCCTGGCTTCAGTGTAGCTGTGTGTATAGGGCAAGGGAGCAGGGTGGCAAAATAAATCTTTTTTTTTTAATTAGTACTTTTTTCCTCCACCTTGAGACACTGGCAGGCAGCTCCAGCCCCTCCCCCAGAGGGCACTCATCTCTCCGGCATTCATTCCCACAACAGGTCCCACCCGACACATCCCCCATGGGTTGCTCCCTCCCATGACAGGGCTGGTGGCGAAGAGCGTTGACTTTCCCCCACCACCAGAAACCAACATCTAGATGCTGGGGGAAGGGGCAGTGCTGGCACAGCCTTCCATCATGGAGCCTGCCAGCTTCATTCTTTTTCCTCCGGTTTTCTGCCCTAGACCCACACATGTGCAATGGGCAGGGTGACTCTCTATGCCTCCATGCAGGCAGTCTTATGCCCTCTGCATGGGTCCACCTCTATTCTAAACACTGCACCTGTGCTGACCCCAGCCTCTGCTGGGTGTCTGTCTATAGCATGCTGCTTTGTCCCCCCTTCCCCAAGGAAGGAGAGCTGTCATTGGACGCTCAATCCTTCCTCGCCCTGGCCAACCCCAGAACAATCTGAGTCTGTTCCTGAACCTGGGTCACCAGCATGGCGTGAGGTGTGGCATCCAGTGCCTCAATCCTCAGCGCCACCGGGCCGGCTGGCAAAATATATCTTTGACTGTGATGTCCAGAGGGGGAGAGAGAGAGACTGCAAGGTGGCTCACGATAAATGTAACAGTCCCAGAAATCTCAAATAAAAAATTTTTTCATGGCTCTAGTATGGCTGTGTGTACAGGGCAAGGGCAACAGGCTGGCAAAATAAATCTTTTGACTTGTGCCATCCAATCATGAATCACGATCACTTGCGTTCATTCACGATTTCATGTATTAAAAAAAATAACGTTCAGACAAACAGTATACAAGTTGATGCACCTGCCCTGTGCTGCCGGCTGTGGGTGGCCCAGGGGATAATCTAACTTTGTGATTTGCAGCGGGCTGTTTACAGTACAACACAAGTAAAGTATAAGTACTGCACACAAGTGTCATCATCATCATCACTCAGTCCTCATTATTCCTTACTATCATTAATTTTATAGTACACCGCATTACATTAAGTACAAGCATTAACCATCTCCCAGTGTGGGACTATGCTGCGTGCGGCTAATGCACCAGATATGTCTGCATCTCCAATTCAAATTCTGAGGCACACTTAACAGTGACTGTATTGTAGGAGCCAGTCTGGTAATCTTGAAAGGAAGTGGTGGTGGACTGCTGTGCCATCAGTGTGCTGTGTACACTGTACAGTCATGAGTCACAACAGTAAATTTGTTCCTGGCCTGTGGGTGGGAGTCAGAAGGACATCACGTTATCTTTTGTTACAAAATGGATTAAAGTGTTGATGAGGCATATTGTATTTCTCAGGTAGGCAGTGGCACTGCAAAAGACAGCAATCAGCCTGAAAAGAGAAAACAAAATCAAACCCCAAAAAGTGATTTTTCACGTCTAAGGTTTCGTCTTCCAAGCAAATGCTTGAATTCAAAAAAGGTGAATGTCTCAGATCATTATCAGTTCCATGTAAAAAAAAAAGTTATATAGTTAAAAAAAACTAAAGGTGTGGTGGGTACCACCCGCAGAGGCACCCAACAGTGTGGAACAATTGCATACTATGCTACTGCTAGTCCCTCATCTGATTCTTCTGAGGTTGAACCTGATGAGGGTAATACTAATGATAAGAAGAAGAGAATGATCTGGCAGCACAAGGTTTACTGGAGGGAATAGAAATTGCAGATGAGGAAGAAACAGGCAGAAATGTTTTGGTTGTGTGGGGGGCAGTGGGAATAAACCACAAGAGGAACAAGATCAAGAAAAATCCGTTGGGGGGGGACCACTGAAAAGGTGACCGAGGTGTCATGCCTTCCTGGGAAAAAAAAATAAAAAAAATTCAATCTTTTGTTTGGTCATACTTCTCCATTAGTGCTTCCAATGAGTTGATAGCAACATGTGCTATTTGTAAATGGCCACTCAGCAGGGGTAAAAAGAAAGGAACATTGGGAACTTCAGCGCTGAAAAGGCACCTAGACAGATGTCATAACATTATTGAGAAGTTCAGTTGTGAGTCTCAAAGAGAAAGTGACAGTGATAGCTCACTACTTTTGCAGACCTCATCTACGCAAGGACATAGACAGGATGGAAGCAGTCCAGAGGAGGGCAACTAAAATGGTGTAGGGTCTGCATCAGAAACCATATGAAGAGAGACTGACAGAGCTTAATATGTATACCCTTGATGAAAGGAGGGATGGGGGGACATGATAGAAATGTTCAAGTACCTCAAGGGAATCAACAAAGTCCAGGAGGGTAGCATCTTTCAGAAAAAGAGATGTGTAAGAACAAGGGGGCACAATTTAAAGATAGAGGTGGGATGGCTCAGAGGTAATGTGAGAAATTTTTTTTTCATGGAGAGAGTGGTGGATGCATGGAACCACCTTCCTGGGGAGGTTGTTGGGTCTAAAACAGTGGAGGAATTCAAACATGCATGGGACAAACATAAAGCAATTGTATTGGGGGGTGGCAGGAAGTAGGCTGTTGGTTAACTAGTATCTGCAGCTTATCCAGTAGGTAGGGAAATGGGCAGACTGGGTGGGCCAAGTGGTCCTTATCTGCCATCAAAGTCTATGTTTCTATGTATGTTTCACTCAGGGAGTAACTCCCATAGATGAAAGCAATGGCAGCCTCCGCAGCACTACTGAAACACCTCCGCCACCACTTCCTACCAGTCGAAGGACTACAACTATTACTAACAGTGACCATGTGTTCAAAAGCCCTCTTTCTTCAAGGAGACAGCTTACCATCTCAGAAACATGTGAGCATAAAGCCAAATATGCCTCAGCTCACCCTGTTGCTGTTAACAATAACCAAACAAATTTCAGAAATGATAGCTGTTGATTTGCTACCATATAACATGGTTGAACATATAGGATTCAGATGGCTGCTTGAGTACCTCGAACCTCAATATAGTATGCCATCATGGAAATACTTCTCAATGACAGGGATTCCAAAGCTTTACGATGTATGTAAAAAATTAAGACATGTCTTGTGCAGTGCTGTTGGAAGGGTGGTGCATCTCGCAACAGATATCTGGACAAGCTGTCAGCCTGAACCCTTTATGTCTGTCATGGCACATTGGGCATGTTTTGATAGTTCACGTGGGACTGGGGACAGTGAAGCATCACAGTTTTCTGTTCCAAGGATGCTTTATTTTCCATCTGAACATACCTCATACAACATCAATGAAGAGCTTCAAAAACCATAACAGCAACAGCTCACTTCACAGGGACTGTCAACTGGCTTTATAGTTGCAGATAATGGGTCCAACATAAGGAAGGCCTTGGAGGAGGGGGGCATTGTTCACATCTATGAGTCACCATGGAGACAGGAAATGGCACCACAATCTGCATGGGGTTTGTGTACAGACCCCCATCTCAGGGGAGGAAATGGACAAGGAAATGATAGAAGGCATCCTTAAAATGTCAGAAAAAGGGGTGATATTGTTGATGGGGGACCTGAATATGCCATATGTTAACTGGAGTACCATTGCTGCAGCCACATCCAAGAGCAGGGTCATTCTTCATGCCCTACAGGGGCCATGCCTCAGACAATTAGTGTTGGAACCCACTTAGGGGGGAGCAATCTTAGACCTGGTACTCTCAAATGGGGAAGTTGAAAGGATCTTAGATTTAGAAGTAGGGAGCCATCTGGGAACAAGTCACCACCAAACAGTGTGATTCACAATAAACACAGCCATAGAGTCAAGCCATACAAAAACAAGAGTATTGGACTTTAGAAGGGCTGACTTTGGGAAAATGAGAGAGTGCCTCAGAAAAGCACTAGCAAATGGGCAAGAAGGAGGGGTGGAGGAACAATGGAGAATAATCAAAACAGCCATCACAGAGGCAACAAGCCGTTGTGTGAAGCAAATCAACAAAACAAAATGAAGGAAAAAAACACTATGGTTCTCAAAAGAGATGGAAGGGAAGGTTAAGGAGAAAAGGATAGCACTCAGGAAATATAAGGAAACACAGAAGGAGCAGGACAGAGAGCTTTATCAGTTAAAGCAAAAGGAGGCAGGGAAGGCAGTCAGACTAGCAAAGGCACAAACTGAGGAAAAGATAGCCAACTCTGTTAAGAAAAGGGATAAAACCTGTTATAGGTACATTAGGGAGCAAAGAAAGACCAAGGGAAGGATACAGAGACTTAATAAAGGGGAGGGAATGTGGGCAGAGGGTGACAGTGAAAAAGCAGGGATACTGAATGAATATTTCTGCTCAGTATTCACAATAGAAGAGGAGGGGAAGATACCTAAACCAAACAAGAGAAACACTCTGAATAGGGGGTCGATACCAGTCCATTCACAGAAGAAAGGGTTTTGAAAGAACTCTTGAAATTGGGGGTGGACAGAGCAATGGGGCCTGATGGGATTCACCCCAGAATTCTAAAAGAACTAAGGGTGGAACTAGTAACGCCACTGACTACTCCCTTTAACAAATCATGGGAGGATGAGTTGGTATCTGAGGACTGGAGGAGAGCAGATGTGATTCCTCTTCACAAAAGTGGGAGCAGGGCAGAGGCAGGAAACTACAGACCAGTTAGTTTAACCTCAGTGGTAGGAAAAATGATGGAATCACTTCTGAAAGAAAGAACTGTTGAGTACCTAGAGGCCAGTGGGACACAGGACCCAAGGCAGCATGGTTTCACAGCAGGAAGGTCATGTCAGATGAACCTAATAGATTTCTTTGACTGGGTGACCAAAGTAATAGACCAGGGAGGGGCTGTGGATATGGCCTACCTAGATTTTGGCAGGGCATTTGACACAGTCTCATACAAAAGATTAATATACAAGTTAGCCAGTCTTGGAGTGGGTCCCAAGGTGGTAGCCTGGATAAAATCTGGCTGGACAACAGGACGCAAAGGGTAATAGTAAACGGAGTCCACAGTGAAGAAAGGAGGGTAACTAATGGGGTACCGCAGGGTTTGGTACTGGGACCGGTCCTCTTTAATGCTTTATAAGTGACATTGGAGAGCACCTGTAAGGAAAAGTATGTCTCTTTGAAAACGACACAAAGATCTGCAACAGGGTTGATACACAAGGTGGGTGGAAAGGATGAAAAGGGACTTGGCAAGGTTGGAGGAATGGTCAAATATATGGCAGCTCAGATTCAATGTAAAGAAGTGCAAGGTAATGCATCTGGGAAACAAAAACCCAGGGGAAGAGTACACAATGGGGGGTAAGATAATAACAACAACAACAAAAATTGAAAGAGACCTAGGAGTAATTATATTAGATGACCTAAGGGTGGGTAAGCAATATGAGAAGGCAGTAAGGAGGGCTGGGGGGATACTGGGATGCATAGGGAGAGGCATCAACAGTGGAAAACAGGAAGTTGTTATCCCTCTGTACAGAAGTTGGTGAGACCCCATCTGGAGTACTGCATGCAATTCTGGAGACCCCATCTCTGCAAAGACATAGACAGAGTGGAGGCTGTTCAAAGGAGAGCAACCAAAATGGTGCAGGATCTGCACCAGAAGACATACTGAGGAGACTAAACAGCTTAATATGTATACCCTTGGGAAAGGAGGAGGGGGGACATGATAGAAACTTCAAGTATCTCAAGGAAATTAACAAAGTACAAGAGGGTAGCATCTTTCAGAAAAAGAGATGTGCAAGAACAAGGGAGCACAATTTGAAGATAGAGAGGGGACGGCTCAGAGGTAATGTTAGAAAGTATTTTTTCACAGAGAGGGTTGTGGATGCATGGAACAGCCTTCCTGAGGAAGTTGTGGAATCAAGAATAGTGGGAGAATTCAAGAATGCATGGGACAGACATAAGGCAGTTCTAGTGGGGGGTAGGAGGAAGTAAGCTGTTGATTAACAAGAATCTGCAGCTTATACATCAGGTAGGGAAATGGGCCGACTAGGTGGGCCAAGCGGTCCTTATCTGCCATCAAATTCTATGTTTCTATGTTTCTATCTGCTGCTTTGTGCATTGCTTATATTTAATAGTTCACAATTTTCTCGATGATGACAGGGAGATTAAGGCTCTTGTTAGCACTGCTAAAAGAATATGCACTCATTTGAGACACTCAAGCAAAGCCCATGATGTGTTTGAAAAATTACAGCTGGAGCACAGTTTGCCTCTGCACAGGCTGATCCAAGACATTTCTACTCGATGGAATTCAACCTTTTATATGTTCCAAAGGCTGCTGGAATAAAAGAAAGCTATCAGGCAGTACACCTTAGAAAATAAAATTGGTGATGCAGATGTCTATATTACTCCACCACAGTGGGCCATGCTGGAGTTTCTAATTTTCCTACTCCAGCATTTGAGGAAATCACTAGGGAGGTTAGTGCAAACACAGCAACTCTCAGCCAAGTGATACCCCTAATAAAAATGTTAAAATTCAGATTGAATCTGATTAGGGAAAAGTTACAGAAGCAAGACAGTTCCATGATCACACATGCTGCCAGTGGTGCTGCTGACACATGCAGGTTGCCCCCCAGAATACAAGATCTAACGAGATGTATGATCAAAAAAGTTGAAGAAGATGACGAACTATGTAAAATGCTTCATTCTGGTTATTACATTAGAGCAACAATTTTGGACCAACAATACAAAGCGAAGCAACTATTGAGTGATGATGATGATGATGACACTTGTTTTGAGATAAACAAGAAATAATTGACGAGGTGCATGCTGTCATAGAAGAGTACAACAGCAGCACCACATTCAGAATCTTCTTCACGACACAGCACAGCATCAGGTGGCCCATCCTTTACTGTTGCAGCATTTTCTTCCTCTTCCTCCTCAGCCACTGCAGCCAAATCTTCTTCTTCACCACCAGCCAAGCGCAGCACTGTCCTGCAGTCACTTGGTTCAGCTTCATGTCTCTGGAGTCACTTAGAAGATGTAATTGTGGCACAGGAAACATGCTGAGCACCAGGACAAAACAATGTGGTGCTAATAGGTAAGTCTACAATCAAACAGAAAAAAAAACTGTAGCACCCACAGTACCAGGCAAAGACACACAGGACCACAGTTTATTGCTGGCGAAGTCCTTTATAAAAAGTGCAGGAGTGCAATTACTGGCCCATGTGGCTAATAAACAAATAAACAAACTGACATTTCTCCTAGCATGCTGCTAGGCTTCTTCAGAGTTATTTGTCAAAATACAAGGTGCTCAATTTATACAAATTCAAAAAGTCTGCACAGTTGTACAGGTGGGTTTATAAAAATAGCAAACTGGGCTGTTACACTTGAGTTGGGAGGACTCGGGGTTCTTACACTCTCTGTCATCAGTGTCAGCAAGTGTCCTTCACTTGGAGACTATTCAGTCATTTTAAATAAAGCTCCATTGGAGTGTAGGAGGGTAAAAGATAGCCAAGCAGAGCGGGAATGTGATTACTGGAAACAGCATTCAGGTGTGATAGTAGGTGATAAAAGGATTATTACAAGAGAATTCGCATGAGAGGACAAGGCATGTACAGTATGTCAGAACGCAAATCGTCCCAATAAAATGACAAGGGCATTCCTTTTAAACAGTGACAGCATACATAGGATAACATAGCCACTTAATCAGTGCCTGGAGGACATCCCAATGAAGTGGATGTCACGATTATCTGCAAGCCAATTAAGTGGCTTCTACTATATTTATTACACAAATATATACTGTAGATGTGTTGATGTGCGTCATTGTCATAAACTAGTTAAAGATTCTGTGAAGTGATCTGAACAATAATGTTATGATATTTTCACATTGCATGCAGCCACATTTCATATCTTGATTCTTCTAAATGCTTATCTCATTTCTGTAACTTCTGCACTGTATGGGCACAGTGCTTTTAGATGGACATTTAAAGTAAACTAAATATTTTGGTACTGCAACACCCAAATGATATGTATATATAAATAAATTATCTCATGGAAATTAAAATAATTTGTAAGAGTTTTCTGACATGATTACATCTGCAAATCCCAATAAAGTTTTGCAATTTATACAAAATCACACATGCCCCCACAATGCAAAGCATCATGGGCTGCATATGCATATCACCACAGAATGTTATGCTGGTCCAACTTTAAGCAGAATTGCATGGTGCCGGAAGGTCTCTCACACAGTCTGCAAAGGGTGCTAACAGAAGACATAGACACGTGTTTCGTCCCACCAGGACTCATCAGTATGCCTCGTCTGTTTGACACCCCAGTGGAATGGACCAGCTACCCTTAAGGCAGTGTGCCTTGGATATATAGTGGTGAACCCATTAAAATAAAAAACTATTTAAAGACAAAGAACCTCAAAATTATTTAAAAGACAAAGAACCCTTTGTCTTTTAAATAGTTTTTTATTTTAATGGGTTCACCACTATATATCCAAGGCACACTGCCTTAAGGGTAGCTGGTCCATTCCACTGGGGTGTCAAACAGATGAGGCATATTGATGAGTCCTGGTAGGACGAAACACGTGTCTATGTCTTCTGTTAGCACCCTTTGCAGACTGTGTGAGAGGCCTTTCGGCACCATGTAATTCTGCTTAAAGTTGGACCAGCATAACATTCTGTGGTGATTTGCATATGCAGCCCATGATGCTTTGCATTGTGGGGGCATGTGTGATTTTGTACTTTCTTGAAACTTGGCTTCCCAGCCAAATGCCCTTTGGGGTAACCCTTGCCTCAGTGTTTGCACACAGAGGTTCTTTGTCTTTGCAATTTATGATTGTTATATGTGTTTCATTGATTACAGATTGCGAGATGCCTCTGGAAAATGTTTCTGATCATGACAATGACAGTGACCCCAATTACTGCCCAGATGACTGCTTTACCGAGATTTTACCAGATGAAAGAAAACATAATTTTGAAGAAATGTTATCTGGTGCTCAAGATTCCAAAGACTGTGTGTCTCAGAACAAATATGTAGTCTTTGAACAGTGCATCAAGCAATTGTTTGAAATAATACCCTGTCGACGATGTGGTGAGAAATTTTCAGTTGTTGCTAGAAATAAGACTGCAAGAGCTACATTATTAAGTATTAGACACTCATGTGCTAACAAGCATGTGTTTACTGGAACTCAACAGCCTACTGACACTCTAACGACTGTGGGGATCACAAAGTCTGCAGCAGCAAATCTGTTTAGTGGTAACACTTGTCAGTCATTTACTAAATTTGCAAAATCCTGAATCTTAAGTTTTTTTCAAAATCCATGTACAAGACTCAAGATTTATACCTTTTTCCTGTAGTGCACAATGCTTGGTTATCTCATCAGACAGAGCTGTTTGAGAGTTTGGGAAGGAAATTATTAACTTTGTCTGGTCATGACCGCTGTGATTTTCCTGGCTACGCAGCCAAATGTGGTACCTACAGTACACCTTGATGAAGAGTGAGACCAACAAAATTATTTATTTTATTCTGAAACAAGCTGGTCCAAATATGAGAAATGTAAACATTTTTTTATTTATTTAGTTTTTGTTAACTGGGTAGGTATGCTAGACAGCATAGCTGCCTATTTTCAGGTACGATGGAGAAGGCAGCATTCAGTGAATGCCTGGATCATGTCTTAGATAAGGGGCTACAAACTGAGTGTATGGCAATGGATCATCACATACAGACTGCAAAGGTTATGATTACCGCATGTAACAGCATATTCCATCAATATGATGTTTGGCATATGTCCAAAAACATAGCCTCCAAACTCAGAAACAAAGTCAAGAAAGTTAGTGTATGCCCATTACAGTGTTGGATCCAACCTGTTAAAAATCATTTTTGGTTCTCGGCAGCAGGCTGTAATGGAAGTGAGGAATTACTATTGGAGAGATGGACCTCAATCCTTGATCATGTACGAAATATCCATAAGTGGTCTGACAAATTACGGTTCCATACATGGGAGCGTGGACCACTAACCCCTGATAAGTAGTGAACCGAAAATGGCTCCAGGCAGAGACACCGCCAATGGATGCATTGGCATCAGTTGTATGGGGCAAAAACATAATGAGAGACATAGTGAAACTAACCAGGTTCTGCCACACTGGCTCACTGGAGGTATATTACTCTGAATTACTCCACAATGTTCCTAAAAATAAGCTTTTCTTTTATAATGGTATGACGTGTTGAACTGAGCTGTGTGCCCTAGATCACAACATTCCTGTAAAGAAAATGTCAACAGAAAGTCAGCAGAGAAGGTGCACGAAAGGACATGCCACAGTACAGCCAAGTGCAACCGAAAGGAAGAGATCACTGGGTTTCAAAAAAGATAATGGAGGAAAGTTTATATCTGCATATTCCTGGACTGATGACTCAAGTGCTTAACAGAAAGAAGTTGAGAAACCCTGCATCACTCCCCAAACCTGAAGTACTGGAGCAAATCACGTCACTTGACAAACTAAATGTACTTGAGACTCTAAGGTACTCCCAGTCCAAGGAGTAAATGAAATATTATGAATATGTGCTACTGGTGGGAGGGACTGTGGGGTGCACAGCATGGTGCCAGTGCATACGGATAGGTGTTTTGTATCCTTGCCAGATAACTCTGACTTCGCCCTTGAAGGAGAACTGCACTGAACCTGTAAGACATTTTTCCCAATAGAAGCTGTTTTTTAAGTACTGATTACACTTCTGTTATTGTTCCATCTTTACAGTCCTTTGAGTAACCTTAGTGGGTGTTTCTGCTTTACACTCTGGAATTAAATGTCATTTTAGACTTGTATTATGTAGTTTCTGTCCCTCTCAGCCACAGAATTCTATAATAGAACATGAATGCATTGTGCCAACAATAGAAGAGTACATACAGTTCTAAAATGGTTCTTACTGGCAGCATGTAAATCAGAAACACCTACTAGGATAGCTAAAAGCCTGGATAACTACAGCAATAGCAGAATTTGAGCCAGTATTTAAAAAAAAAAAGAAAAAAGCTTCTACTGGGGAAAAATTCCTTACAGATTCAAGCACAGTTCTCCTTTAATAAATGTCAGTAACCAACATGGCATGCAACCAATGTGGCATGAGAAGAGAAATTGTAATGGGAAAACATTTTTTATGCACATCTATGTAAAGAAACTGAAGTTTCTATCCTATGGATCCAGTGTACTGTCACCATACATTGTACATGCACAGAAGTCCCATTGGTCTTTTGCTGCTAAGACTTTGATGATGTGCATGTCCTGCTGAGGTGCGGGGATCATTTATGCAATATACTATTAAAGTGTTACAAGACAGTAATGTGAATGTTCAAGTTTTGTTCAACAAATCGCAATAACGACCACAGTCCATAAGTCATATTACTCAGTATTACTTTGCATGAAATAGACAAAGTAGGCCATTTAACCCATTAAATTGTCTCCCATACCATGTGGGTTTATGATTGAGACAGACTTTTGAGAAAAAAGCATCCAGTCCATGCTTACATTTCTCAGACTTCGTTATTTCTACAATCTCTGTAGGTAATGAATTCCAATAACAGATTGATCTTATTGTATAAAAGTTATGTCTCTTGACTGTATTAACCTTCATAATAACCATAGAAGCATAGACTTTGACGGCAGATAAGGACCGCTTGGCCCATCTAGTCTGCCCATTTCCCTACCTTCAGGATAGGCCGCAGATCCTAATTAACCAACAGCCTATTTCTTCCTACCCCCCACAAGAATTGTCTTATGTCTGTCCCATGCATTCTTGAATTCTCCCACAGTTTTAGACCCCACAACCTCCTCAGGAAGGCTGTTCTATGCATCCACTACCCTCTCTGTGAACAAATACTTCCTCACATTGCCCCTGAACCGCCCCCCCATCTTTAAATTGTGTCCCCTTGTTCTTGCACGTCTCTTTTTCTGAAAGATGCTACCCTCTTGGACTTTGTTGATTCCACTGAGGTACTTAAAAGTTTCTATCATGTCCCCCCTCTCCATTCTTTCTTCAAGGGTATACATATTAAGCTCCTTAAGTTTCTCCTCATACGGCTGTTCTTGCAGACCCTGCACCATTTTAGTTGCCCTCCTCTGGACTGCCTCTATCATGTCTATGTCCTTGCAGAGATGGGGTCTTCAGAACTGGATGCAGTACTGCAGATGGGGTCTCACTAACTGTCTGTACACCGGGATAACAACTTCCTGTTTTCTGCTAGTGATGCCTCTCCCTATGCATCCCAGTATACCCCCAGCCCTCCCTGCAGCCTTCTCACATTGCTTGCCAACCTTAAGGTCATCTGATATGATTACCCCCAGGTCCCCCCAGGTCTCTATTCTGAGATCTAAGGTTATTGTATCTAGTGTTATATTTCAACACACATTGTTTCATCAGTTCTTTATTTTTCAGGATTTTATACAATAGCAAGATGTCTCCCCTTTCTCTTCTTATTTCTACTGGGAATAACCCCAATGAAATAATTGTTAAGTCTATGGAGCCCCTAATAGATTTAGTAAGTTTACATTGCATTTTTTCAAGTAGAGTTATGTCTCTTTTATGATACTGACTCCAAATAGGAGATCCATAATCCAAATGGGAGATGATATAGGTTTTATATAATTGTAAAATACAGCTAATATTTCTAGTTATGAATGATTTTTTTAATCAACAAATTAATCTATTAACTGTCTGTGCAACATGTCTACAATGGTCAATAGAATTAAAATCTCTGTTTATCCAGATTCCTAAGTCTTTTTCCTTTTTTGATGACTTTAGTGTTTGCCCATCTAGTGTGTGTATATATTCTGGATTTTTATACCCAAAACGCAAAACGGTGCATCTTTCTGCGTTAAAATTCATTTTATTTACTCTACCCCATAATTCAGTTTGTTTCAGGTCATGAATAAGAATTTAATAGTTAACCTTTGAATTAACTACACCATCAACTTTGGTGTCATCAGCAAATTTTGATACTGTACTTGTTATTCCTATTCTCATATTGCTAATATAGAGACCAAACAATACCGGTCCCAGCACCGATCCCTGCGGCACCCCACTACCAACCAGTTCCCCATCTGACATTGATTGATTTATCCTCACTGATTGAGTATGATCTGTTAGCCAATTATTGATCCATCTTATGATAAATTTCTTTAGGTCCTTGTTTATCAATAAGTTGTGAGGAACAGTATCAAAAGCCTTCCCTATAGCCAGTAAGATGACATCTACTGGATCGCCTTTATCTATATAACTGCTTACACATTCATAGAAGGATAACCAAATTGGTAACACAAGACAGCCCCTTTGAAATCCATGTTGAAAAGGATCATCTATCCCTAAATCTGAAATTACTTTTTCAATTTTTCTTTTAATAAGTCTCTCCAAAATTTTACAACATATTGACGTTAGACTTATTGGTCTAAAGTTTTTAACATTTGTCATGCTACCCTTATTATTATAGAAATAATAGTAGCTCTCCTCCAATCTAATGGGACATGTCCTGTTTGAAGAGACTAATTAAATAATAATAAACGTTGGTAAGCTGAGTCATTAGCAAGATCCGTAGAATAATGGGGTTAATCAAGCCAGGCCCAGGGGATGATTTTGTTTTTAGATTGTGATGTTCATTTAGTACATCACTTAGTTAGAATACAATCTGTCGACACCCTTCTGTATTTAATTCTGGAATAATTGTAGGGTTTTTACCAAATACAGAAGTAAAGTAGATATTAAAATATTGATCCAATTCTTGATTGTCAGAGATAACTTTACCATCAACATTTAATGCAGTGATTTTTGTATTTGATTGTTTTTGTTTTTGATTATTTATATAAGCATAGAAGCTCTTATAATTAGACAGGTGTACCAGCCTAATATTTCAAGTTATGATGCAGAAGTTGGTATCTCCACAGATTCCTGTGTATATAGACCTCACTTTTCAGAATTGGCTTGTTACCCCGGAGAAAATTTGTGGATGGCCCCTCAGGGGGCCTATTTCTGATTTTGGATGTTGTGGGCCCTCTGGGCTCCATAGCTCGGCCTAGGAATGCTCGATTTACAATTCCAAGGTGTCATTTTCTACATGTATCACCATGCCAAGTTGTATGGAACAACTTAGAAAATCCAAAGTGTCCGCCAAATTCCAATATGGCCACCATATCGCTAGTAAATACTTGATTCGCTAATAATTTCCAAATCCCTAGCTTCCAAGATACTGATTATCAATGTTTCATGAACAGGGAGTTTATTATTATTACATTTAATATAAATACATATTAAATTAATATAATAGAACATAAATATAAATAAATGAATCAAAACGCATCTATCTGTTTGTTCGTGCCGTTGACCCCCAAATTGCATCCACTCTGTAAGAATCTGCCACTTTGTTCACAGGATTGCATGGCATGTTCATGTACATTGTATGTCTGTTTAGTCTGTATTTCTAGTTTCTAGTTTTTAATTTTAGTTTCTGTTTCTGTTTCAGAAACATGGATATCCCCCTAGCAGTACCTGTTGAATTAGTCAATCAATCTGATTTTTCTACCTGTGTTCTTTGTGAGAACCAAATTAGAGATACAGAACAGTAACACATATTAGGAGAGAATGGGCTGAATACCATCAAGGCTTTTGCAGAGAAATGGTCAGTCACAAAATCAACTTCCAAGTATGCCAGAAACTTCAACCTTGTATGGAATAAAATCTGTGACCAACCCCCCCCCCAGCCCTGGAGAAACAGGCCTACCTGTTCATGCAAGGTGTCACCAAAATTTCACCAGTGAAAGGAAATTAAACACCAACTCAATGAAACAACTTTCTTCAGCTCAATCTTCTGAAGCTGAATTCTCCAGCATACCTGACCCACAGACATCCAGTAGCAGTGAAGTGGTCCATGTAACTCGATGTAAAAGGAAATTGTTGGAATTTAAGAAGGATGAGATCTGATTCATCTGTGATAAGAAAAAGAAAATGAAAAGAAATATGGAAGAAAAACTCCAAAGAGTTGAACTTGAAGATGGAAAGATTACATTGCATGAAAGCATGTTATGCAATGAAAATTCCAATGATGCTCTTTTGTCTGGTGCAGCCAAACATTTGAAGGTCGCTACCGCCAATGTTGACGTCTTTGCTGTGGACGTCAAATAGCATCAAAGTTGTTACAACACTTTCATCTACGTTGGCAACTGAAAAAGGCAAACACCAGGTGGATTGGAAAGCATTCACACAAAGAGTGCTGAAATGGAGTTTCTTCAAATTGTGAGAAGAAAGGTTGTCGAGCAGAAATGTTGCTATTTACTCCAAGTTACTGGAGGATATTCATAACCTCAATGAGTTCCATGGATGTGAACAAGATGCTGGAATAAATCACACATTTTGGTTGAAGAATCTTATCAGCAATGAATTTGGAGATGAGATAGGTTTTACTGCGGGGAAGAGGATACAAGTGAATCCTCTCATTCTTCACTCTACAAAAGTGAACCCACTTGATTATTCTTTGGAAACCTTGAGAGGAGCTGGGCTCAGAGACAGTGACATCACCAAGGCATTTGCAAAGATGATCAAGTGGAAATTAAAGATAGACAAATTGAGTCACTGCAGTTTCCTATGGCATATGAAGACTTGTTTTCTGAGCTTGATAATTATGAACCCATTCCAGAAATCTTCAGTGCGATAGCATTCTCTATAAGCCCTTCTAAGAAGATTAATGCTCTAGGTTATGTGACCATTCCAACAGAAATTCAAGCTACCAAGATATGGTCCATTGCTAGTGACTGGCAATGCCTCATTACCGGAGAACATTCTCCAAAGTCGATAGTTCTATCCATGATCATTCATCATCTCACCGGAAGTAAAGAAGCAGTCAATCTTCTACATAGTTTGGGAGCTGGTATTTCTTACACAGATGTCAGAAGACAAAACAAGAAATTGGCCCATGATAGTAAATCTGAGGGAAAAAACACCGCATACGATTCCGCCTGGACAGCCAACTCATGTCACAATTGATAACTCAGATGGTAATTAACAGACATTAACAGGAGTCTCAACAACACATGACACTAACTCAACGATTTATGTACCCTGAATTTCATGTCCTGCTGTCATCTGCAATTTGCCAGTACAAGAACAGAACATTCCTAGCAGCTCAACAAGAGAAGTCCAGGAAACCTTTGAGAGCTCAGAACCTATCGACTATGGGGATTATAAAATAGGAAAGAGAAAACCCTCACCGATCATCGCATCCTACAATGAGGATGAAAGAAGGACCAAGTTTGATCTTCATTTGAGCAAAGATTGTATTTGGGCTCTGGCAGCAAGCATAGAATCTTCCAGAGAAGATGAATCTCTTCCAGTCCTAGGATCATGGACAGCTTTCAATAAAAAAACAACATTGACCCCTACCTTCAAATCCGAAACTGATTTCCTGCCCATTATACCACATGAACCAGATGATGCAGTTTGCAAATATTACCTTGACTTTCTCATGGAGCTAATGTATGACCTACAAATTGACCACATCTTCAGCCATAGCGATCAAGCAGTTTTCTACAAGGTTGCACAAATAATGTGGAAAGAAGAAAAATATACAAAAGTGGTTAATTTGATGGGAGGATTTCATGAACTGATGGTGAAGCATAAGATCCTCTACAAGCAATATGGTGCTATGGGACTTCATGACTGGTGGATTCAGGTGGGGATAATAGCGGATGGACCTGTTGACCAGGCCTTGTAAGGACGCCACTATTCTAGATCGATGAGGTTACATAAACAGTCCCTCAAGGCTTTCCTATGATTCATGGGATCCAAGATTCACGGCTCACTAACTGACAGACTACGAGGAAAGCTCATCAACATGAGAAGATATGTATCAGCAGAATCCCTGAATCTTGTCCTCTTGGATGAATCTTTCCGTGAAGTGCAGTCACAAATACTGGAAACCTCTGGCACCATGGGACAGGGGGCGAGAGGTTACATATGTGACACCAACTCTCTTCTCGTCTGGGTCTCCACAAACAGAGACAAGAATCTGAACTTGCATCTGCAGGCTCAATGAGATATTCTACCTTTACTGTTTGCATTCAACCATCAAAACTACTCTTGGTATTTGACGTGGCATCATGTAGACCTCATCAACCTGAAAACCATCAGTGAGAATGCATACAATGAACTGCAGGAATATGACATTGGGGCTAGTCTGTCTGGTGAGGCATTCTCCAAACTACCTGGTGACCAAGTGACTGAGGTCTCAATCAATAGCGAGGTCAAGGTGAGGGGTGGACCCATGAGAGGCAGTTACAGTACATCCGAGGAAGCTGCTGGTGACTTTGTTTTGAAATTCCAGAAGCTCACTAAAATTCATTTGTCGCGTAAGGAGAAGATGCTTCTGAAAACATTGGCCACACACACAATGAGTTGGCGTATGGTGCCATGAAGAAACATGATGGTCAAGTGAAAGAGCTAGTGAAGAAACTTCACGCATATTCAGATCCATGTCAGGGTGTAGCACGACACATCGCAATGGGCGTTGAAATACCACTAGGCAATAGTAGAGGGCCTTTTGAAGGCAAGGGCTACAGGGGAAGCTATGTTGAATGCATTTATAAATGATCACCTCCTATCAAGGAAAGTTGGTTTATTCAAGCCCATTAAATGCAGTGGAATTTCCATGGGAATGGACAAGAAGAAAAAGAAACCCAAAGCAGAATCAGTCTTGAAAGAAGACCATCAGGCTCTTGGTATCATTGTTGCAAAGTGCCCCAACAAGAAAGATGCATTTTTCTATCCGCTTATGACATATCCTCTTGCAATAGCAACTCCAGGCAGAAACCTCTACAAACCTAATACCAAACATGTCTTAAGAAATTATCTCATCCATGAAGCAGAAGCTCGAAGTTCTTCCCCTCCTCCATTATGTTCAGTGTACTGTACATATACGATGCCATGGCAATGGTCAGAGCAGTTCCTGCACAGCATACAAGGGACAGCCTTTGGAAAACTCTTCTTGTCACATTCACACCTCCATCTACAGCAAACCCAGTGGAAGTCATTGTCATTTTTCATAATTATAAGGATGATCTGGAGTTCTCAGTGAAACAGCAAGAACGAGCTGAGCGAGCTGTAGGAACAGGAGAAATGCGACTTCACATGGGATCAGATTCACAAGAGATGCTGCAGGGAAAGTTGTATCAGCAGTACCTTCACAACAATGATAACAAAACAGATCTCATACAGCGATTCAATGAATATATTAGACAAGAGGATGTCAGAAGAAACTTACTATACCCGCTTACTATCAGCAATAGCAGAAGCACGTATATTATATACCCAGATTCAGAAGAATTCCTGTTTTCCTGTAACCATGAGTAGGCAAATTCGAGAATAGTGCTGCATTGTGCTCTTGCAAAAGGCCCAGTTGTCGTCCTAGCCAAAGATACAGACATCCTCGTCCTGACGGTTTATGCTTTCACAAAGACCCTTCCAGATTCACTCCAAATCAACCATGACATATTTGTAAACATAGGATCGATATGCCATCATACTGGACACACTGCAAGTCTCAATTTGCTAGCATATCACGCTGTCTCTAGATGTGATGCAGTGACTTACTTCTACAAGGTATCAAATAAATTAATCTTTCAATGTTCACACAGGGTTGAAGAAGGAATAAATCTCCTTTCAGAGCTTGGGAAAAGCACATATGCTTCACAAGACACCGAACAAAATTTCAAGACCTTCATTCAACACTGCATGTACAATGGTATAGGAGAAGAGGATCTGGTAGACACACGAGTAAGGCAGTACAATAATCTGAAAGTGAAGACTAGGCAAACAATTCTACCAGACCTAGCAAGCCTATGTTAGCATATAAACAGAGCAAATCTCATAGCCTACTATTGGCGCCACTGCACAGATCCAAAATCCCTAAATGTTGACCCTTGTTTGTCAGGATGGAAATGAGAGGATGAAACACTGAAATCTGTGTGATACACTGGGTTTCAGCTACCTGACTTCCTATGTCATAGAAGACAGGGTGGAAGGTTAGCTGGCCAACGATGTGCAGCTGATGGTGATGAGGCAGATGATGAAGGTGAGTCAACATCTCAAAGTCACACACAGAAGACCAAACAAAAACCTTGGACCACAGAGCCAATGACTGATTGTACAGGAGATGATGACACTTAAAATGACACATTGGGAGCCAATTAACAAACTTCTGTGGACGAATCTTCAAACTTCGAGAGTGAATGTGACAATTCAGATCCAGAATGGACTCCAATATAATGACTTCAAAACTGGACATTACAACTAAGGTGTACTGTTGACCCAAAATATTCATAATGTTGTGTCAAATCATTGATAAAATGACTTTATTCTAAACAACAAATCAGCACATACAACATTTAGATTTTAAGCATTACTGTATGTACTTCAAACTATTTTATCAGTAAATTGCCTCATGAATTCAATTGTTTTATGTAGTATTAATGTGTGTATTTGGTCCTGTGTCTAACAGGGAGCCTCAAAGCGATATATAGATGTCATAAATGCTCATGAATAAATGTTCAATATATAGATGTTCATGAATCATTGATAATCAGTATCCTGGAAGCTAGGGATTTGGAAATTATTAGCGAATCAAGTATTTACTAGCGATATGGTGGCCATATTGGATTTTAGCAAACATTTTGAATTTTTTAAGTTGTTCCATCCAACTTGGCATGGCAATAAATGTAGAAAATGACACACTGGAATTGTAAATCGGGCATTCCTAGGCCAAGCTATGGGGCCCGGAGGGCACTCAATGTCCAAAATCAGAAATAGGCTCCCCGAGGGGCCATGCACCAATTTTCTTGGGGGTAACAAGCCAGTTCTGAAAGGAGAGGTCTATCTACACAGAAATCTGCAGAGATACCAACTGTCTATATCCTTTGTATTAGACAATCTGAACTCTAACTTGAGTTTTTCTTTTCGAATAACTTTTTCAAGTTCTGAGTTGAACATTTGTACACTGATTTCTATTACCAAACAGCACTTTCTCATTAATGCAGTATAACACTTGTATATCACGTTACATAGCTGGTCACCATCACTGAGCCCATCATGTGTGTCATCAGAGTCTTACCAGCTAGGGACAATAGGATTTCTGAACACCATCACTGACTGGAGTCAGTCCTCATGATCAACCTGACAGAAACCTCATGTTGTTTACACTGAGACAATGACAAATTGGTTTCCCAGTTAAAATTCATTGGGTGAGTATAATTTGTTAGTAAAAGTTAATAATGACCGGCTTGCAGTTTTAAAATTGCATCTATAAGCAGTGCTTTACTGTAACTGACTGTCCATAGTGAACAAGCAAGTTGTGCAAGAGAGAGATACTAGAGTTTGCTGTCTGAAGGAGAGGTACATGTGGGCCAAGAGAAATAACAATCGAATTGTGAGCTGTGCCATACAGATACGATCTGGTCAGAGCCAATATTGCTGTAGAGAGCTTTCAGGAGTGGCATTCTCTACTATTCCTTATGGGCTTGAAGAGCTACTGACACCTGAAGGAAAACTTTGAAAAACATAATAATTAGGTACAATTCAGCTTGCATTCCATATATAGTCTATATATTTCTATTTCCATTATTTATTACTGAGTCAATTTGTATGCATATATGATCTTTATGCTGTAGAGTTCCCTTACAGTTCATGTGCCTCTGTAGCTTACTCCCTACTTCAAGTCATAGTCATCTGTTGTGACATCATAGTATGTTGCCATGAGAGTAACTGTGATGTCACAAGCATTGCATTATGACCTCAGGTAGGGAGAAAGCAATAGGAATAGAGGACCTCTTCAGGAGCAAAGACCCTGTTTCCATGCAAATGACTTCAGTAATAAATAATGGGTAGGAGGAATTCAGAACTAATGTGAAATACAAGCTTAGCTGTGTCTAAATATTATATTTTGTTAAAGTTCTCCTGGAGGTGTCAGCTGCTGTATAAAAGCAGTTATGATATTCTCATGACATATTGTGACTATCATACTGCCTTCTGATTAATTTCCTTTAGGTAAGCTCTCTACTTAGTAATGGCTCTTGTAGCAAATAACTTGCTTGCACAGAAGCCACAGCTGTCTGTTACAGATGTACCACCGACCAGCTGGTTTAACAACTACCACCAAAATGATGGGTAACATAGCATTTGTTGCACTAACTGTATGGTATTCTGAGTTGCATGGCAATGGAAGGGTTAAAACAGAATGTTCTGCTGTGCAAATTGAAAAAAACTGTTCCCCTCCAACACTCTGCCAAAGCTGTGTCAATAAACTCCTCTTGTCTGTCCCTGTAGATAATCAGAGGGCTTCAGTCTCCAGTGCTGTAATCCCTCACCTTTCACCAGCACTAAATCCATTTATTTGGTGTTAACTGGAGCACTTTTGCTGTAGCCACATCCAAGAGCAGGGCCATTCTAGATGCCCTACAGGTGGCATGCCTCAGACAGCTAGTTTTGGAACCCACTTGTGAGGGAGCAATCTTTAGACCTGGTACTCTCAAATGGGGACATTGAGAGGATCTTAGATCTAGAAGTGGGTAGTCACCTGGGAACAAGTGACCACTAAACAGTGTGGTTCACATAAACTCAGCTACAGAGTCAAGCCATACAAAAGTGAAGGTACTGGACTTCAGGAGGGCTGACTTGAGCAAGGTGGAAGATGCCTTAGAAAAGCACTGGCAAACAGGCTAGAAGGAGGGGTGGAGCAACAATGGGAAAACATTAAAACTGCCATCACAGAGGCAACAAGCCTTTGTGTGAAGCAAATAAACAAATCAAAATGAAAGAAAAAGCCACTATGGTTCTCCAAAGAGGTGGCGGGGAAGGTTATGGAGAAAAAAGATAGCATTTAGGAAGTATAAGGAAACACAGAAGGAGCAGGACAGAGAACTGTACCAGTTAAGGCAGAAGAAAGCAGGGAGGGAAGTCAGACTAACAAGGGCCCAAACTGAGGAAAAGATAGTCAGCTCAGTTAAGAAGGGGGATAAATCCTTTTATAGGTATATCAGGGAGTGTAGAAAGACAATGGGAGGGATAGTGAGGCTGAATAGAATGGATGGTGGGTGGGCAGAGAGGGACAATGAAAAAGCAAGGATACTGAATGAATACTTCTACTCAGTATTCACAAAAAAGGAGGAGGGGAGGTGCCTAATCCAGTTAACAGAAGCACTCTGGATAGGGGGGTTGATCCCAGTCCTTTCACAGAAGAAAGGGTTCTGAAAGAACTCCTAAAACTGAAGGTGGACAAAGCAATGAGGCCTGACGGAATTCACCCCAGAATTCTAAAAGAATTAAGGGGAGAACTAGTGACACCACTGATTACCCTTTTTAACAAATCATGGGAGGATGGTGTGGTACCTGAGGACTGGAGGAAGGCAGATGTGATTCCCTCTCACAAAAGTGGGAGCAGAACAGAGGCCGGAAACTACAGACCTGTCACTTTGACCTCTGTGGTAGGGAAAGTGATGAAATCACTTCTGAAGGAAAGAATTGTTGAGCGCCTAGAGGCCAGTAGGGCACAGGACCCAAAGCAGCATGAGTTCACAGGGGGGAGGTCATGTCAGACAAATCTAATTGATTTCTTCGACTGGGTGACCAAAGTAGTAGACCAGGGAGGGGCTGTGGACATGGCCTACCTAGACTTTAGCAATGCATTTGACAGTCCCACACAAAAGATCAATAATGAGATTAACCAGCCTGGGAGTGGGTTCCAGGGTGGTAGCCTGGGTAAAACATTGGCTGGACAACAGGACACAGAAGGTAATTGTAAATGGAGTTCACTCTGAAGAAAGAGGGGTCACTAGTGGGGTACCACAGGGTTCAGTACTGGGTCCAGTCCTTTTTAATGTCTTTATAAGTGACATTGCAGAGGGACTGGAAGGAAAAGTATGCCTCTTTGCAGATGACACAAAGATCTGCAACAGGGTTGATACACAAGGAGGCACGAAAAGGATGAGAAGGGACTTGGCAAGGTTGGAGGAATGGTCAGAAGTATGGCAGCTTGGATTCAATGCCAAGAAGTGCAAAATAATGCACCTGGGAAACAAAAACACAGGGGAAGATTACACAATGGGGGAGGTAGTAGCAACAACAAAAATGGAAAGGGATCTGGAGGTAATCATATCAGATGACCTTAAGGTTAGCAAGCAATGTGAGAAGGCAGTAGGGAGGGCTGGGGGGATACTGGGATGTATAGGGAGAGGCATCACCAGCAGAAAACAGGAAGTTGTTATCCCTCTGTACAGACAGTTGGTGAGACCCCATCTGGAATACTGCATCCAGTTCTGGACACCCATCTCCGCAAGGACATAGACAGGATGGAGACAGTCCAGAGGAGGGCAACTAAAATGGTACAGGGTCTGCAAGAGAAGCCATACAAGGAGAGACTAAAGGAGCTTAATATGTATACCCTTGAGGAAAGGCGGGAGAGGGGGGACATGATAGACACTTTTAAGTACCTCAGTGGAATCAACAAAGTTCAAGAGGTAGCATCTTTCAAAAAAAGAGATGTGCAAGAACAATGGGACACAATTTGAAGATAGAGGGGGATGGCTCAGGGGCAATGTGAGGAAGTATTTTTTCACAGAGAGGGTGGTAGATGCATGGAACAGCCTTCCTGAGGAGATTGTGGGGTCTAAAACTGTGGAAGAATTCAAGAATGCATGGGACAGGCATAAGGCAATTCTTGTGGGGGGTAGGAAGAAATAGGCTGTTGGTTAACTATAATCTGCAGCTTATCCCGTAGGTAGGGAAATGGTAGACTAGATGGGCCAAGCGGTCCTTATCTGCCATCAAAGTCAATGTTTCTATGTTCTATGTATTTATTCCAGCTATCTTGCCCAAAATGAGTCTGTAGTCTCAAAAGAAAGTGCCCTACCATAGGAAAAAGCTGAGGGATGATATAAAAAGCCATTTTTCTTTAGCTGATGAATGGGAAGATGGATATGTTTCCCCTTTTATGGGGGATGTGTTTGTTTTTACTCTGAATTCAGGGGAGGGTGTCTGGTGTGCAATCAGTGCAGCACAAGACAAGCTTGTTGGCTTCTGCTGGTGAAATATGCTCCCAAAAGTGGAGCTGCTTGACTATTTGTCTAGCAGGCATCCACTCATCTGCCTCTCTTTAGTTCAGAAGCCTTAAAAACTGAGCTGCCAGTTCAAAAAAAATGTTGTGAACTACTCACCGGGTGCTGTAGGGAACCAGGAAGAGAGTGAGAAAGTCACAATAAAGGTACTTGCAATAAAGAGGGCTGCCAGCCTGTCACAACAGCTAGCTGTTTGTTTGCCTTCTCTCCCTAGACCCAGAAGCCAGATAAGGGGGCTCCTGGGGAACACTGGGCCTCGCAATGCCCAGGAGGAATCACCAGCAGGCCATCCTTAGGGAAGGATTGGAATAACTGGAGAGAGGAGACAGGGGAGATATTTAAGGTGCTTCCTTGGCAAATTTCCCTTTCTCTCCTCCTTCTAGTGGATCCAGCATCAACACACAGAGACCACCCTCATTTCAAGGTAAGGGCCCAGTTTGCCTTTTTTGCTAGGAGAAGAGGTTGTCAGTGGAGAGGGTGCCCCTCTGAGCCAGCCCTCCTGGAACTGTAGTGACTTTGGTTTGTGGTTTTATTTCTCACCAGAGGTTGGGGTAACAAGTGGTAGGAGCTGGGCACTCCTAGCACACCTCAGTTAGCTCCTGGGGTGGCACGGGTCCTCTTTTGCAGCTCTCCCAGTGCTCTCATGAGTAAAAAGCCTTGCTTGTGTAGCTGTAGCCATGGTAGCAGTCGATTTCCCTGACCAGACACCAGGATTGGTTCTCCTCTCATTTTGCAGTTGGGTCTTTTTCTCGTGTTTTCACTGCCGGGAGTGCCGTGGTCCTGTAGAATCTTGGGCTCCTTTTCTCTTGGTGCTCCCTGTGCTCATGCGAGCAGGTTCCCCTTGAAGAAGCCAGAAGTAAATACTTCTGAGTCCTAAAAATTATCTGGACCACTGGACCTGTCCCAGTCCCTGTAGATAAACAGAGGGCTTCAGTCTCTAGTGCTGTCAGTCCCTCACCTTTCACCAGCACTAAATACATGGCAGTGTGGGGAAGCCTGCACTGCCGCTGCTCCGCACTATCCATGTCCCTGTGGATAAACAGAGGGCTCCATTCTCCAGTGCTGTCAGTCCCTCACCTTTCACCAACACTAAATACATGACAGTGTGGGAAAGCCTGCACTGCCCCTGCTCCGCACTATCCATGTCCCTATGGATAAACAGAGGGCTCCATTCTCCAGTGCTGTCAGTCCCTCACCTTTCACCAGCATTAAATACATGACAGTGTGGGGAAGCCTGCACTGTGTGAGAACCTCAGCTGGCAATGCTTATGAGAAAGGGGGCTTGCAATGCTGATTTGCTTGCTTCAGAAAACTCTATTTGCTTCTAAAAATGTACCATTCACACGCATAACCAAAGCCAATTCTGTCAATGTGAAATACTCTAGGTATGCAAATGAGCTGTGGCATTCAAACTGCAGCAAGGAAATCAGCATTGGAAGCCCTGGTTCTCTCATCATTGCCAGCCCCTGTTCTCATATAGCAATGCACTTGGGACACACAGAATTCAGTCCTTAGTACCTAATAAGTAAAACACTGAACTAAACTGTGCTCCGCACTCATATCTCTCAAGTGTTATTTCTGAAACTATGTAGCATTTTAGAAAGAGTCAGCAAAAGAACAGAGAAGCTTCAAAATACAGAGTTGCTACTTCAAAGCTCCATGCATTTGAATCTTTGGTGTTGTTACAACTCATTTCTGTTACATTGCACAAATTGCAATGAAACTAGCACATTTTCACAGTACAGAATTCTTGATCTATGCTAATTAGCTGTGACACAGCAAAGCAGAGCCAAATGGCATGGAGTTCTGAAGCAGCAGTCTGGTACTATGATGCCTTTCATATTCTGTCTTTCTGTTGCAATTTACTGCTGTTTACTGAAATGCCCCTAGTGTAAGTGCAAATGCAGAGAAAAGCAGCCTGGTGTTATATTTCCAACATTCTAAACAGAAAGAAGGGAGTATTTAATTTAAATGGCATAGTGATTTGCATTTGTGGATGGATTCACTGAAAACTTCAAAAATGTGTGCCATGGTATCTCATTTTTCCAGCTGTGCTACAGCAAGATGGCTGTAGGCTCTGACCACATCCATAAAAAGTTAGAGTTTCTCAGTGCACCTTGGGTATACTATGAGTGACAGGGCATAGTAAGCATCAAAACTGTGCAAGAGAGAGACACCAGAGTTTGCTGCCAGAAGGAGAGATACATGAATCAGGTTTCAAAATGTGAAATAAAAATGTAACCAATAAATATCAAGTCTCTTGATGAACAGTGGAATATACTTTAACAGCGTTTTGTCATACACAATACCTTTTCATGACTGTCATTTACAATGACATATGAACATATGAATCTGCCAACAGAAACAGGCCTCGTGGTCTATCAGGTTTGCTCAATTGTGCAGCTAGCACCCTCACTTTGCAACTGCCCCACATTCCCCTCCCCCCTCACAGTAACCCCCCACCCTATCCCATCCCCTTTTAAAACTGCCCACCATCTTACAGGATACCACCTCCTCAGGTAGAGTGTTTCATTTAGCCTTCACCCTCTCTGTGAAAAAGTGTCTCCTAATCTCTCTCCTATACCTTCCTCCCTCCAATCTGAGACCATGCCCTCTCATGTTCCTCCCCCTCCTCAACTTAAATACCCCTTCTGTGCTAGTCTTGTTTATCCACGTCAAGTATTTAAAGGTCTCAGTCATACCCCCCCCAATTCCTCCTCTCCTCCAGGGAGTACATATTTAACTCACTCAGCCTTTCCTCATAGGGTTTGTTCTCCAATCCCTGGGTCATCTTTGTTGCCCTGTGCTGTACCCCCTCCAGTAATCTGACATCCTTCTTCAGAAACAGGCACCAGTACTGCATGCAGTACTCCAGGTGTGGCCTGACTAGTGACTTGTACAGAGACAGAATCACCTCCCTGCTTCTGTAGGAGATTCCACTTGCAATACACCCCAGCATCCTGTTGGCTTTAACTGCTGCTTTCCTGCACTGAGCTGAGTTGTTCGTATTCCCCTTTATAACCACCCCTAGATCCTTTTCCTCCTCAGTGGTACTTAACTGAACCCCTCCCAACTGGTAGCACCTCCCTGGGTTTCTTGCTCTGAAGTGCATTACCTTGAACTTCTTGGCATTGAACCACAACTGCCATGTTTTTGACCACTCCTCAAGTTTAGTCCGGTCATCCTATCCTACCACCCTACTATGTCGTCCACCACCATCCCCCTCTTTGTATCATTAGTGAACAGACTGATCAGCTCCTGATGTTATGTGAGGTATCTTCTATGAATATCCCAAACAGCACTGGGCCCAGTACCGCACCCTGTGGTAACCCGCTCATGACAGCCCTTGGGGATGAGAGTTCCCCTACCACCACCACCAGCAGCACCCATTGCTGCCTTCCCTTCAGCCAGTTCATGATCCAGGTCACCATCTTTGTCCCCACCCCTGCATATTCCAAGTTTTCCCCAGCCACCCATGAGGCACTGAATCAAAGGTCTTGCTCAAGTCCAAATATAGGACATCCACTGCATGGCTCTTGTCCAGTTCCATCATCACCCAGTCATAATACTCAACTAGGTTGGTCTGGCAGGATCTTCCTGAGACAAACATATGTTGCTGACTATCCTGGAGACCATTGTGTTCCAAAAAGGTCACCAGCCTCTCTTTTAGGATTGTCTCTATCAGATTTCCCACAATGGGTGTGAAGCTTATCGGTCTGTAATTGCCTGGTTCATCCTTTGGGTCACTTTTGTGGCAGGGCAGCACTTGAGCCATCCTCCAGTCTTGTGGTATGCAACATGTGTCCAGGGAGGTATTGAGCAGGTCTGTCAGTGGCCCTGCCAAGACCTCTTCCAGCTCTTTCAGCACCCTGGGGTGAATGCTATCTGGTCCTGGTGCCTTCTCCACCCTCAGTGCCTTCAGATCCTCCAGCACCCTTCCCTCTCTAATTACCTCATCTGACACTCCACCCCTTGCTCACCTTTCTCATCCCCTGAGGTAGCTGCCCTCTCTTCTCCTTTGTGAACACAGAACAGATGTACTTATTTAGTGCTTCTGCCTGCTCCACTCCTTTCTCCACCCACCTCTATCCTTCCTAATCCTCACTGTCTGGTCCTTGCAGCTCCTTCCTCTCCCTTATGTATCTGAAGAAGTCATTTTCCCCGTCCTTAATGCCCTGTGCCAGCCTCAGTGCTCTGGAAGCCTTAGCTGTCCTGACTAGTCTAGTTACCTCTTTGGACTTCTTCACGTACACCTCACTGTCCTCCCCATCCCAGATTTCTTGGACCTCCTAAATGATGGGTTGTTTTTCTTGCCTTCACCCCTTCCAAGACCTCCTGATTCAACCAGCTTGGTTTCCAAGCCTTTCCCTTCTTGCTCTGTGTCTTGGTACATGACCCAGTAGCCTCCACCAGCCCCCGACATGTACACTGAGAAAACTCTAAAGAAAAGGGCTCTTTTGTATACAAATTTTTGGTTTTGTGATACTTAAGGAGCAGGATTTTGGTTAAGAAAGTCTCTCACCCCACCCTTAACATATATGATATCGTACCAGTCCCCGAACTGATCTTTCCATAAAGATAATTTTTTGGGGGATTCCTTTTTTTGCAGAAACACTCATAAAAAATGCCCCATGGACCAGCAGCCAAAATGCCCTTACTTCCATGGTTAGAAGCATGCCCTCACATTTACACATTTTGTTTGATGTCAGTACTGGACTATCATGAGGGCATGCTCCACAGACTCCAATGGGGGAAGTTTTGGCATGCTTTTTTAAATAGTTTTCTTTTTTTGCTTTCTTTATTCACTGGGATGTAGGGCATCTCTCAAGGATTCCACTCAACTGCTGCCTCTACTCCCTGCCTGAAACCTCCTCTACTAGGCTCCTACAGTGCTGTCTCCACTCAGCTCTATGGCTTGACCTGCCCCCCAAATCACCCCCCAGGGAAAGGCCCATCCACCCATGGCAGCCTGGGCCCACCCACCTGTGGCAGCCTATCTGCAATTAGAGGGACAGCCGTGAGATCTGATAGAGCTGGAGCGCAGGGAAGCAGGCCCGACAATGGGATGTGGGCAGGCCCCCAGGGCCCCTTCACCTCCACTAGGCCACCAGGGGTTTTCCATACAGTTTCCCCCTTGAGCATGGATGTGCAATGTCTGACAGTGCACCTATGTGCAGCCTGGCTGCCGCCACTCCACTCCCATTGTAGCAACAAGCCTTGCTGCCTGTAGGGCTCCTGGTCCACTGGGAGCAGCTACAGAGCTGGGTATACTCTGGAACCCCCCCGGGGGGAGCAGTCCTCTGGATGCTTGATCCCCTCCCTCCCTCCCTCTGCTGCTGGCCCCCAATGATCCAAGTTCATTCCCGAACCCAGGTCACGGCATGGCGTGAGGTGTGGCATCCAGCACCTCAACCCTCAGCACCACTGAGCTAGCTTTTTTTAAATATTTTTGAGTGCTGATTTTGAGAAAGTAAGGCCACTGCTCAACTAACAAGGCCCTTGTTAGTTGAGTGGTGGCCTTGCTTTCTCAAAATTTGCACTCAAAAAATATTTAAAAAAGCATGCCAAAACTGCCCCCATTAAAGTCTATGAAGCGTGCCTTCACCCTAGTCCAATACTGACATCACAAAATATGTAAGCGTGGGGTGTGCTTCCAACCACGGAAGTAGGGACATTTAGGCTACCAGTCCATGGGGCATTTTGTATGAGTGTTATTGCAAAAAAAAAAGGAGCCAGCAAAAAAATAAATTTTATGAAAATATTGATTCAGGGACTGGTAAGCTATCATATATGATAAGGTGGGGGGATACTTTCTTTTTTTTAACATATTTATTTTTATTAAATATTTTAATATCATTCTTTCCAGAATCTGTGCCCCATCAAACACAGTGCACAACATTTACTCTCTTAATACATAAATAAACAAAAAATATTAAAGACAGAAAGAGAAAGAAAGAAAGAAAGAAAGAAAGAAAGAAAGAAAGAAAGAAAGAAAGAAAGAAAGAAAGAAAAGTCAAGTCCAATTCATGTGGAGAAAGAAGCAAAAAAAACCTTATGTTTGCATTTACATATCTTAATACTACTTAGGCTAAAGCATGCCAACTAATAATTCATTTAGGTCTTTAAATGAAAGAAAACTATGATTATTACATGATTACTTCTTAGCTCTATATCTCTCTAAATATAAATTTCATTAATCGCCACTTATCAAACAAACAAAATTCCAGCTCTCAGAAACCTTCCAATGCCTCCATTTCTACTGCCATCTGGGACATTTCCTTGTCAGATACTGATTCCCCTTTTGAACTTTGTTCCTTATACTGTGACCTTAAAAAGTCAGAAATCTGATCGGGATCAAAGAAAATATACTCTTTATTGTTGAAAGTAACCCACACTTTAGCGGTAGATAGCAACTGAAATGTTGTGTCCAATTCCAAAATGTCCTGATTGAAGGCCAATAACTTTTTCCTCCTCTGTTGAGTGGCAAAGGAAAAATCTGGGTAAACAGTAAAGTGGAAAGATTTGTAAATTAGTGTTCCTTTGACCTTGGAAAGTCTAATAATCAAGTCTCTGTCAGATTCGAATACAAGTGATATGAATACAGTGATTTTTACCTCTGGATCAGACACAACATGTTTTCCTTCATTGGTTCAGCACTCTAAAAGCTTTTGTCAGAAACAGGAGGTTATCCAAAGGTAAGTCATATACCTGAACAAAGAGATATTTAATCATGTCTAGTGCTTTCAAAATCAGTGTCAAGCTTTATAGACAGTCTGACAATCTTTAAATTTCTGTATCGCACCTGATTTTCTAGAGATTCTACCTTCCTGCTTCACTAGCCCCTGTGTTGTAGCTTCAAGCCCAGCTGTCTTTTGCTCAAGCACTTTAACACATTCAGCATTACTTTTTACCTGCTGGGCAGTTTCCTTTAAATCTTCTCGAGTTGTTTTAACCTCTTTTTGCAGGAAATTCACTTTAGAGTTTAAAGCATCAAACCTCCAGTCCACAAGTTGAATACACTCCAATATTTGATTGACAGACCTTCCCAGAACTTCCAAGGTATATTCTCTTTTCTCCTTTGGCTGATCAGCTGTTTCAACCCACATGGCCACCTTCTCTCCCATACACACACACCAGTTTGGGACTCCGCTCTGTCTCGTATATTTCGCATTAGAGAAAAAATCTCACACACAGATGTAACGCCACAGACAGCTTGTGAGTTCACAGAATCTTTGGTTGGTTGCTTGTCTGTTGAATGGGATCCTGATGAGATTATGGGTTTAGCTTTCCTCATTTGGGAGCCAGGTAATGACCCGGACTGCTCCAAAACACAGATGCGGTTCCCCAACTGAAAATAGTTCTCTAAAGGTCAGATCCTGGGGGAACTGTACTCCTCTTAAGAAGAACTCATGTGCTCCTTTCTTTTTTCATTCATAATCAAGTTAGCACACAGCTAAGAGCAGCAAATTAAAGTTCTTTCACCCCCAGCATCCAGCATCAACAGCAAACGGCAGCTGCCTTAGTCATTTTGCTTCCTACTCATATATGCTAAGGCAGGGAGATACTTTCTAACTAAAAACCTGCTCTTGAATTGTATTGCCAAGAATTGACTGAACCATTAAAGAATGTGATATCAAACCTTTTAATTAATAGTTGAATTGTTCATTTTGATTATATTTAAATATTAGTTTGACATAACAACTTCTTCTCAGTCAAATTAGAACTGGGACAGGCCAGTCATGCCAAGACATTTGCTTACAGATTAGATATTTTAACAGTAACATCTTGATGTGGTGCAGTACTAAAATAAGTGTATTAATTACAATGTCCATGATGAAGAATCCATGTGAAAGCAAATTTGCAGGACAGGGCAAATTAATACATGTTAAATAAGCATTTATATGAAGCAAGGCAAGGAATAGAGATGTATGGGTATGTACTGTATATACATAGTAATATGATCAGTTAGGCTGTGTTAGGGTGCTTATATTTATAGATGGGAAAAGCTGGAAAACTCCACACCGTGAATTAATTTACAAATTTGCCACGATCCATGAAGTTAATCTACCGGGTGAAGTCCAACTTCGCCTTAATCAAGTAACTTCACAGAGCATGAAGTTCCCAGCTTTGCCAGTGAGTTAAAACTTCAGCAACTTCGTCCCATCTCTAAATTTCTCCTTACCCCCTCTTACAGGACGCAGAGGCTAATAGTAAATGGAGTCCACTCTGAAGAAAGGGGGTTACTAGCAGGGTACTGCAAGGTTCCATACTGGGACTGGTCCTCTTTAATGTCTTTATAGGTGACATTGCAGTGGGACTGGAAGGGAAAGTATGCCTCTTTGCAGATGACACAAAAATCTGCAACAGGGTTGATAAACGGGGGGGGGGGGGGATGAGAAGGGACTTGGCAAGGTTGGAGGAATGGTCAAAAGTATGGCAGCTTAGATTCAATGCATAGAAGTGCAAAGTAATGCACCTGGGAAACAAAAGCCCAGAGGAAGAATACACAATTTGAGGGGGAGGGGTACTAACAACAACAAAAATGGAAAGGGATCTGGGGGTAGTCATATCAGATGACCTAAAGGTAGGCAAGCAATGTGAGAATGCAGTAAAGAGGGCTGGGAGATACTGGGATGCATAGGGAGAAGCATCATCAGTAAAAAACAAGAAGTTGTTGTCCCTCTGTACAGACAGTTAGTGAGACCCCATCTGGAATACTGTGTGCTGTTCTGGAGACCCCATCTCCACAAGGACAGGATGTAGGCAGTCCAGAGGAGGGAAACTGAAATGGTGCAGGGTCTGCACCAGAAGCCATACGAAGAGAGACTAAAGGAGCTTAATATGTATACCCTTGAGGAAAGGAGAGGGGGGGATACAATAGAAACATTAAAGTACCTCAAGGGAATCAACAAAGTCCAAGAGGGTAGCATCTTTCAGAAAAAGAGATGTGCAAGAACAAGGGGGCACAATTAGAAGATAAAAGAGGGATGGCTCAGGGGCAATGAAAGGAAGTATTTTGTCATGGAGAGGGTGGTGGATACATGAAACTGCCTTCCTGAGGAGGTTGTGGGGTCAAAAACAGTGGGGGAATTCAAGAATGCATGGGACAGACATAAAGCAATTCTAGTGGAGGGTAGGAGGAAGTAGGCATTGGTTAACTAGGATCTGCAGTTTATCCAATAGGTAGGGAAATGGGCAGACTGGGTGGGCCAAGTGGTCCTTATCTGCCATCAAAGTCTATGTTTCTATGTTTCCTTGCCCATAACTTCTCCTTATGCCCTAATGCCAAAGCTTTCCTTACACTCTCCTTCCAATAAACTTCTCCTTACTCCCTCCCGTTATAACTTCTTCCTTATGTCCTCTTGTCTCATATCTTCTCCTTACTCCATCCTGCTCTTATCTTCTCCTTACTCCCTCCTGCCCATAAACTTCTTACTCCCTCCAGTCCAAAACTTCTCCTTACTCCCTCTGAGGAAGCAAGAAGAAGTTATGGACAAAGGGGGGAGTAAGATGTTTATAGGCAGGAACGAGTAAGGAGAAGATAAGGGCAGAAGGGAATAAGGAGAAGTTATGTGCATGAGGGAATAAGGAGATGTTTATGGGCAGGAGGATGTAAGGAGAAGTTATAGGCAGTAGTGAGTAAGAAGAAATTATGTTCAGGAGGGTGTAAGAAGTAGTTATGAGCAGGAGGGAGTAAGGAGAAGTTGCATAAGGAGAAGCTATGGGCAAGAGGGCAAAGGAGAAGCTATGGGTAGGAGGGAGTAAGAAGAAGTTTGGGAAAGAGGGGGTAAGGAGAAGCTGTGCAAGGAGAAGTTTTTGGCAAGAGGGCAAAAGGAGAAGTTGTGGGCAGAAGGGAGCAAGGAGAAGTTATGGGCAGGAGGGAGTAAGGAGAAGTTACAGATAAAAAGGCAAAAGGAGAAATTTTGGGCAGGAGGGAATAAGCTGAAGTTTATGGGCAGGAAAGAGTAAGGCAAAATTATGGTTCCATGTGATAACAGAGATCACGGAAAGGTGATCGCCATTTGGGCAAGTGTACACTGCCGAAAATTTTTTTTGTCAATGTACACTCTCAGTGAACATCAAGAGGGTGCCCAAGACTTAGGTTTCCTTTTTTTATGCAAAGCCCCCCCTCATCTCCCCGCCCCACCCACTAAAGGATTCTCAACTCCAGAGGGGTGCAAAAGTAAAAAAAACAAAACAAAGAAAAAATGAAGCGGCACAAAAACCATGAGCATGCCCAGAATAAACCCAGCACCCTCCCAACCCCAGTCTGCCACCAACCCACCATGCTACATGGCCAGCTCAGCAGCCCACCACCACACTACATCCCACAAATGCTCCCTCGCCTTCTGCCTGTCACATGGTGTGGTCCCTCTACGTATGTAAACATAGCAACATTCCGTCGCTATATTTGCTGAACCCCCTATCCGGTCGCCCTCCCTGCCAGGTAGCCCTGTGAACAGGCACCGTGATTGAGTTGCCTTTTTTGAAAGTGCTCAATCACAGTCACCATTATCACAGTCTACCAAAATTATTGGGCAAGAGGGCATAAGGAGAAGTTATAGGCAGGAGGAAGTGAGGAGAAGTTATGGGCAGGAGTGCATAAGGAGAAGTTATGGGTAAGAGGGCATAAGGAGAAGTTTTGGGCAGGGGCGATATGTAAGAAGAAGAAGTTAAGGGCAGAAGGGAGTAAGGATAAGTTATGGGCAGGAGGGAGTAAGGAGAAGTTGTGTAAGGAAAAATTATGGGCAAGAGAGGAAAGAAGAAATTATGAGCAGGAAGGTATAAGGAGAAGTTATGGGCAAGAGGGCATAAGGAGAAGGTATGGCAGGAGAAAGTAAGAATTTATGGGCTGGACTGGATAAGGAGAAGTTATTGGCATGAGAGATATGTAAGAAGTTATGAGCAGCAGACAGTAAGGCGAAGTTATGGACAGGAGGACACTATTGTCTTCCCCCTCACACACCTCCTAAATCTCTCCCTCTCCTCAGGTATTGCACCTCTGGCTTGGAAAATGGCCAAGGTTCTACCACTCCACAAAGGCAGTGATCCCCTCCATCCTAGGGAATTACCACCCCATCTCCCTCCTCCCCTCCCTTGCAAAGCTCCAAGAGACACTAGTCTAATCTAGGGTCTCTGTTTTCTCACCCGCTACAATAGTTTATCCACACTTCAAGCTGGTTTCAAGAAGAACCACTCTACTGTGTCCTCTTTACTGCGGGTCACAGATGCCATTCACCCTGGAATGGATCTGCATCACATCACAGCCGCCATCTTTATAGACTTGGCAAAAGCATTCAACTTGGTGACCCACTCAATCCTACTGGTTATGAACTATAAAAAGACTAAGACCATGATGTACTCTACCCCCCAAAGCAAACTCAGAACCTTCCCTCTGATAGTCATGAATGACGGCGGCGCCACTCTGGAGCTTGTACAGCATTTCAAGTACCTGGGCATCACAATTGACTCCACCCTGTCTTATGCCCAGCACATTGACAATATCACAAAGGCTATCAACACAAGAATCGGGATTCTCTACTGCAGGGTTATCCAACCTTTTTGGGGGTGGGAGCAACATTTGTAATTTCAGAATAAGGCAAGAGCAACAACAACATGCGGCACATGCCGTTCCACACGTGTGCCACTTACTATGCCCATATTTACCATATTTACCGTAATTACCATATTTACTATATTTTTGCACATTTTTTAAATGATCTGTAGTTAAAATAATGACATCAATAGTCAATATTGATTTATTAATCAGATTTTATTCTGGCATTGCACATTATCAGCCAACTTCATGTAGTTTGGTGTCCAATGTGTCACTGCTATTCTCATGCAGTCATTGAGGTGGTCAACAGCAGCAGCAATTCTCCCTCAGATGTGATCACTGCACAGTACTTCCCCCTCAGCATCATTATATTTGAACAGGCTCAGCAGCACTTCCTCCGTAAATGTGCTCGGCAGCATTTCATTTGAGTGGGCAAGTGAAACATAATTTGTAACACCTAGGCTAACTAAACTCGCTTTAAAACTTCTCCCTCAAATGTCCTCAGCAGCAGCAGTTCTCCCATTTGTAACAGCCAGCCATTTCCAAGAAACCTTTCACAACTCAGCATCAGCAGCGTTACATTTAATTATCATTTTGACAGTGTGGAGGGAATGTGGGATAACAGATGGACCAGACACCGAACTTCAGGTTCAACACACAATCTCTGTGTGGTGTTTATTCAAAATACAAGAAATAACCTTCTGCAATGGCATATTTCTTCTTCAGTAAATCAGTTTGCAGCAACAGACTATACATGTCCTTTCTCTGCACTTAGCCAGCACCTACTGACACTGATCTCTGATCCTATTCACTAGTTGAGATGTAGCCACCACCCCTATGCAGGCCCCATTTGCTTGGGTAGTGGGGCCCCAAAAAGAAAAAAAAACAAAGCAAGCTATAGACAAAGAATCTCAATTCAGAATCACTGAAAGAAGGGTTACCCCAAAGGGCATTGGCAACAAATCAAGTTTCAAAGAAATACAACATCATACATACTTACATAATGCAATGCATCATGGGATATATGCAAATCATCATGACATTTCTTACTTAAGTTTACAACAATATTCATGCATTTAAATAGCACAACTAGCTTAATTTCTATAATAGACACCTAGTACTTTTTACCATTATCAAAACACCAAGTGCCATGGTATTTTCAACATTTACAGGTTTCATAAACATAAAGTATATACAGCACGGGTATTTTATAACATAGTGCTATTACATACTAAATCCAACAACAATAAACACAACCTGTTTTACATATACTCTGAAGTCACCACAATAACCTCCCTGTATGAGGACCTAAGAAGGAAAAATGAAAATTAAAGAGGACACTATAGCATAGTCAAGGGAGGGAGAAGGGGTGGCCCAAAGGTGGCCAACCTTATGGACTAGAAACTGTAAAGGATAGATTAGGCTAAAAAAAGAAGAACTGTTGCAATGGATTTAAGAAAAGGTCGGTCCTCAAGAGTGGCAGGAGCTCCTGGTCACAGACAGCACTTACTCTGAAGCTGCATAGTATGTCCACAAAGACAGCCAGCCATAGAGGTGTACATCAGGTAATTCAGCAAAGTGGCAGCAGGTGTGTGAGGAAATTAATGGAGCTAGTGATATTTCACTAAGTCAGCAACTTGGACAGCAAATTCGAAAAGAGCGAGTGCAAGCTAATGAGCTACTGTGTGATTTTATCAGCAGTTTACAGCCCACCTTCTTCAAATGTTAATTAAAGTTAGTAGTAATGGACCACAAATTAGAAATTGAGAACCACAGCCTTAAAGCTGATTTCTATTTTAATGTGTAGTTTGCCAGATCAGGAACAGGAGGCATTAATCAAAATTTATTAACTTACAAACTACAGCTTTAGAGTCCATTACTCTTTCTCTACGTGGTTAGCAAGGTCATCAACACATTAAGACAGAAAATCAGACTACAGATTCACTGATTAACTGTGATTTGCAGGCCGTGATTTTAAGCCTGTTCTTGCAGTCTGATAATTACTGCCATTATCACTTAAAAGAGAATGAATTAGATTAAAACTACAGACAGGGAGCCACAGAGACATGTTAAATAAATCGGGGAAAAAAATAGTAATTCTTTTCAACCGCAAAGCAGATCAAAATCGAATAAGCAGTAATGACACTTACAGGCACAAGATCAGCGATTTTAGCCGTACCTTCACAAGCCACATAGAAGGGCTTAGCAAGCCATATGTTGCTCGTGAGCCATGGATTGGACAACTCTGCTCTATTGGCACAGGCACTGTCTTACACATGAAGCACTGAACATGGCCATCAACAATTCAATTGTCTCGCTCATTGACTATGGGCTGGCTATTTATGGGTCTGCAACAGATACAGCCCTTCACCGCATCTCTATTGCCCTAAACAAAGCCTGCCATCTTCTCACAGGTGCTGCAAGACTCACGCACACCTGTGATCTCTATACCCTGGCAGGCTGGCTACAGCTAAATGGCAGAATCAGATATCAAACCTGCCTCCTCGCCAAAAAAGTCTCCCTAAATTTACTACCAGCAGGTGTAGAGAACCTACTGTCTCTACCCCAAGGTATAAAACAGTCCAGAAGCTCCACCACTCAAGTATTCCATGTGCCCGGATGCCACACTGCATTGGCACAATGGACATTCTCTTCCTGTGTTCCCCCTCTGAACAAACACTCTACCTCAAGTTATCTCTGATGCTGCAACGACTAGCTCTTTCAAACACAAACTTTGCCAGCACCTTATTGCCACTGGTACCTGTGTGTGCTTCCACTAAGAACCCCCCCTCAAGTCAGTAATCTCAACTGCTGAAGTCAGTAATTCACCATTAGCACTTTCTACCCCACTAGTACTTAATACCCTGTCAACTGCCCCTCAGGGTAGCCCTGCCACAGCACTTCCTTGACCCCCACCCTCCAACCTTGGCTCTGCCTCCACCCCACCCCCACCTCAATACCTACCCTATCTCCCACCCTATACCTCTCTGTCTTCTCCTCCCTATCCCCTCTCTATGTGTCCTCTCCTCCCTATCCCATCCTTGTGTGTCCACTCCTAATGCTATATATCTCTCCAGGACGCAGGCATACATTGTACACTGCCTCAGTAGAGTTTTACCCTGTGCATCAATTGTATTGTTATACCTCCTTTACCAACCATGTATATTTGTCTCTGTATTTGTAACTTACTGTAAATTGTCAACTGACGTGGAACTAATTAACGAGCATCCACTCCATGGTGTCATCCAAAACCTCAATAAATAAATACTTGGCAAGCTCCACTCTGTTGGTTTAGCACCACCAGTAGAGAACTGGTTCAGTTCCTACCTCATGAACAGGAGCCAGTTAATTCAGGTGGTCTCTGCCCAGTCATCACCCCTTCCTACCTTGCTGGTGTACCCCAAGGCTCCATCTTAGGCCATGTTTTATTCTCCTTTTTCATCAACTACCTCCCCATAGTTTGCTCACATGCGTAAATCCACATGTACGCTGATGATATGATCATCTGTACCTCTGGTCCCTCAACCCTCGAGGTTGAGGCCCCACTCCCACATGATTTTAACAGCATGCCAAACTGGTTCCAGGTCAATAACTTGAGAGTTAACATGAAGAAAACAGTGTCAGTTACCTTTGGATCAAGACAAAAGACCTCTACACTCTTGGCCCCCCTGGTTTTCTCCACCCCTGATGGTTCCCCCCCTAGAATCTATCTCTGCCTTCAAGTACCTTGGGATATAGCTGGACAACAACCTAGACTTCTCAGTCCATATTGACTCCTTGTGCTCAAAGCTCCACCTTAAACTAGGAGCACTGCACTGGAACAAATATTGCCTCTCTCTCTATATGTGCTGTGAATTGGTCACCAAAACCATCCTCCCTGTACTCAATACATGGACATCGTATATGGAACTGCTCCTGTCTCTTCCCTCTCCAGACTTGACAGCCTCCTAAATGCCTTTTGCCATTTTACCACAAAATCTCCTTTCTGCACTCACCATTGCTCCCTCTACTCATCTCTTTCTATCCCTTCCCTCTCCCACCATCACCAGACCCGCTCCTCAGCTTTGATTGCCATATTCTGGTTTGGACTCCTTCCCACTTATCTTTCCTCCCTCTTATCTCCTGCCTGTCCCACCCCCTACCCGCTCCGCTCCAGAGTAGTGATGCAGCAAATTTAAATTTTGCCTGCAAATGGTCAAATTGCATTATGGGACATCTTCAAGAAATTTCCATGCGGAAGGCAGAATTTCGCCTATGTGAAATTTCTCCTTCTGAGGACAACATTTCACCTTCTGTGGCAAAATTTTGCCTTTCGTCCGTGGGTGAAATTTCACCTTACGCAGACATAACTAAATCCCTGGTGGCTAGCATTCTCTTCCCCCACCTGTCCCACATGTATAGAAAAATCCCTGGTGGCTAGCGGTCCCTCCCGCCACCTGTTCCACTTTGTATAGAAAAATCCCTGGTGGCTAGTGGTCTTTCCCCCCACCTGCCCCACATGTATAGAAAAATCTCTGGTGGCTAGCGGTCCCTCCCCTCACCTGTTCCACTTTGTATAGAAAAATCCCTGGTGGCTAGAAGTCCTTCCCCCCACCTGTCCCACTTTGCATAGAAAAATGCCTGGTGGCTAGTGGTTCCTCCCCCCACCTGTCCCACTTTCTGTAGAAAAATCTCTGTTGGCTAGCAGTCTCTCACCCCACCTGTCCCACATGTATAGAAAAATCCCTGGTGGCTAGCAGTCCCTCCCCCCACCTGTCCCACATGTAAATAATTATCCATGATGGCTGGTGGTCCCTCCCTTCCACCCGGTAATAACCCGCCCACCACAGAAATGTACAGTAACACCCCTAACCGCATCCCTCCATATCTCCTTCTCCTGTTAAAAAAATCTCTGGTGGTCTAGTGATTTTTTTGTAATTAAACCTTTTGTGGTTTGCACCTGTGTAACTCTGCTTAAGATAATGATTGCTAGGTGGCTGCTAGGGACTCCAGAACATCCGAATCCCCCGGACATCAGCAATGTGTGTCCTGCTTGGCTGTAATGTCTGTTTATGAATACTTAAGGTAGAAAAATGGTGTCATGGTAAATGACAAACATTATTTTTGTTAATCTTTTTCTGCTTCTTCTGTGTGAATGCGCCCATCCCCCAGGCACCCCAGCCCCATCACACTGAGGTCTCACAGAACTCACCAGCTGTCTTCCTCTAGGGCTTAGAATTAAAGATGTAGGGACACACTCAACAGATAAATTGTGAACTACAAAAGAAAACAATAGAGACTTCTTGTTCTACCCCCACGAGTGATGGCTGCCTAGCTTTGAGTCTCTTGCTTGCTCCCGAATGGATACCCTCCATCAAGCTAAACATTTTTGGTGTTGGCTGGTAGAGGAGGGTACCACTGTTTTACACACTGCTGTTCAAATATGCCATGGAGCCCAATGGAGAACGATGTGGAGCATTCGGAATCGGAGGACTCTGGGTCCGAGGCTATGCTGGAATCTCAGGCTCCAGGCCTAAGATGGGCTAGCCTGAAAAATACCCACAATGCTCCAAAGCAAAAAATAAGAAAGCTAAGCTGGACTTAATATATCAGGAACTTCCTTCCTTTCGAGCAGAAGTAAAGTAACTATACAGGGAGCTTAGAAAAGACATTGTGCAATTGGAGCAATGGGCCGACGATACGGAAAGACAATTAACGGCCACTGAGAATAGGGTCGATGATATTGAGACTCAAATACAATTTATTTATTTATTTATTTGCTTTTGTTAAACAGGTAAGCACACTAGACAGCCAAGTGCCTATTTTCAGGTGTGACCCGGGAGATTACAAGGTACCTACATGAACATCAGACAAATACAAGTGGAGGATTACATTACATAGAATTAGCACAACAGGGACTTTACAAGCATCAGATTTCATCAGGAAAATAGTAGTGAAGAGTTAATATAAAGTGACAAGAACACAGGGACATTGTAAGACAATAATACCAAAAATAGGTATTACAATACAGTATTAAACATTGCAGTCAGTAGGAAGAAGTGCAGTGTGAATTCATCGCTCCAGGCAGCAAGTTGTAAGGCTAGCAGTTAGAATAAGGAGGAGTCACAGCTGGGATAGAGTGGGCCCAGTGCGAGAGAAAGGAGTGCACAGTTATGGTGCTCACCCTGTTTTGCCGGTGGGCCTAAATGGTCCATTTTTATGTTGCTTGCACGCATGTGCAAGAAACATAGTGCCATCATCCGACTTTTCGGAGGTGTGTCAGCCCGTCTTCCAATGCAGTCAGTGTGTTTGCAGGCATGGCCCCAGTTCCCCAATCACTGCTGCAGCTGTCTATGACAAGCTGAAAATGCAGTGGCATACAGTTGAAAGGGAGAGCTCCGCTTGAGTGAGCAGAGCTCTCCCCCCCCACACACACACGCACGCACACTGCGTGCTCATGCGCCTTCCTCCTCACTGTACGGCCGACGGGGGTGCCTAATCCCGCCGGCTCCACGAATTTCCAGCATCCAGGTGCCACGCTGGAGCCCACCCCAGCTTGGCAAAATCATGTTATGGCCGACGGGTGCCCAACTCCCGTCGGCTCCACTGTCTCCCTCATACTGTCGCCGACGGGGTGCCCAACTCTCGCCGGCTCCACTGTCTCCCAGTACAGGTGCCACGCTGGGGCCCACCCCAGCATGGCAACAGAGGCATGGCCGACGGGGTGCCCAATCTCGTCGCTCCACGCCTCTGGCCATCCTTCTGCCACGCTGGGAGCCCACCCCAGTGTGGCAAATGTCCCGGTCGTCATTTAAAAAACAAACCTGTAAATAAAACAACAGTCCCACGCAGTCTCCCTGCCCCCACAACCCAAGACCCCACCTCCCCCACACCCCCTCACCCCATACTTCCTTCTGGAGTCCAGTGCGACGATCTCCGTGGACCAGGAACACGCCTGCACTCTTCAAAGCCAACCGCGAACTGAGGAAATGCCGTAAGCTGTATAATGGGATAGATAGGGTTTTTCAACTTTGTTGCATATCTCAGGCATTTTTTGAATTTTGCACCAAATTCTCAACATGGGGTTTTGGGACCCCTCCTATGAATTCTTGCACTGTCATGGCGCTATCGGCCCAAAGGGTGATTTCAGACTACTCCGCGTAAAATCACCTTCCGAATGATTAACAAACAACACTGCCAGTGTTCATATATGGGTTCTCAAAAGCCTATTTTGAAAATTTGGTGGAAAAATTCCTAAAATGACTGTTTTACTTAGTGTGCATTGAGCAGTTCCTACACATCAGAAGTTCGCAAATTTTAATATTTTCACTCCAAATTTTCAACATTGCCATTTTACCACACCTTCTATGAGACAGTACAGCTGTCATTTTTCACATCTCACCCAGAATGTGTCCTTCATGTAGGCTACAATGGCGCAGTCGGTGTGTGAAATCAATGTACAGGACACATTAAGAAAATCACAGTGACACTATTCATGAGCAGAGGTCTCAAAAGCTTATTTGAAAATTTGGTGGCATTCCTAAAAATGACTGTTTTACAAGCGTGCATTATGGTCCTACGCATGCTGAAAGTTTGCAATTCAATATTTTCACCAGACTTTCAACACGCCATTTTACCACACTCCTATGAGCAGTACAGCTGTCATTTTTCACATCTCACTGAAAACGTAGCTCCGCCACATGTAGCCATTGCAATGGCGAAGTCGTGTGCAAAATCAATGTATGGGACACATTAAGAAAATCACAGTGACACCATTCATGAGCAGAGGTCTTAAAATGGCTATGTTGAAAATTTGGTAGAAAAAATTCCTAAAAATGACTGTTTACAAATGCATTACGCAGTTCCTCTGTACACACTCGTAAGTTCGCGAATTTTCAATATTTGCACTCAATGACTTCCAAGTTCCTAAACAGCACATAGAAGCAAGCAACATTCGGCATTGACAAATGCTTGTTATATATGCTGTGAGAATAGGAGGAGTATGAGCACAGTTGTGCTCTGCCCAAGTCGTAATGTTTAGGTAGCATCTCAGTTAGTTGGGGCATCTCAGGCTGAGAGGGTTTGTCTAGTGCTGAGACAGGTGGCAGCCATATTGAGAAAACCCCAGAGGGAGGCTTTAAAGCTCTGGTGCAAGGGAGAGGAGTGAGTGCTAGTTGGAAGAGAGTTCCAAACCCTGGGCACATACGTAGCGAAGGCTCGGTTACCCATTTGTGTGCGGGTTTTAGGTACCAGGAGGGCATGGGAACCGCTGGATCACAGGTTGTAGCAGGGTGTAGCAAGAACAAGGGTCTCAGCAAGGTTTTGAGGGGTGGCAGTTCTGACAATATTGTCAATGAAGTTGCCCACGACATAAGAGCAGTGAGTTTCCGGTGGGAGCCACTCAAGCAGGGTGTAAAGCTCACAGCGGTGAGTGAGGCGGGGGGGCTGAGAGCACAAAACAGCATATGTTGTTGTACGCTGAGTCCCACTTTACTAGACTAGTTTTTGTAACGTGGGCAAAGGTGATTAGTCCGTAGCAAAGTGTGGGTAGAAGGGCTCCCTTGGCTAGAGCAAGACGGGCAGCTGGAGTTAGACAGCTTTTTGCTCTGTAAGCCTGACCATATCTGCAGCAGCAACAAGAAACCCTAAAGGCTCGGCAAGAAGGTGCTGAAAATAGAGCCCATAGTAAAAATATTCATATCTATTGCATATTGGAGGGGTCAGAAGGTTCTAATATAAAAGAATTTGTTGAGACTTTACTCCGCATCTCCTTGGAGCTCCTAGAAGATCTGCCTTTGAATTTAGAGACAGTGCCTCGGGCTTTAACCCCAAAACCTACGGAACCCACAGCTCCTCCTAGATCGATCATAGCATGATTTAACAGCTACTCCACTAAAGAGCAGATTCTGTTATTAGCCTGGCAAAAACAGAAGGTATTCTATGGCCAAAAATGTTACTATCTGGACCATGATTATGCCCGAAAAACCATGAGGCTCTGCCGGGCCTATCTGCCTGTACTACCAGTGATTAAAGCTGCAGGCCATAAGTTTTCTACCCCGTATCCTGCCCAGCTAATTATACACCTTCCTAGTGGGGAAAAAAGAGTTTTCTACGGCTGAAGAAGGCATGACAGAGCTTACCAAACTGGGAGTGAGCTTTCCTGATCATACTGCCATCTGTTGCAGATCTGGCCCCCAGACCTACGCGATGGCAGACTGGCCAGAGATCCTCAGCTGAAGTGAAGTGCAACAAAAAGGATCCAAAGAGAGCCTTAGTAGCATTTCATAGAACAGAGCCGAATTCTGAGATGGGAAAGACCTGAGAAAGCTTCTTACTTTTCTGAAGTGAACTTACACCACGAGAAGGTCAGTGAGGGGAGGGGGGAGGGGAAATTCCAGGGACACTCCTTTCACTGCCTTGACACTAGGCCTCTTAGCTACTGTTTAATTAGCATAATGAAGCATAGTAGGTCACTTAGCGAGGTGGCGTGGGAGCTGTGCTCTGGCTCCCCCCTCCCCACTGGATTAAAATGGATTGAAGGTTTATGGGCATAACCGGGTACACAATCCCATGGAGAAATTTATATGGGACATGCTCTAAGTTTTTGCCAGATAATGTGGCCAGTCTTGAAATCAGCAAGTTTAAAAGCCAGTACAGGTTGAATTGATTATAACACTGGATGAACAGACTATCATAAAGAATGGGAGCAGAGACTTTAGCGGTCACAGACTAACTGAGTAAACATTGAAGCATTTTAGTACACTACCCTGAAACTTTTTTTGTCATTCCAGATTGTTATTTCTTTTGGAGCAAGAATAAGCTCCCAGGAGGCCCCAGGCAAGGGAGGCCTGGGCATTACCTTCTTTCCTAAGGGAACTGGGTTTTTAACGGGTGACCAAACAGGAAATATAGGGAGGATTGGATTAACCTCCCCTACCTTGGAAGCAATTTCTTATATTTTTGAGACTACTGAATCACAAGTTGTGCAAATTTACCAGTTTACTTTTACTACTGATCTGTTATTGTTTCTCTGGGCACGGTTGCTACAGAGATATAGAAGTTTACTGCGAAGGTTATGTTATAAGTTAAAAATAGGTACATTGTGGAGACAATTGTTGTGGTCCGATAGTGAAGAGTTAATTTCTGGGGACATATTATGGGCAGATATTTTGGGCATTGGAATTGATCTGGCACCGGGACATGAGATTAGGAAAATGTATTATAGGGTATAGGGGTGGGGGCCTTACAATACATACAAGGGGTAAGGACCATTTTAGTAGGGTTATTATGATGGCTAGTACACCATTTACAGTGTTATCACTGAACATAAATGGAATTAATAGTCCGGGTAAAAGGTCCAGACTGCTTCAATATATAAAATGACAGGGTTCCGACCTTGTCTTTGAGCAACAGACTCATTTGTCTCCAGCAGAGCACTTAAAGCTGTCTGCAAGGGGAGATTTAAAGTGTATGCAGCCTCCAGCAAGACTGGGAAGTGTCATGGAGTGGCAATTTTGATCCCTGCCATTCTCCCGCTGGTGGTGGGAGTAGAGTACACAGACCCCAATGGCTGTTATATGATTATACAGGGAACATTATATGGTCAGGAAATAACTTTGGCAAATGCTTATCTGCCCCCGGCCTCTCCACCTGCTTGACTTAGACAACTTTTTAATAGACTGCTGGAAATTCAGAAAGAGATGTTGATTATGGGGGGGGATTTCAATATCACATTAAACCCTAACTTAGACACCTCACAGCCTCAAAGCCAGGGCCAGATCAAGCCTCTGGGGGGCCTAGGGCACTGGACCTCTGGGGGGCTCATGCGTGCGCAGTGTTTATGACATGTCAAAATCCCCAACCCATCTAGGGAGGTCTGTGGGCATGCCCCCCCAGGAAATTTTGAAAAAATGGTTGAAAATGGTGCACTTTAGGGGGTTTCCTTATTGTTTTCTGATTTTTTTTCCTACTGTAAAAAGTGACATTGTATGCTGGAAAAATACTGTACATGTCAATGCCTCAAATCATATATTGTATGTTTCATATTCACATATATGGATAGTACAAATTTGTATCTTTCAAGAATATGAATATGTAAACATACGGTGGATATTACTACAAATATATATAATATTTGCAAAGTGAGATAACGTAGGATAAGGGCAGTGTTCAAACTTTGGGGAGATCTGGTGGGGTGGCTTGAGTCTGGAAGGTGTGTACTACTCCATTCGGCTCAGGGTGGACAAGGCAATGGAACCTGATGGCATGCATGCCAGGGTACTAAAGGAGCTAAGGGTGGAGCTAGGATAGCCATTATCAGAACTGTTTATTGAGTCTCTGAGCACAGGAGAGGTCCCATTTTTTTTGTTTGTTTTTTTGAGAGTGACATCTTGGAGTGCCTAAAGAATTGCTAGTACAGAGAGTACTCAGCAGCCAAAGACAAGTGTAAAGATGATTCACTGGCCACTGAGGGTGGGCGGCAATAGGGATAAGGCACTGACTCCAGGGTCTGTTGGTGCCAGAGCCCCTCATCACTTCTGCTGGTGCCAAGAGAAGGGCCAGAGCTGGGCCACTGGAGTCCCTATGGAAGATATCTAGGGCAACAAAAAAATCTCTGTATTTCTCCTATATTAGTGGCCCATCCGGGCCTGAATGTGGACAACCTCTGTAAAAAGTGGTGAGGCCCCAGAAGAAGACAAGACTCAGTGTGTACATCCGGGACAAGAAAGGGGAACCTAGATGAATATGGATTTGCAGGACTGGACTACACAGTCAAAGGTAGTAGAGATGCGTTCATCTACCCCAGCACCCTTACAGGTAGTGTGCAAACAGCCCAGTTACACAAGAATAAAAGGGGCATACCAATCAAGACAGTCTGACATAGTCAATAAGAAACAATTTCATCAAGAAAATGGGCCAGCTTCTCCAGCAACCACAGGGATGTACCCTGTGTAAGAGCTAGTGTAGTCAATCCAAAAAGGTGCATAGCACGTCCCATGCGCAAAACAACTTCCAAGCACAGTTAGACTGAATAGTGCACGGGGGCATGTTCTGCATTTAGTAACTATCAGGAATATACCCCAGGCAGGGAGGAGGAGGACAAGAAAGAAAAAGGGAGAAATAAGCTGCATTCCAGAAAATCCCTTGTTTTGGTTGGTGGAAGGGCCCATGGGATCCTTACCCCTGACACTTGGTCGTTTGTCACCCCATTCTCTATTCATTGTAATTTTCCCAATACAAAATCAATTTATGCTAGTAGAACATGGCATTTGCGTGACTTAGCAGTTGCAAATGTATCAATAATGTCATCAAGGCTGATTTGTCGAAGTATATCACTTTCAATACTTAGAAGAGTGAGTGCACTCAGATGCTCATCTTGCATTCTAGATCGCAGTTTGTTTTTAATGAGGGCCATTTTGCTGAATGAGCGTTCACCTGAGCAGTTAGTCACCATCAGTGACAGGTACATGCGAAGAGCGCCAGAAACATTCGGAAAGGTCTCTTGCAGTTCTTCAGTATGAAGTAGTGATGTTCAAGATAGTGGTGAATCACAACCTCTTGCCTTTGCAAAGCTGATGAACTGAGACATTTCACCAGGAAGACCTCAACAGACAAGTCTGATGGGTATTCTTGAGCTAATTTCTGAGCCTCAAGATGTATTGCCTCATTAGTTAAGACGTCAGAGTCCACTATAACTTTGAAGCGATCATAGACACTTTGGTAAGCCGAAATCCTGTAATTCAAAGCCATAATGAGGCAATCTATTGTAACCAAGTAGGTCTCAGTCCAGAATTTCTCTCTGCCAGTTAGAACAACTGCTTCAGATTGCACGTCATCATACTGCATGTTTCTTTTTCTTTTCCTTGAGTGATCAGTCCTGTAATTAGAGGAGCCAGATAATTCTTGTGCTCGCATTTCAAATTTATCGAAACAATCACGTAATGTGTTGACAAAGCTTCCGAGAGATGTCAGTAATTCAATAGCTGATTTAAGATCAATTTTGCTATGTTGCAAAGATTTGCTCGTTGCATTGAATCTGACAAGAATGGTGTTCCACAGATCACAAAGAAATGATGTTTCGACTAACTCCATTGTTTGGGACGAGTCTGCCTCATGTCTTGAGGTGCCATTCTGATGTTCATCATCAGCGATTTCCTCCAGAGCAGCTTTGATGTTGGCATAGCTGTCAAAGAGTGCCTTAGTTGCTTCAGCACCTGCAGACCACCGTGTGTCAGACAGTGACTTCAGTGTCAATCCTCCACCTTTCTCCTTAAAGTGTTTCATCTACACTGACCAACGGTGTGTAGACGCAGAGAAGAAAGTGTATAGTTTCTGCAGAAAGCCAAAGAAGCTGACTGCCTCGACACAGCAATCAATGGAATTAGAACCAACTAGGTTCAGAGAATGGGCAGTGCAAGGTACAAATATTGCTAGGGGGTTCACTTGTCTGAGTCGTGCTTGCATGCCAGAGTATCGTCCAGCCATGTTGTTTGCATTGTCATAAGACTGGCCACGGCAATCCATGAAGTCAATGGCTTCAGTCTTCAAGTAGTCTAGCAGAGTATTTGCTAGGTCTTCAGCCATATGACTGCTGATTTGCAGGAAAGTCAAGAACCGCTCAACTGGAACACCATTTAACACATACCGAGCAATCACAGTCAGCTGATCAACGTGAGTTAAATCAGGCGTTGAATCAACAGATACTGAAAAATACTTGGCCATTGCGATTTCTCTAACAATAGTGCCTCTAACATGGTTAGTCATGATTTGAATGAATTCTTCAAAAATAGTTGAGGACAAGTAAGCAGGCTTTCCTCGACCAACATTACCAAAGTTTTCTATATGTGTGGCCAGAAAGGGATCAAACTTCGCTATCAATTCCATGCAACCAAGGAAGTTGCCATTATGTTTTGATCCAATTATCTCATCATCTCCTCGGAAGGCCAGGCCTCTCTCAGCCAGAAGAGTAACAACAGCCACTACCCGACATAATACAGCACGCCAATACTGCTTTCTCTCCTGACACTGCTTCTCCAAACTGCGGTCAACACGGCAATATTCTTTGAGATGGTTGCAAACGCTGAGAATGCAACTCTCTGCACGCCACTTTCTTCATGCGCGGATTCTCTCGGCCAGCTTTTTTCCAGTCATTAAAACCTCAACTTGCGAAAACTGATCTTTCTGACTTGTCATCAGCGTGCAGAAGAAACAGTATGATAGAGATCCTTTGAAGGACTATATAGCATCCATTTCCTCAGATGCACCATTCATCCCCAGGTGTAGAACATGTGATTTTTCATGAAACGGAAATGCCCCTTTGGCTGTCTCTGTGTTGGGTTGTAATAACGCTTTGACTTCATGTAACTGTCAGAGTCAGTCTTATTCTGGCAACTGTCTGGTTCTTTCTCAATCCAGAAGTCCACTGTGGCGGAACGTATGGGGAACCACTCCTCAGGATCAGTTGATCGACATTCACATTCATCATGTACTGAGTGTGATGAATTGCTGATAGGCTCCTTCTGGCCCAAAAACATGTCATCATTTTCATTTGTGGAAGTGGCAGTCAAAGGACACTGGTGGACAACCACAGTATTGTCTTCAAAATGTTCTAAATCAGATTCCGCATTAGGATGTGCCTGTGATACTTCAGAGCTGACAGTAGCATTCACACTTGCTGAGGGATAACTAGTTGGGGTGACAAGGACTTCAGCTAACGCAGAAGCATTAATCGCAAAAAATTGACTTAGTCGAGGGGTCTTTGCCAACACGGAATTCAGTTTATCTTGCTTCTCCTTCGCAATGCGACATTTTAGAGCACCTGATTGCAAAACCCTTCGTGGCATTTTCTTTAATCTTATACACACACTGTCTCCACACGTCCCAGTCAGACCTGGGAAACAAAATGAGGGATTGGAAAAGAACTGCATACAGTAGTAATTGTTAGTAATTACACAGTTAACTGGCAACATAGTTGGAAGCCACAATAATGTTAGTCTCTAGCAAAAATTTTAAGACGCACTTTTTTCTTTTCTTTCATTCCTGAACCAAAATACTACGGGATGAAGTTTTTAAATGTTTCCTCTCCCAAGTCATTCCCACCATATAAAAATTAAATTGACATCCTTGGTACAGTATTAAAGCAGCACTGCAACAATCCAGTGAAATTTTTACCTATACTTTTTTATGAAATTTTAGATTGCCACTCACCTCCTGACTTGTATGATACCCTTCTTTCCATAATTTGAAGCTGCCTTTTTACTTTTTTTCCATGTTTGAAATAATACAAGGAGTTCTCTTTTTAATATGGCTCGGACTAGGATTTCATCAGTATTATCTGCTGTTGTTGTCCATCAGTTGTTTAAATATCACTTCTGTTGTGTCTAAAATGAACTATCATGTTGCAGGCAGTGCTCCCTGACCTTATGGAACAATAGGTGTTCAAAAACAGCTAAGAATATTGATGAAGGCCGCATTGAGAGGAGCGCTCCTTTTATTGTTTTAAACATGGAAAAAGTACTAAAACAGACTCACATTGTGGAAAAATGGGTATCATACAAGTCAGAAGGTAAGTGCCAATCTAAAATAGCAGAAAAAAGTATAGGTCAACATTTTCACCAGATTCATGCACAGCTGCTTTAGCCAAAATTATCAGAAACATGTGGAGCACCATTATTCATCCTCTCAAGCTGCCACTTAGAAAATGGTTAAAAGTATTCCAGGCTTCTGATTGGCTGAGGGACTTCTCTAGCTGGGCATCTATCAGACAACAGATGCCTGTCTATTAAAAGTATCAGCCCAGTCAACCCCATGACCATCACCACAGTCCTGCTGCCCAACCTGGTCTCTAATTGGCTAAAACACCCTCATTTCATTTTCAAATCTCCACCATTGTATTTGTCCCACTTAGCAAGAGCTGAGACCACACACCAGTCCACAAGACGTTCTCCCGATAAAATTATGAACCTAATGCGTATCCCTGCTGAAAATAAGCAGAGCAAAGCCAGTAGAAAAGAAATAAATTAACCTGTTTTCACAAAGTTACTTTTCTTTCTATTATCTCCCCATCCACACCTGAGCTGTCACGATTTGACAGTACAATGGACAACGTGGCATTTTTGCCCCATTATCCCCAGAAATCCTGATCACACTTTTAAAATCAAAAAACTGAAAACCACCATTTTTTTCTATCAGTCACCAAGACAACCACTGAGCTGGCGAAGCTCCAACCCTCATGCACACATATGCAGACACCACCAAAATGACAATCTAAATAAGAGATCTCCAAACCAACAAAAGCAGTTTTCATTTTCAGACTATGAGCTTCGGCTGCCATCTGCTCACTGCCACTCCCACTTACCACCTGCGACGCTCACCTCTCTCTCTTAACCCAAAGACAAGCAACTCTATTTTTTTCAATCCACATATAACCTAATTTTCTAAGCACAATAACACCCTCCAGGGTGGGCGGTATGGGCTATATCCACCCTTCCAGGGGCTATAAGACCCTCCACCTGTGGCATCGGGCATCATTATGCCCCTGGGTGGGCGGGTACAGCCCAATACCACCCACCTTGTTGGGCATTATTGGTTGCACACAGCATGTATCAAGCATGTTTTTATTTGAAATTGCAAGCCATGATGTGGCTCTCATACAGATATGTACTGTACACTATTCCCATAAATTTTAGAACAAAATGATGATGAAAACTAAAAGGCAGTCTTACTTACCTCTGATAAACTCTCCTTTCAGCCTGAAAATGAAAGAACTACTCGAGTCGGCCAGGCGCTGCGGTCTTCTCTTTTTTGTAGTCAGACTCTATAGCAAACTGCTCTAAAAATAGGAGAAACAGAAAAATAAATACTGTATCTTGAAGCCAAATAAAGCCCTCTGAACTGTAAAGGCCATTACAGCACTTGCTGCTATGCACATTGACAGATGGGACTTCAGTTTGACATCTCATCCTAAAGACGGCAACTCAGAAGTGCAGCACCTCCCTCATGCGGCAACCCTAGCAATAGGTAGGAGAAGATCAAATCCAGAGAGCAAGTCAGGTCTTTACGTTTTGCAGCAGGTAGGGCAAATTGGCACATGCACATTGACTTGGGTCCACATCTTAATTAAGCCAATTTTAGGCTGATGCACCTAATATAAAAGAATCCATTTGAGGCAGATACAGTACAGAATAGAGACCCAGCTTATGGGTGGTCTACCTCAACATTGGTAGCTGGGTGACTTCACAGCAGGGGTCTGAGGTGAATACCAAGAGACTTCCCACTCCTTTTGAAATCAAATTAGTAAGTTGCCAATCCAGGCTGAAAAAAAATATGTTACATTTATCCTTTTTGTGTGTGTGTGTGTGTGTGTGTATGTGTGTGTGTGTGTGTGTGTGTATGTGTGTAGGGGTGCCAAATGTTGAAAACAAGATTTACAATTTTAAAACTATACTGTAGGTGTAGTTTTTGTCTTATTAGTCACGTCAAATTTCTGACTGCCCCTTTCATTTAATTTGGTTCTGTTTTTCAAAATTAACAAAATACTGCTATTTTAAAGGAATGCTTTCAATTCAACCCTTTCTGCATCATGATACTTTTAGCTGAAAACCTACATTTTATGACTGCTTACCTTCTATAAAAAAATGTATCCATGTTACTGAATGTTTTATGTACTTTTCTGAGTAGATCTGAAATACATAGTATTATACGATGGCAAGAAAGAATCTTGGACTGTGATTGGTCAGTTTGAGGCTGGACCCATGGCGTTACCCCAGCACTATGCCACGGGTCTAGTCTCAGCCTCACTGTGAACCTGGAGATGAGCTTGAGCACATTGAGCATCTTGAACTTGATTGTTTCATCTGCTCTTAAAAAACAAAAAATATTTTTCCACACAAAAATGTCTTTAAAACTTTTTTTTTGTTCTGTATAACAACGAGCCATTGTATAATAGCAATAATGCACTCCAGGGTGTGTGTGTTGTTTGGGATAATGCCACACCTGGGGCATTGGACGCACTTGGCCTGAGGTCTCATGCTCAACCCTCCCAGGTGTGGCGTTATCCCAGCACGACACGCACCCTGTCGTGCATTATTCCTTTAATGGTGTACTTATATACGATACCCTAGCATGTTTCTTTTCAAATCCTTGACCTACACTTACAGACTTCTTGAATATTAGGAACACAGTGCAGCCACTCAAGAGCATTATTACCCTCTCCTCCCACTACATTATGAGTGGCTAGACTGTGTTGGGGGTGTTCCCAAGTCTAAGAGAGATGTAGTGGGAGCTGAGTAAGGACTGTAAACAAACACATTGTTTTGTGCTAACACCATTATAGTGGGGTCTGTTTGTCACTTTTTAAAAAGAAGCAAGAATTCGAATAAAGCTTCCAGTGACACCAACAGTCTTTACAGAATGTAACCAATCATAACAGTCATTTTTTTAACTAGAAACACTTTCAGGCCTAAGGGGGTTAACAGTGTCCCTTTAAACAGAAAAATACAAGCAGTTATTAAATTTAAAGAAAGAAAGCAGGGGATTGATTCCCTTAGGCGGGAACCACGTCAAACCATGACTCATCCAGTTCCTGGGAACCAAGCAGAAACTAGACAAACCACTAGTTTAATTAAATGAGTAGAATAAACACTGTAACACAGAGTTATTCAAAAACTAACTTAAATAAATGAAAAAAAAAACAAAGACATAATGTTAAACAGATAAAAGTGAAGATTGGATAAGACTTCAAGGACATTGCTTTCTTCAGGCAAAGAAACAAATCTGGTGTTTAGCCAATGGGGGAATGTGACCACTGTGCAGAGTTTAAATAATGTTCTAAATTGCTGACAGTACAGGTTAGAGTGACAAGCTGTGAATGAGCTCGGCACATCAAGCAGAGCCAAGTTTAATTCTTCAACCTCCACTTGGATACTGTGACTCTGAGCATGTGCTCCAGGGTTACCTCTGTTAAAAGACATTGTGCCTAGTTGGCCTTACCAGGTTAACAAAATCTCTAATTAGCATTTAGTTTAATTCTCCAGGACATCAGTCACTATGGAGATGATGCAGAATTGTGTAGACAGTATTACTAAATTACATTTGTTGGAATGGCTTGCGGAGTGTTTTTTTTTTTTTTGTTAAATAAGTGCACTAGAAGGGAGGGGGATGCCAGTATCGGACCTTAGGGACCTAGGTTCAAAAATGAACTCAGGTCACTGGGGAACCATCGGGAGGGGGGTGGATGAGGGAGAGGAAAGGCAATTTTAAAATATACTGCACAGAGAGAGTAATCAGCCCGTTGTGATAGATACTTATACCACCAGTGGATCTAAATCAGAGATTAACTTCGTTTTTTTAGATTCCAGTGAAAAGGATGATTTATCTCTGAATTCAGCATGCACCTTATGGTGAATGATTCACCATAATTTATGGTGAATCATTCACCATAATAATTGGTGCATGCTGAATTCAGAAGTAAATCATGAATGTAACTCTATGGACGACGGGGTAGAAATCAACCCTGTAATGGACCCTGGCAGTTCACAAGAGAAGGAGAGAGGGGTAAAACTGTTTTTTTAATGGATCGCGGGTGGATTGATGATCCCCAGGAGCTCACAACAAAAAATTAATACTTGTGGTCCCTGAAGCCAAGTGCATTTCTTTGAAAGCCACGGCCGGGTTTGGAAAGAGACAAAGTAAAAACTATTTTTTATGTTGGTGTGTGTTTTGTTGGGGGAGTCACGGGAGTGGCTGCTAACTAAAGTTCCTCCATTCTCTAGGGACCAGATAAGCAGTCTTGCATGTGTTTACTTGGCAGCACCTCCTGGAACTTCAAGTGCTTCATTGTACTTTCGGGGGGAAAAGGTACCAAATCCTAGTTGGTGGAAACGGCTCAACCAGCAGCGTACGATCGCAAGTTTCTATCTGCAAAGTAAGAACTGCTACTAGTATACTACTCTGTCTCCCACTCTCCCTCGATACTTCATCCACGTTTGCAGTGCTGTCGCTGCAGGACAGGAGTTGCTTTTCCCTTTAGGATCAGGAGAGCCAGGAGCCAGCCAAAACCCGAAACGAGATTAGTTGGCACCCAAACTAGTATTTCACTCCTTCCCTCCCTTTCATTCTGTGTCTGTTGCGAACTAGTCCTGCCGGAGTAAAGTCCTGTGTGTCTCTTGCTCTCCCTCCAATCACATGCTAACACTATGTTCTAAGATGGGCACACAAGAGATGTGTGTATCAAGGGGACCAATACAATAGATGTATTCTTCATTTATTAGGATTTCTGTGAACAATTCCAAAGAGGGGACAGGTCCTGGGTCTGAAGAAAAGACTGAGGTAACGGAGTACAGTGTGCATTTTGTTAAATACTGCAACTGTAAGAAGACAGCTATGTGTTTACTTGCACAAGTATGCAAGCTTTATTTTCTAAATCCTGCTATGCTTTACAGTGCTGTGTGCATAGATTATGTGTAATATTAATTTGCATATACCTATCTACTACTGTTATAAAATCTAGCTTACCAGTGTTTAGTAAGAAATCAGAAATTTTTTTATCAGTACTGGTGCAACTGATTTGTGAGTGACGCCGCTTGCTGGAGGTTTTAGTGCGGCGGAAGCGCTAGCACAAAGTACTGGCCAACTTGAGCGAGGCCGAGGAGGCCACTCTCACCCTCCGAAGCTGCGAGGAGCTGGGGCCAAAAACGTGACCTTCAACGGCGTCTGCATCAGTAATGGCTCCTCCTTCCACTCCCACGGACCCGGTGGCAGCCAGCAGCAGCACCCAGAGCTGGGCAGCATCAGCCCCAAAAATGCGCACCGCCCTCATCACCGACCTGCCCGAGCAACTTCAAGTAGTAAAAGGCATCATCATGATTGCATTTACATTTCCATTAAACCGGGTGAGTGAGGTGACTGCTGGCATGTTGTGGGGGGACAGGGACCGGGTTATTGCTGGAGGCTCAGGGCCTCAGGCCATGAGGATTGAGTGCTGAATGCGCTGGGCTTCCTTCCTACTCTAGCCTCTCCAAGACTCCCAGTCTCTCCTCCGCTCCTCCTGAGTCAGTTGGTCCACTTTCCTACTGCTACCTAACCTAACCATCCAATCCAGGCCTCAGGCATGACTTGTTCCGGCTCGGCTCGAGTTTTCACTTGAATTACTTGCTCTGACTGCTCCCCGCCCCACTTGCTAATGTATTTTATGTACTGACACTGTACCTCAGTACCTGTGTGTGTGAGTGACTTGTTTAGTTTTGGTCTCCTCTCACTAGTCTCAGTGCAAACACAGTGACAGTCAGTACTGTATAGACAAGTTTTATTCAAAAGTTCGAAACTGAACGGATTAGCCCGGGAACCTCCTCAACGAATGAACCCAACCCACGTCTGCTCAGCTCTGTCTCCTCCAAACCACTGCGTCGGTGACTGTGTGGCACGTACGTACACTTACATGCGCAGAAGACTGGTAGACGATATACACCCCACATGACTTCTCAGCTAGTCGGCTTGCATACCATGTGATCCCCGGTCGTCCCCTTCCATTAATTTCTCAGACTTTCACTTGGAGTCTACTCTCAGGGCAAGTCGGGTGACACTGCTGGCAAAAACAGGAACAGCAGGGGCCGCCGGCAGCAAGTCATTTAAAGCAGTGGCAGCCACTTTTAAAAGGCAACTTCATGCTTTTTTTTGCCCCTGTACTGCACACCCCACACAGCTTGTGCTCCACTCCCTATTCCCGGTATCGTGCGACACCAAGCCTGTCGATGCCGGGTTCTGCTGTGGGCACCCGAGCACACCTGGTGCAGGTATGTTCAGTATGCTGAACACCCCTGTGCGGACATAGTCGCGATCACGCAGTGGGACCCCTGGTGGTCCATCAGTGCCACCCCATGTGGCCCATGATCAGCCTGTCAGTACTGTTGGGTCACGGTTGGGCCGCCCACGCATCCAAGGTGGCCATGGCACAGTGCCACCTGAGTGACCTGTGTCCCAGTGCGGGCCCTGTCTGTTGCTGCCCTGTGTGCAATGTCTGTCATGGTGGGCAGTGCACTGGTGGGTGCTCTGCCCGACACGCCGACATACGGACCACCTGCACACCCACCCAACTGCTGTCCACAGATGCATGTGCATGATGATGCCTGCATTGTACTGTACACCAAGGTGCAAGGGTGCCCAGCTTCGACACACGTATTTGGACAGTACAGGTGGTGGGGTGGTCCGTTGATCTGTGTGTTTGCCATGTCTGTTCCTGCTCTGCTGTGCACCTGCCCATGTACGCTTTGTGCCTGTGTGTGTGTGTGTGTGTGTCCAGATGACTGTTCAACCCTCCCTGATGGTGTGTTTGTGTGCCTGGACCCTTCAACTCCCCTTGCCGTCATGCACCCCTGGTGTGTTACCCTGTGTGCCTGTGGGTTGCGCCTAGACAGTGTTGGTTGCACATGGCCCCTTGACTTACCTGTGTCATGCAAAATGCTCCTCCATGATGGTATCCCGGTGCAGCTGGGCCTGCCAGATCAGTCGGGGGTCCCGCCGTCCAAGGGGAGGCTGCTCATCACCGGCGTCACCGGCGTCCCCATCGCTGTCCCCCTCCTTGACCTGTACGGCTATCCCATGGTCTTTGGCCATGTTGTGCAGGATACAACAGGCCAGGAATATCCCACAGGCCTTTGAGGGCTGTACTGTAGGGCACCGCCGAGGTGTCTAGGCATCGAAGCGTGCCTTACATCCCAAACACCCACTCGATGATGTTGCGTGTGGTGGCATGTGCCTCATTATAACGTTGCTGCGATGGGGTCATGGGGCACCGGTACGGTGTGAGCAGCCAGGGACGGAGTGGGTATCCGCTGTCACCTGTGTGGAGATAGTGGAGATAAGTAACATGTTCAGGTCCATAATGCCCATATCCCTGTGTGCCACTACCATGGCACCTGCGGCATTCCCACCCTTGCCCCAAGTTTGCACTTCCTACATGCGTACTTACCCACTAGTTGGCCTGTGGGGATGTCCCCACTCTCGAATCGATGGCACAGTGCGGACTGATACCATATGAAGGCATCATGTGCTCCACCAGGATGTGTGGCACAGACATTGATTATGCGCCCACTGGCATCACACACCACCTGGCAGTTGACACTCGAAAAACCCTTCCTGTTTCTGTATGCGGCCCCATCGGGGCCAGGTGGCATGCGAATAGCCACAAGGGTGCAGTCTATTGCCCCTAGCATGCCAGGCATACGTGCTACCCTGTGGAACTCCTGCATGTTTGCTGTATGCTCTGCCGCGGTGCTGGGGAAATGGATGTACTCCGCAGCATGTGGCAGCAGTGCGCTGAGGAATTGGGTGAGGATGCGTGACGTGGCCAACTGTGTTATGCCTGTGGTGTCCCCTGTCAGCCTCTGGAAGGTACCCGTGGCGAGCAGGCACATGCAGGCTGTTACGTTTGTCTCCACTGACAGAGCGTGACGCCATCGTGAGGGTGCCTGCATCACATCATTGCACAGCTCACAGAGCTGCCTCAGTATTGCCCTGTTCAGGCGGTACTGGCCCACAATCTCTACATCCATGTACAGCTCAAAGCTGACGCGGGCAAGGTACTGCCTGTTGGGGGCGTACCGTCGACGGGACCTTCCACGGCCACGCCCCTGCAGCATGCCTTCTCACCCTCATTACAGCTTCCATGAGGAAGCTGGCACTGTCCATGTCCCTGGCTTGTGTTCCCCCGGCTGTTCTTGCTGTGTTACCCCCGCTGTCCTGACTGCTACCTCCACTGCACCGGGTACACCTACTGGCCTCTGCAGTCTGTGGCCCCACACACCCTCCCTTGTCCCTCTTCTCTCCTGTGCACTCCCTGGCCTGCACTCTTTGCCACTGTCGCACTCTCTTTCTCCCTGCCTCATGTGGCTTCCCTGTAGCATTCTTGTGCCTCTTCCTTGAGCCTTTTTATTTTGGCTCATTTCCGGCGTGGAGCACCTTCCAGCTCATCCGCTGTTGCACATTGCGCAGGTCTTTGAATATCGCATTGTGCTCTTTATGCATGGGTCCACCCCCTTCAATTGCGCATGCCTTCATTTGCATTGCGCTGTTGCTCAGCCTGTTTTCAGTGGCGCAACTGCCTCCTGCTGAATATCGCAGAATGGCGCAAGTTCGGACTTGCGCATGCGCAACCCTATTGCGCATGGCGCAACCCTTTTGAATATCTGGCCCCTTGAGTTTAAAAAGCATTTACAAAATTAGTTAGGCCATAAATAAGAAAAGAGCTATTTAACCTGAAAATTAATGTGGGTGCCAGAAAGCACTAAGAGACAGTTTAGAAAGGTACAGCTACAACTGTAAGATAAATCTCATTTTTCAAAAGCTTACTTGTGCAGGAACTCACACTGTCTATAACCACAAAACATGCAAGCACAAAGAAGCACAGCATGGCAGAGAGGTTTCTACTGCTGTGATCTCCCCTATTATAGTCACGCTCCAGTACTTGGGGGACCTGCTCACCTGTAGTCCCTTCCTTTCTGTTGTGAGCTTCTGAACATTAGTGTAACCCCCCTCCCTGTGGGGTGTGTACATGTTTTGTACATCTTTATGCCCGTGTTCTGGGTTCCATAATTAAATGTTTTAATTTCCCTATGCCGCACCGGCAGGAGCTCTGTGGGTCGGAGGTCACCATTGGTGTGCAAGGTTATAAATTTTGGGTTCTGGCACAAAAGAAGGGAGACAGTAGACAGAGAGAAAGAGTAGGAGTCCAGGGGGAGGATGGAGCTGATTGCCTGCTCTCAGTGTGACGAGAAGTTATCTGCGGGTTGGGCAACCGTGCAGTTCGGTGAGTTGATGTGGTGGCGGCCATCAGTCTGGTCAATGGGGTGGCGCACGCCATGTTTCCACTGTAGTGTTCCTTCCAGAGGTGCCACAAATGGATCCATGGTTGGAGTAAGGAGGTTTGGGAGTAGAGAGGGTGAGCCCTGAGACAAAGTGCAGCCTGTGGTAGAGAGAGAGAGAGAGAGACCAGAGGGGAGAATTGGGGCCTACAAGAAGGAGGGAGAGCATTAGCCCTGAAGTTGATATGCCAACCCTGTTGTGGTAACCCTGGTGATGCATTGAGAGGGATGTGGATCATAGCCATGCTGTGTGTCCAGGATGGGATCCAACCCCAGCATGAAGATGATTACATTTCAGCCGGGGGGGTCTCATGGGAACCTGAGCTCATAGCAAAAGCCCCAGAATCCAGAATGGCCTCCTGGAAGGTGCAGGTCTGTGGGGACATCTGTCCATGTGCCAGGGTAGAGTAGCTCACCAGGGCCAGCATTTCAGAGATCCAGTGGTTGAGGAATGAAGAGCAGTCCATCTCCGGATTTTGGAGAGAGACAACGCGTCAGCCAATAATGTGAGAGGGAGAGAAATTTCTTGCTGCCATTTTGCAGCATCAGATTTGGCCCCAGAGAACTGCTGCTTATTTTTTGATGTGGAAATTTCAGCCCAGAAGAAAGCCGCCTAATGGTAGTGGGGCCATCCCGGCTGCAATGCATCTACTAGTTTCCCTGCAAGTGACCCTTGTGGTCCAGCTATAAAGATCAATTGATTAATGGTGCCATAAAGTTTGTTGATCATTAAATGGGATCCCCAAGTTTAATGTAAATTTTTTGTGTGGACTCTAATTAGTTGATGGAACTGTTTATGCCTGTTAACATAAACTTTATTCCAGCCCAGCACCAGAAGATGGCACCCCATGCATGTGGACCCTGTTAATGTCTGCCATTCGTGGTAAGGTAAAACATTTGGTTTCTGCTGCTGTGAGTGTCCCTTCCCTACATACCATCTCATACCCCTAGATACCGGGGAGTGGGGCTTATAATAGGAAAAGAAAGAAAAGTTATTGAGTCTGATTGTAGATGTATTGTACTCACATGCAAAGGTAATGCATTTTTTCTACTTTGAAGTACAACATAGATACATCTCTCAAAGAAAAGGTTTGAGGTGCCAATCCAGATTGAGACCTTTGGGCTGTAATGTACCCCTGGGAAAATATCCGGTAACTCTATCTTCAAAGTAGAAGAGTCAGTCTGTCACTTCCTCATGTGCCCCTTCCCACAGTTTCAAGGTCCATGAACAACACTTGACTAGGATCATTATGGTAGTGTTCAGCAAAAGTGTCTGCCCAGAGGAGTGTTAGTGCATTCTGAGTTAGTATTTCTGATGTGTTCCTGGATCCTTTATCATAGGGATCTTATTGCGTGCTCAGTGTATAACATCAGACAAGTGCCATGTTGGGCTGCTGGTGCAGCGGTAGTGCTACTGCTTGCAGCGCCGATGACCCGAGTTTGGGAGCGAACTCGAGGCATTGGAAGGTCAGCCAGGAAGAGGAGGATTGAGCACTCATAGGGCTGTTCTCTTCCTCTGGAATGGGAGGGTTGTGGTGCCTGGCATTAACCTGGCCCCTAGTGGATGCTAGGGGCAAGGCAGCCACGGACCGCATGTAAGGAGTGGAGGAGTGGCAACCAGCGACATCGTATGTACTGGAGTATGCGTGGGGCCATATGACTGGCATTGCATGTCCACATCTCTCGGGGAGAAAAATGGAGGCAGAAAATCGATTGGAGGCAAAGCAGGATGACAGACCAACCCCTCGAAGGCACTGCGCTGGCTACAGGGTCCTCTCCCTGGACCAGATTCATTGGTTGAGGCAGGGAGAGCTGCCAACTTCATCATGGGGGTAAATCATAGAGGAAGACTGGGATTGGAAGGTAAACCCCTGAGTCACCGGGTGCTGGACTGGGGGGAGGGGGTTGTAGCAGAGTGTAGCCAGCACCGGTCACAGGAGAAGAACAGAAATTAATGAATTAATGACAGCATCAGACAAGTGCTAGAGTGCCTAATCTAAAGGACAAACTTGTTCACAGTCAGTTCAGAGCTACCAGACCTGAACAAAACTGCAGTAACTGGCTTGCCCCTTCCCAACGGGCAAACATAAGTGTAGCTACTGCGGCATCTGTATGCATTGCCAACAGGGTGCTAACTTTTACATTGAGGGGTACAGTAGAAGTGTAGAAATTAGAAGTTTTATCAGCTGCAGTAGCAGTTTTGTAGTGTACCCCATTTGGTGCACTTGTTCGATCCAGTACTATCTGCCTGCTTTTATTGTCTGTCCATTTTTGTATTTTGTAGCAACACCCTATTCTGGGCAGCCCCCACATGATACCTAATTAAGTTCCTCCACTGCTTTACTCGACTGCTGCTGGTTTTATTAGTTACCCTGTGTTGCTGACTCTGTTACTGCTCCCTGCTTAGTATGGCTGCTATATACTTTACTTGGATAGCATCCCTTGTTGCTCCAACCAAGCTAATATGTAAAGTTTTACTGTGCCAGGTTGCTCATTTGTTTTACTGTTTGCCTACTTTTGTTACTGCCCAATACATACCTAGAGTCTTAGGCCTGGCCCTCTTTCCCCTGTTTCCTCCCCCTCCCCCCTCTCTCCCTAAAGGTCTTAGCATCTTTTGCTTCAGTGCTAGGAGCTTGATACCTAAAGATGATCTCCTGAGAGCGGGACTTGCCCAGCACTCCCCTGATATTCTCTGCATCTCTTAATCCTAGCTATCCTCCAGAATCTCTGCAGCTGGCTTGGCTATTTCCAACTATAATCTTTTCAGGCAAGATCATGGTAAACATGGGGGTGGCGTTGTCCTCTATGTCTGCCAGAATTTCACATGCTCTGTTTCTGTCTGTGATACAGTACTCTCCTCTTATGAATTTCTCTTGGTCAAACTCTGTATTCCCTTCTCCATTCCCATCTTTACTGGGGCTATCTATGACTCTCCTAAAATCTCTTACACTGCATTGGTTGACACTCTATTTTATCTAGCCACTCACTTCTCCACTAGTGAACATATTCTGCTTGGGGACTTCAGTATTAATTGTCTTTCTCCTGCTTTCAGGTCAATAACTTAAAGGATCGAGTCTCTTAATCTATCTCAGCTCATTATTGAGTCCATATGACTCAATCCTCACTCCTGAAATCACACCTTAATAGACTAGGTTCTCTTGGGTTGGTAGCACATCTGCCTTTGGGTCAGAAGGTTGTGGATTCTAGTCCCACACCAAGACTGGGCTCAGACCTAAACACTGGCACCCAAGTGCAGTACTAGGTAGGTGTTGTACTGTTGGGGTGTACCATTCTTCGAAAAAGATGTAAAACCGAGGTCCATTCTACACATCCTAGTGCTGTCCTGGTGGGTGTCCAGGTGGAAGTAAAAGAAACATAGACTTTGAGGGCAGATAAGGACTGCTTGGCCCATCTAGTCTGCCCATTTTACTACCTGATGGATAAGCTGCAGATTCTAGTTAACCAACAGCTTACTTCCTCCTACCCCCCACTAGAATTGCTTTACGCCTGTCCCATGCATTCTTGAATTCTCCCACTGTTATTGACTCCACAACCTCTTCAAGAATGCTGTTTCATGCATCCACAACCCTCTCTGTGAAAAAAATACTTTCTATCATTACCTCTGAGCCGTCCCCCCATTATTTTCAAATTGTGCCCACTTGTTCTTGCACATCTCTTTTTCTGAAAGATACTACCCTCCTGTACTTTGTTAATTCCCTTGAGATACTTTAAAGTTCCTATCATGTCCCCCCTCTCCCTCCTTTCAATGCACTCTCTGCAAAAGAGTAGGGGACATTCCTGGTGTCCTGGCTAGTATTCCCCTTCCCATAAAACCGATTCATGCAAGTGTCCAAAGCTGTGTGTGGGTGTTGATGTGCAATATGACCGCCACTACACATTCAGTCATTTCACTACCAGTCAAGCATTGCTTGTAAAGTACTTTGGGATACAATATGTATGGAAAGTGCTATATAAATGCTGATTTATCTTCTTCTTTTCACACACCCTCACCTCATAGTTACTACTGGTATTATGCTGGATGACTTTAATGACCACTACATGATGTACTGTGTCAGAAAAGTTTGTCTCTTTCCTCCTCCGCCCTGCTCCTCCTACAGTAAATATATATGTTCTAGGTCACTCTGGTCACTAAATAATGACTCCCTTCTCTTAGGCCTAGCAGACATTGACTGGTCTCCCATCCTATCAACTGCTGATATTGATATGGCTCTCTTCATGTGCCACTCCAAATTCCTGCAAGTGTAGGACAAGCATGCCCCCTTAGAAAGTCCTCAGTCAAGGCTCCCACCATCTCTGGATCACAGTGGACCTCATTGACCCTTTGTAAGACTTGCAACAATGCATGGGACCTTTCCAAATTGTCATGTTCCCTTCTAGACCGCCTTTCCTTTGTAAGACTTGCAACAATGCATGGGACCTTTCCAAGTTGTCATGTTCCCTTCTAAACCGCCTTTCCTATAGGAGGCTTAGAAATTCTAGTACCAAGGCCATCAGAACAGTTAAATCAAATTATTTTAATTCTAACCTCCAGAACAATCTAAATTCCCCTGCAAAATTCTGGAAGGTCATTCACTCCCTTTTAAACCCTCTTCTCCAGTCCACCTTCCCCGTCCTGTTAGTGAATGGTTTGCCTATTTCTACTCCCTTCATGGTTGCTACTCACGTTAACAAATTTTTCACCATGTGTGCCCTCCCCCCTCTTTCTCAACCTGCTGCCTGTCCCTCCCCCTGCTCAACCCTCCCCTTTACATTTATCTAATGGCTTTCATGTCTCTCCTGTTTCTCCCTTGGAGACTCTGCAGGCTCTCTCCTCCCATAACTTCTCTGGAGGTTCTAGCCCTTTCGGGGTACACTCTAAGCTACTCCTCCTCCTCGCTGCCCTTGCTATTGTTCTCCTCACCCACCTTCTCAATCTTGCTCTCTCTTTTTGCTTCTGTGCTGTTTTTTAGTCCTGGAAGTTCACCAGGGTACTCCACCTCCTAAGGAGGGGGAGCCCTATTTCTTCTGGTAACCTCTGGCCCATCTTTCTCCTTCCTACTCTCACCAGCTTGCAAGAGAAACTAGTCTACACCAGGCTTGCTGACTTCCTCTGCTCCACTAACTTCATCTCTCCCTTACAGTTCAGCTTCCATAAGACGCATTCCACAGTCTCCTCACTGCTGCATATCAGTGATTCCATTCTCACTGGGATGGATCAGGATCATATCACAGCTGATGTCTTCACTGACCTGGCCAAGGCCTTTGATTTGGTAGCCCACCCCCTCCTGCTAGAGAAGCAGAGATCCGCTGTTCTCTCTGTTCCAGCTGTTGACTGGTTCAGATCATATCTCTCCAGCTGTCTCCCACCAGTACAGGTAGGCAATGCCTTGTCTCCCACCTTACAATCCAGTCGGGTATCCCCCAGTGCTCCATTCAGGGTCCTATCCTATTATCTTTTTAAATGACCTCCATTCTATCTGCGTCATCTCGCATATTCACATGTACACAGATAGCACTGTTATCTTTGCCACAGGTGCCTCAGTTCTGGGTTTGGAAGAATCCCTACAGCATGACTTCAACAATGTCATATGCTGGTTCCAATTAATCCAAGTTCAGGTTGACATTAATAAAACAGTGTCTAGGACCTTTAGCACTAGCATAAAACTGGCTAGGCTGTCCTCCCCACATGTCTTCACCAGCCAGGATGACATTCCAGTTGAAGTAGTCCTTTACTTCAAATACCTCAGTAAATGGCTAGAGAGTAGGCTTGACTTCTCCACCCTTATTAGCAATACAGTGTGGTCATGCTGATTTACCAATCACCCCGGTATTTCAGATCTATAATGAGCCTTCCTCAGGGAGTGGGCACTGGTCTTCCCATCATTCCTTTTACACCCAGTAACACTGATTATTAATTAACTAAGTGTTGCAGTGTATGGCTGCAGGTACATTGGCTGATGAATGGTAGTTCATACACACCATTAAGTTCAATGTTTGTGGCATAGCAATGGAGTATATCGTGCTCGTGTAAACTGTAGTACGTTTTGTGACTTTACTCTATTCCAACCCTTGAGTAGTAGGTATGCAGGTAGTAATTTGTAGGGAATAGAAGGTCCATGGACAAGGATGAGAAGATCACCGGAGAAGAAGGAGGAGGAGGGGACGGTGGTGGACAAAAAACACTCCTTAAGCAAAGGATGTGCGTTAGTGGAGGGCTTAAGTAGAGGTTGTGGGAAGAGCTATTCCCCACACTGAACCTTGGGCCAAGCCCTCCCATTCAATGTTTGTGGAATAGTAATGGGGTATATAGTACTTGTGTAAGTTGTAGTACTTTTTGTGGCTTTAGTCTATTCCCACCCTTGAGTAGTAGGTATGTACATAGTAATTTGTAGAGAATAGAAGGCCCAAAAGGATACCTCCTCCAACTCATGGAAAGTATGACCCCTGGAACTCAGGAGAGGAAAATCCCACAGGTGGAGGAAACCTCTGAGGACCCATGGCCATAGGTCTGTCCATCCTCTAGGCATATTAAAAGGAGACAGACCAGTTCTAGTAACCATGACTAGCTTAAGCAAGGTAAGCTTCTTGGAGAGATGATAGTCCATCCTTGATCCATGGCTGATGCAGATTGAATGATGATCCAGAGTTGGAAGAGTAGGTCTTTTCTGCAGGAGCAGTAGAATCTTAAGTATGAAGCAGATCCTGTTGAGGAAGGGCAAATGAAGTCCAGATTTTGATGGGGATGAAGGATGCATCTACAAAGGGATTGCAGGGATGTAATGAGCCATGAGTGCATAATTTGATTGATATACTAGCAGACAGAGAATGGTAGGAATTGCGATGATTGGTGCACTCATAGGTGAACGATCCGACTTATGTAAGGTTTGACTGTCAAGGTGAAGTCTGAAGGTGAAGAAAGTAGTAGTGAACAATAAGTAGCTAACTAAGCATCCGTAAAATAGAAATGAGTAGAGGAGAGTCTGTGCGTGCCTGATAGGAGGACTGCCATAAGTGATTACTAGACAAATAGAAGAAGATTCACAGATGCAGTCCAGATGGTAATCGAATATGTATAGAGACTAACTGGAATTTGGTTTAAGGAATGGATGGCTTATTTGAGCACGCTAGTATAACTATACTTGTACGTTCGGCTGGTACGCTGGCTGAAGTACATACATGTGTTTCTGTGGTGAGATTGCCCATGAGTTGCACTGTGGTGGTTTGTAGTTGGTTATATTTACAGGTAATCTGATGTCAAAATCCTTGAGAGAAGCTTGGAGGAGGATATGTGGATGAGTCTGTAGACTGAATTGGAAGTGAGGTCAAGTAGTGTGGAATGTGAAAGGAGCTTAGTGCTATGACTGATTAAGACAGGTGGGAGGCATGACTGGGCTAGTGTATTTGTCTTAACTGTTGCAGATTTCCAGATGGAAATAGGAAGAGCCTGTTCTCGGTAATAGTCTGTACTGGAGAGATTAATGTAGACAATATATAAAAGAGAGGCTGGAGGGTCCACTGGAAGGGCAGTTAACTCGACTGAAGGTACTAGATGAAGAAGTGCAGGTGATTGTATGAGGAATAATGATGTCCAGGAGCCAAAAATTATGGTTTGGATGATGTGGTGTATATAATCAGCTAGGCGGTGGAGATTCAACAATGAATATTCTGGAAGGTAGGTGAGAACGTCTTAGAACAAGTAATGCCTGTTGAGGAAGTAAGAGTCTAATAACACAGTCAACAAACTCAATGATGACAGAAAGCTGAGGACTGCAACTAGGTAATGTTTGAGGTGTCATGAGGTATCTTGCAAGTCCCGGGATCCGGGGGAGTGATGATGAAGAGTAAGTCGGAGCATAACAGAAGAATTTAAGTTCTTTCCATGTGGAAGATTGCCTATGAGGCATGGTAGATTGGGAAATCCACAGTGACTGAATAAACAGATTTGTGGGGCGTATCCAATAGGGATGGACAGGAGTCTTTCTAGTGTCCAGTCAAATGAGATTCCAGACTGATCGAGGGGATCTGAATGGGCAACATAGAAAACTCTATGATGACATAAGAGTTTATGAGGTATGTATCCAAGGGCTGTGTGCTAGAAATAGTTTCCTCGAGTGAATTAAACAAGTGATCCATGGAATAGTGGATGTCAGCTGTTAGAATGGCCAAAGTAGGTGTCTGATATGGGTAACAGTAACAGTATTTGACTGGGTAAGAATACTGGTCTGAGATCAGTTACTAGACCCAAAGGAGCTACATCAAACAGGAGGAAGCCCCGAGCCTGCAAGGTGGAAAGGAAAAGGAGGCCATCCAGATTGGAAAGAAAGTCCAGAGTGACTCCTGGAGGACTGAGGCTATGAACCAGAAAAGGTGATGAGCTAGGCGTATCCAGATGACAGGCAGTGCAGGAGGAGCAGGATCAGGTCAGTTCACCAGCAAATAGCAATGGAACACAGGAAGGCTGTAGCAAGGTCCTCGAGGAGATCCACAGAAGGCCCAGGAGTGAAGCAGAGCACCAAGAGTAACTGAATTGAAATACATGAGTCCCATATCTGATGAAGGTGTCCAACGATGAGAGGGAATGTAAAGTCCAGCCCTTTAATTGTGCTTTGTTCAACAGTTTTTCCTCTCAGACATTAAATATTAATTTTCCCACACTAAGACCCACCTCCAGGATAACTGCCTGCATGGATTAGTCTACTGTAGGATCCACTCTCCCTATTAAGATTAGTGACTCCTTTATTTCTTAGTTTTCCCAAATGCAACTATTTTTCCCATGTGTAGGACATTCTAGGGCATGCGTGTGCCAGGTTTGGGCTAATTCTGAAAGAAATTTGCTTGGCAACACAATGCTAAAGGTACCAGTGTGTTGTAGCAAGTCTGGCTTTATTCACTGACAGTGTCTGCTAAAAGTGCTCAGTTTAGCTTGTGTGTATTTTCATATGATTTCAATGTATAAGGGTTGTGCTCAGGACTCCTCAGACCTCCACATGTCTATTTAAATATTTATTTGTTAATTCTACATGTGGTTTTTATCTGTGCAAAGCCTTGAACCCCTGTGCCACAACCACACTCCAGATGCACAAAATGGCTCCTTAACTGAGCCCTTTGGGTGTGCGTTCACTGTACTTGGGCTTCCTGAGCCCTGATTTCCCAACTGTGCCTCTTTTACTTTTATTTATTTATTTATTTCTAGGAGCCAGTCCCTGTTATCTTATTCCCTGGCTCTTTTTACCTTGCCAACTACTGCAGAGGGAATAAAATATTTGGTTGATCCTGCCTCGAGAGGAGCACATCATGCTGTTGCTTCTTGGTTATGCATAGAGCAGGCAAATCCTCCTAGGCCATAGCCTAGCTTTCGTACATTTCTAGAGAGAGGCTACTTCCCAGGAGAGCAGCCTAAGGATTCCTTTTTTTTTCAATTTAAAGTTTATTGATGTTCCATAAAAAGTATACTACAACATTTTAAAAGAAAAATATGCATTACATAAGATTCAGAACTCAAAGAGTAATAATACATCATATATTACTAATTTAGTAAAGTAGTACATCAGTAGAAGTAATACAGACTATACAAACACCATTCCTGAGTAAAACATATTTCCAACCTATTTACTTTCAATGTATAAAGCAAGAGTCTTATATTTTTTTCTACAATGTACAAAGGGTTATAAAGGGACCCCATATATTCTCAAAATATCATTCTTATTCATAAGAGAATAACATATGTTTTCATTATTTGCAACAACCAGCAAATTATTGAACCAGTGTTGTATGTTGGGAGGATTTTTATCCTGCCAATACTGAAGAATTAGTCTTTTATAAGCTAACGCACATGTTAACACCCATATTTTCTTTTATTTAGGGATATTTGAGATGAGATTAATGTCTCCTAGGATATATATTAAAGGGGAAAAAGGTATACATGACCCAACAATAGATTGGCAGATAGTATGTATTTGCTACCATTAAAACAACGTTTTATCACAATGCCAAAATAAATGTGCAAGGCCTGTATCCGGGAGACCACGTTTCCAACATTTGCTATCTGGTTCTAATCCTAACTTACACAACTGTTTGGGGGAATAGTAATAATAATGTAAGATTTTAAATTGCAAAAGTCTCCCCTGCACCTCTCTAGAAGATTTTATTGCATTATCCCACAATCTTTCCCATGACTCTGTTGAGATATTTAGACCTAGATCTTCCTGCCATTTCAACTTTGCATTCTCTATTAACTGAACATCTGAATCATTCAAAAATGCATAGATTAAGCTGAAGCCCTTAGGTTGGTAGCATATTTTAAAGAATTTCTGCCATTCAGAAGAGGAAATGAGTTTATGAGACACATTCAGATATTTGTTAAGGAGAAAACTTCTAATTGGAAAATGAACACAAAAATCACATTTATTTAAATTAAATTTGTTCCTGAGGTCAATGAAGGAAAGCAGTCTGTCTTGATCATCCAACATGTCCCCTATTAAAGCAATGCCTTTATGCTTCCAACCAATATCTTTAATTCCTTTATTATTTGGGGTTAACTTGGGATTGTCCCATACTGGCATACATTGCAATGGAACAAATTCTACTTTTTTAAGAGAATTTAACTTCCTAAAAACCATTACTATAACCTGAAGAGTAGGTTGATTGAGTAAATAGTGAGGTAATTTACAGGAAAATAAGTCAGTCAACTTTAATGGATGTGCCACCTCATTTTCTATCTGTAACAATAAGGGGGTATGCCACGTCAAATGTGGTATAAACCAACCAGCCCCTTGCTTTAATTTAAAAGCCCAAAAATACCTTTGCCACCAAGGTAAGGCTAAACCACCCTTTCTAATTGGAGCTCTCAGCTTATGTTTTGAAAGACTTGGGGGCTTGCCTTCCCATAAAAAAGAAGAAATAATTTTTTCAGTTTTATTGAACCAAACAGTGGGAATATTCACTGAAAAGTTATTAATAAAATAAAATAATTTGGGAGCAAAGATAATTTTTAATGAATTTATCTTTCCCCACAGAGATAAGTGCAATTTGGCCCACCTATCTAGATCCCCCTTCAACTTTTCTATAACCGTGGCCATATTATGACATAGTATTTTATCAATAGAGTCAAATATTTTAATCCCTATATATGTTAAACCATCAACAGGCCAAATTAATCCTGGAATGAGTGACACTATGTCAGCTTCTTTTACAGATGTCCCTATCTTTAAGCATTCAGTTTTGTACCAATTGACATAGAGTCCATATACATTCCCAAAAGTGAGTAAATGTTTCTTTACATTCATCAGGGAGGAGGTAGGATGGGTTAGGGTAAGAAGTATGTCATCTGCAAAGGCAAAAACTTTATTTGTATATTTGTCAGTAATAATCCCTCTTACATTATCTGACTTTATGATTTTTCTGATGAGTGGCTCTATTGACAATACAAATAACAATGGGGAAAGAAGACACCCTTGTAGGGAACCTCTATATAATTGAAAAAAAGAGGCTCTGACTCCATTTGTAACTACACAGGCTCTAGGTGATACATCAATCATTTGTATTCATTTTAATAAATTAGGACCAATGTTATTTTCCCCCAAACTTTATATAGGTATTCCCATTCAAGTGAGTCAAAAGCTTTCCCTATGTCCAAAGAGATAGCCATGGCAGAAGAGGAATCGTTTTTCATAGAATGGGCCGACCAGAGTGCAGAAAATAATCTTCTGAAATTGTCAGCAGCTTGCCTGTTTCTTAAAAAACCTATTTGCTCTTTTCTTATTAATTTGTTTAAAATTTTGGATAATCTGGTCACCAAATTTTGGTCAAAATCTTATTAACAAAGTTTAATAGTGCTATTGGCCTGAAACTGCCACATTCCAAAGGATCTTTCCCTTTTTTCTTTAAGAGGCAGATATGAGCCTCATTCATAGAATCCGAGAGGACACAATCCACAAATGAGGATTGAAAAACATTAAGTAAATGAGGCACCACAATAAGGTGTCTATAGAATTCCCCAGAAAACCCATCCGGACTAGGAGCTTTCCCCTTAGGAGCCCACACAATGATATCCGATATTTCTTGAATACTAATTTGTTGATCAAGTTTCTCCTTATCCTCAGGTGTTAGACAAGGAAGTTTAACTGAATTAAGAAAAGTGTCTATCATATCCGCCTGCATATATCCTTTAGATCTATACAGGTTCTCATAAAAAATCTTAAAACAATTGTTAATTTTCTTAATGTTATAAGTCACATCACCTGTTCCCTCCTTGATCCCCTTAATAGTATTTTGGTTTTGAGTTTTGCAGTCTATAAACCAGTAGTTTCCCCACTTTCTCACCTGACTCCCAATATTTTTGCTTTACTCTGAAAAGCGAATATTAAATTTTTTCAGAGTAAATTTTGTTAATCTCATATTTAAGCCTGAAGACCTTAAATAACAGCTGTTTATTATTTGGAGACCCAAGTTTTAAGTTTGACAAAATTTCCTTCAGTGAATCCTCTTTGTCCTTTAGTGACCTCATTCTTTCTTTTTTCCTTTTGGAGTCATAACTAATGATTGCCCCCCTAATAAAAGTTGTGTATGCTTCCCAAATTATTTTAGGGCTAATGGCTCCATTACAGTTGACCTTAAAGTACTCTTTGGACTCCATTTGAATCTATTTTCAGAAATGAATATCCTGTAACAAGGACGTGTTAAATTTCCAGGTAGCGGATCTATCTGATTCATTTGCAAACAGTATGGAACTCTTCAGAAGACAATGGTGTGAGAAAACTTGATTCTCATATGAAATTTGACTAGTACCATTACATATGTTTAAGGGAAGGAAAAAATAATCTAGCCTACTAAATGTCCCAAATCTGGCTGACAAAAATGAGTAGTCCCTTACTTGAGGATGAACCAGCCTCCAGACATCTAACAGGCCCAGATCATCTAGCATTTTATGTAGATATTCTTGTGATTAAGTTAAACTTCCTGAATTTTGAATAGCTGATCTAACAATGGGTCCATAACAGTTTTGAAATCCCCTCTCCAAAATAATTTCGGACCCTTCTATATTAGCTAAAGCAAAGGAAAGAATTTGAAAGAAATCCTTTTGTTCCTGTACTGTTGTACTCTTGCAACTACTGTCTATTTGTCTGTATATAAATGCATTGTTACTTGACTTGAGTAATGCAGGTCCACCTTGTAAATGAACTTGCTCAGTGGTGTTAGTCTGGATAAATAAAGAATTTGATTGATTGATTGATTGATTGTTCCTTCTGATTATTAGGAGTATATACTTTGCAAAGAGCCACATTCCTTCCTTATAATTTCCCCAAAAGTATTTGAAATCTTCCCTCTGGGTCAGTCAAATGATTATGCTTGACAAAATTAACTCCTTTCCGTATCAAAATGGCAACTCTTCTTTTTTTGATGAAAAACAACAATGGTGTACCTTATCTACCCAACTGCGAGATAATTCTTCTGCTTCCTCAGGTATGAGGTGAGTTTCTTGAATCATAGCAATATCCACTTTATGCTTATTGAGATGATTAAGCACCCTATACCTTTTAATGGGTGAACCCAGACCTTGCACCTTCCTGGAGCTAATAAGTACTGAACTCATATTAGGCAAGAAATATAAATACGTGAATAAACGCTCAAAAGATATACATTTTTGAAAAGACACAATAATAACACACACCAAAACTATCCCCAACACCCTCCCCCAACAACAAACACAACAAGAAGATGTATGAAAAACTCACCGAGGAATCACTCAAAGTGAAACACACATCTGATAGGCAGCGCTGTGAGAACCCCAACTTTATTTTACACAGCAAAAAAAAAAAGAAAAGAACCATAACTGGTTACTTCAAGAAACAATAGAAATTCTGTTTTTCACCTCCCTGAAAGGATGCCCAATGTCAATGTTAACAGTATTACATATAACAAAACATCAATGTTGAGATGAACGAGGCAGCAAAGGAATTAATAAAGCACCTATCCTGTGGCAAATATTCTGCATTATATTCTCAAGCAAACATGTTTGATCCAATTAGTACAGTATAAAGATAGCTAGCAGATTAATCACACTATTCATTGTAATGTATACTTACCTTACCCTTAGTAGCTTCCTTATGCCCAAACTTTACGTCTCACAGAGGACCAATGCAGTATTTCACCACTTGTCCTTGAATCCTCCTACAAAACTGATAAGCAATTAGGAGCACAATCTAAGATTACAGCCTATAATAAAAGGCATGCATATTGACCTTTCGCATCTTGTCTGCAGTACCTCATAAGCCATTCTGTACTCCTTTTTATAACTCAGTCAACCTGTAAAAAGAGGATTATCTTTAAATGGATAGGCATTTGCTATAGGGTCCCTCAAGAGTGTAAATAGTAGCTATACTAACAGTAAATTAAAAAATAAGCCATTATAAACTGTAGTGTACTGTAGTTTCTTTGCTGTTTCCCACCACAAGACTCCTTAAACTAATCCAGATTGATCTTTTAGCTTCTAAGCTTTAAACAAATCAAAGATGAAAGCAAGTGAGCACACCCCTTTCAAGAGAGCAAACAACACAATCTCGATTATTTAACACAAGTTTCTGAAGTCACAGGTTTCTTTTTCAGACTGTATAAAACCACATTAGGTGACAGTTTTAACGGTGGAAACTGAAAATTTCTATTTATGCATAAAATGAATCAAGTCTGAACTTAAACTAGAACCCAGGAATATGCCTGCTTAAACTGGTCATCAACCAAAACCTCTTTGTGGTCCGGAGTGATAGTAAATATACTTTCCAACACTGAGATGAAATCTTGTTCAGTCTGTTCAACAGAGACTCAATTACAATGTCGAATATCCAAATAATACTCCCACATTCTGGACCCAGGTTGCCTTATCTGTTTTCTAAAGAATATGAGCTCCCAGCAATTTCTGCACATGTTTTTAGCTAGAATAAGACTGTAATGTTTAGAGCAATGCCAGAATGGAATTATTTAATAAGAAAAGTACAACGTTTTGCTCACAGAAAGCCCCAGACCCTTTCATATCTGTCACAGACACAACAAATGCCTGCAGCGTGAACTCTCCTGACTAACATTAGTGCTTAATTGACAGGAGTACTAACATTAGTGTTTAAACAGGTTTTGTAACACGGCATTATTGAGAGCCGTGTCAGGGCGCCACGCAATAGGCGGGACGACATCACGTGGTGCAGGAGCAACACGGCATTCTGAGACGATAATGCTGTGTTGGGCTTGTGAACGCGCTTCCCACAACAACAACACGGCATTATCGTCTCATAATGCCGTGTTGCTGTTGTGGGAAGTGCGTTCACGAGCCCAACACGGCATTATCATCTCATAATGCTGTGTTGCTCTTCTACCAGCTGACTGCCTTCCAGTACGGACCTAGCATGACGACAGGAATCATACGCAGAAACGGAGAGACAGGAGTAGAAGAGGCCATCGGAAGAGCTAAGTTTTCAAGTCTGATGGTTACTTGCGTCGCACTTGTCATGTTACAAGTGCATTAATCCCCGCCGAAGGTGGCATCTAATGGGGAGTTAATGCATGGTTGGTCCGTTGCACCCTCGGCCTCTGGCCTCGCGTACACAACGGTCCCAACATGCATTAACTCCCCATTAGATGCCACCTTCAGCAGGGATTAATGCTTACTTAAACCACAATGCCTACGTACCTCATAAACACTCTCCCCTCTTTTTTTTCCTTTCGGTAACCTGGAAACAGCAAATGCACTTGTACATTTGACCTTTAAACTCCCACCCTCCTAAAGGTCACATACAATAAATACACACAATAAATAAGATCAAAGTAATAACAGAGGCACAGGAATGACTTTAGTATGCTATAATGTATGATAAGTGCCTATTAACCACCATAACCAGCAGTTACACAGTTTTGTTATGCCACTGTTTAGAATTTTAAAAGTTGTTAACCACACTTCAGAACATCCAAGCAGTGGCATAACAAAAAGGAATGCATAAATGTGGCAAGATTCCAACCCCATAGATTGAGACTGCCAGTCTTGGTAATCAATTCAAAAGCACATTCCATTACCGAGACTAGAGACTGAAATGGCAGCAGTAAAGTTAAAAATGAGTGACTTCTCTGACCTGCAGGATGTAAACTTCCTCTCGTATCCTCGTTTGTTTGGGCCCCAGAACAAGGTGCAATGTCGCATCCCACAACCCTTAGGATTTCCTGACCACGTGACCACCAGTGACCAACTGGATTTTTTCTTTTGCTGTGTAAAATGATCCCAAAGGCTCCTAATGTTATTGCAGATCTAACGTAAGAGTTAAATACATTTTATGGTGTTTTTTAATGCTTTTGTCTCCATACACCATAAAAAATAATGGCTGGGAATCAGGTGATAACCACACATGTAATCACCTCTCGTGGTTGCTAGGGACTACAGTAAACTTCTCGAGCTATGCTCTTGAGGTTTACCATGTTGCCCTAGCAACCACTTGAGGTGATTACAGCATGGTTATCACCCGATTCCCAGCCATTCTCCTCTGTGTTAATTGCTACTTCAATTATTGAAAAGCAACATAGAAACATAGACTTTGATGGCAGATAAGGACCACTTGGCCCACCCAGTCTGCCCATTTCCCTACCTAGTGGATAAGCTGCAGATTCTAGTTAACCAACAGCCTACTTCCTGCAACCCCCCACTATAATTGCCTTATGTCTGTCCCATGCATGTTTGAATTCCCCCACTGTTTTAGACCCCACAGCCTCTCCAGGAAGGCGGTTCCATGTGTCCACCACTCTCTCTGTGAAAAAATTTCCTCACATTACCCCTCAGCTGTCCCCCCTCTAACTTTAAATTGTGCCCCTTGTTCTTACACATCTCTTTTTCTGAAAGATGCTACCCTCCTGGACTTTGTTGATTCCCTTGAGGTACTTAAAAGTTTCTATCATGTCCCCCCCGTCCCTCCTTTCATCAAGGGTATACATATTAAGCTCTCTCAGTCTCTCTTCATATGGTTTCTGAAGTAGACCCTGCACCATTTTAGTTGCCCTCCTCTGGACTGCTTCCATCCTGTCTATGTCCTTGCGTAGATGAGGTCTCCAAAGCTGCATGCAGTACTCCAGATGGGGTCTCACCAACTTTCTGTACAGAGGGATAACCACTTCCCTTTTTCTTTTTCTACTTGTGATGCCCCTTCCTATGCATCCCAGAATCCCCCTCGCTCTCCTTACTGACTTCTCACATTGCTTACCCACCTTTAGGTCATCTGATATGACTACACCCAGATCCCTTTCCATTATTGTTGTCGTTAGTACCTCCCCTGCTTTTGTGTACTCTTCTCCTGGATTTTTTTTCCCAGGTGCATTACTTTGCACTTCTTTGCATTGAATCTAAGTTGCCATATGTCTGACCTTTCTCCAGCCTTTCCAAGTCCCTTCTCAACCTTTCTACCCCCCCTTGTGTATCAACTCTGTTACAGATCTTTGTGTCATCTGCAAAGAGGCATACCTTTCCTTCCAGACCCTCTGCAATGTCACCTATAAAGACGTTGAAGAGGACTGGACCCAGTATTGAGCCTTTAGGTACTCCACTAGTAACCCCCCTTTCTTCAGAATGTGTTGCATTCACTATGACCTTCTGTGTCCTGTTGTGCAGCCAGTTTGCTACCCAGGCTACCACCCTGGGATGCACTCTCAGGCTGGCTAACTTGATTATTAATCTTTTGTGCGGGACTGTGTCAAATGCCTTGCTAAAGTCTAGGTAGGCCATATCCACAGCCCCTCCCTGGTCTATTACTTTGGTCACCCAGTCAAAGAAATCAATTAGATTCGTCTGACATGATCTTCCTGCTGTGAATCCGTGCTGCTTTGGGTCCTGTCCCGCTGGGTCTTCTAGGTACTGAACAATTCTTTATTTGAGAAGTGATTCCATCATTTTCCCCACCACTGAGGTCATACTAACAGGTCTGTAGTTTCCTGCTTCTGCCTTGCTCCCACTTTTGTGAAGGGGAATCACATCTCCCCCCCTCCAGTCCTCAGGTACCACCCCATCTTCCCATGATTTGTTAAAAAGTGTGGTTAGTGGTGTCACTAGATCCTCCCTTAGATCTTTTAGGATTCTAGGGTGAATTCCATCAGGCCCCATTGCTTTGTCCACCTTGAGTTTTAGGAGTTCTTTCAGGACTCTTTCTTCTGTAAATGGACTGGTGTCAACCCCACTACCCAGAGTGCTTCTACTGTTTGGTTTAGTTAACTCCTCCTCCTCTTCTTCTTTTGTGAATACTGAGCAAAATTATTCATTCAGTATCTCTGCCTTTTCACTGTCTCCCTCTGCCCATCCCCCCTCTCCTATATTAATCTTCACTATCCCTCCCTTAACCTTTCTATGCTCCCTAATGTACCTATGAAAGGTTTTGTCCTCCTTCTTAACTGAGTTGGCTATCTTTTCTTCGGTTTGGGCCTTTGCTTTTCTGACTGCCTTTCCCACTTCTTTCTGCTTTAATTGATACAGTTCCCTATCGTGCTCCTTCTGTGATTCCTTATACTTTTTGAATGCAGCCTTTTTCTCCTTAACCTTCCCTGACACCTCTTTTGAGAGCCATAGTGGTTTTTTATTCCGCTTTGTTTTCTGTATTTGTTTCACACAAAGGCTTGTTGCCTCCATGATGGCAGTTTTGCTTTTTCTCCATTGTTCTTCCACAGGGCAGTAAAGCGCAGTGGACTAAGGCTCTGAGCTGCAAATCTCGTGACATCCAGCAGACCAGACCTGGGTTTGAATCCCACAGCTTCCACTTGCATACTGTGTGACCCTGAGCAAGTCACTTAACCTCCTTGTGCTCCCAGGTCGCTCTTGTAAAAAAGCTTTCAGCTTAGTGTGCTATACCTGGTTAAAAAAAACAACTAAAAAAAAATAAAAAAAACCACCCCTCCTTTCTGGCAATTTGCTAATGCATTCCCGGTATTCGACCATTATGCCAACGTCAGCCCTTCTAAAGTCCATTATCCTTGTCTTTGTATGGCTTGTCTCCATGGTTGTGTTTATTGTGACGCACACTGTGCAGTGGTCGCTTGTTCCCAGATGTCTACGACTTCTAAATTTGTGATCCTCTCTCCATTTGAGAGTACAAGGTCTAATATTGCTCCTTCCTGAGTGGGTTCCACCACTAGCTGTCTAAGCCATGCCCCCTGTAGGGCATCGAGAATGACGCTGCTCTTGGATGTAGACAATGAGCATCATGTGCTTTAATCAACCTATCCAGATAGGCTCAGCACAGCATCATTTCCTGCAGTATGAATCATGTACAATCATCGTGCTCTGTAGATCCCTTATGTTACCAGTGCATCAGACTTTTCAGAGATGGCTCCAGGAAAAGAAGGCTCAGCAAACATATCTGCAACAGGCCTGCATGGGTCCTTTAAACATTCAAGTATTCCCCTAGGAGAGTGTTGTTCATCAAAAGAAGATTTTGCAGATTTGGCTGGGGGCAAGTTCCAAACTGAATTACTGGGGACCTTAGAAGCAGCCGAAGAGAAAATGGCTTGTTTGTTTTTGTAAAAGGTCTGTGATTTACAAGAAATCTTTGAAGGCCAAATAACAGATTTTGGAAGTGGGTTTATGTTAGCAGTAGGCTTTGATGATGATTTAGGCACTGGTATATGCATGTTTTTATGAAGAACCATCCGAGGAGACACCGAAGCTTTAGAAGCTCCAGGTGTATCGTGATGCCCATTCTGAATAGTGGAGGCTCATGCTTGGTGTTCTAAAATAGAACTTACATGGTTTTCAAACTTACTGGGGAAAGATGAAATACGTTGCTGATTTAAGTTATATTTGGACCTTTTTTCAAAATGCGACTAGCTTCTAGCCAAGATTTAACAATAAAGTTCCAAGTTTCTTCCGGTGCTTTAAAGCCATGTGAATCCTCACTTGTAGACATAACTAACATTGTGGGGTATTTGACATAGTAAGATATATAGAGTTCCTGTAGAACATAATGGATGTCGTTATATGCTTTTCTCTTTTCCACAATCTCTGCTGATCAGTCCTGGAATATGAAAATTCTCTCTTTCCCCCAATAAAGTGACTTCTTCTGTCTGGCTAATGCAAGAATCTCTTTCTTAACATTAAAACATAGAAAACGTACACTGATGGGCCTGGGCTTCTGCTCTTGTTTAGGATGTGGTCTTAAAGATCTACAGTATGCGCCCTTTCTATTTCCAAGGACCACTGCCAGGATGCATTTAGGATCGATGGTATAAACTCTATTAAAAATCTGACTAGCTCATTGCCTTTCACAAACTCTGGTACCCCTACAAGTCACAAATTCTTGTGCCTACTTCTGTTTTCCAAGTCATCTACTTTAGAGACTAAAAAGAACATTTTCGTGCAGGACTTTACAGATGAATCTTCCATTTTACTGAACATTTCCTCTAGAAAAGCTAATCTTTCCTTCACAACGTTTAATCTTCCTTCAATAACCTCTATTTTATTTCTCTCAATGTTAGCCTGTGTTTTTAAGTCACCAATATTTGTGTGCATGTTTTGTAATTTTTCTCTTACAAAATCCATGTCGCTTGAGTTTATTTCAGTGGTGCATTTATTTTAGCTGCATTCTTGGATTTTTTCTTCTGTGACCCCCCCAAACAGCCAGTGGGAGAGGAGCCAATATGAGTTGAGGACCCTGCCGTTCCGTTGCGACTGTCAGACGGCATACTTCAGAGAGGGTAAGCACTGATTAGAATAATACAGATATCTCAGGTGATTTAAGTTCAGTTTTCCTCAGATTTCATAGTTAAATGCGCACTTGTGTTAAAAAGTTACCGATCTGCCCAAAAATAGACACCGTGATAATACAATGCTGCTATATCACAAAAAAATTATGGTTTGTGGGAGAGCTCCTGTTATGCTGCCATTTCCTCAGAGCGCCCATGCATGACTCCAGCCTAAGGATTCCCAATAGAGCAAGGAGCACTCCACTGTGGGATCAACTCTCAGTCTCTTACACATTCTCCCACACTTTCTCTTGGTGCCTGAAGCGCCTGCAGCTGCCACTCTGCATCTAACTTAACTTATAGAGCAGTTACAACTTTGGAGTGATTACTTACTTATTAAATATTAACTTTACTACAGAAAATCTCCACAGGCAACTCGGACAGTCTGAATTATTTACTGGGCTACCAGCACTTGTGCAGTTTAGCCAGGGCACTCAGTTAATAGCCACAAATATTCCTGAAAATATTTGACTAACAAAATGCTATTTTTACCACAAAAAGTATGCCAATCACTACAATCTTTGCAAAACTGCATTTGTGTAAGAAACAACGGGGTTAGGAGTCCTTTCCACTTCCCCAGTGCTGCATCTCACTGTCTTCAATTAATGATATGCTAACAGTGTATTTTTCAACAAATCTTATCTAAAAATGTTATTCTCTACTGTGGTATAATTATGAACACTGCATCTACAGTAGTCTTTTTACTACTTCAGGGGCTACTCTAGATTTCTTTGGCAGCTCCTACCAATGTTAGGTCTTGAACCTGCATCCTTGACTATTTATTTTCTAAATATAGTAAAATTTAGGCTGTCCCTATTTTTTTGTGGAACAGGCTATCTAAGCTGTTATGCTACAGTGTCAGTATTGAGTTTTATCCCAAGTTCCTAGTGTGGGCTAGAACCCACAGCCTTCAGATCTTCCAGCCTCAGAGACAAGTGTGCAAACTGATGAGCCACTGACATTGCTTTATTTGGTACACATTTGTTAAGTACACATAGCTAGTTCTCAAAAGGGTCACACTCAGTTTGCGGTTCTCATATGCTAAAAATGTGCATGAGATCACTCTTACAACTATAAGAGTGGTCTTGTTGCCCTTATTAACATATAATGAATGCAATGGTACAGTGCGGTCAAGCTGACTTACCAGTCACTCTAGTGCTTTGGATCTATAATGAGCCTTCCTCAGGGGGTGGGCACTGGTTTTTCCATCATTCCTTTTACTCTCAGTAACATTGATTATGTACATTGCCTGAGAAGAAGTAATTCATGCACACTATTAGGTAATCAAGCAACAAAATGTTTTAACTGTTAAGTGGTGGAGGTCCGAATGGTGGGAAACTTCTAGCAAACATGGGATAAATGTAGAGGTAAATTAGTAAGTAGACAAGGTGGGGGAAGGTCACTAGAGACCAGCTCCGGTCTGCGGAGGTGGAATAGGCAAGGAGCATTTGGGCGCACTGGGTAGGCAAAGCAGTCCCTTTACCTGACAAATCCAGTTTCTAAGTTTAGATGTTACTGCACAAGCAGGTTATAAAATCCCTTCCTCAAATCAAACTAAACCAGGGTTATTATTCCTTGTATTTTCTAGTTCTGAAATGCACAGGAGATCTATGTCCTGTCTAGACCTCAGGGGCTTGAACCTGTACAGTACATTAAATACAAAATATTTGTTTGTTATCTCTTCAGGCCCTGCTCCCCTTGTTCCTGAAAGGGGATTGGATGTGCACCCTGAATTTGAAGGATGCTTATCTTTATATCAAAGTGCTTCACAGTCACTGACAGTACCGGTTTGTTCAATTCCTGACCTGGTTGCCTAGTTTTGCATAGTTTTGGAAATGGAGCATTTATCTGAACCCCGGAAACAATTGCTAAGCTACTTGTGGGGAGGCTGATGAGAGCAGCTTGCTTGGGGCCACACAGGTACTGGTGAGAGAGGCCACTCCATAATAAATTCATTTCTGGAGATTGGAGGCAAATAATTGCTATGGGGACTGGCAGCCTGACAAAGTCTGGTCCAGAGAATCTTTGCCAGTATGTGCTGTGACTTTATTTCTATATCTGCAAGAAATAAAAAGAGACTCTGTTTCAGTTCCTGAGCTCTAAAATTATTGGGCCCACTGTGAATATTTTTCCCTGTCCTCATTTAGTGGCAGCATTTGGGGATTTGGTATTTTACATATAGCATGAGAAGTCACCTTTATGAGTGAGAGTCAAAGTGACTGTAGTGACATACTATACATTATTCCACACTTGCTGGGCAGAGACTGTTAAGTGTCATGATTATTAGGCTGGTATTCCTTTATCTAATTGATTATACATTTTGGGTTGGACTTTAATTGGACTTTAGTACATCAAACACCAAATGTTTTGTTTTTTTGTCCTGTTAATTTTTACTAAATGTATTTGAGAGTTCATGGGATGAAATTGTTTTGTAGTGTGTGGTGTGAGGGTGTTGTTATTTAGGGATGGTTTTGTTTAGTTGTTGGGGTGGAAGGAGGGTGTTTTGTATGAGTTGTTTTGTTTGGCATGAGGATGGTTTATTTTTCTTGGGTTGTGGTGGTCTAGTGTGTTTAAATTAATGAATTCTGCTGGGATTGTGAGGTAATTAAGGGAGGTACTGAGATGTGCTATGGTTAGGAGGCCCCTGCACACTCCAGCTCCCCAGAGCTGCTCTATCTATGCCATTCTTTTCAACCCCCAGCAGGGCAATGAGCAGATGCATTTTCCATGAATAGGGGTTGGGGATAGTGGAATCAAGAGTGTCAGGCTTAGGCACCCTGGGTTTAAGAGGACCATGGAGCAAGGTTCTCCCTGCCATGTCCCAATCTCCAGGGGGCCCCTAGGAGTAGGGTGCAGATGGCAGAAGGGCTGTCTGCTCCAACCCTTTCCCTTTATGGTGTGCTGTGCAATGCCAGATCTGTTCTGGGAATGGTCCTCTTCAATTTGTTCCTTAGCAACATTAGTGAGGGTATCTGTGGCAGGCTATGTCTCTTCGTAGATGACACTGAGCTCTGTGGGAGGTTGGATAGCAATGAGAGAGTAAGGGAAATGCAGAATGATGTATGAAAGCTAGAGGTGTGGTCTAAGTTTTGGCAGTTTAAATTCAACACCAAAAAATGCAAGGTAATGTACCTAGGGAACAAGAATCCCAGGACAGAGTACTGGATGGGTGGGGGTAAGACTTTGCACTGTGGCTGAGGAATGGGACCTTGGAGATATCATCAGTGACTCCCTCAAACAACTGAGTCAGTGCAACAAGGTAAACAGCAAAGCAAGTAGGATGGTGGGAGGTATCATGAGGGGTATTGATAGCAGAGAAAAAGAGGTAATACTTTCCCTATATAGATCCTTAGGGAAGCCACACTAGGAGTACTGCACCCAGCTCTGGAGTCATCACCTTAGAAAGGAAAAAGATCAGTTGGACACAGTTGGTAGCAAAAATGATTCAGAGCCAACAGATTAGGTCCTATGAGGAGCACCTCAAGGCACTGAACATATATTCACTGGCAACCTGATGGGATTGGGGAGATATGATAGAGGCCTTCAAGTTCCTAAAACGAATTAATAAGATGAACAGTGAGAAAAATATTTAGCTTGGATAATAGTTCACAGGCATGTGGACATGAGTAGAAACTGACAAGAGGGAGGTTCAGAAGGGACATGAGTAAGCATTGTTGTACACAAAGGGTGGTGGAGACGTGGCACTGTCTGCCTGCTGAAGTGGTGGGTGCTAAAACTGTTGGTGGGTTCAAGTGCAGTTGGGATAGAATGAAGGGTATAGTGGTTGCTCAGGGCAGCAGAGACTGGGAGGGGAATGGGGAAGGATGAGGAGGGCTAAGACCCTGGAGGGACAGTAGGTCCCATGGCTAAATAGGGAACTCGGACAGACTAGATGGAACGTTGGTCTTTTTCTACCATCATTGTCTATGTTTCTGCCCCTGAGGAATAAGACTGCCATGATGTCAGATTTCAGCACTGAGTTCTCTGAGGATCTGGTATGTTTCACGCTGGTTTAGGGATGACTCCAGCCTAGTCCTGGGGGTGGCAATCCTGGCTGGGCTGTCAGTGGTACACTGCCCAAGGTAGGAGTGTAGGGGAGGTGGTGTGGCCATCTGTTTCAGATTCTATTTGATGCTGACAATGCACCCATTGAAGAAGACATGGTCATTTAAATGTTTGGTAGTGAAGGGAGATGCAGGTGTGAGGTATAGGATTCTCCTTGTGTATAGCCCTCTGGGTCGGGAAAGTAGTGTCGATGGGAATTTGCCGATTTACTCATTGACCTATTATTGAACACTGCCAACCTAATTGTGTTGCAAGGTTTTCAATGCAGGGGTTGATGAAACCTCACAGTTTGGTTAGCAATTACTCCAGTTGATGGATTCACTGGGCTTTACACAGGTTGTTTCCACCATGACCCATGAACATGGCCACACCATGGACCTCATCTTCTTTCTGGGCCTGAGCATCTCTGATGTCAGGGTGGATTAGGTATGGTGGTCGGATCACCATGCTGTTAGCTTTCTGGCCTAGGTCCACTGGATTCGATTCCCCCCTGCAAAGACAGCTCAATGTCATCCGAAACACACTTTGGAGCTGGAGAAACTGATGGTGTTGAACATCTTGCGTATGGAAGTGGCATGTGATGGAGGAGTGGAGGCAGCCATTGATGGTTATAATTTGGCCATAATGGCAGTGTGTGACTCCATCGCACCAATCCATGTCTGTCCATTGACCTCCTGCCGTGGTCTTTTAATGAGTTGAAGTGGTTGAAGGGGACAGGGCGGAGGGTGGAGCATTTCTGGAAGAGGACTGGCTCATTGGATGACAGGATGGCTCTGAGGTCACATTATACAGACTATCAGAGGGTTATAACCCTGAAAAAGGCATAGTTCCTGTCACTGGTCATAGCCTCAAAAGGAAATAGGTCTACTCAGCTCTTCCGCACTGTGGACAGATTAATCAATCCCCCATGTCTACAGTCTTGAGGTTTATCAAAGAAAAGTGTGAGGAGTTTAGGTCTTTCTTCCTGGACAGAGTGTCCTCTATTCCACCAGGGATCTTTACAGGTGACCTGGCATGGGCCAGCAGTGGTAAAGAAGAAAGGTGCATTAGCACTGCATAGGTTTGGAGTGAGTTCCAGCCTGTCATTATGGAAAAGGTGCTCAAGGTAATTGTGATGCTGCTCCCCACTTACTGTACTTCAGATTCTGGGCCTACAGGGCTGTTGATGGACTACCCTGAGGCCCAGGGTCTGATATTTGATTGAATTATCCAGTACTCCCTTCCGGGGGGGTGTTTCCCCATGGCTCTTAATGGGGTGTGGTGAGGCCCCACCTGAAGAAATCATCATTAGACCTGGATGTGCTGGCTCACTATAGGCCTGTCTCAAACCTTCCATTTTTAGAGGTTAGCGAGAAAGTAGTGACAACAAAGTTGTACGTTCATCTCAAGAAATATGACATCTATGACCCTTTCCCATCAGGTTTCAGACCCTGTCACAGTACAGAGATTGTGCTCATCAAGGTATTTGATGACCTGGTCCTTGACCTGTTCTCAGCATTTGACACTTTGGACCATGGGGTTTTGATAGAGTATCTTGGGGAATACAGGGGGATTCGGGACAATTTTCAGATGGTTTGAGTCCTTTCTTTTTGGCAGATTGCAACAGGATGTGATGGGTACTTAGTTGCTGTGGCCCATGGCGGTTTACTGTGCAGTTCCCCATGGGTCGATTCTGTCCCCTATGTTGTTGACGGTGTATATACTGCCATTAGGATGGGTCACCAGATGGTACTGTGTGAGGTTTTACTGCTATGCAGATGATACTCAACTGAACCTGTCCTTTACATTGGACAGGCAGAAGGTGGTCAGTGTGCTGGAGTGACACCTACAAGAACATTCCTACTGGATGGCCTCCAGCTGGCTGAGTCTGAACCTGACCAAGATGGAGTTAATGCTGATGAAACCAGGTCCTTGAGGGTCAGCTGGGAGTCTCGGTGCTGTCAGTTTGCCATCTCTGAATGGCACTCTTCTGACAGCCGTGGATAGGGTGAAAAATCTGGGAGTCATTGTGGACCCAAGCTTAACACCAGAACATTAGGTGTCAGCCATAGTCTGCACTGTATTTTTACAACTAAGGGATACCTCCCAGATTGAACCCTATCTTAAGCAAGAGGCTCTGGAGATGCTAGTGCATGATTCCATAACCTTGAGGCTGGACTACTGTAACACTCTATACCTAGGGCTATCCCGAAGGTAGGTGCACCACCTGCAGCTGGTGCAAAATGCCATGGCCAGGTTGATATAGGGTGTGTCATATAAGGGCCATATCTTGCCTGTGCTGCTGCAGAGCACTGACTCCTGATAAAGTGGTGCAGCACCTTCAAGACTGCTTTGTTAACATACAAAGCCCTGCATGGATCAGCACCTGCCTATATCTTAAAGACCACTTGACCTGGTATACTCCAAGCTAGTCTCTTTGTTCCACCAAAGAATTCCTGTTGGCCATCCCGAGGTCACACTTGAAGCAGTCTGTTGATAGAGCATTCTTGATAGTGGCGCCGACAGTATGTAATACCTTGCCCTTCCATCTGAGGGGTTCTTCCTCAGAGAAGGCATTTTAAAAGGGCCTGAAAAGTGATCAGTCTCCCAGAGATGTACTGTAGCTTTAATTTTATATGTGTTTATGTCAGTATTTATTCTGGGATTTTATTGTTTAATTTGTTTGATCTACTGAATGATGTATTTATGTAATGCACCCTGAATGTTTGGGATAGGCACTCTATAAATAAAATTGCCTTGCCTTACTTGGCTTCCTTGCCTCTGCTTTACGCTGGAGGGCTCTAATTTCTAGTTTTGTGTCTTGCCCTTTGACTTGTCTTCAGCACCATATGTCTTCACCAAATGCTTTCCAGTGATGGCCATGGCTCTCCAGAGGGAAGATTTGTTTTTTGGACTCACCAGTGGTTTGGTCAGTTGGGCATCCTTGTGAAAAAAACAAAATTGGTACTGACCCCTTATTAGTGCCTTCAATATTTCAATGCTGTTCTAGACACGTTATCCAGCTGGGCCTTCCTTCCAGAGGGCTGTGCCACTGCTCTGACTGCCCAGGAGGCAAATCTGATGTCTTCTAGTGCCTGTCTTGGCAAAATGCCTTTCCAGACTGATACTGATAGGTCTGATGATTGCAGCCGCTATTACAGTCTCACCAGCATGGTTGCACATGAGGATCCCTCAATGGTTCCTCTGTGTCCAGTAGCATTATGGTGACCTGGAGTGTTCTCGTGAAATCTCCTGTTTGTTGTGCACACCTCTGGTGCCTGTACTGCTCCAGCCTTAACAAAAGATCCCTTTATCTCTGTCCCAAACCCCTAAGGGTCCAGATGACAGATGCATTCTTATCCAGTTGGGGTGTCCATTTAGGGCTTTTAAGGACACAGGGTCTTTAGTCACCTCTCAGTCACTCTCTTCACAGCAGCACTCTGCAGTTGAGGGCTGTTCTATGTTGTCTACAAGCCTTCACTATCCATCTACAGGGTCACCTACTGCTGCTGATATAGATGGTCAGTGTTTCAGTGATGCATTACATCAACAAACAAGGAGGTGCTCACTCGTACCCTCTCTAGAGGGGAGCAATGAGAGTCCATGGAACATGAAGAGTTTCTGCCCAGATCCGTCAACATCCTGATGGACCATCTCAGTTAGTCCTGGGCTATGTCCCATGATTGTGAACTTCTGGGCTTCTTTGTCAGGGACCTCTTTGATGTATGGGGTTGTCTGGAGATGGACATTTTTGTGTCCCCACATAATGCAAAACTGCAGTGTTTTTTGCACACTCGCTCCACGGCCTGGAGTTTTTGGGTGAGATATGTTGTTCCTGTTCTGGAAAGGATGGTTTCTTTATGCATTTTCTCCATTCCTTCTGATCTAGCTCAAGCTTTGGGCCAGACTGGCCACGTTGATTTTAGTGGCTCTGTTCTGGCCAAAATGGATTTGGTTCCCACTGCTACAGCAGTTGGCATTGGCTCCTCCTGTCCTACTTCCTGTTAAGGCAGGACTTCTGTCACAGTAGCACGGCTCTCTGGTACTTCCAGATCTCTGATCCTTGCACATCCATGCCTGGCTCTTGAGGATGTAGAACTCTCCCACTTTGGGGTCTCCCCTGTAGTTGTTGACATTCTCATTCCAGCTTGTAAACTGTCTACTAGGTATGCCTATTACCAGAATAAAAAATGTTTTCTGATTTGGTGTACCTTCTATAGCCCGTACCCTTTTAAGTGCCCAGTGAGACATGTTCAGGATTATGTCTTACCCCTGCCAGAATCAGACCTCCAGTACTCCTCTGTGAAGGTATGTGTGGCTACTGTTTCAGCTGTTCGTGCACTCACAGGTGGTAAGTCATTCACCCAGCATGAGGTTTACCATAGGTTTCTAAATGATATCCTACTTTTTTGTCCCCCAATCCATAGACTGGTTTCAGAATGTTACCTTAATATGGTTCTGGAGACCTTTACTGCATGCCCTGGGTTGGCTGCTACCTGTGAAATGTGTTTCCTATCATGGAAGATTCTATTCCTGGTGGCAATTACTTTGGCATGAAGAGTGCATCAGTTGCAGGTTTTGGTTGCAGAGCCTACTTAGCTTATTTTTCATAAGGATCAGGTTGCTCTAAGGACCAGTTCTCATTTTCTCCAAAGGTTGTCTCTGACTTCACATTGAATCAGACTATTCAAATTCCTTTGTAGAGTATTTTTCTTCCCCATCTAATAGAGGGTAATGGTTGTTGCATTCCCCAGATGCTTGTATGAATTCTGCCTGAATTATACCAAAGTTGTAGAAAATCCTCACAACTCTTTGTGTTTTTGGATGGTGGGCTCCCCTGTTTCTAACCAATGCCTTTCAACTGGAAGCACAGGAAGAAGCTTCTGGGTTCTTTCCATGGCCACTGCACCAATGGAGTGGCAATTTCTGTGACTTGTTTTCACAGTGTGTCACCTGCTATTTGCTCTACCACCACTTGGAATATTGACCAGACGTTTACTAAACCTTATACTCTGGACCTCATCTCTGGTAGATGAGACAGCTTTGGCCTTGCCGGTTTGCAAGGCCTTCTGTCTTAGGGTCAGATTGATCCTTCCTGCCTCCCCAAGTGCCTACTGTACTGCTTGGGAATTTTTCCATAGATATGGCTCAATGGAGGGAGATGCCCTCAAACAAGATAGTTCTGTAACTTACCATAACAGATGCCCTTGAAAAAGATAGTTCAATTACTTACCGTAGCAGTATATCTTCAAGAGAATCTCCTCCATTGAGCCACAGTTCACCCTCCAACATTTCCCTTATTTGCTTTAGGTGGTGTTCACTGGAAGTCCTGCCTGCTTGCATTTTAATTTTTCTCCTTCACAGGAACTGAAATGGCAACATCCATTTTGGTGGAACAGAATGACTACTAGATACTTGGGTGTTCAAATACCTTTTGATTTAGTAAATACTGAGCTCCTTAACTATGAGACACTTACACAGCAAATTGCCCAGGACCTTGATGGCTGGCATTTCCTTTCTCTGGGCTTATTTTCCCATATTGACTCCATAAGAGTGATGGTTCTCCCAAAAATTATTTATTGTTTGCAGACCCTCCCATTGCCTCCCTTTCAGCTATACTTTGTGGAATGGAACAAACTAATTTCATGTTACATTTGGGCTGGGTGCAGGTCCCGAATTCATTATACAGTACTACAGCTTCCTAAAGATAAAAGTGTCCTCAATTTACCCAGCCGTAAGATATGTGCTGCAGCTGCACAACTCTGTATTATAGGCAGTTGGCTTTTTCCATCTTGCACCTCTGGGTAGAAACAAGTAGAATTTAATCCCGATGATTTGTTTTTTGATATGGCTCGGCTGCTGTTTTTGAATCCTGTCCTACATGTGGATCTCACTCATTTTGCCACCTGTAGTGCTGTTACTGTCTGGCACTGGAAGACTTTTTTGAGAAATTCAGCACATGCTGGCCTTCTCTGGTACTGCCTCTTGCTGGAGAAAGACTCAGATTTTCACCCATTACAAACAGATGTCTTCTTTCATCACTGGAGACATCTGGGAATAAACTTCCCATTCCAGTTTCTGAATGAACAAGGTGTTCTCTCTCTTTCCAGCAATTACAAGACACTTATGACCTCGATAGGTGGGAAATACTAACATATTTTCAAATTAGGACACTTCTTTTGTATGCCTGAAGGGACCCACCCAGACTCCCTGATCCACCTCCATTGTTACTTCGCATTTTTATGACATTATTGAAGAGGGGAGGTATGGCAGCATTTAATAAACCATTTATACAAAGGAATGCAGGAATTATGTCCTACAACCACTGACCATACTTTGGGAGACTGTAATCAGGAGTTACAAGCTGACTTCCAGAAGGAGACCTAGACCAGGTACTCCCTTCATGCTATTAAGGTGACTTTATCAGTGTTCTGGTGAGAATTCACCTGGAAATGCAGAGTCAGATACTTCTGCACTCCGCAGGTCCAAGCAAAATACATGGGACCAGAGTGTAGTCAGTGCTGAAGGCTCTGCGGAACTGAGGAGGCAGACCAAATGAAAGTTTTTTGGTCAAACCCATGACTTACACAGTTCTGGCATGATCTAGAGAACCATTTTCTAGATCTCTATCTGGACCACCTTTTGATTTGTCCTTAGATGGTGCTTCTCTCAATTCCTCCCAGATGACTTAAAATGAACTCAAAATCTCTTGCTTCCATTTTGTTTCTAGTTGCTAAAAAGGCAATCATGAGGCTTTGACTTCAAGCCCTCCCTCCCATTATCCAACAATGGGAACAGATAGGTCTGTCCCTATATCTGGTTGAGAAAGTCACATACAGAATTAAGGGAAGTGAGACCACTTTCCAGGAAACTTGGTGCCCCTGGCAGATGTATTACATGGACAAATATTCACACTTCATCCCCTGATGAGACTTGGTAATAAATGATTATTACTTTTCTATTTGCCAGATGTCTTCAGTCTATTGTCTCTTAACCTGATATTATGCTGATTCATTTGAATGAAATGACTGAAATGTATAGTGTAGTATATACATGGATATGTATGGTAGTATATACATGGATACATATATGGTAAGAAGTATAAGGAATGCCATTAGGGCTGTAGTTTATGCATATGAATATTTGTAGTCCTATCTAAGATATAAGTTTCAGTCATGCCCAGTGGGCTTTTCTTTGTGTGTGTCCAGTGGTATGCAACCACTTTCTCGGAGTTGAAATAAAGATGACTACTGAAAAGACATGCTGTAACTGAGTCTCCCTGCACAGGACCCCAAAATATATTACATATAGTACTACTAGGTTGCTTTTGTTCGAGTTGAGAGCTGTACAATGAGATTGTGATACTGGTAAAAAAAAAACTGTAAATTTATTTATGTCAGTGTTGTTGATCCTTTGTACTTTTGTGTAATTTTGTATGTATTTACCTGTTTTTGTTTGTATTATAAAATCCTTTTGATAAACACTTAAATGCAAAAAAAATAGGAAGTCCTGCCTGCTGTCGCACATTCTGTACTCTTTATGTGCACTATTGGAGCTGTATTATCAGATTCCATTTAATCTTCTATGTGCCTAGTTTTGGTTCTGCTTTTCATGGCCCCTGCTGTTTTGATATATCCCCTAGCTTGTCTTGGTGAGGAACTGAGGAGTGATGGGGCTACCTACATTATATAAGCACCATTGACAGACAACAGGGCAGCCCCACCTCACAAAAGGTTTCAAGTGGTCATGATGCTGACGACTTGTAGTTCCTTAGGTGTAGCTCAGTGGAGTAGAGTCTCTCAAAGATTTACTGATATGGAGCCTATGCACAAATGTAGGCCAGGTACATGCTTCAGGCACACACCCAGTCCATGCCTGTCCGCACCTGCAGACAGATATGTAGGGTGTGCTATTCGCTAACGCAGGCCATCTATCTGCGGCCCTGCTCTGCGGGTGCATAAGTGTGCAGGAGGCAGACCAGTGGATACAGATGGGCATCCAACCAGATGCCCACACAGGCAGCAGAGTGGATCCCCTTCTCTGTATGGCGCAGGGGATTGTGGCACACCGCATGTCCCAGGATTGCCTCAACAATAGTCGAGTGCCCCATTGACTACCCCAACCCTCTCTGCCTGTCTAGAGGGCTGGGGTTGCATGGCAGGGGAGGTCAATTGACCCTCTGTGGCAAGTGGGTGTGGTATGGAGGGGGGCTCCCAGTGGCTACGGCAGGGCTCATACCTGTGTAGCCTGTGCCCACCTCTCCCAGCACTCTGGGCCTTGGTGAATGGTGTGAAGTATAGAAATGCCTCCTCACTCACCTGGATTGTACCCATGCACAGCTGTGTGAAAGGTTGGGGGATCAGGTGCTGAAGGGGCCCACTCCCCTTCCTTGAATTCCAAAGATCTGTGGGACCCCCAGTGTTTGGTATAGGCACTTAGGGAAGCCTACACATGGTATATACGTGAAGCGTAGGCTTCATGAACAGATCCTATAGTAGTAAGTAATAAGTAAGGGTTTATTTGTATTTGGCGCCCAGTCCTAGAGGCTCTGGGCACCATTACATATATAAGAAAGATTAAGGCAGCATAAAATAACAATATACAAGCAATAAATTAATACAATACATAATTCCAGACTTTAAAAACTGTCTTAAAAGGCTTTAATAAAAAGATAGGTCTTCAGGCCCCTTTTAAATGCCTCCACCGATGGGACGTCCCTTAGAGATTTTGGCAGCAACTTCCAGAGGGTCAGGCCAGCCACCTTGAAAGAGTAATCTCCTGAGGTTTTCAGCCTGGCCCTTGAAACTGCTAGGAGGCCCAAGGTGGAGGAGCAGAGGGAACGTACATGGATAGCTGGAATAAGGAGGTCAGACAGATAACCAGGGCCCAGGCCTTATAGGGCCTTGTAGGTGAGCAAGCCCACCTTGAAGATGATCCTACATCTGACAGGCAGCCAGTGCAGATTTTGCAGGACTGAGGTCACATGACAAGACCTGGGAAGGCCCGTCAGCAACCTCGCTGCTGCATTCTGCACTAGCTGCAGTCTGCGGAGGATCCCCCAATTGACCTGAAGTATAAAGCATTACAGTAGTCCAGCCTGGAGGTCATAAAGTCATGTCCTAGTGATGGCAAGTCTTTTAGTAGAATCGAAGATTTAACTGGGGTGACATCCCTCAAGTGATAAAAAACACTTCTGACAACAGATGACACCCGAGCTGCAAATGTTAATCTATCATCGAGGACGACGCCCAGATTTTTCATCTTGGGGGTTGCCAACAACTATGCTGAGTATCTGAACTTTTTCCAGTTAAGAATCCCTTCAGTTTTGTCCATCCCTGATTTGCACTATTCCTTCCATTATTTAAGCTCTTGTGCTAGTTCTCTGAGTTCTGTCTAATTCTTTTCCTTCTTGCTGCTGAGTAGCCAACTATTTTACCCCTGTATACAACATGAAGGTACAGTATAGTGTAATGCGTTGTGCTTAAGAGAACTGAGTCACAGACATGGAGAACTAGGTTTTAATTCCACAGCCACCACTTTCATACTGTATGACTATGAGCAAGTCATTTGACTTCCCTGTGCTCCCAGGATGCACATGGAAACAAGCCTCAGGTATTGTGCCTTTTCTGGTCAAAATTTGTAAAATAAAAATAAAAAATAAATAAAATGAAGGTGTCTTACACCACCCCTGTGGCCACATTCCTCGTGTCACTGATTTAGACATATTGTTCTGCCTCTGTTACCACCCATTTTACAAACTCTTTAACTGGAAAGAGGAGCGGGTCTCATAATCCCCATTTGGATGTTGTAGGTTGGGAGGTCATTCAGTATATTTGTCGAGATACTGGTGGATGATCTGGCTGTACTATGCTATATCCAATAACCCTGGTTTACACCATCTCCAGACTGTTCCTTTAAGAGACCCTTCCTGGTCACCAGATTATGATGGCTCAGACCAAGAGTTAGTGGTGTTATGGTATGCCACTTTGCCTCGCTAACCACTGACCTCTGGTAAGCCCAACCAACTGATCTCACATCACAAATGCTCTCAATAGAGACAAGTGACATATTGGAGTTGTTTGATGTTACCTGACTGTCATGTATCATGTTTCTCTGACACAACTTGTTATATGGATCCTTGATATGTTGGTTTTGTCACACCCTAAGGTTCACATGGGGGGAATGTTAGCACCATCCCATCTGGTGAGGTTTATAAAAAGGCAGAATGACTGGCTAGGGAAGTGTGCTGGGTATATCCCCACTGCAATATGCACCCAGAGAATAGGGACAAGACTAGTACTGTAGTTTTGTTTTGCGTGGTATTATTCCTGCCTGCCCACCCCCCCAACAATGGAGCCTGGGTTCCCCCATGTGAATAAAGTAGCAGGTGAGGATTGTAAGATCCATTCCAAATTGATGCCTCCCATTGCTATTTTGGGCTGTTTCTGCTGGAGAGCACTCAAGCCTTGTGCAGCTCACCTTGATCCTGGGGAGGCCTCCTGATTCAGGGGAAGTCCTGGGTGTGCCATAGAGCTGACAGATTATATATCCATGGCTGGGTCTTGGTATATCAAAGTACAGCCCCCTATGCCAATACAAAACAGTCAGAAAGCATAACTCTTTGTTCTGTGCTCCCCACTAGGCCTCAACAATAAAGGGGTATGGAGCTAAAGCCACAGGGAAGGTGACTTTTATAGTGCCTGGTAACAACTTATTCCTCTCCCCCTCAAGTTTTCTTTAAGGGTGCTTCCTGCAAGCCCAGTGCATCCCTGACTTCATGTGCCAGTGATCCTCCTCATTGTCGCAAATGTTGGGGAAACAGGAGGTGTTCACAGTAAGCCACCACTGGAGCACACCACTTTAATATAGATGAGCTTATTGGTTTGATTTTGAATAACTCTTCTCAATAATGCTTGGGTAATGTAGTCTGGTTAAGCATGACTTTCTATTACATTGAATGCACCAACCACTTGGGGTACTGTGATGCAGGGTGTTTCTTCATGCCAGTGTTACTGCTACAACTTACACTACTACTGTTTTTATCTGCTGTTCATAATAATGTGACTGACCATGCTTCTTGCACCCTCGAGATGGAGTAGGAGGGCATTGGGTCCCATTAGGGTCCCTGCCTTTTTCACGTCCATCTCTAAGAGCTTAGTTATGTGTTCCAATGTTGGTTTTCTTGTTTGTATATTGCAAGTTATATGCTCAGGTGTACTTCCAGCCCTACATTTTTTTTCAAATCTCAAACTATAGCATGTTCCCTGCCTTTGCCCCCCAATCCCAAGGATCCTCTCCCATCAGTGAAAGTTCAGATGATGAAGCTAGCAACTGCCCTTGCCCCGGTCTCCCTGTGACATCAGTGTATCCACTTACTCTAGTTCTTATCCTTCAGTCACCACGATGGCGAATATAGCATGTCACACATGGAATATGCGAGGGCTCAATTCCCCTATAAAACAAACGTAAGCACATTATCTCCCATCTCAAATGCTTTTTCTCCCAATTAGCCTTTCTCCAAGAAACCAAGCTCTGTGGTAAAGAAGACTAATTCAAAAATATTGCTGCACAAGGCACCACTTCCCCTCTGTATCATTCTATTGTGCATCATCACATGCAGATTAACACCCCTCCTCCTTTTCCGTAAAGTTGAACTTGCTATTCTTTGACTAAAGCACAAGGACTGGGAAGGGGGAGATAGAGAGGGAGCAAGGTTTTGTCCTATAGACTGAGCAAACAGCAGGCAGAAAGGCACATTGCTGGGCTTCAGGACTAGCAAGGGTTTACATGGAGCAGCCAGAGTGATGTTAACTGCATCATGTAAGCATTTTATGCATCTCTATATGATTATGCACTTAAATTGGTATTTAGATAGAATAATGAAAAAATATCCTGTGTGTGGGATTGTTTTAATGGGGATGCAAACCAGCTACAGTAATCCAAAGTTATGCAAGGTAGAAATTTTAAACAGATAGTTAGAGAAGGGACTAGGGTTAGAAACACTTTGGATGTTGTGTTGCAAACTTGGCTGAATGGAATGACCTCCCTGAGATTGGACCACCAATAGGTTCGTCTGATCACAGATCTGTATTTGCTACCTCTAATGTAGTAGGGTGCAAAGCTCAAAGAGAGAAGAAAAAGGTGTGGATGAATCGGAAATGGAATTGTACAAAGAAGGGAAGGGTGTTAGATGCAATAGCAGGGGAATTTGAAAATGAATGGTTTAAATTTGAAACAGCTGATTCCACATGGTCAATGGTAGTTACCAAAATTCCAGAGATAATGGATAAAATTGCACCTTTGTGTAAGGCTGAAGCTGGGGGGGGGGGTGATAAACCTTGGGTTACAGAAGAATGTAAAGTGTTGATAACAAAAAGACAGAGGGTGCTGAAAGCAGGGCAGATGGATGAAATCCATAGTTTGAGGAATAAAAAAATAGGTTAGGAAACTGGAATAAAAGGAAGTACTATAAAAAACAGATTTGTGGTTTATAAAATGCAGATCCCCAAAAATGGTGGGAATCTACAAAGGTGATAATTCAAAGTAATAATGAGGAAGAACAGGTAGGAAAGTGGGCAATAAATTGTGGGTTTGAGGGTGAAAATTAGGAGATGCAGTTTGTACAGGAACTAAACAGAGTATTGTGTGAAGTTAGCAGAAAGTTGGAACCTTTGAAAGAATGTGAGGAAGAGATGTGGGTAGTTCCAGATAAGTATTTAGTGTCAGTTGATGATGTTGCTAAGGCTTTAAAATGATTGAAAGTAAACAAAGCAGTAGGACCAGATAATATACCTAACTGGATTTGGCAGGGGGAGCTGATTTGATAGCACCTTGGATTTGCAATGTGTTTAATAAATTGATGTTGTTGGGGAAAATGCTCAATCAATGGAAACAAGCCCAAGTTGTACCTTCGGCTAAAGTAAACCATCCATGTGATGTCAGTAAGGATTTAAACCTATTTCCTTGACTTGTGTTGTTTCAAAGGTTTGTGTGGAATTTGTTACAAATTGGATTTTGGAAGTAATAAGTCAGTATATAAATCCCAATCACTTTTTCTCCTTGAAGGGGTGTTCTACCACCCTAGCTTTATTAAAATTTCAAGAGTTATGTATGAGGTCATTGGAAAATGGTGAAATGGTAAAAGCAGTGCTAGTTGACTACAGGAAGGCATTTGATTTGATAGCGCATGATATCCTAATTGACAAATTACAGTTGTTGGCAGTCCCTGCTTGTATAATAAGGTGGATTCATGACTTTCTTGTAGGGAGGTCACAGTAGGTAGAAAAGGAAGGGTGGAGATCAAAATCAGATTATCTGTATGGGAAGGTTCCACAGGATACCAAATTGGGGCCCATTTTGTTTCTTATTATGATAAATGACTTGCATACAATGGGGCCATGTATTAAATATGTTGATGATACAACTGTCATTGATAGGTTTGAAGAATTAAGCCAAAGTGTAATGCAGAAGAATTTTAAAAAAATCGAAGCATGGACTGCAAGTAATAGGATGCAGATAAACCCAGACAAAACGCAAGAAATAAGCTTTTGGAAAACTAATAAGGCCGAATTACCACAACTTAGGTTTAGGGGTAGTTTTGTGGTGGTAGTAAAGAGTGTTAAATTGTTAGGTTTACAATTTCAAAATGACTCTGGATGGAAAGAACAAGTGTCAGGGATGGTAAAGAAAGAGAATTCAAGGGAGTATTTCCTGACAATGTTAGAAAGAGCAGGTGTGAGTCAGGACGATCTAGTGTATTTTTTTTGTACAGTTGTTCATCCCATTTTGGAGTATGGGGCTATTGTACGGGATGCTGGGTTAACTTTGGCAGAAAGTAAAGAAATTGAAAGAGTTCAGAAGAGAGCTCTGAAGATTATAGTAGGTCGGGAAATGTCATATAATGAAGCACTGAAAATGTATACGTTAGAAAGGCTGGATGGACGAAGAATAGATATGTCGAGTTTGTTTTATGAAATTTGTAACCCCCAGCATAAGTTGCATACACTGTTACCAGTCAGAGAAACTGCAGTTTATGGATTAAGACAACAAGTGAGATGGAGAAAACCAGTGTTTAGAACAACTAAATATCAGTCTTCCCTTTTTATGAAAATTTTAAATGATTGCTAAAATATTAATGGCATTCATCTTTTGAGTAATCAAATGTTTATTGAATCTGTGATGTAAATTTTAAGGTGTTTTGAACTGTGCTATATGCCTTTGTAAATTCTGTACTCTTGTTATAAATTTGTGTACTTAACTTCAGCCGACCCATTTTGGTGGGAGTTTTGGCTGCAGTAAGGTAAACAAACATACAAACTATCACTTTTAAAGGTACAGTAGCCTAATTTGTCACCACAGTGTGTTGCCTTCCCATCCTGGGCAACATCATATCAGGAACATGGAAAAAAAGTTTAAGTTTCTACTGTTTCTAACAACACATAGCCTTTATTTATTTATTTAGAAACAATATTCATTCTTTGTTTTTTATCTTTAAAAAACATAACATAATGATTAGTTTTTAAACACACTCATACATCCAGATTGCTGTCTCAATACTTGCCACCCCCCCACCAATACATTATCTACGTATAAGAAGTCATTTACAAAAAGGGCTTCCAGTCCATTATGTCATTTAATCCATTGGGTTTTAGGGTCTTAAGGCACGAAAATCCATTTAGATTCTTTTTGCTCTAACACATTCTCCCTGTTTCCCCCACATTTCATTATTGGAGCCTGATCTATGCCCATGTAAGATACTCTGTGGGATGTAACATCTTGAATTTCAAATAAATGTTTAGCCATGGGATGTCGTAGATTTCCATTTCTAATGGCACAAAAATGCTCCTGCAGATGCTCCTTTAATTTTCTAGTTGTTTGTCCTACATATACAAGACCACATGAACACCAAATTACATATACAACATATGTGGAACTGCATGTAATAAATGTCTTTATTTATACCTGTGCTATTCCTTTTGTACTTGGGTTAACAAAAATATGTGCCTTTTACTAGTTGTTTACAAGTATTACAGTTGTGGCAAAGAAAAAAGCCATTGGGTTTTGGTGGCAATGTAGTTCCTTCTTGTGTTGGGGAGGGGCTGTACTCACTGTGTACCAAAAGGTCTTTTAGATTTTTATTTCTACGAAAGATATCAGAGGACCCTGTTAACAGACAGATTTTAAGTCTCTGTCTGTGTCCAAGATGTGCTAGTGTTTCTTAATCACAGACCTAATATCCATGGATAATACTGAATATGTGGATACGAAATTTGCTTTTGACTCTTCTCTTTCCTTTTCCTTATATTCTAAGAGGAACATTCTGTCTAAAGTTTGCACCCTGAACAGTGCTTGCTGTAAAACCTGCTCTGAATACCCCCTCTTATGTAAATGTGCAAATAGCTCGTCCTTTGCTTCCAGAAAATCTTCATTTCTAGAGCTATTACATCACAGCCTAATGAGTTGACTGTAAGGCACGCTCTCTATTAGAAGTTTAGGGTGAGCACTGCGTGCATGCAAAGCTGTGTTTCCTGAAGTTGGTTTTCCAAACCCTTTTGTTCCCACATATCTATTTCCCTCCATTGACTCCAATGTTGCCTAAAATGTCTAACTTTTGGTTGTCAGTTTTTGCAGTAAATCTAATTCCCATGTCATTGGAGTTGATGTAGTCAAAAAATGCTGACATCTCTTCTTTTGTCCCCTTCCACACTATTAATAAATCATCTATAACTCTAAAATAATGTCTTATATTCTGAAAGAAATTATTACAATGGGAATTGTATATGGCCCCCTCCTCCCACCAGCCCATGAACAGGTTGACGTATGAAGGGGCCACGGGCAACCCGTCGCAGTGCCTATTGTCTGCAGGTAAAGATTTCCGTTAAAAAGAAAAAAGTTGCTTTTGAGTATCATATCCAGGGTCATAGTTATAAACAGAACAGGGTAAACCCTACTACATGTGTTCAACATCTCAGAAACTGCATTTATTCCTTATTGATGGTCTTTCATTTTATACAAAGAGGTAACATCCAGCACTATCCAACTGTATGTATTTTTCCATTACAAACTACTCAAATTTCTGTAAAACTGATGTTGTATCTCTCACACAAGACTTTAAATGGATCACTTCTTGTTGTAAGTATTTGTCTATATAACTAGACAATGGCTCAAATGGGGAATTATTCCCTGAAATTATAGGGCTGTTGGGGGTGGGGGTTCTCTTTATTTTTATGTAGTTTAGGAATGTAGTAGAATACTGGCACTGAGGGAAATTCAGGGTTTAAGGCACTTTGTTCCTTCTGTGTAATCCATCCCTTCTTAACTGACATGGAAAAAAATTCATTCAAATTCTGTTTGTACAAAGTTGTAGGGTTTGAAACTAGAGTTTGATAAGTGCCTGTATCTGCTAATTGTCCAAGTGCCTCAGAGCAATAAAATTCTTTTGGCATTATAACAATGTTGCCCCCCCCTTGTCTGAGGGCTTTATCTTTGAATGATCCATGCTTTTTAATTCATGCAATGCCTGTCGTTCACTAGGGCTCAAATTATCCTAATGTGCATTTAATTTAGTCTGATCAAGTATATTACCCACATACCTTAATGCTGCTTCTTGAAAAATCCTCACACTGTCTGATGTCTGACTAGCGGGCATAAAGTACGATTTCAACTTTACTTCTGGTCTAGAAGCCACTTCACATGTTTGTTCTACTTCCCCCATGGCTCCCTGTATGGTGTAATTATCATTATTACATGCCAAATCCTCATCAGCTGCTGTTAATGCTTCTTGTAAACCCACATCACTTGTTTCATCTTTAAGGCATACGTTGCTGTTCAAATTCTCCTGTGACCCAGAACTATCCAGTTCTGAGTCACCAGAGAAGAACTTTCTAAGATTAAATTTCCTGAACAATTTGAAAAGGTCACAATACATTTTAAATTCATTGAATGAAGCAACTGGTACAAAAGATAAACAATACTGAAGTTCTTTAAGTTGTCCTTGGACGAAAATCTGAGTAGACAAATTAACAATTGTAAAGCCAGTTGTTGGTCATATTCGTGGTTACTCAAAGAAATGTCATTACTTGAGTCTCTCCTCGCAGTATTTACTGAGCCATTTGCTCACTTCCTTCCCCATTTAGTAATTTTTTTCTTTTTTTTTTTTTTGAGGTGTTACCTCACTCTGGGGGCTCCCCTTGTTCTTCTGGCTTTGTGTCATGGCTGGAAGTGTTCCTACTGCACGTCGAGGATGATGATGAGGAACCTTCCAAAAAATGGTTCTTATCTCATGATCTCCTTCTTCCTCAGGACCTTTGTCATGTGAAACCTCCCCACCTGTGCACTTTGCCTTGTAAGTAATCTTTTTCCTCTCTAGTTAGTTTGGATTTCTTAAGCTTGATCAACTCAGCCTCCTATCTTTTAGCCTTGGCAGTTAATTTTTGATCAAACTCCTTAATCAGCTTGTGATTGCCATAGGGAGCCAACTGTTCACAAACTTTTTAATTTTGTCCATTACTATAGCTTTCTGGTATTTATCTTTGTTGATTTGGATCTTTGTAAATTCAATCGAACTACCTTTCATGTTGTTCTCCCATCTGTTTCTATAATGCATATTGGACAAACCACAGGCTGGCATTTTGGTAACATGTAGGCCACGAGGGACCCATTCTTTCTCTAAATACTGCTTCAGAGACCAAATATTATAATGCAGTGCAACTTCTTTTAGAACCACTTTTTCCAATTTCGAAAAGATGGCTCTGATGTTGAGTTCTTCAGTAACCAGAGGTTGTTCATTATTTGGGGGGGGGGGTTCAAGGAGACAGCAATTCTGGAGGCTGCCAAACTTGTGCTGATCAGGGAGACTGCCATCCCTTTCCTTATTAGCCTTACAGTCTCTGCTAAATGCAGGTTCTGCATTCCCCACTTAACACTGGTAGTGAACCACTGCTTCCAATTATTTGCTGCCTCTGACCACAGTTGCCTGCTGGTGCACTCATTCAAAATGTAGTTGCAAACTAAAAAAAGGAAAAAAAGAAAAGTGTACTCAGTAAAGGTCAGGTGCTGTAAAATGAACAACCCAATTAACAAAAATACACAGCACTCCAGGCCAGTATTTAAATAATTTCTTTATATATTAAAAAGGAAGTATAAAGTAACAAAGTGCATTACATATTACAGTGCATATTATAATGGTTCACATACCATAGTTCTGATTATTTCCTTGATAATCCAAAGGTTCTGTTGGCTGATGGAACTGTCAGTCACAGTAAGGCCTCCCCCTCCAGGTCCATTTGGGCACCAATACTTAAAACTACAGAATTCCTTCTCACAAGACCCCTTGGGACAATCTCCATTTTAGGTCCCCAGTGGTTTGATTAGTCCAAATACTAGAAGACCATAACCTAACATGGTGGCTCCCATCCAGATGTTCAAGCTGCAATAAAAACAGGTGAGACAAACTTCTCTATCTTTGCTATAACAGCAGTTTAGCAATAATCGATCACAGTTCCTAAGAGGGCCCCCTCTGCACAAATAGTGACTTCAGAATGGAGCAAAATATCAGACTATCTGACAAGTCACAAGCCTTAAATCACTCAGACCCAGCCCAGACTAATTTCTAACACAGCGTAGCCATTTTCTTAAAGAGACAGTCGCGGAGGCTCACTAAAGCACTCTCACGTAGCTAGATAAAGACAGGACACCAGCCTGGCAGTGGGCATTAAGAAGCCCAGGAAGACATTATAGTAAACCCCAACTTGTAGGGGGGTTACATAGAGACCATGCTATGGAGCTGCTTGAGGGACAGAACATGGGAAATGTGAACCTGTAGCTCTAGGTGAGATTGGGCATGGCAGTCAGGTGTTCCTATCATAGTAGCTCTGCTACCAGCAAGCTTATGAGGTACTTTTATTTTTAATCTTAAAAAAAAGTTTTTCTTTTTGTAAGCTAAGCTGTAGCTAAGGCAAGTGGGATGGCTTAGACTAGTGATGAGCACATGACCTGCAACCACTAGCATTTGAAAGTTAAAGTGACTTACAAAGAAGGGCTAAGTATAGAAGATTGTGTGGGAAATTGCCCATTTGTGTCATTTGATTGAGAGCTGCATTGATTTGTTAACCAAACAAAATGATTTTTTTGGGGGGGAGGGGGCTGTCTCTCATGCAGCAGGAGGAAAAACATGGCGGAGTTTAAAAAATGAACATTCTATCAGCCCAAGATTTCTGAACATGATCAGGCAGCTGACGCGGGGACTTGTTATTTCCCAGTGTCTGCTGCCGGATAGAGACCGGCTATTGTATTGCATTTGTATTGTATTGTTTGTTGTTCAGATAAATACCTTTGAGCAATGCTCTTTTACAAAGCTTCCATGTCAAAGACACATTACAGACATTACACACAAATGAGACACGCAAGGTACATCACGCTTGGTACATGACACTCGTTCTTCCCTAATAACAATGGTCAGTAAGCTATAATAAAGCAGGCTATAACCAACAGTCAGCAAAATTGCATGCACATAATAACAGGAAGAATAGGAGATACAGGTAGCAGCCAAAATGGTTCGCCTTGTCATAGAGACTGGATGGTCAGAGTGGTCAGGGTGGGAAAGTTGGACGGACGTTAAGGCAAGGGCAGCGGGAATGTAGAGTCAACTATGAACCTGAGAGTTCAATTCCAGAGGGTTAAATACAGCCATGAAGTTGAAAGGGGGGGGAACAGTGGGCCGACCAGAGGTGGAGTCAGTGGAGTGGGTGGGGGAAGGATAAAAGAGAGGAGGAGGAGAAAGGAGGGAGGGGGGCCTGGTGAGTCCTTTAGGGATCTGGTGATTCTTGGTGACCGTGGATGAGACTGACCTAAGATGTTAGGGTAATGGAGCATACAAAGAGGGCTGGGTGGTTGGCACTGGGCGGAGGGGCTCATTACTGACACTCACAGGTGCTATTGTGAACTAGGAACTGTTTTAGATTAGCACAGAAAGCCGGCAAGTTCATAGAATTGTGTAAGTCATCCGGGATCTTGTTAAGCCAGCATGGAGCTCTATAGGAGAAAGAGCATTGTCCGAGTGCTGTGCTCCGAAAAGGGACTCGCAGTGAACTCAGAGTGTTACCTCTGGTGCTGTACTTGTTTTAGAAGGGTATAACATATCTGCGATGCAGGGGTCAGCAGCCCAGTTGGGTCTTCTTACCAAGGAGGCAAGTTAGAGTTAATTCTGTTTCCAGGGGTGAGACAATTAGTTTGCTCGTAAAGTGTGCAGGTATGGGCAAATTGGTCTGCACTGAGTGTGAGCCTAAAGGCCTTATTGAGGGCTGTTGCTACCCACTCAATAACTGTGTTGGTGGCAGCACCGTAGACTACCAATCCATAATCTATAACAGACAGAATTGAGCTGGAGACTGAGAGCTGTAGTGCGGTTGGTGTGAGGCTATGCTGATGTCTACAAAGCACTCTGAGCTTGGTGCTGACTGTCTTCATCACCTGGTCGATATGCTGAGCATAGGAGAGGGTATCATCTACTATGACCCCTAAGTACTTAAAAGAATACACCTGTTCGAGTGAGAGGAGCTTGTTGTTGGTGATAGTTAGTGAGGTGTGTCGTTTCTTAATTTGTGGGCTTGAGAGGAGCATGACTTTTGTTTTTTTGTAATTTAGTAAGAGTTTTTGTGAACTAAACCACCCCTCCAGTTGGTGAAACATGGTTTGCAGCTCATCCCCCAGCGGCTTGATACGGTAATTGCTACTAAGGATGACAGCATCGTCTACGTACAGGATGAGCTTGCTGTTCTAGGCCTCAGGGAGCTCGTTTAGGGAACAGGCTGAACAGTAGCAGTCCTAGTATTGAACCTTGGGTACTCCTAAGGTGACTTGTTTGGAGTTGGAGACAGCTAGGCCTACTTTAACTCTCTGAGTTCTGTCAGAAAGGTAGTCAGTAAACCAGTGAACAGCACTAGAGGATATTCACAGGGAATGAAGCTGCTTCAGGAGGAATGAGTGATTGACCATGTCAAAGGCCTTTGTAAGGTCAATGAAGACTTCTCCCACCATCTCCCCATCATCCAATGCACAGTGCACGTATTCAGTGAAGCCTACTAGGGCAGTAATAGTGCTGTGATTTTTCCGAAATCCATGCTGTTGGTGACACTGCAACTGGTATTTTTGAAGGTAATCAGCTAGTTGACTGGCTAGTTGGGGACCTTAGCCAGTCGGGTTCAAGGATTTACCAAGCCCATTTTCTAACTGGAAACAAGCCTCTGCTCATATGACATAAAATCATCCTGTTCATATTTTAATAAATTTTTGATGGATTGATTGATTAAATCTGGAAAAGGGATATGTGCGGATGACCCCTTTGAAAAGTGTGCATGCAAATCTAAACCTGCATCATCAACTAGATCCAGCACCATTGGCTGTAGGCTCATTTTCAGATGCATCATTGGCTCACAGCCTCACACACCTCCAGAATCTCCTTTTTGCCACTATCACAGTACTAATATGTTTACTTGCATTCTGCAAGCAAACATAAAAATGAGAATATTGAGCAATCAACCTAGAACATGTCATCACTGAAATAGATACGTTAAACTGAAATCTTTATATTAACACTATGTTTCAGTTGTGGACACTTCCAGAGGATTAAGTCTGAAATGCAGTTGCAGTCAGGGGTGGTGAAATCTAGGGGTGCGAACAGGCACCCCATTCTAACCCCTAAATACTGCTCCACAAAAAGGCCTGACTTAGCCTTTGGAAGCAAAATTGCAATGAGATGTGGCTAACAGATGTTAGTGAGCACAAAAGGGGTTTTCTCCCCGCTAACATGGTGGCATGTGCTCCCCCTGGAAGTCTGATCATGGCAGAGTGCCAGTTCTATAGTGCTCTGCCATATGCAGTGATTGTGGTAAGCGGCGTTACTGCCTCAGAGGGTTCCTCCCACACCTGCTATGGCTCAGTTGTTGGTGGAATCCTTTTTGATTTTTTTCCTAGTTATTATTTATGCCCCCGTCCTGTCTCCAATGCCTGGGTCTTTCAGAACCTTCTGGCTTCATCCTGTGGGCCCCGACCTACCTTGTGTGCCATCCTCCATGGAGCCTTAGCATACCCTCTGGGCAGACTATGGGGTGGCAGGGATATACCCTGAATGTGCCAGTAGTCAGGAGGCATTATAAGGAGACCAGCATTGTTCCTGGATATACCAGGGTCCCATCATGCCAGCACAAGGGCAGATTTTCCTGTGTTCTCTCTGATCCCATGGCGGATGCAAGGAGGACCAATGAGCATCTGCATGCCCCACCAGATGCCTACAAAGGATGGATCCCTAGCCAGCATCCTCACTCTCCCTCATGTCTCCTTGAGTCACTGCCACTTGTGGTCATCCAAGTGCTAGTATTACAGCAAAGATGGCATCCCTCTTTCCCCAAAGAAGGAGCGCATCCACAGGGATGTTCGATCCTGGCTTGTTCCTGAACCTGAGTTGTCAGGGCTGGGAACAGTAGCCCTACTACTGTGATGATAAGCTGGCTAATTGAGTCATTTTTGATTTTTCAGGGATGTTACTGCCCATTCCTGGTGGTCTAGTGGCAGCCTGACTGCTCCAATGAGGATATTTAATCCCTAGTCGTCCATCGGAACCCCATCTCTAATCCTGTCCTGCACATATGTGCTTATTTTGTTATGGTTCCTCATGAAACTGGGTACTAGAATGAGTCTTCAGGGAGCCACTGCACACTTGCGCCACCCCTGTGGATCTACTTCACTCATTTCCACAGTGGTCAGTAGTGCTGTGGTACATGGGCAGCTGTGAAGGGCCAGGAAATATAGTGCATTGTGCAGTGTTTCATTTCCATGCAGACCTCACCCCTTCCCCTGTTTTGTCACCATGACAGTTGCAATGGCACAGGAAAGACTTGTGACTCCTTTGTTTATGGCACAAAAGGGTGTAGTTAATAACAGTAGAACAAAGTGGGCATTTCAACGACTTTGCGCTACTAAATTGTGATTGTATGGGGCCCAAGATGAATGACATTTTAATTTCATATTGGCACACACAGCATGAATTTTCAATTTGCTGAATTTATGCCAAATGTAAATTAAATGCAAACAACTTGAGCTTTTGAGGTAAGTATAAAGGAAACTGTCTATTTAGCATCATGTTGACACACATGGACTCAATAAGCACCATTTGTGAATAATTTAATCTACTTTAATACTTCCAGAGGCAAAGTTGCTCTCTTCCTATGGGACCTGATAGATTTACAGGGAAATAGTGGGTCATTAAAACTATTCATTAAGCTGTGGTTCTTTATAAAGCGGTAACAACAATTAGCACTGAGAATTTTTGAGGAATTTTTTTTCTGTAATTTTCTAGGCGACAACTGGATTCTGCATAGCTGATGTTTAACACTTTAACACTCAGTGGTAGTTGGTGCTATGCCACTATTATTACTTTTTCTGAATATATTTTACTGTTATAACTACAGTCCAAAATTGGAACACTTTGTACACTAATTGTCGGTGGGAATTTGCACTATATAATTTTTTTCAAGAAAAATGTTAATTAATTGTATGAACTATAGAAATTCTGAATGGTCATAAAAAGAATATTTCAGCCAGCCCAGTGGTATAGAGAGTGCTGGGTACCTTACCTCTTGCCACTCTGGTAACCAGGGTTCGAGGATAGACCAGGGTTCCGGGAGGGTGTGTGGCTGCGGTTAGGAGAATCGAGTATTCATAGACAGCTCTCCTTCTTCAAGAAGGGGGAACAGCGCATGCCTCCTCTCTGAGGAGCTGGTGCAACTGTTTGAGTGCATGTGGCATCTTCACGTCGCATGCCTACACCACTGCACACATGCTGAACTTTGGGATGAGGACCAGAAAATGGGAAAAGAGGGGACTATACAATGAGGAAGCCCAGCTCACCAGCCTTGACCTGCACCATCGCCACATGCCTTTCCAAACCAGATCCAGATTCTGGGAGAGGAGGACTCCCCGGCTCGCCACAGGGGGCAAGTCATGAAGGAACAAAGGCAGGCAATGCCTTGGAGGAGATGGGGCCTGGATGAGAGAGGAGAAGAGTCTGAAAGAGCCGGCCAGTACTCTGTAGCACGAAAAAGCTCTATAGAAAAAAAGAATTAATAACAATCTTATTCAGCTTAGCTTCTCCTCAGCAAGGGTAAATACATAACTAAGAAAATATCTTGATAAATACTAGGATTCATACTACAAAATTAGAAGATGAGAAGGCATGAGGCCATTATTAGTTCTTCATTAGTTTTGAGGAAAAATTTAGTAAAATTTTGTAAGGTAGTCATCTAGTCTTTTCTTGATTTTGAGCTTACTTTTATTAAAAATGATGAATTCTGGAAGGTGATTCCAAGGCTCAACCACTCTCTGAGTGAAGAAAAACTTTATGGCAGTAGTCTTACATGGTAAACACCTTAATTGCAAGGGATGACCTTTAGTATTAATGACATTTTGCATATATGAAATGTTCATTTTATTTATGAGATATGGATCTTGTAATATATCAAAATGGTGTAGGAGATCTCCTTTTAACTGTCTGGTGTGCAATGGGATTAATTTAAGGTGGCTTACTCTAGCATCATATGAGAGATTTTTGAATCCATTGAAAGAGTTGGTTGCTCTCCACTGAATACTTTCCTTTTTTTTTTTTAATTTGCTTGACTTTATGTCCTGCCGATGGTCTGGCCCCTATTGGGCCTATCCTGCACCTAGCCCTGTCACCTGCCAACCCCGGGACTTACCCTACCTGGTTAACAGCCCTGGCTTGCCCCCTAGGGTGGGGCCTTCAGAAGGTGGGACTTCCTCCTGTTTGACAATGAGATGTAGTTACTGGGGGTGCATCGTTCAGTGGTGCAGGACCTGTGGCACGAAGTGAGCGGCATCCTACTCGGCCCGAGTTTTCAGCTTTCAGTCCCTGGGAAGAGTGACCTGCAATGACATCAGGGATGGGCACTCTGATGTCTGCCCAGCCTCCCTGTAAATACCAGAGATGGCTGTCAGACCCCTGGTCTCCACCAGGGGTCGGGTGAGCACTGGGAGCATCTCTCACCCTTCCCCCTGTAGGAGGAAAGCAGTCCTTGGAATGCTCAATCCTCCTCTCCCGGCCAGTCTGTGAAGAAAAACCAGTACTAGAAACATTGGTTTTCCAGCAAACTTTACTGTGTGTTTTTTTTTACTTTACATCATAATGTTGATAAATTTATAAAAAACAAGTGATGCAGATCCCATACCTGAAATACCAGCCTCAGTGCTTCGAGGTGTTGCAGTATATCTCTTTGTCAGGGGGCGTGGCTAACAATTCAGAATGTAGTGTTTTTAAACTCCCTCATACAGGCGTTACACATTCAAAATTCAATTTCACATACTTCATGTCTTTACAGTAGGTGCTTCAATAACAATCTAATTGTTAGTGCTCAAGTGATCAGTGCTCCTAATTGGGTGTCCCAAACATGTATGCTAGTGAAGCTCCAGTTATATGTATTATACTTCATTCCCAGACAACACTAAAACACTTTAATTTTTTTTGTGTGTGTAAAAAATGCCATACTACATATTTATTTTAAGAGAACTCTCTACTATGTCTGTATTAATTTAATTTGTAAGGCTCCCAGAGCCTCCGGGATTGGGCGCCATAAAAATAAAATTTGCCTTGCCTATGTATTTAACCCTTAGGTGCTGACAGAATTAGAACATATAAGAATTCAGGACTGATATATCAGTCAGTGGTTCTGCAAAGGGTTAAGTTGTCAGGAATGCAATAAAAGCACAAGCTGTAATAAAAATTAAAAATACATAAATGTGTATTGATTCATTTCTACATAATGTTATGTTCCTGTAGAGAAGCAACAATCTATTATTAGATGTTACCCACTATTAATATAATTTTGGTCAATTGCTATAAATAATGGGTGGGATATTCAAAAGGGATACACCATGCACAACTCACCAATGTGCCCTGGTGCGATATTCAAAGGAGCATGTTGTGCAGAGCAACGCCCAATGCACTAGGGCACATCGGTAATGTATGTGGCGCAAGTGTGGGGAGGTGCCCATGCATATGCAGCACATCCTGATATTCAGCCCAGGATGTGTGGTGCATATGCAGGCATAACTCTGCCTTGCACCACTCAGGGGGGTGCAAAGTTGTGCCCACAAAAACAGGGAACAAGTTGGGGACACCCACAGGTGGGCTGCCATATTGCAGGGCACAACACAGAAGCTGCCTGCCGTGGGTGGCCACCTGACCTCCCGAAGCAATGAACCCATGCCCCCCGCCCAGGGAGCGATGTGCCCCCTGCCCCCATAGCCCAATCATGGGCAAAAGTAAACGAACTCCCTGGTGGTCCAGTGGAAACCCCCCAGTGCCTGAACGCGGGCATAAGTATGTAAACACCCTGATGGTCCAGTGGAATGCCTCCCATCGCCCAATCACGGGCACAAGTATGTAAACTCCCTGGTGATCAAGTGGAATGTCCCCCATCACCTGATTGCGGGCATAAGTATGTAAACTCCCTGGTGGGCAGTGGAATGTCCCCCATCACCTGATCATGGGCATATGCCTAAGTAACAGCCCTGGTGTTCCAATGGAACCCCCTATCACCCGATCATGGGCGGACAGAGCAACCAACACCCTGGGGACCAGTGGACCCCCCTCCCACCGCCCACTGAGGTCCCCTACCATGCTCCAGTCAGTGGCAGGTGGCAGCACCCTACCTGCATGCCTCCCGGCGCCCGCCCGACTGACAGGCGTACAGTATGGTCTGTCGCCTGTTGGTCCACCATGTGGACCAATGGACATGCAGCCCATTCTGTACTACCTACTAACCTGTGAATGAAGTCAGGCCTGCGTGGTACAGTATGGGCTGCATGACCACGTGCGCTGGTGGACCAATGGTGTACAACGTGCTTAACTGCTGTCAGTCGCCGGGAAACTGGGAGGCATGCGGACGGGGTGCTGCCACCTGCCACTGAATGAGGGGGGGTGGTGGGTGGTGGGGGACCTCAGTGGGTGGTTGAGGAGGGGGTCCACTGGTCTACCAGGGTGTCAGTTGCTCTGTCCTCCCACAATCAGGCGATGGGGGGGGTTCCACTGGACCACCAGGGCTAGTACTTAGGCATATGCCTGCGCTTGGGCAATGGGGGACATTCCACTGCACCACCAGGTATTTTACATACGTATGCCCATGTTCAGACACTGGGGGGTTTCCACTGGACCGCCAGGGCGTTAGTGTACTTATGCCTGTGATCGAGCGATGGTGAGCAGTCCACTGGACCACCAGGGACTTTCAACTTACATATGCCCAGGTGAACAGGAGCGGGGACCGCCAAGGGTCTGCAGGGTGGTAGTCTCTGATGGCTGCAGCCTGGCAGGGTGCCAGGCGCAAGTCATCAGTGCACTGCATGCAGATGTGGCCATAATGACATGCAAATGGACCCATTTGCGCCTTGCATGCATTATGGCCTCATTTGCATACCCAGTGCTGAATATCGTGATTGATGCACCTAGCGCAACTGCATTTGTGCTGGTGCATCCCCCTTCTCCCGTTCTGCCACTTGTGCCCGGCACAGTGCCACTGTACCATGCACAGTGCACCTGCCCTCAGTGCCATATTCAATGGTGCTGAGCCATGGCGCAGCACCATTGAATGTCACCTGGTCCATGCCCTGGCGCAGCCCAGTTGCGCTGAGCATGGGGTTGTGCCACAGCTGGGCACAGTCTGAATATCCCACCCAATATTTATGAATAAAACATATACAGCATTCATTTCCTTACAGTCTTCTTTTGGGTTTCACCTTAAGCCTGCAAAACAAGTCTTTAGCTTATTTTGCAAATCTAATGTATTTTCAATTTACTTTTTAACATTTTTTTTTTAACCTTCACCTTGATAAAAATATTTTAGTAAATGCAGGTCTGTTTTAAATCAAAAATAGAACTATATTTGACCTGCAGAGGCTAATGGTGATTAAATTCAGTGATGTAGGAAGGGCTGCCACTCCATACAATCATTGAAACCAGCTGGTTTTAAAGTTTTTAATTTGAAAATCCACATGGACTCCTTATGGTCCAGTCAGTGATGTTTAGCTCCCCCTTGGGGGTTCACAGTTGCATGATCGATAGCAATGTAATGCATTTCATGGGTTCCACTGGAACCCATATCCAACAGATGTTTACCTGTGAGGTGAGAGAGAACATGTATCTGTACAGCTCTGAAGTGCTCCTGTATTCTTTCCTTTAAACATCTCCAAGTTTGTTCCACATACACTTACCACAGGAGCACCACAGAGCGTAAACTATAAATCGTGTAGTGCAAGTTAAAAAGTGATAAATGCTGATCTCTTTCATTCCCACCCTCGCAGGATAAGCAAAATTTTTCTTGGACAACATGTTTGCAAGTAATGCAGCATTTGCAAGGGAAAAAGCCCACTGGCTTACTGCTAAGCCAACCACTATGTGGTTTTTCCTTTTTAAACTCACTGTAGACTACATGTCTCTGAGGCTCTCCCATTGTGAAATGTGATTAATGGTCCCACATCTGAAACTTGTCTAAATTCTCTATCCATTCTCAGCAAATGCCAGTGTTGTTGAGTAATTGACCTGCAATCCATAGAGAGCAGGCCATATGTGGAAACGAAGGCCACTTTTTCTACTCCCTCTACTGGCTCCTTGTACTTAATGACATCATGTCTATTCAAAACTGTGACTCTGTCATGTGCATGTTTGTCTGCATATCCTCTTGTCCTCAACCATTCAAAAAGATCATCATTTGCTGCATTACAATGCACAGCATTGGAGCAATTATGTTTTAATCTGATCAGTTGCCTGTATGACAAATTCTCGATGGTGTGCTTAAGATGTGCACTGTGGGCATGGAGAATGCTGTTCACTGCAGTTTCTTTGCAGAAACCTTTTGTGCACACTACAGGCCCTGGGGTTCCTGTTAAGGAGATGTCCATAAGGTTAATGGACATGCTATCATCCTGGGATGTAAAACAGAGCCCCAGGTCATTGCTGTTAATATATTTCACAAAAATCTGCATAACCTGCTCTGACCCATCCCAGTCAATCAAAAGATCAGCTATAAAACATAGATATTTCTTAATATTTCTGCTGATTGGATTTAAAAGAAGGTCTAAAATTGATCCCTTTTCCTACGATCCCATGAACAGGTTAGCGTAGGAGGGGACAACCGAGGAACACATTGCCATTCCTCTTTGTTGTAAATAAAACCTTTCCTCAAACACAAAAAAAAATACTTTTTAGATTCAGATCCAATGACAGACAGATAAAGGTTACAGGGTATTGTAGGGCAGATTTTTCTAACAAATCCTTTATAGCTGTAATGCCTACAAACTCAAATGGGCAGACTGGGTGGGCCATAGGCCCTTGTCTGCTGACAGTGTCTATGTATCTATGTAATGCCTGCCTCATCTTCAATTATTGTATATAGTGACATAACGTCCACTGTTAGCCATCTGTAAGAGTCTTTCCAAATAAAATCCTTGAAATGTTGCAGCATGGCTGTCGTGTCTGTAATATAGGAGCATAATCTTACCACCTCCTGTTGCAAAAAGGTGTCAATAAATGAAGCTAAAGGCTCCATCAAAGACCCATTGCCCTATGTAAAAGGACATCTGGGTGGGCTTTATTGTTTTTCTGTATCTTCGGTATGTGACAAAATACTGGTACAATGGGATATTCACAATTTAGAATCTTAAAATCTGTGTCATTAATCCAACGCTCCTGTAAAGACAAAGAAAGAAACGATTCTAATTTTTCTTTAAAAAAAGCCAGAGGGTTTTGTTTCAAAGGTTTATAAGTTTCAGAATCCGATAGTTGCCTAATGGCTTGCTAGCAATAGTAGTCTTTGTCCATTACCACTACGTTGGCTCCTGTATCAGAGGGTTTGATAATTACATCATCCATTGCCTGCAGCTCTTTCAAGGCAATGCGTTCTATGCCAACTACATTATCTCAGTGATGGCAGCTGCTACATCCCTCAGCCCAACATTCTGAAATACCTTTAGAGACTCACTGCAACTTTTTGCGGAATTAAAGGTAGATTTCTCTTTTAGTAAGGGTTTAAATGCTGCTTGATGGCTGCCACATTCAGCCCCTCCCTCCCTCCTTTCCAGTACAACTTGTGATTCCTCATTATTCATGCCCTGATTGTTAACCATCTCTAATAATTCAAACAGTTCTGACTCTGTAATTGTATCCAGAATTGGGTAATTGAAACATGACTCATTTACTTCACTAGTGGTGTTGTCATTCCCTTGACTCAGCTTAATTTCAGCATAATCTTTCGCAAAATATTTCTTAAGATACAACTTGTGAAACAACCTACATAAATGACAGTAAAGTTCAAACTCATCTGCGTTATGCACAGGTACAAATGACAAACCATAGTTCAAAACCTGTAACTGTGATTCAGTTAAAGTTCTCGCACGCCTCAAGCTTCAACACCTAATCCCCTTGGGCAGCTTCAAACATCTACTTACTGGCAAGTTACATGTCTCCTGTACTTGTCGCTGCTTATAGCCTGGCACAATTTAGATGGCAGACACTGCATTCCCTTGTATGAGTGACCCTCTCCTCTCTATGTTACCTTCCCCTTCACCCACCCCTGTAAGCCTCCAGATCTCCGCCTCTTTTTTTCCAAACATCCTTCCCATTGCTCTGACCCCCCTCTTATCCTGCTCACTGCTCTCCATGCCTCACCACTCCCTCTCTTCCGCATACTATTGATTACCTGATCTCCACTGTCCTGATCTCCTCTCTCTTGAACCCTTCCTCTCTGGTAGACTACTGGTCTACTTGTAACCCTACTACGTACTGCCAGTACTTCCTTGATCACCTCACTTACCCTGATATTGTTCCTTAACAGCCACAATGTCCTACATTTGCACATATGCGCACTATGCCAAGACTTTCCTCTCTTGGGATTCTCCTCTGTATGCACGTGCATGTATGCATGTACATATGTATATATTTCTACATATATATATATATATATATTCTACATATATATATATATTTTCTACGTATATATAGATATGCACACATATACAATATATAAAATATGTTATCTTTTTGCTGTTATTCCTGATTTTGCTGTGCTACAACTGTATTTGCTCTCTGTGTGTATTATTTTGTAAGCGTAATGCACATCTTTGCCTTAGGACCTCTTTGTAAATGAGCCTACTCAATGGAGTTAATTCCTGCCAATAAACTTTGGCTTGACTTGAATAAATTAATTAAGCAATTGGGCATGACCAGGGGTTATGGTAATGGTATGTTAATCACCCTCTGGGGTATAATGTTGCACAAGGCATAGCCAAGTGCCACATGCCCCTGGAGGGTGATTAACTGACCATTAACATAACCCCTGGGAGTGCTTTATTGCTATTATAATAAAACTTTTTTTAAACAGTGTTAAACCTTGTTCAGCATATGATTAGGATTTACATGTATGTTAATAAAAGATTAACAGAAGGCTGCTAGAATGCTTACACCCAATCAGAAAGCTTTAATTTTCAGACCCTTTTTGTAATAAGTTAGTTGTTCTCCTGAAGTCACATTCCAATTAGTTAACTTCTTTGTCTTATTGAGACCTCTCTGTCCTCCCCTTTGTCTGCTTTTTTTTTTTTTGAGGACTGCACATTTGATGGACCAGTTCCAGTTTCATTAACAAAGTCTTGACTAGAAAAACGTACACTTGTAGTAGATACATTGGATGCTGTAGCTGAATCCATGCGACTACTGTCCCCCCCCCAGAAGCCCTCTGATGCCCAGGCTTGCTTGCGAACCTGGGACATCAGTGTTACAAGCAGTAGTGCTACCGCTGCACCAGCAGGCTGGCCTCACCGAATACTTTCAAGTTTCTTGCTGTATTGTTCTGTATGGGGGTTCCAAACTTGGCTAGTTCAGTCTAGATGGGGATATAGGTACTGTATGATCTATAACGTGACAGTAGGATTTTTGACTTTCTACTTCTGATGTGTTTTTTGATTTACCAAAGTAATTTATTAACCATGGATGCAATAGATGTACATTGGGAGTTGAATGTGAAGGTATCTGAGATCATGACACCTAGGTCCTTTTCTTCAGAGACAGCTTTAAGCATGGTGTTGCTTCATGGAGTTATTTCTGCCTAAATGCATTGCACTGTATTTCTCCAAGGTGGTGCCCCATCTGTATGCTCATGTAGTAATTTTATTGCGGTCTGATTGCAAACTATAAAGTTCATTCATGGTACTGCATGTACTTCCCAATTTACTGTCATCAGCTTATTTTGATGTCCAGTTAATTATCTCTGCATTTATATCAGCAATGTATTGTAAGAATATGACTGGGCCCAACACAGAGACTTGAGGAACCCCGCTAGTTACTTTACTATGTTTTGAGTAGCTACCATGTATTGACATGACCTGTGTTCTATTGCAGAGCCAGTTATTTACCCAGTTTATAATACGGGAGTGTAATGTATTCCTAAACTGATCATTTTGTTAGTTATGACTCAATGTGGTACATTGTGATTACACATCAATACTGCTGAAAATTAAACAGTGCTGTAAAAAATAGAGCCAACAAAAATGCGCAAGGCAAAACCATGTTTAGACTGAAGTTTAGACTGTTAAGTAGACTGCATTTTGTTGCTATACCTCTGTTCCTATTTCTGTCTCTCACTCACTCCCCCTAATGCTACTCAAGCCAGCCCTAAAACTCCTACACTTTAATTTACCTCTGCCTGAAATTTTCAATTGTTCCTTTATCCCACTACTTTTCCAGGCACCTAACCCTACCCCCAACCTCTACTCTTGAATCTCGCTCTAAATGCCCACATGCCTACTCTTCACACTCACTCCCCCAACCTTTTGTTCTCTCTGTCCTGCACCCACCCTCCGATTTGTGTGAGGCGCCGAATCCAAGCCTATATCTCTGTCTGAATCCTCTCCTCTCCCCCTCTCTTGAAGCTGCTCAGTGCAGCTACGCAACCCTGATCAGGCCAGCGGACCCAGCCAGGATCCAAGCTGGCCACCTGCCACCAACAGCCTGCAAGGAATCACCACCAGGTACGCTCTCTCAGCAGGAAGCCATGGCTTGAGCACCACCTCCCGCTTGGCTCCCTCTACTCCTGCTTGCTTTGTATTGGGCAGTATTGGGCTGTCAGAAGCCTGCCATTGGTACACGGTCTCTGTCTGACTCTCAAACTCTTCTCCTACAGTGCTGATCTTGGCATTCCTTCTCTACTGTTTACTCCCACCCACCCACCCACCCCATCCTTGGCCTCTATTAAATACCACTCTTCCCCCAGGCATCCTGCCCACTTTCCATCCTTAATCTTTGGTTGGTACTTACACCTGGTAGGCACTCCCTAAAGGGATTGTTGTTCCTACAAGTTGGGACTTACCCTGAATTTTTGCATCCCAGGTCTACAGACGACGATTCCTGCATATTTATTTCTCTGACTTCCCCCATTGCACTGGGCCTCTACACTTTCTTGCCACTACAATGTGGCCACCCACTCACACATTGCATCTATTCGTGAAAATGCCCACACTGCCATGCACTATGCCATTAGGACTTTTGCTGCTTGCCTTGCAGATCCTAACTGGACACGAGTACCATGATTCTCAGATATCAACCCACCCTACTTGCGTTGGTAACCCCCTCAATATCTACAGCACCATTACCTTGCCTATTGGCTCTAGTACCCGGGGCCCTAACAAGCATGATGAGATGGCTCCGCCTCCCTGGTCACTGCCATTGTGTTAGCCCAACCAGCTACCCCCTCTATCACCCCTTCTTATGTTTGTGACCCAGGGAGACAAGCGTAAAATAAGGGGCTCATCAAAAAGACTGCACAAATGAAGTATTAAATACTTCAAGATACAGTATATTTGCACAGGCTGGCCTTGTTTCCGCTGCTCCTCTCAGGTAATGTTCACCCCGATGCAGACCCCGGCAAAACATGGAAGCTTACCACAGGAAAGCGGGCAGGCTAACCTTTGCCTCTATCAATGTCTGCAGCTTAATTGCTAAGTTTGACAATCTACAGGCATGAGTTTCTTAACATAACCCAGATGTGCCATCAATTGTGGAAATGTGGTTCCCCCAAATCACTGATGCATCTATTCACATTCCTGGGTACAAGGTCTTCAGACAGGACAGGTTGCCCAAATGCAGTGGTGGGTGTGTGATCTATTTAAGGGATAATCTGCAGGGCCTTATTCTGCCACTACCCAGTGTAGGACAAGACATTCAGACCTTGGTCATCAAGTTGCTCCTTGGAGCACATAACAAGACCATTACTGTATTAACAGTTTATATTCTGCCAAGGCACTCTGTCCAAGGCCTTGACACAGTATTGGACTGTCTAGGTAGCCTGAACCTTAATTCTGAGGTTATACTCCTTGGTGACTTCAGTGTCAATTGGCTTGCCCCTGAGGCAATCCCCTACAAACATGCAATCCTTGCCCATTTCACACAGCTCATTGAGACCCCCACAAGAACTAACTATAGATCAGGCACAAGTACTCTGTTATACTGGGTTCTTACAAACCACCCCAAGCTCATATCAGAAGCTACTGTTCTCCTGGATGCTATCAGTGACCACTTCCCAGTTTGGTTCTGCTGGTCTAATAAGTTCTCCAAACCTCCAGCAAGAACCATAACTAATAGGATCCTTATGCAGGGTCATCTAAGCCTACTGAATTTGGATCTTCTACATAAGGAGTGGTCATTTGTACATGACAGTGGAGATGTTGACTTTGCTCTGGATCATTTTATCTGCCTTTTCAATGTGGCACGTGACAAACACACACCTCCCAAAATATGTAAAATCAAGGGCCACTTTAACCCATGGCTATCCCCTGACATCATTGAGCTTATGAACTACAGGGACCATCTCTGGCATCTATCTAGGGCTACTGGTAAGCAGTCTGATATCCAAAACTATGAAAGGACAAGAAACGCATGTACCAGGACCACCCCTGTAGCAAAAAATCAGTACTACAAAGAAGCCCTTGCTCAGAGCTGGAACGATGGCATAAAGTTCTGGAGCAACCTAAAGGAGATCACCAGTAAGGAGCTCAAATCTGCCTCCACCCTGCTCAATATAGATGGTATCCCACACTTGACCCTAATGCCATAGCCAACACATTTAATAATGCCTTCACTGATCTTAGTGGGGTACTCCCCCCTGACTTCTTCTCCCATACCTCCCCAGGCAAACCCACTCATCCCGTGGTGCACCCCCCTTTTTATTTCAGGGCCATCATGACTAGTGAAGCCAGGAAATATCTGTGTAAGGTATTAGGGAGAGGTAGATTCAGTGGTGACACCCTTGATCTCAAACTTGTTGCCTTCACCCTGGAAGAAATCCTCTCTCCCCTAACCCATAACCTATCCCTTAGGCAATCTAAATTTTCCCAAAGGTGTAAAGCTGCTGTAGTGATTTCTGTACATAAGAATGGTGATTAGGCCACACCTGTAAACCACAGACCTATTTCCCTTCTTCCACTTCTCTCAAAAGTGTTAGAAAGAATTGTTGCTGATCAGCCCGTAGAATATATGGAGAAATACAATCTACTATGTCCAGAACAACATGGTTTTAGGACTGGGCACAGCACCACTACTGAACTGCTCGAATACACTGGATATATCCATAAATCCCTTGACCAAGGGCAACTAGTTGGGGCTGTGTAGGTCAATTTAATTAAAGCCTTCCACACAGTAAACCATGTCTCTTCTGACACTGTTACCTGGTTTCATAGCTATCTGCACAACCGAACACAGCAAGTTAGGATAGATACTGTGCTATCTGACATTAAACCTGTCTGCTCAGACGTCCCTCACGGGCCAATCCTGGGACACCTCCTATTCAGTTTATTTCTGAATAGACTCCCACTCGCTTGTCAGAACCATGTCCTTCTGTATGCAGATGATCCAGTTGTCTTCTCCAGTGACCCAGAACCGTGAGCTCCAGAGAGCCAGCTCCAGCAAGATTTTTCCAGCATGGAGAAATGGTTCAGAGACCACAAACTGATTATGAACTACAAGAAGGCAAAGTCTATGTTGTTCTCCAGCCCACAAATCAAGCACAAATCCTACCTGCTTTCAATTTGCAACAACACGGGGTCGCCACTAGAATTAGTTCCATATTTTAAATACCTGGGAATCAACGGTTGACAACACACTCTCCTTTGCCCCCCACATTGACATCATTGCCAAAGCTGTCAACATGCGCATAGGAATCCTGTATAGGCACAAACACAGCTTGACACCTGAGGCCCTAAATATAGCTGTTCATGGCTCAGTGATATCACTAGTGGACTACAGGCTGGCTGTCTATGGCTTAGCCACTAATACATCACTAAGGTGCATTAAAATAGTGCTAAACAAAGCTTGTCGGTTTGTCACAGGCGCACCACGACTGTCTCACACGTGTGACCTCTATGCCTGGGCAAACTGGCTCCAACTTAGTGGTACACTAAAATACCAAACATGCCTATTGGCCAAAAATATTTACTTAGGTTTGGTGCCCCCCCCAGGGTCTGGAAACTTCTTGATCCATGCATCAATCCCTGCCCTATGCGGAATTCTGAGAACCAGTACTTCATTACCCCTCATTGCCGTACCTCCCTAGGCTAAAGATCCTTCACTTATCGAGCCCCCCTCTGTTTCAACTCCCTCTAGGATAATATAGCTAACCTACCCTCCCTGTCTGCATTCAAACAGAACCTCAAGCAGCAATTAGTGACTGGTTCCTCATGTGACTGTTTCCACTAAACCCCCCTGGAATTTGTGTATTTAGTAAAGGGGGGTGAAGACTCCCGAAGATACACATATTGCCGTATTCGTAGTCACCCAATTCCATTCATCATTGTCATGTGTCACCATTGTATTTTCACTATTGTGACATGGAACCCACAAGTACTAATAATGAAAAAATATTCCAAAATAAATCCTAATTTTTTTTCATGAATGTGAAACACTGAATTCTCCAAATGTTCATTTGTGGGTTTTAATTTTTCACCACCCTACTTCTAAATAACTCAGACTGGAATGTCAAAGGTGGTTCCCATACAGACTTCCTGAGTAACCACAGCATCACCTTCTGTACTGGCAGATGTAAGAGCCACAAAGTGAAACATAGGATAAAGGCACTCTCACAGAGTAAAGAAATCATGCTGCACCCATGGAAATGTACCCAGGTCTCCTTTATTGGAGCTGGTAATGCTATTCAGAACAAGAATACATTTACACAAGTATTAGTGGAGGTCAGTGGTGTACCAAGGAAAATAACACCTGTAAGCCAGGACCTTCTGATGCTTATTTGGCATCCACAGTTGGTTACAGAGCCATATTGCTTGTCCTGCCCACTTCTAAACCCCATGCTGTACTTTAGAAACTTCATAATAAAAGCAAAATATCACAGCAGTGCTTACTTTTGTGCATTTAGCACTATGTTTAATTCAGAAAGAGCACAGTCAGCGGGGTGCCTCTGGGCTCAGTATTGGCAAGGCAGAGTGACAAGAATGTAGACAGGGCCAATGGGATGCTGGGGTGCATAGGGAGAGGTATCGCCAGCAGGAGGGAGACGGTGTTACCACTGTATAGGTCTTTGGTGAGACCCCACCTGGAGTACTGTGTCCAGTTCCAGAGACTGCATCTCAGAAAGTAAATAGACAGTGAGGCAGCAGTCCAGAGGAAGGCAACTAAAATGGTGAATGGGGTAGCATCAAAAGTTCTTTGAAGAGAGAGACAGAGATCTCAACATGTACACCCTAGAGGAGAGGGGGGACATGATAGAGACCTACAAGTACCTCATGGGGGGAACAGAGTACAGGAGGGAAGTCTGTTTCAAATAAGGAAGAGCACCAGGACAAGAGGGCACACAATGAAGTGGAAAGGAGGGATGTGAGGAAGTACTACTTCACTGAAAGAGTGGTGGACACCTGGAACAGTCTGCCAGCAGAAGTAGTGAGAGCAAAAACAGTGGGGGCTCCAAGCATGCATGGGATAGGCATATTAGAATACTGGTAAATAGACATGGAGGGTTGCCAAAGCCCAGTTAGGGTGTGTGGAGACAGAATAGGCAGGGAACATCTGGGCAGACTGGATGGGCCAGGCAGCCCTTTTCTGCCAACCAATTCTATGTTCATAAGTGACACCGCAGATGAACTGGAAGGGAAGGTATGCTTTTTTGTACATGATACCAATCAGGAGGGGGTGGAAAGAATGCATGTGGATCTTGGGAAACTCAAGGAGTGGTCAAAAATATGGCAGTTGGGGTTCAGTGCCATAAAGTGCAAAATTATGCACCTAGTGCATACATAGAAACCCAGGAACTGAGTACAGGATGGGGGGAGGTACTATTGGACACTAATCAGGAAAGGGACTTTAGGGTTATCATGTCTGATGACCTCAAAGTGGAAGGGCAGTGTGACAAAGCTGTGGATACAGCCAGTGCAATGCTGGGATTCAGTGGGAGAAGTATCTCCAGGAGGGGGAGGGAAGTGGTGTTGCCATCATATCACTTACTGGTGAGACCCGGCACCTGGAGTATTATGTCCAGTTCTGGTGGCAGCACCTCAGAAAGGACATAAACAGGGTGGTAGCAGTCCAGAGGAGGGCAACTAAAATACTGCAGCTGTTGCATCAAAGGCCTTACGAAGAGATTGAGGGATCTCAACATGCACAACCTGGAGGAGAGGAGAGCAAGAGGGGACATGAGACAGCACCTTACGGAAGTGAACAGGGTGAAGGAGGGGAGTCTCTTTCAAAGGAGGAAGAACACCAGGACCAGAAGGCATGTAATGAAGCTGGAAGGGGTGGGGAGTTAAAGAGGGATGTGAGGAAGGACTACTTCACTGAAAGAGTGGTGGGCACCTGAAATATGTGCACAGAAACAGGCTGTGCTCCTCGGACACAGTGGGTGCTGGAAAAATATATGAAATTACTATATTGTAAAAAATCCAGCACTACAGACTAAAAAATTCAGTGAGAGTCATTTTTAATTCACATTTAACCCTTAGGCTGCCAACAGAATTAGAATGTATAGGGATTCTAGACTGATTTATCAGTCTGTAGCACAACAAGGCTTAATACAATAGTAAGAAGATTTAATTACACACATATAGTGGATTCTTGCCACCACACTCTTCTCCCAGCCTCAGCGCTTCAGGGTTATGCTACTCCTTCGTCAGGAGCCTTGACCAAACATGCATCACCAGTGTTTTTAAATATGATGTCACACAGGTGTAGTTGATGAAATGAATTAATTGAAGGGTGCATGCCCGTGGTTATGTGGGGGAAGAGCTCCTCCGTCACATCCTATTACAGCCAGCAGGCAGACCGCTGCTCTGTTTAAATTGAGTCGCACTCCCTGCCATCCCGTTGCTGGTCCGTGGCTGCTCTTTGTCCGCCCCCCCCCGTTTTGTCCTGCTTGGCTCCATTTTGTGGGTTTCCTAGTCCCCCCTTTCCCTCTCTTCCCTGTCTTCTCTTCTGTTCGTGTGCTTTTTTTTGTTTTTTTTGGGGGGGTTCCGTGGTTTGTTCCTGCACACTCCTTCCCTGTCTTTGCACTCTGCTCCTACCTACACTTGCTTACCTGCGCACTTGCCTTCATTTCCTCTCCTGAGCAGCCCACTCCATGCCCCAGTCCGTTGCCGCTTTATTTCTTTTCTGCTGTTGGAGGCCTCGGCTTCCTCTCCGGTCACACTGCCACTGCCTGCGGGGTTCACACATCTTCACTGCTGCCATTGTTTGTGAGTTGCCTCCTTTTGGTGCCATTGCATCTGCCGTAGACCTCTCTCCTAGCCACACATACTCTCGTGTACTCCGTCTGGCACCTGCCTTCCTGGACCTTCCGCCGCAGAGCTGCCATGCGCCTTAATTTGTACACTTTGAAACAGGGCTGCTTGCTTTTACCTGATCTACTGCACTGAATCACTCTGCCTACTCAATGCAAAGCCTGCAACCTCCCCTCTGACAGCACATTCTATAGCTGCATAGTACGTTCAGTTACATACTTCTCCACACAGGAGGTTGGGGAAATGCCTTCTTATTTCCTGCTAAGGTAGTTTATTGACTTTTGGCAACGCTTGTCCCTCCTGCTCTATCCTGGATCTCAGGATACCTCTAATTGGAATCTGGTTTCCTCCTGCTAAACCTCATATCTGGAGCTATGATGCATATGTACTGTACATACGCTGTAATCCATTTCCCAATGCCGTCACAGAAAACGTACTTAGCGTATGTTTGGGGATTGTTGCAACCAGAAGACTACTTAATGAAACAATGTTTCCATAACAAATACTACACACTGGGTATATGCAGCACCAATGTTATTCATGCTTGAATTTCTGTTTACTCTATTGAACCTAATTGTTCCTAGCCTGGCTAGCATTTTTTGGCTTCTTCCTGCCCAGCATGTGGATTCACGGTCCTGCTAGCCTTCTTGGGGTCTAGCTGCTGCCTTTATTCCATCTTCGGCTGACATACGTGTGGTCCAGCTGCTCACGCCAACCCATGTATGGGCCAAGCTGCTGCCTTGCCTTCAGCCCTGGCATTCCTGCCATGTATTTCAGCCGTGCATCCATCTTGCTTCAGCCTGCTTCGGTTTCTCCCTTCAGACTTTTGCCTGAGTTTATCTGTCAAGAGTGGATATACTCCAGGATATATCACTTTTAATTTGCTATCGAGTTCTGGATGCTGCAGCTCACCTTGCTTGTTCTACCCCTCCATCCGTCGAAGATATTACTTAGTGCTCCTACGTAGAATTTCTATTAGAGTACGACTTGGGATTTTATATCATTATCCCTGGATCCTTACCTTGTTGCTTCACTTCGTTTGCATTTTCTGCTACTACCTCACTTTCAGGCTGACCTACGTGTGGTCCAGCCGTGCGTGCTACCTTGCAGGGCTAGCTGCCACACTCTACTTACCTTACCAGCTGACCTACATGTAGTCCAGCTGTGCATGTTTGCCTTCGTGGGGCTTAGCTGCCACTCTCCCTTCACTTAATTCTCAGGATCGCATGCACCGCCAGTTATTCCTCGCCTTTAGTCATTCTACTCAGATCCTGGACCTTGCAGCCTTCACCTTGCTGCCCACTTACTTCCATTGTCAAAGATAAGGTTCTTCTTTCATTGGATTAAATTCTGGATTGCAGTGAATATTCACCTTAATTCCCTAGGATGCTTGCTCTACTTCCACTCCTTCGGGGTTACTACTACTGTTTCATAATGCCCTCCTTATCGTGGCTTAAGCTTACAACATAGATCTACTGCAGTTTCGGATGCTTGTTACCTCTGGTTGATTTGCCAACTCTTTTCATTGCATCTTCGATCACCTGGAACCGACAGTCTACAGCACCTTTCTATTACTCTCATAAATTGCCTCAGAATATATTCTACGCTGCATGGAATAGGCTCAAGAGTATGCTGCCATTTATAATACCATTTACAATCTATGCCTTACTTCATTGCTACTATTTCTGCATTGCATGCAGTAGGACATTACGTTTACATAGAAACATAGAAACATAGAATTTGAAGGCAGATAAGGACCGCTTGGCCCTCCCAGTCTGCCCATTTCCCTACCTACTGGATAAGCTGCAGATCCTAGTTAACCAGCAGCCTACTTCTTCTAACCCCCCCCCCAGAATTGCCTTATGACTGTCCCATGCATGCTTGAATTCCACCACTGATTTTGACTCCACAACTTCCTCCGGAAGGCCGTTCCATGCATCCACAACCCTCTCTGTGAAAAAATATTTCCTTAAATTACCTCTGAGCCGCCCCTCTATCTTCAAATTGTGCCTCTTGTTCTTGCACACCTCTTTTTTTGAAAGATGCTACCTCTTGGACTTTGTTGACTCCTTGAGGTACTTGAAAGTTTCTATCATGTCCCCCTCTCCTCCTTTCCTCGAGGCTATACATATTAAGCTCCTTAAGTCTCTTCATATGTCTTCCGGTGCAGACCCTGCACCATTTTAGTTGCCCTCCTCTGGACAGCTTCCATCCTGTCTATGTCTTTGCAGAGATTGGGTCTCCAGAACTGCACACAGTACTCCAGATGGGGTCTCACCAGCTGTCTGTACAGAGGGATAATAACTTCCTGTTTTCTACTGGTGATGCCTCTCCCTGTGCATCCCAGTAACCCCCAGCCCTCCTTGCTGCCCTCTTACATTGCTTGCCCACCTTTAGGTCATCTGATATGACTACCCCCAGGTCCCTTTTCATTTTTGTTGTTGTTAGTATCTCACCCCCCCATTGTGTACTCTTCCCCTGGGTTTTTGTTTCCCAGGTGCATTACCTTGCACTTCTTAGCATTGAATCTAAGCTGCCATACATTTGACCATTCCTCTAACCTTTCCAAGTCCCTTCTCACCCTTTCCACCCACCCTGTGCATCAACTCTATTGCAGATCTTAGTGTCATCTGCAAAGAGACATACTTTTCCTTCCAGTCCTTCCTCAATGTCGCTTATAAAGACATTGAAGAGGACCGGTCCTAATACTGAACCCTGCGGTACCCCACTAGTAACCCTCCTTTCTTCTGAGTGGACTCCATTTACTATTACTCTCTGTGTCCTATTCTCCAGCCAATTCTTTACCCAGGCTGTCATCTTGGGACCCACTCCCAGGCTGGCTAACTTGTATATTAATCTTTTGTGTGGGACTGTGTCAAATGTCTTGCTAAAGTCTAGGTAGGCCATGTCCACAGCCCCTCCCTGATCTACTACTTTGGTCACCCAGTCAAAGAAATCTATCAGATTTGTCTGGCATGACCTTCCCGCTGTGAATCCATGCTGCCTAGGGTCCTGTGCCCCTCTGGCCTCTAGATACTCGACAATTCTTTCCTTCAGAAGTGATTCCATCATTTTCCCTATCACTGAGGTTAAACTAACAGGTCTGTAGTTTCCTGCTTCTGCCTTGCTCCCACTTTTGTGAAGGGAATCACATCTGCCCTCCTCCAGTCCTCGGGTACCACCCCATCCTCCCATGATTTGTTAAAAGGGTAGTCAGTGGTGTCACTAGTTCTACCCTTAGCTCTTTTAGAATTCTGGGATGAATCCCATCAGGCCCCATTGCTTTGTCCACCTTCAGTTTTAAGAGTTCTTTCAGAACCCTTTTCTTCTGTAAATGGTGCGTATCAACTTCTGTATCCAGAGTGTTACTACTGTTTGTTTTATGTACCTCCTCTTCATTTGTAAATACTGAGCAAAAATATTTGTTTAGTATCTCTGCCTTTTCACAGTCTCCTCTGCCCACCCTCCCTCCCTTTATTAAGCCTCACTATCCCTCCCTTGGTCTTCCTTTGCTCCCTGATGTACCTATAAAGGTTTTATCCCCTTCTTAACTGAGTTGGCTATCTTTTCCTCGGTTTGGGCCTTTGCTGTTCTGACTGCCTTCCCAGCCTCCTTTTGCTTTAACTGATACAGTTCTCTGTCCTGCTCCTTCTGTGATTCCTTGTACTTCCTGAATGCTTTCTTTTTCTCTTGAACCTTCACTGCCACTTCCTTTGAGAACCATAGTGGTTTCTTACATCATCTTGTTTTGTTTATTTGCTTCACACAAAGGCTCGTTACCTCTGTGATCGCAGTTTTTATTATTCCCCATTGTTCTTCCACCCCTCCTTCCTGCCCATTTGCTAGTGCATTTCTTAGGCACTCACCCTTTTTGGCAAAGTCAGCCCTCCTAAAGTCCAGTACTTTTGTCTTTGTATGGCTTGACTCTATTGCTGTGTTTGTTGTGAACCATACTGTTCGGATGGTTGCTAGTTCCCAGATGGCTACCCACTTCTACATCTGTGATCCTCTCCATCTCCATTTGAGAGAATCAAGTCTAATATTGCTCCCTCTCGAGTGGGCTCTAGTACTAGTTGTCTAAGGCATGCCCTGTAGGGCATCTAGAATAACTGCACTCTTCGAAGTGGCAGCTGCAACTGCACTCCAGTTAACATCTGGCATATTCAGATCACCCATCAGCAATATCTCCCCTTTTTCTGCCATTCTAAGTATACTTTCTATCATTTGCCTGTCCATTTCCTCCCCCTGAGAAGGGGGTCTCTATGCAACCCCTATGCGTATTGTGGTGCCATTGTCTGTCTCCAAATTTACCCACAGTGCTTCTTCTCCTCCTTGTTTACCCTTTTGTTCTGTTGCTTTTATTCCTTCCCTTATGTAAAGAACTACTCCTCCTCCTCTTTTACCCTCCCTGTCCCTCCTGTAGACAGTGTATCCTGATATGTTTATGTCCCAGTCATGGTTTTGTGTGTACCATGTTTCTGTGACTGCCACGATATCCAGATGTTCCTCCTCCATCAAGGCCACTAATTCAGGAAGCTTGTTACCCAGACTACGGGCATTAGTACTCATTGCTCTCCATTTTTTGATGGCTTTACCTTCTGTTGCAGCATCCCCCACTGACCGTTCTACCTCAGTCTTTTTCTTATTTAGTACCCTGTTTTGTAGGGAGAGGCTGGGATTTTCCTGCTGCTTGTCAGTGCCTTCCCCTTTGACTAGTTTAAAAGCTTGCCAATGAAGCATTTAAACCGATTGCTCAAAAGACTTGTTCCCTTCCTGGACAGATGCAGACCATCCTGCCAGCATAGGGTGGCTCTCTCCAGGTGGAACCCCAGTCCCCAATGAAGCTAAACCCTGTGCTCCGCACCATTTTTTCAACCATTCATTAAACTGCATGGTGCCAATTACCCTCGCCTCCCCCATGCTTTTGACAGGCAGCACCTCTGAGAAGGATACTGTGTGTGCTACTTGTCTTAGGTCCCTCCCCAACTCTGCAATGTCCTCCTGCACTGCTCTAATCTCATGATGAGTCAAGTCATTTGTCCCTAGGTGGACAATTACGTCCAGCTCGGAATCCCTTGCAGCTGTTCTCGTGATCCTGAGGATGCGCTTCCTGTCCCTCCAAGCCATGGCACCAGGCAGGCACCTTACTTCATTTTTCCCAGCTCCCCCCAGTTCTATACCCCTAATAATTGAGTCCCCCACCAGGAGCTGCTTCCTTTCCCTGTGGTGTCCTCTGCCTCCTTCCTGTGGGCCTCCCTTGTGCCAGTTATCAGCAGTCTTCTCTGCGGGTGCATCCATAGGGGAGTTATGCTCCTCCAGAATGGTGTATGGATTGTTGAGTGGAACAATTGACTGGGTGTGCCTCTGTTCCACCCTCCTCACCCTCCCTGAGCCCACTGTGGTCCAACTGCTGTGCTTTCTTCGCAACCTCTGAGGTAGTGGTGGTGGCGCTAGTGCTCCCTGGATGGGGGAGGTTCCCTTCCTACTGTCCAGTGTGGCCTGGGGGAAGGTTTCCTTACTACTGTCCAGTGCGGCCTGAAGATGGGCAACTTCCTCCCTCAGGGCAGATAGTTGGCTGCAAATAGGGCAGCATCTCAGCCTCCAGAAAGACTCCCGGAAGACTGCTGCCCCACAGCCATTACATTGCATTACATTACTCTATCTACCACTGCTCTACAACCTGCCTCGCCCCGTAAGGCCAGATGTTCACCGCATTGCACTTCGACAGACCTGCGCCCCTATGGGTTGGAGGTCTCTTGACTTTATTTCACTACATCATATTCACCTGCTTCCATGACCTGCCTCACCCTTTGGGCCTGGGGTTTAACTACTTCTACTCACTCTACATCTGGCTCGCCGGCTCAGAGCTTGGAAGTTCGCCTATTCTACTTTATGCCTACTTGCCGCCATGTCTGCCAGCTTCAGGAGCTTTTACTATGGATTTACACCTGAATTTGTTTAGCCATTCATCACCTATTCTTGGATGCTTCAACCTTGCTGCTTCAGTTATATGATTTCCTACTGCTACACTCCTAATTGGACACTTAGTTGAGCTTATCCAGAAGATGTTCAATCCCATGTTTTATGCTCTGAGGCCTCTTGGAACTTGTGGCAACGCTACTTCTTTTGACTCAGCATCCTCAGTCATCACCATTTGTGACTCATAAGCTCGACTATTCAGGACATGTCAGCCTGTTCTCACCAAGTCAGTTCTAGCTACTGTACCATTCTGGCTTTGAAACTTGGATATATTTACATTGCTATGCAACTATTCGGATCACCAGACCAAGCTTCGATTCCTGTGCTGTTCCCATTTCCTCATGCTCCTCACTATATACTGTATATTATCTATGCTTTACTACTTCTCTGCTACTACATCTGCATCATGCAGGTTTAATTACTACTACAACTCTTCCACGTTCAGGTCCACTTATTTACGCTACTTGCTCATATTACCTGCTTCGCCCTTACAGTGCCTAGAGGTTCATCATGACTGACTCACCTATTCTACAATCTACTTCACCCGCAGGATCTGATGGTACATCCTACTTATGTCTACCTATTCACACTGCTATCCATACCTAATTCGCTTCCCTGCTTCCCACTCCGGATCAGAGGTTCCTACTGCTCCGTCCTCTCCTGATCGTGCAGCATGCACCAGTTCCTGTGCTTCATCATCTAAGGCCTTCATCTGCAAGCTTGCCAAGCGGAACACCAACCAACTGTCCTCCTACTCTGAGCAAGGACACTTAGCCTTTTGGTTACTGGTTCTCCTTTGAGAAGCCGTCCTCACCCGAAAGAGCGTTTTACCAATGCAACTTTGACGCTTGTATTTTCGACCATGGATTCCACTCTACTGCTATTCTGTCCTGGACTTGGATTCTCAGTCTAGAAGTTTTCTGGATGGATGCTGCTCTGTTCAGTGACACTTCAGTTCAGTACTTTATTCAGTTTTTCATTTCCCTGGATCTGGAAGTACAATTTTGGATTTCGGATTAGCAGATTAAATTAGAATTGTTCATTATGATTATTCTCCTTTAGTATGCCCAGAAGGACAGGCAGGTCAGTAGCCATGGGTCCTCAGAGGTTCCCCCCCCAAGGGGGGTTTCCTCTCCTGTGTGCTACTGGTCACACTCTCCAGAGATGAGGAGGTGATCATACTGCTCATCATTTCTTTTGGGGGTGTCATCCTACTCGACTCCTTCTAACGGTCCGATAAAGAACAATCATGTGATATCATTATTTTGTTTGGGGGGGTCTCATACTATTTATTTATTTATTTACGAGTTTTACCAGGAAGGCACACTGAGCAACATGCTCGATTCCAGATGCGACCTGGGGTCCAGGACCCACTTACATATTAATAATGCTTAGACAGTACAGAGTTGTACAAGGATTGTTACAGTACAATTGTGTGGGAAAAAGTACATAGCTGGGGGAAAGTTACAGTCAGGGGTAGGATACTTACAATCAGTATAGAGAAAACAGAGCGAAGACTACAGTTCAAATGCATATGTGAATAAAGCAGCAAGACATTTAAGTAAGAGTTCTTAGCTGATACATGAACAACTGGAGGTGAAATGTGTTCTGAGTAACTTGTTTTGTAGGGAGGAATTTGGTGCATAGCGGAGGGGGCTGGTAGGGCGTTCCAGGACTGAGGTATTTGGTAATTAAAAGCGGCCTGCCCTTTGGATGTGCACATAAATGGGACATGGAGCAGTTTATGGTCAACCCATCTAAGGGAGTACATAGGTGCCGGTTGTTGGGAGAGAGCAGAGGTCAGGTGGGGGGAGGGAGTTGGACCAGAATTTGGCTGCGAATCTGACACAGTTGGTTTGTCTGCGGTCATGTAGGGATGGTAGAGTTAGCGAGCTATAGAGATCGCAGTGCTGGGTTGATTGGTGGCAGCCGAGGATGAAGCAGCAGAATGAGTGCAACAGGGTGTCTAGGCTGGCCAAGGTGGACACGGGGGCGGTGGAGTAAATTATGTCGCCGTAGTCGATTACGGGAAGGATCATTTTTTGTACAATGGCATGCCTTGTTTGTGCAGGGAGGCAGCTTTTGTTGCGGTACAGTGTTCCAAGCTTAGGGAGTAACCACTTATGAAGAGAGGTGATGTGAGCAGAGAAATCTAGGTGCTGGTCTAGCCATACACCCAGGTATCTGAAGCTCGTACAGTTTTCCAGGGGAATTCCATCCAGGGTTTTGAAGGGGGGGAGGGGTCTTGGCGGGAGAGTCTTTGAGGGGTGCCAAAAGTTAGCGATACTTTTTTTTTGAGTTAAGAAATAGCTGGTTAGTCCTAAACCAGTTCTGGATAGCGTTGAAGTCTTCCTGGAGTTGGAATGCTACGCTGAGGGTTGAGGGACCAGAGGAGTAAAGGACAGTGTCATCTGCGTACATCTGTATAGGGGAGTGTGAGCATGCTGCTGGGAGGTCATTCAGAAAGATGGAGAAGAGAAGGGGACCCAGGACTGAGCCTGGCGGGACACCAGTTGGGACAGGCAAAGGGTGGGAGGTGTGAGATGCTATTTTAACTACCTGACTCCTGCCTACTAAGTAGTCATGGAACCAGTTTGTGGCTGAGATTGAGAGCCCTGCGGCGGTGAGTTTGGAGAGAAGTAGGGAGTGGGAGACTGTGTCGAAAGCCTTGGCTAGGTCTATGAAAATGGCAGAGGTGATGTGACCTTTGTCCATACTTGTGAGGATGTCACCTGTGACCCGAAGTAGGGAGGTGGTGGTTGAGTGGGATTTATGGAAACCCGATTGGAATGGTGTGAAAAAGGAGGAGGCATCTAGGTAAGGGGTGAGTTGGGACAGGACCAAACATTCCTGGAGTTTGGCCAGGATAGGAAGTAGGGAGATGGGTCGGTAATTGCCTGGGGAGGAGGTGTCACCTGCTTGTGGCAGAGGTATAACGGTGGCCAGCTTCCAGACTGTTGGTAATTTGCCCAGGGAGAAGGATAGATTGAAGAGGTCGGCTAAAGGGGCGGCAATAGCTGGGGCGGAGAGTTAGAGCAATTTTGTGTCCATGAAAGTGGGGCATTTCCCTTTGTTTTGATTTAGTGACCGAAGCGAGCGATAGACATCGGTTTGGGTAACTGTGCAGAAGGAGAACGGTATGATAGAGGAGGTAGAGCGAGGGGCGCATGTGTTGTGGGGAGGCGCCGTGTGGTGGGTGTGGGGTAGGGAGGATAGGAGCTTACTGGCGCAGCTGGCGAAGTGAGTGTTAAAAACTTCAGCTACTTGGATAGGGTCGGAGATAAGGGAACCTTGGTCTAGTAGTGTTGGTGCGGCCAGTTGGGTGGAGGGGGGGAGAGCAGGGTTTTAAGAGATTTCCAGAAATCCATTGGGTGATTTAAATTTTTGTTAAAGGTCGATTGGAAGTAGTTTTTTTTCGCTAGTCTTATGCTATTTGTGCACTTGTTTCGAAAGGATCTATAGGTAATAAGGGAGGCCTGAGTGCCCCTCTTTTTATAAATTTTCCAGGCGTGGTCCCTGGTGTGGCATAATTTGAGAATATCTGCCGAGATCCAGGGGAGATGTGCACCGCGGACTCTTTTCGTTCGCAGAGGGGTGTGTTTATCTCAGACTTTAAGGAAATTTGTTTTGAAAGCCTCGAAAGCTATGTCAATGGTGGGTGCCATAGGGATGAAGGACAGTTTATCTGTCTTAGGTCAGACAGGAGGGTAGCTGTTTGAGGAGTTATAAGACCTGGTGACTAATGTTTTTGGGGGTGGGGCAGGGGGACAGTGAACCTTCCTGATCAAATAGATCATATGATGGTCACTTATGGAATCAGGTAGGAGGCCAGCACTTACTATTCTATGCAGGTGGGAGGTGAGTGCCCAGTCCAGTAAGGTGTGATTTAGGGATTTGTGGTTTAGCCTGGTGGGTTCTGTTATGAGCTGAGATAGAGATAGGGCCTTGATTTTAGTCTTTAGATGTGCTTTATCAGGTCCGATCCAGTTTATGTTGAAATCGCCGGTGATATGAAGTTCTCCCCCTGCTGCATGTGATTGTAGATTGCCCAGATGGGAGAGTGTCCTCGGGCGGAGTGAGGGGGGGCAGTAGGAGCCAGCCACATAGATGGGGTTTGAGCTGGGGAGGGAGATTTTTATGAGTAGTGCGTCAGTGTTCCCAGGGGATACAGGGAGGTCCACTACAGAGAAATGATGACTATTTGCGATATACATAGCTGTGCCTCCGCCTCTCTTTTTTCCTTGGCGGTCGGACCTGATTATGGCATACCCTGGTAGGGATACCTCCACATCATTATTTTGCGGTTTTAGCCAGGTTTCTGAGATGACTAGGATGTCGGGGCCCAGGGTTAAGGCCAGTGGTTGCATAAGCGAGAATTTAGATAGGAGGCTGCAGGTGTTTAGATGAAGGATACAGAGGCCTTTTGGAAAAGAGAAAGTGGGGTTGGTGGCAGAAACAGGGGGGTTGGGACCAGGGTTTGCCTCTATATCCCCTGACAAGAGTAGGAGAAGGGTGATTAGGTTTTTAAGCTTGACCCAGGGAGGTTTAGAGACATTTGTTGTGGTTCAAGAGATAAGGGCTGGTGGGGGGTCGATAGGAGGAAATGCTTAGAACCATAAGGCCCATGTGAAACTGAGAGGGTAGAAAAGTTGCACTGATGTGACTGTAATGAACATTTGCTGGTGCTAGAACAAGCGTGTGTCCGAAGGCATAGTAGTGGGGGTATGGAGCTAGAATTGGGGGCATTGGTGATGGCTGCATTATGCATAAGAAGGTAGTTGGTGGTGGGGAGTTGTTTCCCAGTTGAAGGAGCATGATTAAAGTTGGCAGCAGCAGCATCCTAGCTAGAAATTTAGTTGGGTAGACAAAGATTTTGGACGGGAGCCCTCTGGTGGTGGCAGCTGATAAGCTGCAAGTGGAAAAGTGGGCTGATAGGTTTCTGTGATCATGTGGCCTCCTATAAAGAGAAGAGCTCACCAAGGGCAGTGGTGGGGATGGTGGGGAGCAGGCATGGCGCGGCGGGGCAGAAGCAAGCAGACAGTGGAAGCAGAGCTTCCGGACTAAGCATCCTTCCTTACTACCGGACTAAGCATCCTTCCTACGGTGGGATACAGAGAAAGGCCAAAAAAATCAAGTCATAACAAGCTGCTCATCAGTTCAAGTATCTAAGCCCTTGCATACCATCCAGCTCACATGTACTATAATCAATGACTTGCTCATGTCTATGCTGAAGTACCTAAGCACTAATCATTTCATACTACTAGTACCTTGCAAGCATTGCCATACCTACTGGTCTGGCTTCTGTATCCAAGCACAACCTACATCATCCAGCTACAGTATGTAACATAAGCACTGAGCTATGAACCGCACATAAAACGTAATTGAAAAATCCTTTCAATAGACACACCAAAAAAAAAAAAATCAACCACCGTATCTGGAGGGGTTTTGAAACTCCAGGTCTAATTAGTGCCAGTGCAAGTTAAATAATTAAAAGATTTACTACCTAGTGCCTGCACTCAGCACTGTTGGAGTGCCAGACATCCTACGGTAAAAGAAAGTGATTAAAAAACATGTTATTTAAACCTCATAACACTGGTTATTTACAACTATGGTGCCATAGTTTCTGGATATATTTAAACATTAAAAATGCTTTTATGTGTATTTTGTACAATCACAAAAAGATGAAATTCTTGTAGATCTTATACACATATCTATATCGCATTGTTTCTAAAAAAATCTATGTCAAATACAGTATGTAACCTTAAACCATTTTAACCACGTATATGGGACTGCCACTCCATCTGATCATTAAAACTCATTACGACTGCCAGCTGAAGTGGTGGAAGCAGAAACAGTAGGGAGCTTCAAGCATGCATGGGATAGACATAGGGGAATATTAATGAATAGGCAGGGAGGAGGAAGAGTCGTTGGGGACCAGTTTGGGTTGCAGAGGCAGACTAGGCAGGGACCATCTGTGCAGACTGGGCGGGCCAAGTGGTACTTTTCTGCTGACAAATTCTTTGTTTCCATTGGATCAGGCAGCAGGGGCAACTTAAATCAGTGGTGAGGGTCCTGAATGCCGTCTGCTTCCCCAGTAAACTTGTAAGCCCTGGCTTATATGGCATATGCATTCCTACACCCATGATGAAGGTAATTCAAAGTGCAAGCACAACAGCGCCCAAACACCTTGGTGCTTCGCTCTGAATAGTGCTCATCAGGGGGTAGGATTTCTGTGTGGAACCTCCTCTTTCAAAGCATCCCAGAACTGTGATGTCACAGTATAATTTTTTTAGCACTATTAATGCTAAAACACCTGCGTGCTAAATCATAGACTTTGTGATTTAATGATGCTGGTTAATTGTTTTAATAAGGATCCAAAGTAAAAAAAATGCAATAACTCACCAGTTACATTCTATGAACCATTAAAGTATCTACAATCCAATATATAACATTTTTTTCCAAAAAACAATAAGACTCTCAGTGCGGAGATAAACATGATGTAAGCAACAGTAGCTAATCATTGTCCCATCTATTAAGGAGTGGGGAAAACATCTTGATTTATATTTTATTTTTAATTTTTCTCATTATACTCTCTCTCAACTTGGCCAGTCCCACCTCTGGCTTCCCCTAAACCCTGTCACCTGCTGTTCCTGTGACTTACACCATTACCTTCAGTACTCTGCAGTTCCCCCACTGTGGTGGGGCCTTCAGGGTTCCCAAGCCCCACAGGATGTTTAAACTGGATATAGGCAGGGTGCCCAGTAGGTGGTGCAGGGCCTGTGGAGGGATGCCTCTCCATCCCACCCAGCCTGCTGACATTTTCCCATTTCCTCCCTGATCTGCCGGGCTCCTCATGGGCAAGAATTGCAGAAGACATGAGCACGCAAGTGTGACTAGGTCGCAGTCAGGAGGTGCCCACCGACACTTGTGTCTTCAACTTGTACCGTCACCTGTGGTCAACTAGGAGGCAGTGCAGTAGAGCACACAGCCCTCCTTCACTGGACAACTCGGGCTTGGCCAGCCCACCATGACTTAGGCTTGCTTCTGAACTCGAAATGCTGGCATTGTGAGTGAAAACATTACTGCTGAGCAGTTAGGCCAGCAAAAAAACTCTGATTGCAAAAGGTAGCAATCCATATTCAGTATCATCAACAAAACAATACTGATTTCCTAACGCCCTGGCCTCCCACTGGAGGCCACAGTGGCACTACAACCACCACTGTTCTCCCTCCTTCCCAAGAAGTAGTGACATTGGCAGCTCCTGCCCAGCCTAGCCACCTGGTCATCAATTCTCTAGTCCACTTCTCAATATGGGCTGCTGGAATGGCAGCGCAAAACTGTTTTCACCCTTTGATCCCCCACCTCACTGTGTGGCACTGTACCACGCCTCTATCGGTCTCATTCATGTACAGCTTCCCCATGTGGAGAAGCGAGCACCACAGTCCACTGTATTATGAAAAGTAACACATTTTAGAATTGAGACACTACACTCAACAAAGGGTTTTCAATCATGATTTTCATTGATTAAAAAAAATGGTTTATGTTAAATAATATATTTTTGAGTTTCTTTTTCAACATCCTTCAATTTCCAAACCATGAGAGGCTCTATACATCGGGGTTAGTACCACAGCCTTGGGGGGAACATGACTGAAAAAGGCAGTATTTTTAAATTCTTTATGCTCCTCCATGATTTGGCCCCCTTGGGATTGGCCCACTCCAGTCCTGTGACCTTTCACTTTACTTGCATTACTTCTAGCCCCTCAAGCTTACCCCCCCAATGAGGGATCCACCCTCCGCTTCCTGAGAATGGAGGCAGGAATTCCCAGGGTGCAGCAACGAGTTGCCACAGGTCACGGTAGATACCTGAGAGCACCTGGGGTCATCCCATTCAAGTCAGACCTTTTTCTTGTTTAGAGGTCCCCGCCCCCTGGGACCCTGGAACTCAAGGGGCTCTTTGCTTGCGCACGTAAAGCATGCCTGAGTGGAGCTCAGCTGATGATTTCCCTCTCTATTGTGCTGTCACTGCACTGCCACTTGTGGACATCCAGGTGACAGTGCTGTAGTAGCAACATCTCCCTCCTCCTCCCTCCCTGGATGCAGACAGCACCCTATGGGACGCTCAGGCTTCCTTCCTGATGGCCCATACTTGTTCTAGAATGCAGGTCACCAGCATTGTGAGAGGTAGCCCTACTGCTGTGCCAGCAGGTCAGCTCTCAATGACAGTATTTAACATGGGCTGGCACTGCTGGGGCAAGGCATTCCCTACCTGTCTCCTTTGTCTCTCCCACATCCCTATTTTATTTGAATTTATCTTGCCTGAAATATGTTTGAACCTGGTGATCTAGTGGCTGTAGCAGCAGGCCAGAGGGGGGTTAGGGGTACTCCATGCATAATGACAGCCCCCTCTGCCATATCTGACTTGCAGCACTGGTGCCACTCTCAATATAATCTGCTTGTGCTGGCAAATCTTGTCCTTGTGTCTAACCCCCCCCCCATACCCACCCTTTTGAGGAACAGTAAATGCTGCTTATGCAGCAGTGGGTTAGGGTGGAAGTTTTTCCATGTATCTAAAATCAGAAGTTCAGTAAGAGAGAAAGCTTTTACCTTTTTCTGCCCCAAACAGCTGAGGATCAGGAGCATGTACAGTAATGTAGGGAAGCTGGAGGGGTTATAATAAACAACCGTTTGACACCCTCTTCCCAGTGCAATACAGCATATGGGAAAGCTACTAGGATGCTGGGATTTATGAGGCATGGTTTCTAATAACAGTATGTTAAAACAGGTTCAATTTAATGTAGTACACCAGTTGTATTTACACCCTGGCCAGGCTAACATAGAAACATAGAATGTGACGGCAGATGGGGACCTCTCAATCCATCTAGTCTGCCCAGTTTCCTAACCCCCCCTTCCCTATAGGACATATGTCCTGATGACCGCCTTGTGTCTGTCCCAGGCAGCCTTGAATCCCCCAACCATTTTAGCCTCCACCACATCATGGGGCAAACTGTTCCAGGGTTCCACCACTCTTTCTGTAAAAATAACTTTCTCACAGTTCCCTGAACTCCCCCCACCCTCATGCTGTGTCCCCTGCTTTGTGTGCAGTCTCTGGTCTGAAAGAGGTCCAGCACCTGTACTCTATTTATTCCCTTGAGGTACTTGAATGTTTCTATCATATCCCCCCTCTCCCTCCTTTGCTCAAGTGTGTACAGGTTTAGTTCGCTCAGCCTCTCCTCATTTAGTCTGTGGTACAGTCTCTGAATCATCTTAGTAGCTCTCCTTTGCACTGTTTCCAGTCTGTCTATATCCTTTCTGAGGTGTGGCCTCCAGAACTGGACATAGTACTCCAGCTGGGTCCTCACCAGGGACCTATACAGTGGCAGTACCACCTCCCTCCTTCTGTTACTAATGACCCTCCCGATGCACCCCACTATACCACTAGCCTTCAGTGTCACCTTTTCACACTGTTTTGCCACCTTCAAGTCTTCTGATATAATGACATCCAGGCCATTTCTTGTTTGGTTGCTGCCAGCACACACATCTCCAGGTATGGGGCAAAAAGGGGTAAGGCCATCAAGAAATGGAGAGTAATGAGTACCAACGCCCGTAGTCTGGGCAACAAGTTCTCTGAACTGGTGGCCTTGATGGAAGAGGGATGCCTGGACATTGTAGCAGTCACAGAAACATGGTACACAGAGAACCATGACTAGGATGTTAACATACCAGGGTATACAACCTACATGAGAGACAGGGAGGGCAGAAGGGGGAAGGATAGCTCTCTATGTAAGGGAAGGGAAAAAAGCAACTGAACAAAAGAGTAAACAGGTAGGAGAGGAGAGGAGGCACTGTGGGTCACCTTAGAGACTGGAAATGGCACCACAATCCCTACAGGGGTTGTATATAGACCCCCATGTCAGGGGGAGGAAATGGACAAGGATATGATAGAAGGCATACTTAGGATGGCAGAGAACGGGGAGATACTGTTGATGGGGGACGTTAACATGCCAAATGTTAACTGCAGCACCTTTGTGGCAGCCGCATCCAAAAGCAGGGCCATTCTTGATGCCCTTCAGGTGGCATGCCTCAAACAGCTAGTTTTGGAACCCACTCGTAAGGGAGCAATCTTAGACCTCGTACTCTCAAATGGGGACAGTGAGAGGATCTCAGATCTAGAAGTGGGTATCCATTTGGGAACAAGTGACCACCAAACAATGTGGTTCACAATAAACTCTGCTACAGAGTCAAGCCATACAAAAGTGAGGGTTCTGGACTTCAGGAGGGCTGACTTTGGCAAGATGGGAGAGTGCCTTAGAAAAGCACTAGCAAACAGGCTAGAAGGAGGGGTGGAGCAACAATGGGGAAATATCAAAACTGCCATCACAGAGGCAACAAGCCTTTGTGTGAAGCAAATAAACAAATCAAAATGAAAGAAAAAGCCATTATGGTTCTCAAAAGAGGTGGCGGTGAAGGTTAGGGAGAAAAAGATAGCATTTAGGAAGTATAAAGAAACATAGAAGGAGCAGGACAGAGAACTGTACCAGTTAAGGCAGAAGGAAGCAGTGAGGATAGTCAGACTAGCAAAGGCACAAACTGAGGAAAAGATAGCTAACTCAATTAAGAAGGGGGATAAAACCTTTTATAGGTATATCAGGAGCGTAGAAAGACAAACGGAGGGATAGTGAGGCTGAATAGAATGGATGGTGGGTGGGCAGAGAGTGACAGTGATAAAGCAAGGATACTGAATGAATACTTCTGCTCAGTATTCACAAAAGAGGAAGTGGGGGAGGTGCCTAATCCAATTAACAGAAGCACTCTGGAGAGGGGGTTGATCCCAGTCCTTTCACAGAAGAAAGGGTTCTGAAAGAACTCCCTAAAACTGAAGCTGGACAAAGCAATGGGGCCAGATGGAATTCACCCAGAATTCTAAAAGAATTAAGCAGATAACTAGTGACACCACTGACTATGCTTTTAACAAATCATGGGAGGATGGTGTGGTACCTGAGGACTGGAAGAAGGCGGATGTGATTCCCCTTCACAAAGTGGGACCAAGACAGAGGCAGGAAACTACAGACCTGTCAGTTTGACCTCTGTGGTAGGGAAAGTGATGGAATCACTTCTGAAGGAAAGAATTGTTGAGTACCTAGAGGCCAGTGGGGCACAGGACCCAAGGCAGCATGGGTTCACAGTGGGAAGGTCATGTCAGATGAATCTAATTGATTTCTTTGACTGGGTGACCAAAGTAGTAGACCAGGGAGGGGCTGTGGACATGGCCTACCTAGACTTTAGTAAGGCATTTGACATAGTCCCACACAAAAGATTAGTAGTCAAATTAACCAGCCTGGGAGTGGGTCCCAAGGTGGTAGACTGGGTAAAACATTGGCTGAACAACAGGACACAGAAGGTAATTGTAAATGTAGTCCACTCTGAAGAAAGAGAGGTTACTAGTGGGGTACCGCAGGGTTCAGTACTGGGTCCAGCCCTTTTAATGTCTTTATAAGTGACATTGCAGAGGGACTGGAAGGAAAAGTATGCCTCTTTGGAAGACACAAAGATCTGCAACAGGGTTGATACACAAGGAGGTGTGGAAAGGATGAGAAGGGACTTGGCAAGGTTGGAGGAATGGTCAGAAGTATGGCAGCTTGGATTCAATGCAAAGAAGTGCAAAATAATGCACCTGGGAAACAAAAACCCATGGGAAGATTACACAATGGGGAGGGAGGTAGTAACAACAACAAAAATGGAAAGAGACCTAGGGGTAATCATATCAGGTGACCTTAAGGTTGGTAAGCAATGCGAGAAGGCGGTAGGGAGGGCTGGGGGATACTGGGATGTATAGGGAGAGGTATCACCAGCAGAAAACAAGAAGTTGTTATCCCCCTGTACAGACAGTTGGTGAGACCCCATCTGGAGTACTGAGTCCAGTTCTGGAGACCCCATCTCTGCAAGGACGTAGACAGGATGGAGGCAGTTCAGAGGAGGGCAACTAAAATGGTGCAGGGTCTGAAAGAGAAGCCATATGAGGAGAGACTAAAGGAGCTTAATATGTATACCCTTGAGGAAAGGAGGGAAAGGGGGGACATGATAGAAACATTTAAGTACCTCAGTGGAATCAACAAAGTCCAAGAGGGTAGCATCTTTCAGAAAAAGAGATGTGCAAGAACAAGGGGACACAATTTGAAAATAGAGGGGGGACAGCTCAGGGGCAATGTGAGGAAGTATTTTTTCACAGAGAGGGTGGTGGATGCATGGAACAGCCTTCCTGAGGAGGGTGTGGGGTCTAAAACTGTGGGAGAATTCAAGAATGCATGGGACAGACATAAGGCAATTTTTGTGGGGGGTTGGAAGAAATAGGCTGTTGGTTAAATAGGATTTGCAGCTTATCCTTTAGGTAGGGAAATGGGCAAACTAGGTGGGCCAAGCGGTCCTTATCTGCTGTCAAAGTCTATGTTTCTATGTTTCTATGTAGTACTCCCTTGTTGGGTTACCCTTTCCTATGTGCATAACTTTACACTTTTTTGCACTGAATTTTAGTTGAAATGTTTTAGACCATGCTTCCAACTTCTCTAGGTCCGCTTCCATTTTCTTCACCCCTTCAGGGGTATCTACCTTGTTGCAAATCTTGGTGTTGTCTGCAAATAGACACACTTTCCTTTCCAACCCATCCGTAATGTCACTAATGAAAATATTGAAGAGGAGCGGTCCCAGCACTGATCCCTGGAGCACTCTGCTGGTCACCTCTCTATCCTCAGACAAGGCATTGTTTACCTGCACCCTCTGGGCCCGATTCTAGAAAGGAAAATATGCCAGACGCAAGTAACGCAGGTGCAGAACTTACTCGACAGCAACTGTGACATGCGAGATACGTGCGATTCTCGAACCCGTGAGAATACGCCAAACACAACTGCGTAAGTCGAAATACACAAGATCCACCATATAGAAGTGCACAACATGCAGTAGCAGCCCAACATACACCAGCAGATATGCCACAGCAATGGCAGAAGTTGCATCCGAACGGCAGAGAAGGAAGAGGAATTTTGGCCATGAGGAGGTTAACACCCTGGCTGAGCAGATAGATTGCCACCATGCACTCCTCATGAGCCGTGGAGGGGATGTCAAGAGGAGGGAGAAGTGCCAGAGGGCATGGGACAGGGTGGCATGCAGGGTCAATGCCATCGCTGCACAGTGCAGGACAGTCCAAGATGTGCAGAAGAAGTGGAATGGCCTGAAGCGCCTGGTCAAGTGCAAGGTAGCAAACAACAGGCGTAGTGCACTCAGCACAGGGGGCAGACCCACCCAGCAGGAGCCACTTAGCACCATCGAGAAGACGATAGCGGCACATCTCAGCCAGCAGAATATCGCTGGAGTAACACAGCTGGACACCTACAGACAGCGGACTGCCACAGGTAGGGACAAACAACCAGCAATGTATGTGACAGGCCAGACATGGCAACAGCACCGAAGCCAATGGCAAAGATGGGGTGGGTGGGGTGACAATGTGTAGGCAGAAGTAATGGTGGGGAGGCATGCCACAGGACAGCCACATGGCCACAGCTGGCCACAGAGTGGACCAGGGGAACCAGACAATGGCAAGGGGCAGGCCAGGGACAGGCATGTGTGCTACTGACAAGTACAGCAGTGGAAAGGAATGACCCATGGGCAACTGTGGAGGGGCTGGCATGGGCACAGGACACTGGATGGGGGGGCTGTGCACAGGAATGGACCGGCCTGCACTGGGTGTTGCTGTGTCCTGCACTGTGTACTGTTGGGGGGGGGCATGCTGAGGTAGGGGCCTGGGCTGCACAGGGGTAGCTGTGTCCTGCACTGTGTACTTTTGGGGGCATACTGATGTAGGGCCTGGGCTGCACTGGGTGTTGCTGTGTCCTGCACTGTGTACTGTTGGGGGCATGCTGAGGTAGGGCCTGGGCTGCACAGGGGAAGCTGTGTCCTGCACTGTGTACTGTTGGGAGGGGTATGCTGTGGTAGGGCCTGAGCTGCACTGGGAGTTGCTGTGTCCTGCACTGTGTACTTTTGGGGGTGGGCATGCTGAGGTAGGGCCTGGGCTGCACTGGGGGACTCCGTGTCCTGCATTGTGTGCTTGGGGGGGGCTGTGCACAGGCATGGGCTGGGTGGTAGGGACGGGGCATAGGTCACTGTCCCAGTACCAGCAGAGTGTGGGCGAGGGCTGCAGGGATCATGCATGGCAGGCAGCAAGGTGCTGCCCCATGGGCGAGACCGTGCAAGTTGCCACTGTGCAGCGGGGGTGCCATACGGGGAAGCCATGTGACAGCTGGGCTGCCATACCAGGAGGGACGGCACAGCAAGGGCAGCAATGGTCGGTGGGTCCATGCCATCAGTGCAGGATGCATGTACAGTGCTGGCATACACTGGGTGGGACAGCACAGAGGTGTGATGAGTGCAATGCCATAGCGCACCGCCGAAGCAGACCTGTGAGGGCAACACTTAACAGGCAGATGAGGGCATACTGTGATGCGGAGACACACTAACATGTTTCCCATCCAACAGGTGCAGTGGCAGCTGGTGCAGGTGGCCCCAGTGGAGCCGAAAGGCGGGAGCAGCAGCAGCAACAGCAGGGCCAGGATGGTGCAGGCACAGCCAAGGCCACCGGCATAGTGTCGGACGATGGCAGCAGCCCTACGGCGACTGGAGGCAGCCCTGCTGCCAGTACGCCTGTGGCCAGAACACTGGAGCCGATGTCGGAGCCTGTGGGGAGTGGGGATGGTGACAGCCCCATGGCAGAGGAGGCTGTAGACAGCAGTGAGGAGGACGCAGCTGGACTGCCATGGGAGCAGCAGAGTACCACCGAGGACACCACCAGCAGTGCCACCACATCTGTGCAGGCAGTGCGGATGTCCATGGATGGGCAGGAGGCATCAAACCAAGGCCAGCCAGCGGCCGAGGACACTGGCATAGGGTTGCTCAGCCCACTGAGCGCCCGTGGACTGGAGAACTGGTTGGATGAAGCCATCCAGGATGCTGCAGGACCAGATGTCTCCACCAGCCCACATTGGGAACTACTGCCAGTCGGTGCTGGCCAGCCAGGGGGATGTCAGGCAGGAGCTGGGGAATATACGGCTGGGCATGCAGGAGCAACACACCTGTATGGAGCACCAGCTAAACAGCATTGCCGTCAGTCTGCAGGCATTGGGAAGGGACACTTCAGCATGCATGGCTGGCCTGGAGATTGCCATACAGGGCATCTGGCACTGTGCCAAATGCCAGACGGTCATCATGAATCACCTCAGCACTGGTCTGGAGAACATGCTGGCATACCAGCAGTGCCAGGATACAGCCATGGCCACGGTCATGCAGGCCATAGCGCATGCGCTGGAGCCGCTGCACCACCTGCAAGGCCTGGCCCAGTGGATGGCACCCCCGGCCGCTGCCCATACCAGCACCCAGACACAGCCACCAGAGCCAATGGAACCCCATCCCCAACCCCAGCCCAGGTGTCAGTATCCACCCACCCGCCAGTCATGCTGCCGGTGTTGCACGCCCAGCCGGGCATTGACCACACTGACCCAGGCACAGGACAGTGCCGTGATGTGACCACGGTGGTGCAGACAGGCATGCTGGCAACACAGGCACAGGCCAGACCGAGCCACTCACACAGTCCCACAGGATCAGGGTCAGGCACACCAAGGATGGTGCTCTGCAGGCCACGCAGGGCCCAAGGTGTTCAGCACAGGATGGAGGAACACACCGTGCAGCCCCAGCATGGCCGCTTCCACATGTGGCACAGAGGCAAGTAGGCTTGCATGGGCAGAGGCACAGCAGCCCACCTGTGGGGGCACACACAGCCCGGCATCCGGCACCGGAGGGGTTGGGTCGAGGTCAGCGTGTGTGTGGCAGACGGCTATGAGATGCCCAGGTGACCTGTGCAGTAGGGGAAATGTTGTTTGGGGCTGCAATGGGGGGGGCAGGGTCATATGCATGGCAGGGGGCACATGTCTCTGGGGGGGCACCATGCATTCACATGGGGGTGTGTGTGTGTGTGTGTGTGTGTGTGTATGTATGCAAGACTGTGTGCATGGGTGAGTGTGGGGTCAAGCGTGATGGGTGGAAGAGGGGAGCACCATGCATTGTGCACATGTGTGTAATGAGCACTGTGTGAATAAACCTGTTTGCACCTCATCCCCATGGTGTGTTGTCCTTTGTCATCATTGCATTGGTAGGGCCTTACTGGGAACATGTTGGGTAGGGCGTAACCCCCAGCCGCAACAGTGCCCTGTGTGGGCCACTGCTGGTGGGCATCTGCCTGTCACCAACCTCCCCAGGGCACGCGCATGCACACACACACCCCCCCACACACACAGCCACCCACACAGGGTACCCTGCAGGCACATGTGCTACACATGCAGGGGCGCCCACACCCATTCCGCTACTGTGTTGCATCCGCAGGGAGCACATGCATTCGCGTGAATCAGGCAGGCCGCAACCCAACGTTGCAGATGCCATATCGCACATAACTATCACAAATCACAATTGCCACCACGCATGCCGCATATGCACATCCGCGAAGTGCGACATGTGATACACGTGCGAAATGCACATGTGGCACGTGCGGTTGTGAGTCGATAGGCCCAGGCACAGTGTAGTGGTTCAGGGACTGCAGACCTGGAAGTAGGAGAGAGCTGCATCAGAACAGTGCCATCCAGACCAGGACAGGGATAGAACTTCAGCAGACTGATGAGTACTGGGCCACAGCAGTCCCCCCCCTTACATACCCATCTGTTACTGTCATGAGGGACTGTGACAGGCATGCAAACCTCTCAGCCATTTGCTTCCCATTTGTTGTACAGTGCCTGTCACACTGTGGAACCCATGGGCTGCATGTGGAGAACTGCAACAGACAATACCTAGAGGCACAAAACACTGTTGTACTGTTGCATTCATGTACAAGGGTGTAGGCAGGCATACTCACTGTACACATTTGTGTACAGTCATGTGGAGTGCCTGTCTTGAACCATATGCTGTTCACATTGCATTAGCACTCTGATCTGTAGTATTTGTTTTACTGTAGGCCACTGACAGGTGACACTGTAAATACTTCTGTTTTGTAGGAGGGGGATACATGTATAACCTCTTTAGGGTTTAGAGGGAACATCTGACATCAGTCAGACATGTTTGGAAGGGGGGACCATTTGGAGAGGATGTGTACAGTTATTAATGGGGGGGCATTGGTGTTTGCTTGTACAATACAGAACTGTCTGGCTACACCCCTGTTCATGTTCAGTATGCCTGTCACGGGGTGACTGAAATAGTGACATGCAGCATGTACAATGGAGTGATGCTGCCATATGTCAACAATGAATGCGGCACAGGTCTCCACAATGTGGCACAGGGAGCCTCTGTGTGGTACAAGTGGGAACATTCCTCATACTGTGGTATGGGTGAGAGGTGTACAGGCATGACCCTTCCAAACATGGGACAGTCAGGGGATCCAATACATAATGTGCAATGGCTGTGGTCAGTACCAGGGGCCGTGCTGTGGGAGAGTGGGCAGGGATGTGGGGGGCATGTTACGGCCACACACCAGTGTGTGGTGGGCAGTATACTGGACATGCCACATGTGTGTGGTAACATGTTGCCTGTGTGGTCCATCACTCACCCATGTGGTTAGGCCAGGCAAGCCCTCCCCCATGCCTGCGGTGGGGGCAGACATCCTATGACTGTGTCCTTGACTGGATGGGACACACAGTACCCTTCCCACCCCTGAGAACATTGTGGGACAGTGACCCTCAGGATGGGGGTTACTGCCCCATGCAGTGGAGCACATGGTCAGACTTCTGTGGCCCCCATGGTGGTGGGACACAAGCCATGAACTGCGGTGCTGGGTGAGTTGTGGACATGGCAACTGGCCAGTGGCATGCCGGCACTGCACAGTGGCTGTGTGAGTGGCACACTGCCAATGTGGGGTAGCCGTGGGCCAGGGCTCTGGGGAGGGGCATGGTGTGGGATGGCCCACGTGCTGAGGGGCACCTGGGGGTATGCCCCCAATCCTCTGAGGCTCTCAGCGCTACTGCCCATGGCACATGCCAGCATACCTGTGCAGCACAGGCCATGGACACACTCCTCATCGGCACCTGCAGTACAGGGCTGTGCCTGCTGCAGTCATGGCCACCCAGGTGGCCCACATGTGGTACGCACAACTGCCATGGCTGGGTGGGGTTGGGACCCACACCACCATGCATGCATTGGGCGGGCCATGTGGGCCACAACAGGGTACTGCAGTGCACACCTGGTGGCATGATCTACTACAGGATCACATAGGCGTGTCACAGACTGCATGGTATGTGTGGTACTATAGTCCTGTGTTGTAGACATAGATGCACGGACAGTGTGCCAGCGGGCACACCATGGGTGCACAGTGAGGCTGGGACTGGTCACAGGTATCCCAGCTGTGTTACCAACATTGTGCCCGTACCAGCCCACACAGGTGGTGCCATGGCCCAGTCACACTGTTGCTGTGCTGGTGCAGCAGGGAAGCATATCTGTTTGGTGGGGGGGTGTCACTGCAGTGGTGGGCTGGCCCACATGACAGCCTGTGCACAGTTACCAGTCATGCCGCACTGTCCAACCTTGTAGCACCATCCATGCCTGTGTGCGGCACGTGGCGGCCAATGTCCCAGCCGGCCCGCATGAAACGGGCTGGGAGCCGCCAGCTGTGGCCCAGACTGTGCGAGGGGGGCCTACACAGGACATTGCCTGTGCCAAACACACAGGTGCACGGCTGCCTGCCCAGCTGGCTGTGTTGCACTGTCCCTGTACTACGCCCTACATGTTACACCCATTGGGTACACACCTGACCACATCCACCCTGTGCAGGGTCGGTCACAGCAGGGTGTCCTGGGGGCTGTCCTGGGCCATGTGCGTGTACATGCCTGTGGGATGGAGCCAGTGGAGGGGGGAGTAGCACCCACAGGCTGCTGGCCACCGTGGCACTTACAGCTGTGTACTAACCCACGTCCATTCCCTTCCTAGCTCCACGGCAGACACATACGAGTCTATGGTGAGTATATGACATTGCTCAATGCGCACATTCCCAGTGCCTGTCCAGCACTGTGTACCTGACATTGTTGCTTTCTGTCCCCTGTGTTGGAATCAGCGCCACTACACAGGTCCAGGTAGCTACATACTGCCACACCGCAGCAGCTCCGGGGGTCCCCGACTGTGCCACAGGCTTATGTTGCCCTGCCCTTTCTCCATCCAGGTGTGCTGTAGACCCATCAGCACCACCCACTATGGACACCACAGTGCACAACAAAGGTAAGTAACTGTCAGTCTCCATGCCGGTGCCCACGGTTGGCATTGTGTCAGCCCCTTGGGCACCTGGTGGGTGTGGCCGCATGCAGCTCCACATGGGGTGCTGGTGGAGACATGTGGCAGGGCTGTATGTGGCGCTCCACACCCACACTGTGCAGGGTCAGTCTGCGACATGCTTCTGCAGGGGACGGGTGTCATGTTGGTGCAGTGTGGTCACTGTGTGCAGCACTGTGTGCCTGGCCCCTGCATAGCACGGCTCGGCCTTTACACACCTCATGCTGTGCATGGCATTGGCACAGGGGTATCACATGGGGTGGTGGGCCACAGTTGTAGGCCTGTGGCCCAGCACTGAACCATGTCCCACAGCCGGTGTCTGGTGTTGTGCATGGTGGGTGGGGGGTGGTCTGCACAGCCACAGTGGACGTCTGTAGTGATTCATGTGCCATTCCTTCCCCTGTTGCAGGTGCCACGCGGACGACAAGCCATAATGTCCTCCGGGTCACCCCTGAGTCTCAGCAGGCGTGCCCCCAACTTTACGTTGCATGAGATGGCACTGCTTGTCAACAATGTGCAGCAGTGGGGTCGGATGCTGCTGCCACCTGGGAGCCAGAGGAGCAGTGCCGCAGAGCGTGAGCAGGCATGGACGGCCATCTGCATCCGCATGGCAGAGGCCGCGGGGACACGCCGGACCATCCGCCAGCTAACCCACCACTGGCAGAACATGACTAGGAGGGAGGCTGGAATCCTGCAGCGGATGATAAGCATGGCCCACTGCAGGGAGGCAGAGATGCAATCAGGGCAGGACCCCGGTGTTGGTATGTTTCCCTACAGCTGTTCATCTGTTGCAGCAGTGCTGGTGTGGTGGCCATGGCACGTGGTGCCTCCAAAACACTCACCTGTCCCTTCACCCCACAGGTTCCACTGGCACAACCCACACCATGCAGCAGGGCTGCCTCACCTGCCTCAGGCAGGAGGCGCTTCAGTGGAGGTCAGGTAAGTACATTCCATGAACCCCTTGTGCCATGGCCGTGGCTGGCAGACACAATGTGGCTCATACTGCACCCTCACATTGCTTGCCTATTTATGTGTGCCCCCCTGTCTGGGTCTGGCACTGACCGCATCCTTTACATCCCTACAGGTGTCCATAGCAGGCTGCCACAGTGGCAGAGGGCCCTGCTGTGGGCTATGGCAGCCATCAAGGTGCAAGATGCAGAGGAATACCAGTTGCATACCCGGTGCAGGCAGTGGAGGGCCAGGGTGCTGCCACCATCATCTTCCTCCTCCACCTCCCCCACAGTGGCGGCAGCCAATGGGGACCTGGCCACGATGGAAGCACAACCAGACCAGGGGGACCCACTAATGATGGGCAACAGGGACTGGATCCAAGACAGCCACTCAGCCTGGATAGGGACTGCAGTGTCACAGCAGATGAGGATGGGGCCTTGGCTGCACCACCAACCGGGCCCGCTGTTGTGGCCATCGCAGCAGGGGTGGGCATGGATGCCCCACCACCAGACACTGTGCCATGCGCTGCTGTCCCTGCAGCTGGGGACTCTGGACCACAGCAGGAGGTGGCCATGCCGGTGTTGCAGTGGGAGGAGCCATTGCCTGTAGCGGCTGAGGGACCCGCTGCTGAACTCATGCAGGGTGGAGGCCTGGATCGGGACTGCCTTGTTGTTCTAGTGACAGCCATCCTGCAAGACATTGGGCATCTACATGGGTCAGTGGCCGCCCTCCAGTGTATCTACTTGCCATGTCTGCTACTGCCAGACGTGGGTTGGGATTTCCGTGTGGGTGGGCATGTATATAGGGGTGGTTGGTATTGCTGGGTCTGTAGATATGGGTGTTGTGGGTGGACATTGGGTGGGCGGGTATGCATTTTTCTGTTTGTTATGTAAGTGGGATTGTGGTTTGGGTGTTGGGACTGTGTTGGGATTTACGTGGGTGCGGTTGGTGTTCAGGGTTGTTGTGGGTGGCTATTTGTTTTTGGTTTTACTGTCATGTTATTGTTTGTTGCTGTTGCCTGTTTTTCAACCCCATCGTCCTTCCATTGTTACCCTGTATCCCTGTCCTATAGGTTCATAGGTTCATAGGTAAATTTCAAGCCAGGGATAGGAATTACTAACCAAATAGGCTTGCCTTCCATATTTAAAAATAAACAAAAAATTTGCTATTTCCATAATGATCGTCAATTCCCTTTTTAAATACATTCATACTAGAACTATTTAATATCTCTACTGGTAAATTATTCCATGCCCCGACCACTCTCAAGCTAAACCAATGTTTCCTAAAGTTATGCACCCAAGTTTGTTGATAGAGTTGTTTTGTATGTTTCCTTTACTAATTCTTCCATGATTAAACATGATGCCCACGTCCATTAACAAATCTACATCCTCAATATTTTTATAGAAAACATAGATCTCCCTCAATCTATGGTAATATAGTGAATAGAGGTTCAGATTCACTAGTCTTTCCCAGTATACTTTACCTATCTGTCCTTTATTTGTTTAGTCAATCTTTTTGAACTTTCTCAATGGAAAGTATATCTTCCCTATTGTAAGGAGCCCAAACCCTTGCACAATACTCCAAATCGGTCTAACCAAAGCAATACAGGGAACCAAAACCACTCCTTCTACTTGCAATATATTTTAAGATACAATTTAAGATCTGAATAGCTTTCTTTAATTGTTTTCACAATGTACCTAAATTTTAATCGTTTGTAATTATACATGAGGTATTTTTCCTCCGTAACAACTCCCAAATTTGTATTATCTAATTGGTAAACTGCTGCATTATTTTTCTTACCCAAGTGCATGACCTTGCACTTGGATAGATTTAATTCAAATTTATTCAGGTTTGTCCATTTATTTATTAAATGTAACGCTTGTTGTAGTGCGACTATTTGCTCATCATTTGATGGAACCACACCCAGTCTACAATCATCGGCAAACTTGTACATCCATACATTTCTATTGTTAATTTGTAATGAGGCAATGTACAAATTAAACAAAAATGGCCCCAAAACCGAACCCTGCGGCACGCCACTAGTAACAGGGGCCCATTGTGAGTATTCCCCATTTATAACCACCCTCTGTTTTCTATCCCAAAGCCAATCTGAAATCCATCTGCAGATATTACTAGGCAACCCTTTGTTATCCACTACTAATAATAATTCTTTATGGGGTAGTTTATCGAAAGCCTTGGCGAAGTCCAGGAATACCACATCCACAGGGTTCCCAACATCCATTTCTCTATTCACCTTATCATAAAAGGATAACAAATTTGTTTGACAAGATCTGTTCCATACAAAACCATGCTGGACTGGATCTACCAGGTCATGTTGCTCAATATGTTCCACAAGAATATCTTTGATTATTCTCTCCAAGAGTTTCCCTAATATCGAGGTCAAACTAATAGGCCTAAAATTACCTGGGTCTGTGCTTGGTCCTTTTTTTAAAATAGGCACTACATTTTCCAATTTCCAATCTCGGATAACCGAACCAGAATTTATTGATTGTTGAAAAATATATGTTATAGGATGTACCAACATATCCGCCAGTTCCCTCAATATTCTGGGATGTATACCATCAGGGCCAGGGGATTTATTAGTGTTTAAATCAATTATTCCTTTATAAATATTTACTGGATTCAAAATTATTGTCCCAGGTTCAAAGGGTCTACTTATTATTCATTAAACCGTTTACCATACACACCGTCTCCATGTCTGTTCCTGGTATGCTTGGTTTTGTGTGTGTGTGTGTGTGTGTGTATGTATCTGTCGCTATTCGCAGGGGTGCACACTGGTGTTGGTGCCTGCTGTTCCCAGTGTTCCCTCCCTGTGCATCAGGTTGGTGTGCCATTTGTGCTGCTCACAGCACAGGCCACTGTCTCCAGGCTACATTGGCATGGTGTCCTGTGTGCTGCAGGAAGCAATGCATGCTATGGTGTCCTTGCTACCTCACATTGTACCTCCCAGCTGTGTGATGGCACGGTGCCTGTGCTGTGCCTTTCCACCTTGGGGTGCCATTGTTCCCTGCAGGTGGCACCACTGGCACGGATCTCACCACCATCTGTCCACTGATCTGTGCTACCCGGTGCTGTGTCCCTGTTGTGGTTACACTGTTTACATGTATCAGTGGCCATAGCAGGTACGTTGTGCCTGGTGGCACCATCATCCCTGCATTGTGCCTGTGGCCTCTATGCACCCTTTGTACCCTGTGCCACACTGCCCCTGTGTGTCTGCCTTCCTCGGACACTCTCTATCCTATCTCACATGTGTGTTGCTGTGTGTCTGGCCTGTCTGGCCCTGCTCCTTTCTTTGCTGTGTATGTTACACCTGCTCCCACCTGGTTTATGTTGTGCCGGCTGGTCTTGGTGTAAGTTGTGGTACTGCTGCTTCTAGAATCCCGTCCTAACGTTTCTCTGCCGTTTCCTTGGCATATGTTCAGTTGAGCATTTGCATACCTGTGGGTTTGTCGCAACTGTGGCATAAGTCACCACTGGCGTACTGCATTGCATCAATGCGCATCTCACAAAGTAGAATTGCGTTTGGCATATTTGCTGAACATATTTGTGACTTGCACCATTCCCACTGGCACATCTGCATTGTGCATTGGCGTATGCTTTCTAGAATCGGGCCCTCTGTGTCCTCCCACTCAGCCAGTTTCCTACCCAGTTTACCACTTCCTGCCCTACTCCCATGTTTCCTAGCTAATTTATCAGCTGCTTGTGTGGGACAGAGTTGAATGCTTTACTGAAGTCCAGATATACTATATCTACCAAGCCCACCCCCAGGTCCATTGTCCTGGTGGCCCTGTTGAAGAAGTCAATCAGGTTTGTTTGGCTTGATCTGCCTGCCAAGAAGCACTGCTGCTTTGTGTCCTGCTGCTCATTTTTTCCCAGGAACTCTAGTATCCATTCCTTGAATAGTGGCTCCATCAGTTTGCCCACCACTCATGTGAGGCTGACTGACCGGTAGTTTCCTGCCTCCTCTTTGCTTCCTGATTTATGGAGAGGGACAACTGTTGCCCTCTTCCATTCCTCTGGGACAACACCACTCCTCAGAGACTTGGTGAATAGTTCTGCCAGGGGGCTGCTAGTTCTTGTGCTAGTTCCTTCAGTATTCTTGGGTGCATCTCATCTGGGCCCTTGGCCTTATCAAGATTCCATGTCATAGGAGCGAATACTTAACAGCGACAACCATATGGGCGACAGCAAAATGCCGAAACCGCAGACAGCCCCATACAACCACAGCGATAGTCAAAATACCGCAGGTTTTTCCGGGGCTTCGCTGCCTGCACCCCCCACACCCCCCTTTAATAAAATAACCAACTCCAAGTCCGACACAATTCAAGGAAGAGGGAAACTTGAGAGTGGGGGATTTTCACTTAGGGACCGAGCGAGGAGAATCTGCAAGTGAAGAACAAAAAAAAAAACACAGAAGCAACTGGTCTCAAACTACGGCTGAAGGCACCTCACAGAAACACAGCAGACCACCCTAGCCACTACGCCACAGTGGCAGCTTGGCGGCTCACCCCACAACATTGTATTTCACAGCCCTCACCTGTGACGTTCATCAGGTTCTTCCACTTTATCCTCACTAAAAGTATCACTCGCTAAGAAACACAGGTTGCCGAACAGTAATTCGCTCTGTTCCACTCGCTGTTATTATGTTGCTCATATTCCTTCACTCTTCTCATGGGTTAATCCTTATCTACCTTTATCTTGTTTAGTGCCTTTAGTACTTGATCTGCTGTGAAGGGACTTGTACCTATCCCTGCTCTTGTGAACTCTTTCTTCATTTGAGTAGGTCCATTTCCCTCTTGTTCCTTTGTGTAAACTGAGCAGAAGTACTTATTTAGCACCTCCGCTTTTTCACTGTCCTCCTCCGCTAGTCCCCCCTCCCCTTTTTTGAGTCTCAGGATACTTTCCCTATTTTTCTTCTTCTCCTGGATATATCTAAACACGGTTTTGTCCCCCCCTTTTTACTCCCTGTGCTCTGCTTAGTTCTGTTTCAGTTTTTGCCTTCCTGATTTCTTTACCTGCTTCCTTCAGATTTTCTTTATATGTCTCTGTCCTCCTTCCTTGCGGACTCCTTGAATTTTCTGAAAGCCTGCCTTTTCTCCCTCACTTTGGTTGCCACCTCACTTGCGAATCAAAGTGTTTTTTTTCTCCTCTCTTTCTTGCCTTACTTACCCCTCCTGGTGCTTTCCTCTGTGGCTGTTTGTATTAATTCCTCCAGGTTAGCCCATGTTTCTTGACCCCCCCCCCCACTGTTTGACTGGCTAGGTTACTTTCCAGGCAGGCCTTCATTTTTTGAGAATCTGCCTTTCTAAAATCTAAAACCTTTGCTTTTGAGTGACTGATGTCCTCAAATGCCTTGACCTTGAACCTTAACTTAATAAGTACAGCCCATCTTGGACGGATGCCAGAGGTGCCCTAATGATGTGGGTAGTTTTTCTTACATGCTAATATCCTGTCACTGCTTGGAGACTTACTGGGAGAGGATCTATAACACATTAGGCTGGATAACTGGCAAAGATTTTCTGTTAGACCCAGGCATCGCTGTTCTAGGTTTATCCTTGCTTGATTCCACTGATTTTGAGGTCTTTTCCCTTTTGTGAAAAGCTGTTGCCAAAATAGTGATCCTACTCCACTGTAAGAATCAAGACCCCCCCCCCCCATGTCTGCTGTAAATTAGAGATTGCTTCATACCCTAATAGGAAAATGAGATAAATTTGTGGCAAAATAAATGAATGTGAGTGCCTGGCCTGATTAGGTATGATGTATGTAACAAAACATTTTAAACATGTATATTTTTCTGTTGTAACTTTACTTGTGCTATGGGACGTCATTGGAAATGAGCTTTGCTCATCTGAGTTTTTAACCCGTTCATGTTTCATGAATAAAAAGATACTACTACTACTACTAAAATGGCAATCTTTTTTAAGCATTCTTCTCCTACTTTATCAATTGAGGCTTAACTTAATTGACGCTGGCTGCCCCCAACCAACACCCCCCCACACATATTGGTAACGATAAAAATATCGGAAGTAACCTCAGTGATAGGGTTACTCACCCTCTGTCTGACATTTGCATACCTATCTGAACCAAAAAACAGAAAGATTGGGAAGTCCTAACATGTACTCACTGGAAGAAAGGGAAAGGAAGGGCATGATATTAGAAACCTACAAACATGCCTGACTGTGGAGAGCTTCAAAGCTGCATTGAAAACGTATTTATTTAACCTTGCATTCTCCTGAAGCTGATATGGATGATTCTGTCTGTTATTAACTGAATTTTAATTATTTATGGTTTTAATTTGTTTTAGATGTTTAATTATTGTCAAAGTGCTTTGATACCAGTGAATTGCGGTCTACAAATAAAGAGTATTATTATTATTTATTATAACAGGGTGGACTCTTTAGAGTTAAGATAAAGAACTACACTGCCACCAGGGGGGCATAACCTTAAACTAGCAGGGGGGAATATTTCTTCACTGAGAAGGGGGTGGATAGGTGGAACAGTTTATTTACCAGTAATGTGATTAATGCTAGGACTGCCTTGGGGTTCAGGACACAATGGGACAGTGCAAGATGGATTAATGGGTGGACATTAGGGACATTTTTCCTTGTCCAGGGCCTCATTTGTGGGGGAGGGGCAATTGTGCACAATATTTTTTTATTTGACTGTAATGCAACAGAGCATAACCAGTCAGGATAGACTTAGGTTAGGCATGGCTGGGGGTGGGGGGAGGGGGGAGTCAGGGCCAAGGTCCATGGGTCACTAGTCAGCTGCTATATATGTCAGTACTTCAGAAGCTTCCTTGTCAGTCCTGTCGTTTTTATCTCCTCTCACACTCCCTTTGGTTGTGCTACAGCTGTGCTGGGCTACACTGCTGGATGTGCATGTCTCTGCCCCCCCCCATGTCCATCCCCCCCAAGTGCCCATCTGCTCTCTGCCTTGCAGTCTTCCTAAATATTTATTAGAGAAGCTCCCAAAGGTGGAGCTCAGGGCTGCAGACCCACTAGGGAGTTTTATTAAATATTTATAAGGGCAGCTCCTTGGGGAAATTAAAGGGCAAGACAAGCCCCAGGTCAGCTTCAGTCCCTTTAGAAGCCCAGTGGAGCCAGACAGAAATTAAAGGGAACAGTGTAAAGTTCCAGTTTCAGCCAGGTGGGCTAGTGGGGACAGAGCTAGTCACCCCAGAAGCTCGTCCCTCTTATTTTAATTTAAATAAATTGAGCCCAAGTGTGTTAGTAGCACGAAGGGGCTGGCTACTGAATGTAACCCCTGTACAAGTTGTTCCCAGGGCAGTTTGCTAGCGACTGAGGTCGCATTGGTGGGAAGAAGGAGTGTATGGGTTTTCCCACAGACTGTACATAGAGGCGGCCATGTACAAGCTAGTCAAACCCCCTGTCCCTGTCAGGGCTAGGTATAAGGGGGAGAAGGACAATTTAGCAGGGTAATAATGCTGTACTGTAACTGAATTTGTGAATTGTGCAATTGCCCCAAACTATGTTCTTTTGCCTGCAATTGCCCTGAACTGTGTTCTTTTGCCCACAATTGCCCTGAACCATGTTCTATTGCCTGCAATTGCCCTGAACTTTGTTCTTTTGCCTGCAATTGCCATGAACTGTGTTCAATTGCCTTCAATGGCCTCGAACTGTGTTCTTTTTCCTGCAATTGCCCTGAACTGTGTTCTATTGTCTGCAACTGCCCCAAACTGTGTTCTTTTGCCTGCAGTTCTCCTGGATTGTGTCCTTTTGCCTGCAATTGCCCTGAACTGTGTCCTATCATCTGCAATTGCCCTGAACTGTGTTCTATCACTTGCAGTTGCTCCAAACTGTGTTCTTTTGCCTGCAGTTGCCCCAAACTGTGTTCTATCACCTGCAATTGCCCTGAACTGTGTTCTTTTGCCTGCAATTGTCCCAACAATTTTCTTTTGCCTGCAATCACCCCAAACTGTGTTTTTTTTTGCTTGCAAGTACCCAAACAGTGTGGTGACAACCTGTTGGACGTGGTCTCCAGAATCAGTCTTCAGCAGCTTCAGGAATTTGTTTAGCCGGTACATCTCACACCTTCAGTATCCAGCCTGAATAGAGCTACCTTGCAGTGTAAATCTCCTGGAAGAACATCATTCACATTTCACACCCCTTTCAAAGTCACATTTGTTGTTTTCCACTGGTACCAGGTTATGTTCAGGCCCCGTGCAGATCAGTCATCCAGTTTGTTGCTTTCTTTTCTCTTCACAGTTTCCTCAGGATCTTCTGTTCCCATCTCCAGGTCAATGCCCTGTTTGTTATTTTGCATTCTTCTCTGGCTCATCTGGCTTTGGTGCCCAAAAGCTCACAGTTTGTTTGGCTTCTGAAGATATCTTCATCCTGGTCCTCAGTTTCTGTGGGTTCTTCTCATCCGTTCTTGCATCTGTTGTCTCATCCGAGCAGTCCACTGAAGGACTGTGGCTGGGTTGTTCCTGCATCTGTTGTCTCGTCCCAGCAGTCCACTGGAGGACTGTGGCTGTGTTGTTCCTGCATCTGTCGTCCCGTTCCAGCGATCCTCTGCAGGACTGCGGCTGGATTGTTCTTGAATCTGTTGTTTCTTCCCGGCAGGCCACTGGAGGGCTGTGGCCAGATCATTTGTGCTTGTTCCTCATTGCTACATTCCAGCAGCCCAGTGGAAGGCTTGTGCCAAGGAGTCCTTGTGCTAGTTCTTTGTTTCCGGCAACCCAGGAGAGGGGGGTGTAACCGATGAACCTATGGCCTGTTCAAAAAGCCTCTCCACATCCCCATAGTCCCATGGAAATCCTGTTGGCCATGCTGGCTGGACAGCCTGTTGCCTTCCTTCCATGAATTTCCTTTATTTTATTCTGCTCACTGCACAAGTCATCCGGCATATGAAAAGAGACTTTGAAAATTGTGAATGTATTGTGAATTGTACTATCTTAGAGAGTCTAGCTATAGAATACAATACAATTTCTTGTATCAGAGTACTCCAGGGGTAGCCCCAAGTGGGAAGAGGTGCACCTCAGGGTTGGGGAAGATTTGCTCATACAGTCTATAGAGTTACTTATACATTATTTATAGTCGCTTGTACAGTCTGTACAGAATCTAGAGTGTTTAGAGTTTTCTTCTTAAAAGAACTATGGTGTACTAAGTTCCCTGTGACCGTGTCTTCTTTCTCCCTCATTGTTAACAAATACTGTGCAGCATCTGAACCTCATTCTCAACTCCTGTCTCTCTTTGTCAGGTGATACCACCCATCTTTACAGAACCTGGAGTGTCCTCCTGCCGTTTTACCTGCTGGGAGCGACACTGATGTTGGTAGATTGTGTGCAACTTACCAGGGTCATCACAACACAACAACACTTTATGTTCTGAACACCCTAAACACATCACCTAATACCAACACATAACAGGAATATCAGCAATCACATAGAGTTCACAAAAATACTTATTTTCTTTTAGATAATTGCATATTTTCCCATGCTGCTATCTTTCGATCCTCTTCCTGGATTTTATTTTCCCGATTTATTTTGGGCATGTCACCTGGCCTCTATTTAATACCCAATGTAGAGACTGATGTTGGGGAAACTGGAATCATGACTATATGTGTTAGTCCCAAAGTCCTACACTCATCTATGCTCAAAGCTTTGCTTTTCATCAGGTTTCTTTTGACTCCAGATATATTTGTATACTCTTTCAGTATCTGTAGTGCCACTTTGCATGACTCCATATCTGCGAGGAATAAACAAATTTCAGCTGCATAAGCCCTTATTTTAATTGGAGAGACTGAGTTTGAAGTTTCTACCTCCTTAGTCTGATATAACACAAATTTACAGACCGAATATCTAATCTAAAAATGTACCGCAAGGGGTTTAAAGAGAATCAATCTTGATATTTTTAGAGGCTGAGATAGTTAAGCAGGGAGCTCCCTTACCTGAATGGAAGCTCCTATCTACCTTCACACTCCAACGTTTTGTGACATTAGTATAGGAAGAGCAAGGGAATGTGCTCCATTCACTTGAATCAAATATCTTTTTACAAGTTCACATCCTGATTTTAAATCAGGTTCTGGCACAGATCAATGCCAGGGTTCAAATAACAAGAGCTTAAAAAGAAACTTTGTTCAATTGAATGGAGCTCTTCCCCATGCCCTCCCTATACCAACATCACAAAACTTCGGAGCATGGGGCGGAGCTGACTATGAGGAAGTGAAAAGGGATTGTGCTGTGAGTCCCTTGGGGGAAAATTATGGTCCCTTATCTTCCTTTAGGGGGTGAAATAAAAAAATATTTAGCTGCCCATAGGAGAGCCCATTCAGGTATAGGAGCTCCCTGCTTAGCCTTGTAAGCACCAAGAAAGGTGCTGTTAAAGGGGCACCCCTGTCATACCCCTCTCTTCATTGGGATTTTGTCTCCTAGAAACCCAGTAATTAAAGGCTGACAAGTTGCAGCATCATAAAAAAGCATAATCCATGTAATGAATTTTCTGGGTAAACTATGGTATTGTAAAGCTTGAAACAGAAGCTGATGAACCATTTGGTCAAATGCTTTCTTCTGATCACTCTAAGGAGAAAGCCTTGAAGGGATCTCAAGTTATCCATTGCCACCATTTCTTAAATAGCGATCATATTTCCTCCCATGAACCTGCCCAGAACTGCACAGGTTTGCTCAGGGGCAATAACCTTCTGAGATAATTTGCTTAGTCATACACAGAGAATTTGATTTTACATTTTTTGATTTATGTTTCTTAAACAAATGGTACACCAATTACCTGTGCTGGTGCTATACCCCTTATTTTAAATAAAAAATGCCATAATGGAATGCAAATTTTTTCTGATAGTTTTAAACTATTCAGAATATCTGAGAAGACTTCCAGAAGTATGGAGCCCATTTCTGAAATAATAGTTTTGTGAAATTCAGCACATATCTTATCAGGGCCTGTTGAGGCTTTAGATTGCATTGTTTTTACAGCATATGTTACCTCTTCCTGCATGAGAGGGGCTACTAATTCACCACAATCAATGTCAGACAAAACCTCCATTTGGGGGATCTGAGAAAATTCTCATTGATCAGTACTTTTCACTCTTATGTCCCTGGCCAGCCCCCCTTCTGACCAGACTCCCCAGCACCATGACATACCCATTCCGGGACTTACCCTTTCGTTTCCACGGCAGGGTGTTCACAGTCATCAGCATGGGGCAGGTGGTCCGGGTGTCATCCTGCAGCCAGAGGGGGAATTTCTCCCAGGTTTTTGGTTGCCCTGCAGCCATCCATGTGCAATGGCATAACAAATAAGCTCCACCTCTATGGAGACTTCCTCAAATGCCTGTGTTAGCTGGTGATTTGTGTGCCTAAGCTGCGCTACAACCCAGACACCTCCAGGTGGTAGGCAAGCAGCAGGTCACACAACCACCCTCCCCCAAGGGAGAAGAGCAATCCAATGGGATGCTTGATCCTTCCTCCCCGGTCAACCCCAAAATGACCTGACTCCATTTCCAAACTCGAGTTGCCGGTGTGGCAGGAAATAAGACACCAGCGCCTCAGCCCTCAACGCCACTGGGTTGGTTCTCTGAGAAAATTCTCCAGATCTGCCTCAACTGGTATGCTCAAACTGAATTATTTAAAAACTACCTGATCTTTGTTTCCCTAGAGTGTTGGTCAATATGTTCAGTGCCATTTGAGCCCTTAAGGGACAACATCAATTTTTGTTTTTCCTGTCTTGACAGCCTTTAAATATCTCTGATGTTTGTTTTGTGCATTGAGTACTGAATTTTAATTCAGCCTTTAAGGATTTAGCTCTATCATACTGCACAACACATAATTCTGATTTTATATTAGCAATCTGGGTAGTATAGAGAGTTTTCATGGTATGCTGTAATGAAACTAATTTTTGTAACTGTTTTCTTAACTGCATTTCAAACATGACTGATTGGCTTTATTCTTGCCTTGTATCTGGAAAAACCTCCTTAGCTCATTTTTGGTGTCATTCCACCAAGGAACCAGTGTCAGAACAGCAAGCAACTGAAATATGTACCCAGAGTAATTCTCTATGGGCTGTTTCTATATTCTCATCCTCCAAAAGGGTGGAATTTAAACACCAAATCCCGGGGCCAATGGAATGATCTGAACACCCTCCTACCTCGGTCCTCAATTCTGCATGGTCTGATATTTCTGAAATTACAGTCCTAGCATCTTATCTTGAATCTCCACATGATTGGACACAAAAAGATAATCAATTCTAGAGGAGCGAACACCTCTGATATATGTATATCCCCTTCTGGATGCAGTACCCTACTGGTATCCCTGAGGTTAGCTGACAGAATGATTTGTTTCAAGACATTAGTGTCAGTAAATAATTTCTGTGACTTCCCTGTTTTGTCCTCTACAGACCACTGACAATTAAAATCACCCTCTACTAATACAGTCCTTGGTGTGTGCAAGAAGGGCTGCATATGTTGAAATAACTCCACCCTAGTGGCCTTTGTCTGAGGAGCATAAATCACCATCAATCTAATAGAATTGCTAACCCATTCTAGATCTAATAGCAAAGCTTTTCCTGGGTCTATGTCCATTAATTTTATTATTTTAAAGACATATGATTTAAGCAGAATCACGACCTTAACAAGGCTCTTCCCGAGTAGACAATACAGATGGCCCACAAACCCATGCAGTCTGAGCCTCGTGTGAGTCTTGTGTCCTGTAATGAAATAATGTGGAGGCTGGCCCAGTAGCATGGAGGGTGGAAGCATCTATGCCTTACCTCCTGCCATGCCAGCGACCCATGTTCGCTGTGCGAGCAGGCCGCCGGTGGTCAGCCAGGAGGGAGAAGATCAAGTGTCCAGAGAACAGCTCTCCTCTCCTCTCTCAGGCAGGGGTGGGGATGGAGTCCTCTGCTTGCCTGGCCTCTAGCGGAATCTGGGGGATAGTGCAACAGACACTCAGATGTAGGGGGTGGATGCGCGCAGATGCCCGGCATCCCACGCACGCAAGCGTGCACAGCTCAGCCATTGATTTCATTGCATACCACCACACCACACACAGGAACAGGAAAAAAAATGGATGGAAAAGTCCTGACTGAAGAGATGATGCTGGCCTCTCGCTGGTGCCACATCTGGCCAGTTAGTACCTTGTGGAAGCCAGAGGTGAGTTCAGTAGATGCCAGGGTGATGGGGCTGGGGGGGTTGGTTGGTGGAAGGGGGTTGGGAGGGAGGGAAGGAGAGAAAGAAAGAAAGCAGCAAAAAAAAAAAAGAAAGAATGTGGGAATCAGACTCTGTTAAGGTAGAAAATGTGGTCAGTCTCCTCTTATGTTTTTTAATGCTCTTAACATTTAGTGAAGTCATTTTCAAACCCTCAACCAACCAAGTGGTCATAAAAACAATAAGAGGAGAGGAGCAAGTGATGCCATTATCATTTAAGATCCCCTTTTCTTTCTGTTCCTTTTCTTAATGTGAGACCCTTCAGGTATAGACCCATCCATATCTGATAAGTTCTTCTGAGAGAAAGTAACCAATGAAGTTTTGAAGTCTCCTTCATCACCTTCAGTATCATTCCCTGAAGTCTGGAGAGCTGTTTAAATCCGTTCTGTCTCATTGCATTGTCTTTTTGGGCCATTTTATTCTTCAGATGTAACCATTCACAGCTTATTTTCCCTCCAATCACAGTAAAGTCTTCATGTGGAAGGAAGTAGGGAGACATTATTGTCTATATTCCCATGTCCTGAGGACCTTGTTCTGGTGATGGGTTCCTTCTGTTCTCTTGTTTTGGAAGGGTGTGTCCCCTGAGTTCTACACTACAGGAGTTGAGACCTGGGTCTGTGTCTCAGGATTAGAGGACCTGGAGTGGGGGTTAGGGTCAGGTTCATTACTGCTGGCCTCTTTATTCCTTTGTGTAGACCAAGGTCTATATTCTGTGGAGGTGGATGGCTATGGGTCGTCTGGCTCCCTTGCTATTTTATTCTGTTTGTAGTTCATGCTGTGCTTTCTGGAGTATGTCTTCTTGATCATAAAAGGTGCCCTTATGGTGGGCTGCTCAGGGACATTGAGTGTAGGAGTGTCCAAAATCTTCACAATGTTTACAGTTCACTGGGTTTGGGCAGAATAAATGGGAATGGCCTTGCTCCATAGACAGACTACATGCTAGAGAGTCATATGCATTACTTAAATGCTTTTGTGAGCCACATCTATGGCAAGTTTTTGGCTGTCCCTCATGAAAACAGAAACCTCTGTCTCTGTGGATGTAACAACTACTGGACAGATGATATGTGCCTTGTTATGAACTGAGTAGTGTGACCCTGATTCTACATCCCCTGTCCAAATATTTTCAGTGTCCAGTATGAATACTGAATGATCCAGGATGTCAGACCATTGTTTAATCCAAAACTAAATGTCCAATATATTGACCGTTTCATTTTTGAAAAGTATGGTCACCATTTTGACTGTAGGTTTGGTGAGAGTAATGGCAATGTAGGATGACCATAGCTGGGAGTGCTTGACTAGGTTAAATTTGTTCCAGGATCATTTGGGCAGAAGTATTTTTTTTTAAACTAACATCAAATTGTGTGTCACCAGAGGTATGAATCTATGCATGAATATCGGTTGACAAAAACTGTAACAGTTTCTTTTAAGTTTCCTTGCTGTGTACACTGCCTGGTTGTATTCCCAGACTTCTCTTATATTTAATGTATGTGGCCTTTTTCCTCCTAGCTAGCTCCCACATATTGGTGAAGAGATCTGCCATTCTGAAGGGGCTTCTGTTACCTGTACCTCCTGGCCCAACAGTACCTCTTGGTTGTCTGTCTCCATTTCTCAGAGCCCCTAAATTCCCACTTCTGTTTCTAGAGGAGCCTTGGTTCATTTCATCCCTTGTGTTATCCTGTGCATTATCCCATGGGGTCTGTGTGTCATATGGAGGTAAAGGTGCTTGATTATTATCTGTGGGAGCAGTATCAGAAGCTGTGTTTATTTTTGAGCCTGCATAGTATTAAAGTTGTGACTCAGGACATGCTGTGGAAACAATATCATGTTCATTTGGCATGCTTAAGTACATAATGTCTACCCAGGACATGCTTGGGTTACTAGACATGCTTGCATGGAATCCTCAAAAAATATACAGGAATAAGCAATGAATATGAATCACTCCAGCTACATGGAAGCAGCAAGGGGTTGTGAGGGCAGCTGAATTGATCCCCAGCTCTCCCCACCAACAGGCACCAAATCCCCACCAAAGACCCTTGGACTTTTAAATTTTGTCATGGCAGCTCTTCCCTATAGCCTCTTAGCTAATCAGGAGGCTGATCACCAGGTAGGGGGAGCTTTTCAGCAAAAGCCACTTGTCTTTAATATCAGAGTTGGAGTTTGCTGACTCAGAATCACTCCAGCCACGTGGAAGCAGAAAGGGGTCATGAGGGCAGCTAAATTGATCCCCAACCCCCCCCAATGGTCACCAGAGCCCTGCCAGCGAGGACCCTTGGACTTTTACATTTTGGCATCTCAGCACTCCCTTACAGCCTCTTAGCCAATCAGGAGGCAGATCACCAGGTAGGGGGAACTCTTCAGCAAAAGCCGTTTGACTTTAATATCGGAGTCAGCATTTACTGACTCAGAATCACTCTAGCAGTGTGAAAGCGGCAAGGGGTCGTGAGGGCAGCTGAATGATTCCAAGCCAATCCCCCACCAGTTGCCAGAGCCCTGCCAGCAAGGATCCTTGGACTTTTAAATTTTGGCATGGCAGCTCTCCCCTGCAGCATCTTAGCCAATTAGGAGGCAGATCACCAGGTAGGGGAGTGGCTCTCTTGCTGTATTTCAGAAGAGCACAACAAGTGGCCCTCCCCACAAAGGACCTAAGCACTAGGGACAGGGTAGGTATCTGCTTTGAGTCTGCTAGAGTCAGCCAGTAGGCATCTGGGTTACCAGCCATTAGGCTTCACTGTCCTCCTGTCTCCATTCCAGCAGTTCATGTAAGGTCAAATACCTATTAGTCAATCAACTTCTTATTATGTGTGGTTCATAGCTCAGTGCTTATGTAACATATATAGTGGAATGATGTAGATGGTTGTTGGATACAGAGGCCAGCATTAAGAGGACATTGTTTATTAGGTAGTAGCATAGAATGTTTGTGCTTAGGTACTTGAATGCTTGAATTAAGTTGTTTAATAATATGTGATGGTTTTGGCCTTTCTCTGTATCCCACCTGTAGGAAGGAAGCTTGGTTTAGAATTATGAAAGCCCCCCGGTGGGATAAGAGTGCCGCAGAAGGAGGAGGTGTCGGGGAGGATAGTGGGTGAGTGCGACTCGCTGTAAGCAGAGCAGGAGTCAGCTGCTTCAGCTAAATAGGCTGTGGGGGAGGAGTTCTTCCCCCCACATAATCCCGGGCTACTCCCTGCAATTATGTGTGGTTCATAGCTCAGTGCTTAGGTAACATATATAGTGGAATGATGTAGATGGTTGTTGGATACAGAGGCCAGCATTAAGAGGACACTGTTTATTAGGTGGTAGTACAGAATGTTTGTGCTTAGGTACTTGGATGCTTGAATTGAGTTGTTTGATAATATTTGATGGTTTTGGCCTTTCTCTGTATCCCACCTGTAGGAAGGAAGCTTGGTTTAGAATTATGAAAGCCCCAAAAAGAATAATATATCAACGACTGTTCTTTAACTGAATGCTGAAGAAGTCGTGCATGACAACACCTAATGATAGGAATAGACGATCACCTCCTCCTCCTCCGGAGAGTGTGACCAGTAGCACTCAGGAGAGGAAACCCCCCCCTTAGGGGGAACCTCTGAGGACCCATGGCTACTGACCTGCCCGTCCTTCTGGGCATACTAAAGGAGAGAGATCCTAATTAAACTAAATTGATCAGCTAAATCTGAATTCTAATTTGTAGAATTCAATCCAGATAAACACAGCTTAAGAAAGAACAGAATTGTAAATGTTCAATGAAGTAATTTCCTCCTAATAAAGTCCAGTCCGAGAATCCATGTACAGTCAAAATGATGGAGAGTGGATATATGAAGAACGTCTTACAGACTTCAATTGATAGAGGGCATAATCCAGGAAATGTATGATGGTAGGGATGAAGTTAATGACTGACGAATTCAATACAGGAGACCAGACGCAGGTAGTTGCATCCAAACTTGACGTAAATGAGGCAGGATGACTAGAAATAGTACGACTTCCTGATTTCTAATAGAGGGCTTGTATAGTACATGTAAAGAGAGAAGGCTTGTAGCCAGGTTACCGACTGATGAATCCAGTTCTGATAAGTGAAGTATAGTCTTAGGAATTGATATGAAGGCAACTGCTGTAGAGCTGAGCTGGAATAATGGCAAGCTGAAGAGTATAGTCAGAGACACTGGTGCGAGGTATGAAGCATCCAAGTAGTAGAATATGGTGAGCCCAAAAAGGAAGCAAGTCAGTTGGACTGGTAATCTGAAGTGAGAGGTAATAGGAGCAGGGATTGCACCCACGAAGGCAGATGAGTAGGAACAGGACGTGGCAATCAGCCCCTGAAGAAAGCGCAGCTTAACCGACAGCTGGTGAGGTAGGAGAGAGAGAGGCGGCTGATTCCAGGTATGGGAAGCGCAGTCAGACCCATGGAAGTCTGCTGGTAGAATATAGCATGCAGTCAGTCCTTCAATGAGAAGCGCAGCTTTTCCATCAGCTGGAGAGGTAAGGAGAGAGGCCACTAGCTCCAGGTAGCAGGAAAATACAGCCAGACCTACGGAGGTCAGCCAGTAAGAATAGTGCGTGGTATACAGCCTCCAGGAGACATGTCTTGAGTCAGTTTAGAGCAGAGAGGACTGCATTTGTAAGGCAGATGTAGAGAATGGAAGGGCGCTGAGGACTGACGTATCCATTAGATCAAGGATGGCAGGGATCGCATTGAAGAGACCGTGGCATAGAGATGGCAACTTAATGAGGAATAACAATCAAAACTGTAGGTAGGCAATGTTTGAGGCATCAATAATGTGACGAGACCTGAATAGTCGAGCATAAGAGTCCTGGATGGAGATAACTGAAGAAGCGGAGTCAATTGGAGTAACGTTGTCCCAGGGTCCAAAAAGCGGTAGAACACAATCAGGATAAGGTCTTCATGAGAGGCGCAACTAAGTGTCCTGGAAAGGGTGAAGCAGCAGCAATTCCACACGGCTGAAGCAGCAGGGCACAGCATCCAAGAATAGAGGAGGAACAAAGAAATGGGAAGATGCAAATCCATAATAAAAGAGCTTCCGGCTGGCTGACACGGCAGCAGATAAGCATCTAGTAGAAGCGGGAATCTCCAGGCCCCGAGGCAGAAGTAGAGCAGAAGCAGGTGAACTACCCAGCCCAAAGGGCGAAGGCAAGTCGTAAAAGCAGGCGATTAGAAGGCAGACCTCTCAGCCTGATGGGCAAAGGCAGGTTGTAGAAGCAGGCAAGTAGTAGGTAAAGCTCCCAGCCCGATGGGCGAAAGCAGGTCATAGAAGCAGGCAATTAAGATGTATTAGAATATAGGAACAAAGGACCTCCAGGCCCGTAGGGGCACAGGTCTGACGAAAGCGATGGCTAACTTCCGGCCCTTTGGGGCAAGGCAGGTTGCAGAGCAGTTGTACATAATGCAATGGAAATGTTGAACTGTAAGCAATGCAGAGGGTCATGTCCTGGTATGGAGAGGTCACAGGAAATATGTAAACAGAGGTAGATCGATGCCAGTTCAGGAGGAGCGCAGTAGAATGTAATGGTAGGTTAGTCATGAGGACCCCAAAGTCCTGGGAGGGCGAAGCAGGTAATATGAGCAAGGAAGGTAAGAAAGGGAACCTGCACAAGTTGTAATAGGAAGCATGCTGCATAATGTAGATGTACTAGCAGGGAAGCAGGGCAAAGCGTCCAAAGAATAGATGATGAATGTTGAAATATCAAAATGTGAATCCATAGTGAGGAGCTCCTTGGCTGGCTGCTGCAGCAGCAGGTAGGCGTATAGTAGGATAAGCGAATCTGTAGGCCCCGAGTTGACGAGGCGGGAGTAGAAATAGTGTACCCTTAGCCTGAAGGGTGAAGCAGGTCATAGAAGCAGGCAAATATGGTGTAGCTGGACCCCATGAAAGTCAGCCGGTAAATGTGAGCAAGGTGACAGTTAGACCCACGTAAGCTAGCATGAGCAGCCGAACCCTTCGTAGGTCAGCTGTAAGATAAGTAGAGTGATAGTAAGCCCTATGTAGGCTAGCATGTGCAGCTGGCCCCACTTAGGTCAGCTGGTAGGTAAGTGGAGTGTGGAATGGAGTAGGCAAGGCATCCAGTGGAGAGCAGGAAGGGACTAAAAGGTATGTAACTGGAACTGAGGTCAGAAGATCAAGGCATAGAAGTATTGCAGGCAAGCACAGTTCACAACATCCATGGAAGTAATAACCAATGAAGGCTAAGGCAGGGAAGTAGCATTGTAGGAATCAAGGATGGAGCAAACAAAATGAGTTGCATTTCATTAAGCCTCGTCCCCGAGTTATGAGGCAGGAGGTCTAGAGGTATGAATGACAGCAAGTGGACATCGGAGGACTGGCTGGAGTCGTAGACAGAAAAGGCATCCGTAGGGTTAGAGTGCTGAGAGCTGCAGAGGTATGCTAAGGAGGGCTGCCTCAGGCAGATGAGTTGCAGAGGCAAGTGCGCAGGAAGGGGACTGGAGCGTATGTAGCAGACAACAGTAAGAAGCTGAGATAAACAGTGGGTTCAGGAATGCTGTACAGACAATGGAAATGGTAATGAGAAGTGTCATACAAGGCTAGTACCTGTAGAGTCCCCAAAGTAGTCACTAGCTGGCAATTGGAGCGGAAAGAAGGAGCTGCTACAACGTCAGCACACAGTAGGCGTATTAGTCGGTAAAATTAATAAAGCTCAAGCCCCATTTGAAACCCACTGCCACTAACATCTTAAAACTCTCAGATGTGCTGGTATGGTGGTATGAGGCCAATCGGATCGCTCAATAGGTAAATAAAACATAACAATGGGCTTCCTCAGTACTGCTTGTGTTTGAATGGCTGCTTCAAAGCAAAATGGTGCACAAGAGAAAAGGGGGACGATCAAGGAAGATATCCAAGGAGGAGGGAAATACCAGCAGACTCCAATGGTAGGCATCCAGGTGTCTGGGAAGCAGCAGGTGAAGGAATGTAAGCCCAGCATGGCGGTGGCGACGTCCGGCCACAGTGGATGTCCGGAGAAGCAGCGGTGCAGCGAAGGTGGGTGCAGAGTGCTGAAAGCAATACATGCAGACTCATGGTAGCACGGAGCAGCGGCTGCTTGAAAAGAACAGAAGCAAGGAAGGAAAGCAGAGTGGCGGTGAACTGGCATGGAGCCAAGGCCACTGGAAGAAGGGGGGAGGAGTAGGAGCAAGGAGCGAGCGAAAGCAGGAGAAGAAGAGCATTGAGACAGTAGGTGAGAACCCTCCCAAAGAAGCAAATGGACGAAAACACAGGGAAAGGGAGAAGGGAGGCAGGGAAACAACAAACAATGATACGGGAGAAACATGGGGGGGCAGGGAACGAAGGAGCAGCCTCGGTCCTGCACAAATGACAGCGAGAGCGACTCGCTCTAAGCAGAGCGGGAATCAGCTGCTTCAGCTAAATAGGCTGTGGAGGAGGAGCTCTTCCCCCACATAATCCCGGGCTACTTCCTGCAGTTATGCTTTTACTGCCCTAAGTATACATACTCTGCTACAGGACTGTTCTCTGCTTTAGTCTGTTCAGTCATACCTCACTGCTCGTGTATCATTATTGCATTGTTGCAATTTTGTATATTGCATATATATTATTGCTGCCTTGTTTTATTATGTAATCCTGCAATGTGATTTAGTTTGCTTTTTAAGTTCACCACACTTGCACGCTGCAAACTTATTGCTATTAGTAGTGTGTGCGAAAACTTCAAAAAAAGGAGCCGCCAAACAGCTGATTGCTGTCAAGGAACAAATATGTGCGGAATGCAGCTGATTCTGCACATGCACAGTAGTGTTACTGCTTCTGCGCATGTATAGAAACCACACACTCCCCGGGAAAGTCAACATCAGGGTGCCAATCCCCATGTTGGCATGTATCCCCCCCCACACTGGGGCACACCCCTGTGTGCCAAGACAGTTTTCACATATTCCCGACATCAGGATGCCCACTTCTGGTGTCATATGCCCCCAGTCCCAAGCTCAGTTTCTTTGCTGACGGGGGTGCCCAATTCCCATCGTCATCAGTCCCCCCAATCTCGCCACACTGAGAGCCCTCCCCAGTGTGCCCCCACCCCAAGCTCAATTTCTTTGCCAGCAGGGTTGCCCAATCCCGTTGGCATCAGACCCCAAAATTATGGCACACTGGGAGACCAATTCAGTGTGCCAAAAGTATTTTTGTTTTCTCTGTAAGTAAAGAAAATGGTACCCTGAAGTATTTTCTTTTTTTACCTGCAAAAAGAAAATGGTACTTCATCGTTATTCACCCGTCCCCTTCCCTCCCCTTCCCATCCCTACCCTCCCTCTCCGGTCCCACCTCCCCACACTCCCCTTCACCTCATACTTACCTCCAGAGGTCAGGAGCAGAGATCTTCTGTGGACTGGGATGCATCTTCGCTCTTCAAAAACCGACCACAAACAAGAATATCACGGTAAGTTCTATAATGGGAGTCAATGGGGGGGGGGGTTCAACTTAGGTTGATATCAGCCATTTTTAGGGCTTTTGGCCCAAAATTTTCAACCTGCAGTTCTTGGGACCCCACCTCATGAACAATAGTACTGTCATTTTGTTTCTCAGTCCTGAAAGGTGATTTTGAGGTCGCTGCGCAGAATCACCTTTCGGGACGGAATAATGAAATGACAGTGCCACTGTTCATGAGCTGGGGTCCCAAAAAGCACATGTTGCAAATCTGGTGAAAAATTTTCCAAAAAATGACTGTGTTATGAGCATGTATTGTGCAGTTTCCACGCATGCTCATAACTTCACCAATTTTTAATATTTTCACTCCAGATTTTCAACATTGTCATTTTTTACACCTCCTTATGAACAGTACAGCTGTCATTTTTTACATCTTGCCCAAAATGTGTTTTAACACCTGTGGCACAGAATGGCATGGACACTGTGGGAAATCAGCTCTTGGGACACAGTAACAAAATCACAGTGCCACTGTTCATGAGGAGAGGTCCAAAAATAGCCATGTTGAAAATCTGGTGAAAAAATTCCAAAAAATTATTGTGATACAGGCATGTGTTGCACAGTTCCTATGTACACTCGTAACTTGGCCAGTTTTTCATATTTTCATTCCAGATTTTCAACAGTGCCATTTTTTCGCACCACTTCATGAACAGTACAGTTATTATTTTTCACATACTGCCCAAAATGTGTTTTTACACCTGTGGCCTCAAATGGCACAGTCGCTGTGCAAAATCACCTTTCAGGGTTGAGTAAAGAAGTGATAGTGCCACTGTTCATGAGATGGTGTCACAAAAGCCCATCTTGAGAATTTGGAGTGTCGGGGGTGTGATTTGGGATCATCAGCTGTAATGCTCATGCCATTCCACCTCCATCTTGCAGCCAGTGACAGGCATCGAGGTGTGCCTTGGGGTATTTGGCCCCAGCGTTCACCCCATTCTCCTATACTGTACCCATCTCAGCATATTTCCTTATGGAATGGGGTGAGTGTAAGGCCCGAATCCCCCAAGGCACGCCACGACACCTATCAGTGTCTGCAGGGTAGTGTGAGGTGAAATGGTGTGAGCGTTATGGCCAATGACCCAAAGGCACAACCCCGACACCTGTCAGTCTCTGTAGGGTGCGGGTGGGATTGGCGTCAGTTCAATACCTCTCTGCCATTCCTATTATGCATCTCTCTGACTCCTGCACTACTAATGCCAATGCCAGCAAGCAGACATTCGGCATTGACAAATGCTTGTTATACGTTCCAGTGATGATTTTGTCAAAGAAATGTAATCGCTTACCTAAGAAGGTCCTTGTCAGTTAAGCAACTGCCTTTCTTTGACAAAATCATCAGTGAAAAGTATAACAACAAGCCTTTACAAATTGCCCCATTAAACTCTGTGGAGCACCTCCTTGTGCTGTTCCTTAAGTAACACAGTGGACCTTTGGCGTTGACAAATGCTTGTTATTGTTTGCTACCTAGCTGTTTCCCTCCTCCCTATTTTGGGTCCCTAATATGCCTTTCCTTCAGCAGTTCATATTCAACTCCCTACCTGCTTGTGCCTAATCACAAACCCCTGCCTGCTTACCCTTGCCCCTATCCTCTGGCTTGCCTTCACTCTTCCATTTCCGCTTACATATCATCTCCTGCACTAACTTCCTACATTGGGTCCCCCTTTCTTTCAACCTTTGTTCCCCTCCTCCCCTTCCCCTGTGCTGCTTCACTCATGCTGCTTACACTTTTCCTTCTTCCACTTACTTTTTGGCTATTGCACTAACTCCCTATATAGGGTCCCCCCTATCTTTTTATCACTGTTCTGCTGTCACTCCACTCCCATTCTATTTGCCCCATCATCTGCTTCTCACTTACCCATCCCTACCTCCTCCCTGCCACCCAACTCTATTTTTTTCACATCCTTTCTTTTCCCCCACCTTATCTATCAAATTCCTCATTCCCCCTATAGTTGCCCCTTTTATTTATTTATTTATTAAAAGTTGCATAAATTATAGGGTTAGGTTCTATGAGAAACAAATCTCATTTATAGAATGTCTTAAGTCTATAAAAACAACAAGATACATAAACTGACATAGACTCAATTTATTAAAACAACTACAATTAGATTGTTCCCATGACAGCATTTGTTTTAGACCATGTTTAAAAATACCAAGGGTTGATGAATTTCTTAGCTGAGAAGGTAGGTTATTCCATGAAAGAGGAGCGGCATAAGAAAAACATTCTCTCCCAAAGTGGGTTTAAAAAAACCTGGATAAACAAAGACGACATTTGGAAACATCTCTAAGACTATAGTTATAGGTGGGAACTGTAAGCCTTTTGGATAGGTAAGCAGGAGTCTGCTTGTTCACTAAAGGGATAACCAACGGAGGGTGCATCTGGAAGAAGGGGGCAACCAGTTTAATTGAGATAGTAGGGTACAATAGTGTTCATTCCATTTAGACTTTGAAATGAACAGAAGAAGTTGATAGTAAACAGTATTTAATGGGAAAAGGTTTGAAACATTAGCATGACGATGGATAGTAACACCATTGTCTAGAATGGGGAGAATGGCTTAGGCATAGAAACATAGATTTTGATGGCAGATAAGGACCGCTTGGCCCACCCAGTCTGCCCTTTTCCCTACCTAATGGATAAGCTGCAGGTCCTAGTTAACCAGCAGTCTACGCCTTCCTACCCCCACCCCCTAGAATTGCCTTATAACTGTCCCATGCATGCTTGAATTTCACCACTGTTTTTGACTCACAACCTTCCTCCGGAAGGCCATTCCATGCATCCACAACCTCTCTGTGAAAAATACTCTTAAATTACCTCTGAGCCGCCTCTTCTATCTTCAAATTGTGCCCCTTGTTCTTGCACACCTTTTTTGAAAGATGCTACCCCTTGGACTTTGTTGATTCCTTGAGGTACTTAAAAGTTTCTATCATGTCCCCCTTCCTCGAGGCTATACATATTCAGCTCCTAAGTCTCTCTTCATATGTCTTCGGTGCAGATCCTGCACCATTTTAGTTGCCCTCCTCTGGACAGCCTCCATCCTGTCTATGTCTTTATGGAGATTGGGTCTCCAGAACTGCACAAGTACTCCAGATGGGGTCTCACCATCTGTCTGTACAGAGGGATAATAACTTCCTGTTTTCTACTGGTGATGCCTCTCCCTATGCATCCCAGTATCCCCCCAGCCCTCCTTGCAGCCCTCTCACATTGCTTGCCCACCTTTAGGTTATCTGATATGACTACCCTCAGGTCCCTTTCCATTTTTGTTGTTGTTAGTATCTCACCCCCCATTGTGTACTCTTCCCCTGGGTTTTTGTTTCCCAGGTGCATCACCTTGCACTTCTTAGCATTGAATCTAAGCTGCCATACATTTGACCATTCCTCTAACCTTGCCGAGTCCCTTCTCATCCTTTCCACCCCACCTTGTGCATCAACTCTGTTGCAGATCTTTGTGTCATCTGCAAAGAGACACTTTTCCTTCAGTCCCTCTGCAATGTAAACATAAAGACATTGAAGAGGACGCAGTCTAATACTGAACCCTCGTGTACCCCACTAGTAACCCCTCTTTCTTCAGAGTGGACTCCATTTACTATTACTCTCTGTGTCCTATTCTCCAGCCAATTCTTTACCCAGGCTGTCATCTTGGGACCCACTCCCAGGCTGGCTAACTTGTATATTAATCTTTTGTGTGGGACTGTGTCAAATGCCTTGCTAAAGTCTAAGTAGGCCATGTCCACAGCCCCTCCCTGATCTACTACTTTGGTCACCCAGTCAAAGAAATCTATCAGATTTGTCTGGCATGACCTTCCCGCTGTGAATCCATGATGCCTTGGGTCCTGAGCCCCTCTGGCCTCTAGATACTCAACAGTTCTTCCCTTCAGAAGTGATTCCATCATTTTCCCTACCACTGAGGTTAAACTAACAGGTCTGTAGTTTTCTGCTTCTGCCTTGCTCCCACTTTTGTGAAGAGGAATCACATCTGCCCTTCTCCAGTCCTCGGGTACCACCCCATCCTCCCATGATTTGTTAAAGAGGGTAGTCAGTGGTGTCACTAGTTCTACCCTTAGTTCTTTTTAAATTATGGGATGAATCCCATCAGGCCCCATTGCTTTGTCCACCTTCAGTTTAAGAGTTCTTTCAGAACCCTTTCTTCTGTAAATGGGCTGGTATCAACTTCTGTATCCAGAGTGTTTCTACTGTTTGTTTTAGGTACCTCCCCACTTCCTTTGTAAATACTGAGCAAAAATATTTGTTTAGTATCTCTGCCTTTCACAGTCACCCTCTGCCCACCCTCCTCCTCTTTATTAAGCCTCACTAACCCTCCCTTGGTCTTCCTTCACTCCTGATGTACCTATAAAGGTTTTATCCCTTTCTTAACTGAGTTGGCTATCTTTTCCTCGGTTTGGGCCTTTGCTGTTCTGACTGCCTTCCAGCTTCCTTTTGCTTTAACTGAGACAGTTCTCTGTCCTGCTCCTTCTGTGATTCCTTGTACTTCCTGAATGCTTTTTTCTCTTGAACCTTCACTGCCACTTCCTTTGAGAACCATAGTGGTTTCTTACATCATTTCATTTTGTTTATTTGCTTCACACAAAGGCTTGTTACCTCTGTGATGGCAGTTTTTATTATTCCCCATTGTTCTTCCACTCCTCCTTCCTGTCAATTTGCTAGTGCATTCCTTAGGCACTCACCCATTTTGGAAAAGTCAGCCCTCCTAAAGCCCAGTACTTTTGCCTTTGTATGACTTGACTCTATTGCTGTGTTTATTGTGAACCATACTGTTCGATGGTTGCTAGTTTCCAGATGGCTACCCACTTCTACATCTGTGATCCTCTCTTCATCTCCATTTGAGAGAACCAGGTCTAAGATTGCTCCCTCTCGAGTGGGCTCCAATACTAGTTGTCTAAGGCATGCCCCCTGTAGGGCATCTAGAATAACCCCACTCTTTGAAGTGGCTGCTGCAACTGCACTCCAGTTAACATCTGGCATATTCAGATCACCCATCAGCAATATCTCCCCTTTTTCTGCCATACTAAGTATTCTTTCTATCATTTCCTTGTCCATTTCCTCCCCCTGAGAATGGGATCTGTATACAACCCCTGTGCGGATTGTGGTGCCATTGCCGGTCTCCAAATTTACCCACAGTGCTTCTTCTCCTATAATATTTTTATGATCTGTTATAGGCAAACAATGCCTGGCATGTTTTAAGTGACCTAGGCATTGTTGAACTTTCGAAACGGTTTTGTCAATGTGGGATTTAAAAGTTAAAGAAGAATCAAAAGTGGGACCAAGACATCGAAATTCACTCACAAGCTCAAGTGGGGTATTGTTTAAAGTAATAAAAAAATAAGAATTTGCCTGAGACACAGTGGCCTGAAGCCCAGACAGCATAGTTTGAGTTTTTTGCTTTTTAAAAGTAAAAGGTTACTAGAAAATCAGTTCACAATTCTATCTGAAATACCCTGTAAAGTTGAAGAAACAAAGGAAAGATCCTTTTGAGCATAGAAAAGAACCATATCATCAACATAAAGTCGGACCAAGCAATGGTCCACAACAGAAGGCAAGGGATCTACAAAAAGATTGAAAAGAACAGGACCAAGTATAAGCCCTTGAGGAACCCCAGTAGAAATAGAGAGAGGAGAAGAAAGACAACGGTTCTAGAACACAGAATGAACTCTCCTGCGTAAGTAAGAAGAGAGCCAAGTGATAGCATTGGAGGAAAAACCATAAGAAAATAAATGAGACAAAAGCAATGAATGTCTAATCACATCAAAGGCTTTAGACAAGTCAATAAAAATAAAATACTGTTCATTAGCAGCTGTATCCATACACAGATTTTCCTTTCTGCAGAGAAGTTGCTTTGTCCCTCCTGGGATCATGGAAACATAGAAACACATGGAAAAAAAAGAGGGCAGAAGGAAACCAAGGGTCCATCTAGTCTGCCCATGTGTTCCTTGGACCTTCTCAAATCACAGCACATAACCCCCATCTGCTTAATTCCTCCTACTGCTCCTGTTGCTTTTGATCGTGTTTTAGCCTTGTCCCACCCCAGCTTGAATGATGTCACAGGCTTTGCTTCCACTACCTCGGCTGGCAGTTTATTCCATGTTTCCATGACTCTTTCTGTAAAATAGTGTGTCCTAAGCTTCCTCTTGAAGCTCCCCCTTTTAACTTCCACTTGTACCCTCTAGTGTTCAAGTCAGAGACTCTGTTGAACAGGTCCGAGGATGGCACCTTATTTATTCTTCTCAGGAACTTGTATGTTTCAATCATATCGCTCCTCTTCCTCCTTGTCTCCAGTGAGAGCATATTTCATGCTTCCTCATACAAGTGCTCTTGAAGGCTCTGGATCATTTTGGATGCTCTTCTCTGAACAGCCTCCAACTTGTCTATATCTTTTTTCAGATGTGGACTCCAAAACTGGACACAGTACTCCAGACGGGGCCTTAGAGGGGATCTGTAGAGTGGCAGTATTACCTCCTTCCTCCTGCTGTTGAATCCCCTTCCTATGCATCCCAGCATTTTGTTGGCCTTGCTATAAGCTTTGTTGCATTGGCTTGTCTGTTTGAGGGTGCTCCTTATGATGACACCTAGATCCTATTCTTCCTGCATGGCACTGAGCTGGACTTCATTGAGGTGGTACTCTGTCCTTGGGTTCCCTTTACCCAAATTCATTACCTTATATTTTTTGGTATTGACCAAACCAGAAGCCTACTGGACCTCCATGGATACCAGAGTAGCAGGGAGGCCATCTCCACTACCCCTGGAATTCCTGCTGCCTCCTTTACTCCATTATCTGCCATACCATCAAACTGACAGATGGACTAGAGGGTAGGGCTTGTCTGTTTGCAGATGACACCAAGATCTGCAATAGAGTAGATGATCCAGATGGGGTGGGCAGAATGAGAAGAGAGCTGGATAAACTAGCAAAATTGTCAGAAGAGTGGCAACTGGGATTTAATGCAAAGAAGTGCAAGATCATGCACATAGGGAAGAGAAACCCTGAAGCCACCTATAGGCTGGGAGGGGAGTTGTTAGTAGTCACAAAGGAAGAAAGAGACTTGGGCATCATCATCACTGATGACCTGAAATCATCAAACAGACCTCTAAAGCAGTAGAGTAAGGCTAGGGGGTGTTAGGGTGTATTAGTAGGGGTATCACAAGTCGTAAGAGAAGTAATAATCCTCTTTACAAGACACTGGTTAGGCCCCATCTGGAGTACTGCATGCAGTATTGGAGCCACACCTTCACAAGGACATTAACCAAATTGAGGCAGTCAGAGAAGAGCAACCAAAATGGTGCAGGGACTGCATCAGAAGACATATGAGGACAGATTAACAGAGCTCAATATGTATACCCTTGAGCAAAGGAGGGAGAGAGGTGATATGATCGAGGCATTCAAACACCTTGAGGGCATTAACAAGGTGAAAGAGTCTAACATGTTTAAATACAAGAAAAATAGCAGGACAAGAGGACACAGCATGAGATTAGAGGGGGCCGATTAAGGGGGAATGTGAGGAAATTATTTTTCACAGAAAGGGTGGTGGATGCATGGAATGGCTTACCACAAGAAGTGGTGGCTATGAATACAGTGCAGGGCTTCAAACAGGCATGGGATAGGCATAAGGGAGCAATACAAATGACTATGAATAGATAGGCCACTGACAGAGCAAAGGCCGATGGCACATTTATAAGGTAGAAAAAAGAAATGGGCAGACTGGATGGGCCTTGCGGTCCTTATCTGCCGTCAACTTCTATGTTTCTATGTTTCTATGTTTCAGTCTGTCACCCCTACCAAAGAGAAGGGGAATTTTTTATTGACAAAATAATAGCAAAAGGTACAATCAACTCAAACCTGAACAAAAAAGAGCAGAACAAAAAAAAGAAAGACCGAGCATCAATCAGCAAAAGTAATCCAATAAAAAAAGAAACAGAAATGAAATAATATACCAACAAAAAGGAACAGACGTCAATTCAATGAAGAACAAAAGATATTGCATATGAAAAAAAATTAAAATTCGGTCTGCTGTCACCCAAGTAAATTTCATAAATTTATGAAACAGCTAAAGTAACATCAGGAAAAGAGCACCTTAACTTATTGAATTTTCTATTAGTGAAAGTTGTTTGATTGCTCTGAAATACCCTACATAATGCAGTATGATTATATATATGTGAACAAGTCAGGATAAGAAAATTTTTTTTTTTTTGCTGCAACAAAAGAGCACGTGCAGTTTGCCACATATAGAACTTGCATATGGTGAAAAAAAACCTTGAGTGGTGTCAACACATAGATGTTCCTATCCAGGAGGGGAGAAACAAAGAACAGACAACCATAAGGGATCTGGGCAATAGGAGGTTACAGCCATCATACTGCTAGAAATATCCAAAACCTTTAGCATACGGGCACCCCAGGAATAGATACTGTTGGGTTTCTAGCACCTGGTTACAACCCTGATGCTGACAATATCGTTCTTCCAAGCTTTTACATTTATGTGCATCCCTGACCCCCAACCTACCATAGGCACTCATCCAAAATATATCCCACATTTTCTGGGGAACTCTCTTATAAATTTTTTGCTCTAGGGCAGGCTAGAGCATCTGGAAAAACATAAAAGGCAGTTCCCATAATGGTCTCATAAAGCCCTTTTCTGGTAAGTGTCTTGATCTACTCTGTGGATAGCCCCATTACCTGGCTTTAATTAATGTGGCTGTCACATATGTGGCATTCACAGCGTTTCTGCGCAACATTAAAACCTCACAATTTACACAGATCCCATCCTCTAAGTGAAGTCTGAAACTACTCTGCCAAAAAAGGTTTCCAGGGCTTTTTTGCAGCAAGCAACCAATTATTTTAAATTAAAGGCAAAAAATAAACTGTATAACAAAATGCCACCAGGTTAACCATCCCCACATCTCCTCTAGTAAGCGACAAATAAGTAATCTCCCTCTTAATGGAGTTAAGCTGACTACCCCACAAAAAAAAAGAGTATAATGTTTTGTTTCCATGGCTAATAGAGGAGGAAATCATAGTTCAGATACAGAAATTGTAGTATTAGCCATGGCTTTTACAAGAACAATCCTTTTCTTTGTAGATAGCCTCCAATTTTTCCATTTCTGCATGAAGTCTGTTGCCTAAGCCATTCAAGACTCCAAATTGTGTTTTAGCATATCCATATGACCAAAAGTAATTCCCATTAGTTCAAGCTGAGAGTCTGTCACCTCAAGCCCTACCAAACGAGTGTTGCCATCCTGTAATACTCCAACTCCAGCCCCTTTGCAGTTATCCAAATTGATTCTGGAACCTGATATCCAGGAAAAATTACACAAAATATCCTTTAAGGCAGTCTCCCCATTGTTATCACTAAAACAAAGGCTCACATCATCTGCATAAGCCAGGAATTTAATAGGCCCCCCCCCGGCCCTACAACTAATCCCTCAATGCTTTTATTTCCTGCATCTTCTGTAATAGTGGGTCTATCCCAAAAACATACAGTAGGGGGCTAAGAGGACAGCTGTGCTGAAACCATCAAGAGACGTCTAAGAGATGTCCATGTCATTCATTTAAATAGTGGTGTACTGTAGCCTGGGCATATAAGCAGTGTAAATGTTTTATTATTATCTTTGGTATTCCATATCTTTCTAACACCTGAAAAAGATACATATGATTTAGGCATGCAAAGGCATTTTCTTGATCAAGGGATAGCATGTATTCTGTTACCTTCCCCACAGTCTCTCTGTCAAAAAGTTCCCTAAGGATTATCAAATTATCATGAACAGATCTATCTGGAATGGAACAAGCCTGGTGGTGTGAAATTAATTCCATTGCCACTTCCTCTAGTCTTTCCACCAGTAATTTCAAAATAATTTTCTGGTTCACGTTCAAGAAGCAGATGGGTCACCAATTTTGCAATCTGGTCTTATCACCTTTTTTATATAAAAAAATGAGAATAGCTTGGGACATAGACTCCAGTAGTTCTGCAGAATATAGGATGGTATTATATAACTCCAGGAGGGGCATGGCCTAGGTCTGGGAGAAAAGTCTTGTAAAACTCTAGAGAAAGACCATCACTACCTGAAGTAGAACTATTGCTCAAGGACTGAACCTTAGTGGTTACTTCAAGTCAAGGAGATGGGAAAAACTAGTGCCCACTTCGTAGGCTCTGAAAGAGGAGGTAACTGTAGAGACCACAGAAAAGAGTGCTCACAGGGCAGAAACTGTTGAGAAAACAGCTCTGAAACATAATGCTCTGTAACAACTAACATGTAGGGGATATTGGGAGTGTCCTGCCCATCCCTCTACTTGAGACTTGAAAAATTTTTCTGTTCAATCCTCTTTTGGCAACCTGTAAATATGTCAAACATTTGACTGGTACCTTCAATGCCAAATTGCAGTTCCTGCTGTAGGGACATTTCCCTATCATACTGGAATTCCCATATGGCCTCTTTAACTGTCCTAATTTGGGTGTAATAGTCACCTGGGTTCCTGCTTGCTAACTCTGTCAGCCTACGTACTGTAGCTGTGCTCACAACCTGAGATATTTTTTATATGCTGTGGTCAATTTGTGTGAAACTTCCCTCACAACAAAGGATTTGAAATCCTGTTTTGAGTCCTCACATCGATCTTTCACAGACTCATAGGCGTATCTGACAGACAAGTGAGCTGCCCATAGTGATCTCCGTCTGAGCCTTGCAAAATTGTTGGGTGTGCTAGCCATAGAAATGACTGTTTTCAGACACAACCCTGGAGGTTACAAGTAATAGAGTACAAGTAATAGCAAAGTAAGGGTGGGATTACAGTAGTAGGATACAACTTTTGACAGTAACAGCATGGTAGAGATAATGGATTACAATAGCAATGAAAAACAGTTTGATTACAACAGCAGGATACACCTTTTCAAAGACATGGTACAAATCGTGGATAAGGTAGACAACCATAAATACCTGGCTGACAAGAGCTAGTACAGGTCCAGGGTAAGTGCCAAAGGCAGAACAAAACAATAAGATGCATAAGAGCTAAACAGCAAACAACTAAGTCCAAATATATTTTTACGAAACCAAGTAGTGGTTAATAGAGGTAGGAGCAGAGAGGAGCAAGAATGATGAGGGGCCATGAGTAAGGGGAGAAGGAGCACATAGCAGAGTGGTGGCAGTCAAGAGAAATTAGGGGGGATTAAAACACATGCAAGGGGTAGCTTTACATAGGTGAGACCCATAAGTTTTCCTAAAATGCGGGTGGCTTGGTGCAGTCTGGACAGCTAGGGGAAGGGAGTTCCAAAATTTGGGGGCGGCACAGAAGAAAGCATAGATTCCCTTGGAGGTTTTACATCTCAAGATGTGGAGTAGAGATTGGTCATTGGATCAGAGGCCATATGAGGAGATCTGAGGAAGAAGGAGGGATGCAAGAGATACTGGGACATTGGTTCTAATAATGCTATCCACCAGTGAGCCAAAGGAGAGCAGTCGATAGTTTGAGGGGCAAGGCCAGTTTAGGTCGGCGTATAGCCAACATCGATGTTTGAGTCACGGGGATGCTGAGGCATAATGACAGATGGAGTTATATGTTGTGTTCCACCTGTGTAAGGATGCCTTTGATGCATTAATATACTGTAAGTTGCAGCTCCATAGGTCAGGGAAGGGAGTTGAATAATTCTAGCAATAGCCAATCTAGCAGGGGGTGTCAATATGTGACTAGTCTTATAAGCGAGCCTGATTTTGGAGTTCACAGACTTACACGTGGACATGATATGTTGGTCAAAGTCGAGGGACCCATCAAGCAAGACCCCAAGGTATTTGATGGCGCTTAGCATCTTTAGTAGAGAGCTATCAAGGCAGCGGATACAGAGTTGACTTTGAGATGACCTGAGCTTGGCTGCAATGCCAAAGACCATAGCCTGAGTTTTCCCCACATTAAGCCAAGACTGAACATGTAAGAGCAAGCCGTCCCAGTGGCACTGAGGGTTGAGATGCTGGAAGCCACACCTTGAGCCTTGCCGGTGACCCAAGTTTGGGAGTGGACTTGAGTCCAGCAGGGGGAGGAGAGGATCAAGCTTCTGGAAGACTGCTCTCCTCTCCTGGGGTGGGCTGTTGGGGGCTTCTCACTCTGTAGCGGCTCCTGGTGGAGAATGAGGGTGCTACTCAGAGCAGGGCTACAGATGGGGTAAGGCAGTGGTGGACGTCAGTGGGAGGGGGAGGACCTGTAATCCATGTGCATACATCATTGCACGTCTGTGCCTTGAGGGGGAGTAACCAAGGAAAAAAACCCTGGCTACTGGGGAGATGATGACAGTGCTTGAGTGACTGAGCCCTCATGGCCAAACTGGCCCCAACCCAACTTAACTCTCCATGGTCCCTCCCTCCTCCTGTAAGGCGCTGTTGGGAGAGGGGGGACTCAGCACCTTATTCTTTGGTCGGGAAGGGGTTTGGGTGGGTGGTAGAGGCAAGGTCGAGTGGGTCCTCACCAGAGAGATGCCCCAGTGGTTGGTAATCAGAAGTGAAAAAAGAGTTAAAAAAAATATATATGTATGTATAAGAGCAGATGCTCTGATGATTCAGCCCATTTACAAAAGAAAGGGTTCTGAAAGAACTCTTAAAACTGAAGGTGGACAAAGCAATGGGGCCTGATGGGATTCATCCCAGAATTCTAAAAGAACTAAGGGTAGAACTAGTGATACCACTGACTACCCTCTTTAACAAATCATGGGAGGATGGGGTGGTACCTGAGGACTGGAGGAGGGCCGATGTGATTCCCCTTCACAAAAGTGGGAGCAGGGCAGAAGCGGGAAACTACAGACCAGTTAGTTTAACCTCAGTGATAGGGAAAATGATGGAATCACTTCTGAAGGAAAGAATTGTTGAGTACCTAGAGGCCAGAGGGGCACAGGACCCAAGGCAGCATGGATTCACAGCAGGAAGGTCATGCCAGATGAATCTAGTAGATTTCTTTGACTGGGTGACCAAAGTAGTAGATCAGTGAGGGGCTGTGGACATGGCCTACTTAGACTTTAGCAAGGCATTTGACTCAGTCCCACACAAAAGATTAATATACAAGTTAGCCGGCCTGGAAGTGGGTCTCAAGATGATAGCCCGGGTAAAGAATTGGCTGGAGAATAGGACACAGAGTGTAATAGTAAATGGAGTCCACTCTGAAGAAAGGGGGGTTACTAGTGGGGTGCCGCAGAGTTCAGTATTAGGACCGGTCCTCTTCAATGTCTTTGTTAGCGCATTGCAGAGGACTGGAAGGAAAAGTATGTCTCAGATGACACAAAGATCTGCAACAGAGTTGATGCACAAGGTGGGGTGGAAAGGATGAGAAGGAACTTGGCAAGGTTAGAGGAATGGTCAGATGTATGGCAGCTTAGATTTAATGCTAAGAAGTGCAAGGTAATGCACCTGGGAAACAAAAACCCAGGGGAAAAGTACACAATGGGGGGTGAGATACTAACAACAACAAAAATGGAACGGGACCTGGGGGTAGTCATATCAGATGACTTAAAGGTGGGCAAGCAAAGTGAGAGGGCAGTAAGGAGGGCTGGGTGGGATACTGGGATGCATAGGGAGAGGCATCACCAGTAGAAAACAGGAAGTTGTTATCCCTCTGTACAGTCAGCTGGCGAGACCTCATCTGGAGTACTGTGTGCAGTTCTGAAGACCCAATCTCCGCAAGGGCATAGACAAGATGGAAGCTGTCCAGAGGAGGGCAACTAAAATGGTGCAGAGTCTGCACCGGAAGACATATGAAGAGAGACTAAAGGAGCTTAATATGTATAGCCTTGAGGAAAGGAGGGAGAGGGGGGACATGATAGAAATGTTCAAGTACCTCAAGGGAATCAACAAAGTCAAGAGGTAGCATCTTTCAAAAAAAAGTGTGCAAGAACAAGGGGCACAATTTGAAGTTGGGGGTGGCTTAGAGGTAATGTAAGGAAGTATTTTTTCACAGAGAGGGTTGTGGATGCATGGAACGGCCTTCTGGAGGAGGTTATGGAGTCAAAAACAGTGATTGAATTCAAGCATGCATGGGACAGCCATAAGGCAATTCTAGGGGGTTGGGATAGAAAGAAGCAGGTTGCTGGTTAACTAGGATCTGTAGCTTATCCATTAGGTAGGGAAATGGGCAGACTGGGTGGACCAAGCGGTCCTTATCTGCCATCAAATTCCATGTTTCTATGTTTCTAATTTTTTGTTTTGCAGTTGCTGTGGTCCTTGGGGCAGTGGGCAATGAAAATTACCACACAATATCACTAGTCGTCAAGTAAATAAATGGGGTGCAGTTTCTTGAACACCTCAATTATGTGGGAGCCTGGTTTCTGCCCTGGTATCTTGTACCAGAAAAATGTCCCCCTGATGCTACTGCAAAGTAAAAAAAGTAATGCAACACTTTTTTTTGAAATTTCACACTGATGATATGGAGGGTGACCACAGAGAAACCAGTCATAACAATAAAAAGAAAGTGTAAACCCAAAAAATGCTTCATAGTGAATTACTCTTTATGCATAAGAACTGAGAATGTGTCCTGCTTCTCCTTTTTTAGTGGTAGAAGCCACTGCATGGGAGTCCTCCAGGTCAGAGGATAGATCCTACTATGAGAGCACAGAGGACACTTATGATTCCTCATCCTCTTCTTCAGTACCCCCCCCCCCCACATTCTCCTGCTGCGGAAGGCAGAGAAATGGTTAAAAACTGTAACAGAGACATTGTTGGTCTGCTTAGGCTTTCTAATCCTGCCTCTTTTAGCCCTAGTGACATGAAGCATATCAGCAGTCTCTGATGAAGGGGGTTCTTCTGTGACACTCTTGGGTGGTGGGGGAGGGGGTTGGGGAGGTGTAAAAGACTCATTCGCAACAGAGGCATGAACCAACTCTTGGGCCTGTGGGGAGGTGGTGTCCTTTGCAGCTGGAATCAAAGACTCAGGTTGCTGTGGTGCTAACTCATCTTTGTCTTTGTTCTCAACCACCTCTGGTGGGTCATTCGGCACTGGATGCAGAGGAACTTCTTAAGTAAGAATCTGAGGGAAATGATGGGGCAGAACTTGGTGTGGCCTGGTGGAGTGCAAGAATCTACTGGATGCCTAGGTTGTCTGGGCTGCTGAGCGTTTCCAGTTAGATGGTCTTTGTCATAACCATTGTCCCCGTTGTGGGATGGCCAGGGACAATTCCTGAAAGAGTGACCAAACTCCTCACAAAGGTTACATTTAAAGGGGTTGTGACAAGAGAAGTCATTGTAACTGTAGGCCAAACACAGATGCAATGCTGCTGATCACAGCTATTACTAAAATGTGCAAGTGATCCACATCTAAAGCAGGCCAAGGGCTACCATTGGTAGAAGCAGACCCCTCCATCCTTTCCTAAATAGTAATTATTGGAGAGGTGGAGAAGTCCAGTACCCCCCCCAGTGTAATTTTACATGGAACTTCCACCCTCCATCCACGTTTTTCTCTGTGAAGAATAGGAGATGGTACATCCAATATGTCACACTGCTGCTTCAGCCAATAGGAAATGTCAAATGCACTGACTCTTTGCAAAATAAGATGGCCACCACTATGACTGCCAGTTTGGACAAAGGTAAGGCAATGAAGGGTGCTCACAGTGGTGCATCTTCCAGAGAATTGTATAATGCCCAAAATCTGACCAATGAGCTAGTAGTTTTAAAACATAGATCACACAACTCTTCATTGGCAATATGGATTAAGGCATACAGATCAGTAGGAGAAAAAGACACAGAGTTCTTGATTAACTTCTTTACTGAGGGTATTCCTGCTCCTCCCCAACTACTGCAAATGTACCGCATTCCTCGTAGGAGCTGGTTCAAGAGTTTAGACATGTTGGAGGAAGGGAGTGAGATTGTCCCTTCGAGGCCTCTGGAAGGCTCTCCTGCGGCTCTGTCTTTGTTTGATGTTTTTTAAGGAGGCAGTGATTGCACTCCCCTCCTTCTTTAATTATTATATAGCATCGCATATTAGTAAGTTAGTCTCTTGGACTCGGCTGACATTCTCAACAGACTCCAACCTTTATGTGCCTCTTTGAGTCCCCTTTGAGAAATGTGTGATTGCTAAATTCTCTTTAACTTTCAATTCAGTCATTTATACTGCCCCAAGATTTCTCCCTAAACTACTCAAAAACACACCTATTGGCTGGTCAATAAAAGCCCTATACCAAGTACAAAGGTCATTAGGAGTAAATTGGCACAAATCCCCAGAGCAGCCCATAATACAAAATATGCATTTCCAAATTCAGAAAGCTCCGATTTCCCCTACATTCTGGGAACCATTAGTTGGGTTGCGCCTGGGAGATTTAGCTCCTCGGGGAGAGCTGTTATCGTACGTGCAATTTTATTTGAATATACCTGAGGCAAAAGGGAATGCTTTTAAACACTGGCAAATTAGTGGTGCAGTAAAAGCTTACTTTTGGAATTTGAAACCTTCGGAAGTAAATAGGATAGAACTGTCTTTGTTGCTACAGATAGCAGATCAGCTCCACTTGGTCTCCAAAGTTTATCATGAAATACAGAGGACTGATTTAGAATTGCCATCAGGTTTTTGCTTCTACTGGAGGCAGAAATTGGAAATGGGTGAAGGCCAAAGATTATGGGACCAAATTTGGAACAATATATATAAATATATAAGACAAGACAGGTATAAGCTACAGCAGTTCAACATTATGCACAATTTATACTACACACCTGCTAAATTACACAAAAATGGCAAATTATCATCACCTAGGTGTTGCAGATGCAGTGCTGATAATGGGGATCTATACCACATGTTATGGGTATGTCCTAAAATTCAGCCATTATGGAAAGCAATTCAAAAATCGTTAAATTCTCTCCTCAAACTGGTTTCTTTTTTTACACCCGAGCTTTGTTTGATTAATCATTTCCCCAGGGACATAAGTAAACAGAAGACGGCATATATGGCTATTATCTCAGTTGCAACTAAGGCGATTATACTGTGACACTGGATAGATGAGTCAACACATTCAGTTATTGAATGGTACAAGGAAATCTTGCTTGCATTGCAGCCGGAGCTACACATAGCTAAGATGTACAATAGGGCACATTCATATAATGCCAAATGGGGTCCTCTGGATGCTGTTTTAGTTACTTGGAAAACCTAATATACCAAGGTGGAAGGTCTTCCTTAACTTGGGAAATTTTCAGAATCTTACAAAGGAGTTTCTGTGTGGTTCTTTCTACAAGTAGAAGTACATCGGGGGGGGAAGGGTTTGTAGGCGGTAAGTTGGTATCTTGATAATATAAAAAGAAAATGCTGTAATGTCCATTTTCTACAGTGTAGGCCTCCAGTACACAAAATTTCTGGGGTAAATGTTGTTTCTTGAAGGCCTTGTCAATGTTTTAATTTCATTGTAATGTGACATTGTAATTAAAGCATATTAAATAAAAAAAAAAAGAAAAAGGAGGCAATAATGGCAGGGAAGCACCAGAAACAGTCTCCTTCCATTTCTGGTTGCCTTTGAGGCTGATTTTGTACAGTGTCTTGGGGTACAGCAGTGGAATCTGTCTTCCTTAGCCCTCCATCACTTTGAGGTTGAGGCTGATCACCTGTGCTTTGAGGATGGTGACTTGCACCGGAAGGGAGGCTATAAGAGCAGAAGTCCCTGCAACAGTTTTCACCTGTTGGAGCAGTTTCTGAATGATCCTGTATGGGGATAGCTGCTACTTACTGTAACTATATTATTTGGCAGAACTTCTCCCTGTGTCACTGACCCAGCCTGACTCACAGGAAGAGCAGAAGTTGCAGGGCACTGGGTAGCTCTGGCCTGAGTCGGGACGCTGCCTGACTGCACCTTAATAGGTTGAGGACTGAGTTCTGCCTCCACATGGACTTGTGCTATATGTAAAAAATGTATTTGATCACAGTGAGCCGCTGACATTTCCTGTTTTTTTTGTAATGGCAATATCTTCCACGTTAGCAGCAGGCCGTGTAGCAGAGTAAGGATTTACCTGCTTGCTCACACTCATTTTCTCCACCGACCATCGGAAGATCACTGAGAAGCCAACATCCATCAGGACATTTTGTCCAGCCAGCCCTCTTCAGCACTTTCTCAACGGAACTTATCAAGCCGACCAGCATTCCTTGAGTGGGTTGGGTGGACTGTAGATCAGGAGCTGGGCACTTCCCGACTGCTTTCTTAGGGTGCCAGCTTCCTAATAATGGCAGTGTGGCATTTTACAGGGGCTGTTGAACTGAAGCAGTGGGAACAGTTTCTGTCACTAGAGCAACACCATCAGAGGTGGTACCAGCTGCTGCTAGTGCCCCGTCTGCATCTGTCAGTAGGTATTGCAGTAAAGCCCGTTGTTCTGCAATACCAGCTATGACTGTTTCATTTGCCTTCAGCACTTCATCAACACCCATGAAAACCTCCATCTTTTCTTACAAAGTTCTCTTATTGAATTCACTAAAACAGGTACTGATTTCTGCATAACAGGGATTTGTTCAGAGGTACTCTGAGCTGCTGAATCTGTGGTCGGTACATTACCAAATATAGTTTCACAAACATCCAGAGTAACAATTTCCCCAAGTAAAGCTGCATGGTAACCTCCTCCACCTCCCCCTCCAGGGTTGGCTGTCTTGCCTAGCAGCAAGGCATCCGCAGTGCCCCCTCTGAAAAGTAGGGGATTTTTATTGAAGATTGGACTTCGTTACAACAACAATACAAAGAAAACACATCAAGCAGTACAATGAACCACAGAAAAAACTTACATCATAAAAAAAACATTTTATGCAAATACTTGTGACACAAAACATATACATAATTCACATACAAACATACGAAATTTGCCAGCAGATAAAGGCCTAGAGGTCTATCAAGTCTGCTCGAATGTGCTGCTAGCACCCCTTATTCTGCAGCTGCCCCTCCCTTCCACCCTTCCCCTTCATTAACCCTCCCCCTTGTCCTGTCCCATCCTTGTTTGAAGCAATCCACTGTTCTACTGCATACCACTTCAGCAGGTAATGCATTCCACCCAGCCACCACCCTCTCTGTAAAAAGTGTCTCCTCATCTCCCTCCTGAACCTTCCTTGCTCCAGTCTCATATCATGGCCCTGGTGGCCCTCCCTCCTTACTTTGAACAGCCCTCTGTACCCGTCTTGTTTATTCCTTTCATGTATTTAAAGGTTTCAATCATGTCACTCTGTCTCCTCTCCTCCAGCGAGTACATGTTCAACTCCTTCAACCTCCTCTCGTGATGATAAGTCCCCCAGCCCCTTGATCATCTTTTGTCACTCTGCGCTGCACCCTCTCCAGTAACTTAATGTCCCTCTTCAGATACGGACGCCAGTACTGCACGCAGTATTCCAGGTGTGGTCTAACTAATGACCTATACGGTGGCAGAATCACCTCCTCCCTCCTCGAGGAAATACCACTTGTAATACAACCCAGCATTTTGTTGGCCTTTGCAGCTGCCTTCCTACATTGTGCCGAGTTGTTCATTGACCCTGTAATGAGCACACCCAGATCCTTCTCCTCCTCCTCCTCCTCCTCTGTCTGGGCTAGCTGCACTCCCCCTAGCTGGTAACTCCTCCTTGGGTTCTTCATCCCAAAATGCAGCACCTTGCACTTTTTGGCATTAAAGCCCAGTTGCCAGGTGTCTGACCAGGTTTCAAGCTTTGCCAGATCATCCTGCAACCCCTGCCATCCCCCTAGGTCATCCACCACTGCGCTTACCTTGGTATCATCAGCAAACAGACTGATCTTGCTCTTGATGTCCCATGATATGTCTGCAATGAATATCCCAAACAACACTGGTCCCAACACTGAGCCCCATGGAACACCGCTCGTCACTGCCCTTGGGTGTGAGAGCTCCCCACCCACCACCACCTTCTGTTGCCTTCCCTGCAGCGAGTTTCCTACCCATCTCCCCAGCTCTGCACCTGCCCCTGTGCCTACTAACTTCCTTCCCAGCCTTCCATGTGGCACTGAGTCGAATGCCTTACTGAAGTCCAGATACAAGACATCCACTGCATGGCCCCTGTCCAGTTGCCTAGTTACCCAGTCATAGAACTTGACCAGGTTGGTTTGGCAGGATCTGCCACGTATGAAGCCATGCTGTCTGCTGTCCTGTAGTCCTTTGGCCTCTAGGAGGGCCACCAGCCTACATGCTACCTATATTATGCATACCAAGTTATTTTAAACAATAATCACACAGGACTGTGGTATGCATAATTATAGAGCACATAAAAACAGAGGTGAGAAAGAAGTAAGTGCCTCAGCTGCCAGTTGAACCCAGGCCGACCGGAATACCATTTCGATTGCGCTAACCAACTATGCTACTGAGACAACCGGAACCTGGGATGTCCTCAAACACATTACTCTTTCTTAAATACACAACTCAATGGCAACACAAATAAATACTTGTAACAATCATACAGGAGTGTGGTGTGCATATTTATGGAATACATACAAACAGAGGTGAAAAAGTAGTAAGTGCCTTGGCTGGACTTGAACCCAGGATATCCGGTATACCCGTCAGGACATTACCAAGTAAAGTTTCACAAACATCCATAGTAAGAGTTTCCCCAAGTAAAGCTGCATGGTAACCTTCTCCACCTCCACCTCCAGGGTTGGCCATCTTGCCTAACAGCAAGGCAGCCACACTGCCCCCCCCCCCGAAGAATAGGGGAATTTTCATTGAAGATTGGACTTCATTACAACAACAATACAAAGAAAACACATCAAGCAGTACAATCAAGCAAAGAAAAAAAATACACTATAAAAAAAAACATTGTATGCAAATATGTGTGACACAAAACATATACATAATGCACATACTTCCTATATTGTGCATACCAATTTATTTTAAACAGTAATCACTCAGGAGTGTGGTGTGCATATTTATGGAACACATACAAACAGAGGTGAGAAAGAAGTGCCTTGGCTGGGACTTGAACCCAGGCTGCCCGGAATAATGTTCTGATTGCACTAACCAGCTGTGCCACGAAGACAACTGGAACCTGGGCTGTCCCCAAGCACATTATTCTTTCTCAAATGCACAATCCAATGGCAGCACAAATATTTACTTTTAACAATCACACAGGAGTGTGGTGTGCATATTTATGGAACACATACACACAGAGGTGAGAAAGAGGTAAGTGCCTCAGCTGGGACTTGAACCCATGCCACCTGGAATACTGTTCCGATTGCACTAACCAGCTGCGTCACTGAGACAACCAGAGCCTGGGCTGTCCCCGAGCACATTACTCTTTCTTAAATGTACAATCCAATGGTAACACAAATATTTATTTGTAACAATCACACAGGAGTGCAGTGTGCATATTTATGGAACACGTACAAACAGAGGTGAGAAAGAAGTAAATGCCTCAGCTGGGACTTGAACACAGGCCACCAGGAATACCGTTCTGATTGTGCTAACCAGCTGCGCCTCTGAGACAAGTGGAACCTGGGCTGTCCCCAAGCACATTAGTCTTTTTCAAATGCACAATCCAATGGCAACACAGACATTTACTTGTAACAATCACACAGGAGTGCAGTGTGCATATTTATGGAACACATACACACAGAGGTGAGAAAGAAGTAAGTGCCTCAGCTGGGACTTGAACCCAGGCCACCCAGAATACCGTTCCGATTGCACTAACCAGCTGCACCACTGAAACAACTGGAACCTGGGCTGACCCCAAGCACAATACTCTTTCTCAAATGCACAACCCAATGGCAACACAAATATTTACTTGTAACAATCACACAGGAGTGCGGTGTGCATATTTATGGAACACATACAAACATAGATGAGAAGGAAGGAAGTGCCTCGGCTGAGACTTGAAACATAGAATTTGATGGCAGATAAGGACCGCTTGGCCCACCTAGTCTGCCTATTTCCCAACTAATGGATAAGCTGAAGATCCTAGTTAACCAACAGCCTACTTCCTCCTACCCTCCACTAGAATTGCCTTATGTCTGTCCAATGCATTCTTGAATTCCCCCACAGTTTTTGACTCTACGACCTCCTCAGGAAGGCTGTTCCATGCATCTACAACCCTCTCTGTGAAGAAATGCTTCCTCACATTACCTCTGAGCCATCCCCCCCTCTATCTTGAAATTGTGCCCCCTTGTTCTTGCCCATCTGTTTTTCTGAAAGATGCTACCCTCTTGGACTTTGTTGATTCTCTTGAGGTATTTGAAAGTTTCTATCATGTCCCCCCTCTCCCTTCTTTCCTCGAGGCTATACATCTTGAACCCAGACTGCCCAGAATACCGGTCAGGACATTACCAAATATAGTTTCACGAATGTCCATAGTAACAATTTCCCAAGTAAAGCTGCATGGTAACCTCCTCCACCTCCACCTAGAGGAATGGCTGTTTTGCCTAGCAGCAAGGCAGCCACAGTGTCCCCCTCTGAAGAGTAGGAACATTTTTATTTAAGATTGGACTTCATCACAACAACAATACAAAGAAAAAAAGATCAAGCAGTACAATCAAGCAAAGAAAAAACTTACATCATAAAAAAAAAACATTGAATGCAAATACTTGTGGCACAAAACATATAGATAATGGACAGACTTCCTATATTATGCATACCAAGTTATTTTAAGCAATAATCACACAGGAGTGTGGTATGCATATTTATGGATCACATACAAACAGAGGTTAGAAAGAAGTAAGTGCCTCAGCTGGGACTTGAACCCAGGCCACCTGGAATGCCATTCCGATTGCAGTAACCAGCTGTGGCACTGAGACAACTGAAACCTGGGCTGTCCCCGAGCACATTACTCTTTCTCAAATGCACAACCCAATGGCAACACAAATATTTACTTCTAACAATCACACAGCAGTACTGTGTGCATATTTATGGAACACATACAAACAGAGGTGAGAAGGAAGTAAGTGCCTCAGCTGGGACTTGAACCCAGGCTGCCCAGAATGCCAGTTAGGACATTACCAAATATAGTTTCACGAATGTCCATAGTAACAGTTTCCCCAAGTAAAGCTGCATGGTAACTTCCTCTTCCTTCACCTCCAGAGCTGGCCATCTTGCTTGCAGCAAGGCTGCCACAGTGCCCCTCTCTGAAGAGTAGGGGAATTTTTATTGAATTTTTATTGAAGATTGGTCTTCACTACAACAACAATCCAAAGAAAAAAACATCAAGCAGCACAATCAAGCAAAGAAAAAACTTGCATCATGAAAAAAAACATTGTATGCAAATACTTGTGACACAAAACATATACATAATGCACATGCTTCCTATATTATGCATACCAAGTCATTTTAAACAATCCATTTGTCACAGTTTATCCAAAGGTGTTTAACTTTTTCTCCAGAAAAACGCTCCATATCTAGCTGCAAAACTCCATTTAACACCTGCCGTATATTAACTAGCATTTCTGTATGTGACACCATCTTCTGCCGAAGAACCCACACACAATGAAGCCCACCAGGATGAAGCACAGCGCTGCAGAATTCTGCAGTACAATTACTGCCGCAAACAATGCAATTTCAATGAAAGTCAATCCCTTTTTTGACACAGGAAACCTGTGACACCGTGTTTCATCCTGGCGGGCTTCATTGAACATCTTGCCTGCCAGATAAAATACCTCAGTATGGCAAACAGTATGTATATGGTGTCTGCATGATATTTGCCCCATGTCCCTGTCGGGGGCCATAGAACAGAACTGCATATGAAAGGGACATGAACAGGGGTTCCTCCCGTTCCTTGGCTATTAAAACCCAGAAGTGTCTGACATAAATATAATCAAAAAATAGATGCTGTTGTGTTTTTAAGACCTGAATACTGGTGTCTCTAGGACAATACTGCTCTGATAACTGCTTGTGCTTATTATTATTATTATGCACACTTAATCTACCATAGTTTTCCAACTGGACAATGTCCCACACATACGGGGAAATTTTTGGGTTTGTTGTTTGAGAACCCCCTCTAACTGGGCATCCTGACAAAGGGGAAATGAGACTGCTGTTTGACATTCTATATTTAAGATAGCTTTATAAATAGTTTTCCTGTCAGAGGTGTGAAACTGCAAGGCAGTCTGCCCCCATTTCATAACATACTTAATACTGTCTAGTCCATATTGGGGTACCAAGTCTATTTCACTAAGAAGTCAAGATTTCCCAAGACCCCATGGAGAGAGGCATGGCTCCAATCACCTGTTTACCAATGGCTTCTACAATTTCTCACCTGGCTTTCATACAATCCCAATATTATAACAGGCAAAAACACTGAAAAATGCTATTGGGTGTATCATATTGACACCCCCTTCTGGAATAGATATGTAAATTCCCTTTTAATGGGATTTAATTTAGAACCCCAAAAGGCTTGAAAGAAAACACTATTAATCCAGTAATTATTCCTTGAGGAGGGGGGAAAAACATGACTAATATACAAAAATACAGGAACTAAGAGTGCCTTAATTTTATCGGATCCTGGGATATCATAATACAACAGATGTTACCTGTTTCTGGAAGGGGGACATTACCCAGAGTCTCTCCTCAACTTTTTTCAAATTAATATTAGACCCTGAAATGCCTGCAAATTCTTGTAAGGTGTTAGACAGAGTAACCTCACAGGTGTCTGGGGCTAACGTTAAAACAAGATCATCTGCATAAGCTAAAACTTTTATTGGGGAAATATCCAGGGTGAAAGAGAGCCCCCGTATCTCACTAGCAAGCATATCTTTCATATAAGAATATCAATCACAAATGTATAGAGTAAGGGACTTAGAAGAAAGCCCTAATGAACACTCCTACAAATATTGATACGCCTGCCATACCAGCCATTAACATTGGGTATAATTATAGCTCTCCGGTACATACCCTGGATCCAGTTTACAAACAATTTTGGAATACCAAAGGCCAGCAGGGCAGAAACCAGGAACTCATGTGCCAGCCTATCAAAAGCTTTTTCTTGGTCCAAACCCAGCACATAGCCCTGTAGACCTCCCCACGCTTCTCTATGGAAAAGCTCCTTTAGAACAATTTAATTGTCTTGCTGCTTCCTATCTGGAACAGCACAAGTCTGGGGAGAACTAATTAAATAGTTAGAGACTTTTGTAAATGTGGCCAAAAGTATTTATTAAAATTTTAAAATCATTATTTAAAAGACTTAATGGTCTTCAGTTTCCAATATCTAATTTGGTACCATATTTATGTAGCAAAACTAATATTGCCCCATTCATAGAAGCAGCGTACTTTGAGGATGTTAACATACGATTGTAAAGAATTACAAGCGCTGGGGCTAATTCTGCACTAAACATTTTGTATACCCCTACCCCCATGCCATCTGATCCTGGGGCTGTGTCCTTTTTAAGATGGCATATAGCTGATTCTACTTCCCCCAAAGTAATTTCTTTTATTAACTCTTGTGAGTCCAAATCTGTTACTTGAGATAATACCAGGGAATCAAAGTATCCTGGACCTCTAAGGTATGTGGTCTGTTGCCAAACAGAGATTCCACATGTTGTTCTACTACTTGTAGAATACTTTCTGGAGTAGAAACTGTATGCCCCTCAGCTGTTTTGAGCTCAGTAATGACTCTATTATCAACCCTGGATTTACATTCTTTAAAAGGGTCCAGGGACCCCTTCTGTACCTCAGTACCAAACCTAAGCTCTTGACTAAGGGATTTAGCTCAGTCATATAGCAAATTGGCGATCTTTATTTTATTTATTTAGTTTTTGTTGACCGGGTAAGTGCACTACACAAATCCTGCCTATTTTCAGGCACAATCTGGGGGAAGGGGATACAGATGAATGCCAACTGACCTTGAACCAGATTAAGCTGTTGGTGGTATTTTTAGTGAAGGAGGGAAATTTGGCCAGGACACCGGGGAAATTCCCTTGCTCTTTTCGATAAGTGCCATGGGATCTTTAACATCCACCTGAACTACCACCAATCCAGGCAGATGGGACCTCGGTTTAATGTCTCATCCAAAAGATGGCACCTCAGAAGTGCAGCACCCCTCTCATGCTGCACTACAGTGTCAGTACTGGGATATTAACCCAAGTGCCAGATGTGAGAACTGAACCCACAGCCCTCTGATCTCCTGGTCTCAGAGGCGAGTGTGTTACCTACTGAGCCACTGACACTAGAACTGTGTCCTTATAATACTAATTTGTGTTCCATAATCAAAATTTGTTACCTCACTCTGTGAAATTAAATGCTGTAGTTGTTGATGTAACTGGAGGTAGCGAAGATAATTACTACTGGCTACATACCTGGCCCTGTTCTGAAAAAGCACTTGCCAAGATTTTTTTGTATCCTCCCATCATTCCATTAATTCTTCATAACATTCGAACACTGAAATCCTAGCTGACTAATCCCACCATCCATATGCTTTGCACTACTGGGTCATCCAAAAGGGATTCATTAAGTCTCCAACTATTTTTCTTGCATTGCGGCGAATTGTCCCAAGTAAATTGCAAAGCAGTAGAGATGTGATCTGAAAACTCACATACATGTGCTCTCACATTTAAAATAGTCAACACAGAAGAAACAAAAATAAAGTCAATATGTATTTTTAGGGGGCCCCTAAAGTATGTATGACCACATGAAGGGTGCTGACTCCTATAAGCATCAATTAATCTGGCTGTGGCAACTATATTTTGTAATGCTATTGAGTCGCAAAATAGCTTATTGGTCTGTAAACCTCACTGTGACTGTTTCAAACCACAATTGAAATCACCCAGCCAGATGAGAAGGGGTGAGGTATGAAGAAAGGGTTGGATTTCTATAAACAAGGACAATCTCTATGCCTTAGTTTGGGGAGCATACGTACTGCAGTAGTACAGCAAAACCCCTCGGTCCTGTATGAAATATCTAGGAGTAAAGCCCTCCCCGGGTGAATGTCAACCAACCTAGACACTCTCAACTGAGGATTGGTAAGGAGTATACCCACCCCATCACAGGTGTCTTCCCCTGTGGACCAAAAGGAGGGTCCATAAGTCCAGAATTTAGATGCTTGTTAAAGCTCAATATGAGTTTTAAGCCAGGTATCCTGTATGCAGTAAATATCACTTATGCCTTCTTGCAGAGTAAACAATACTCCAACTCATTCTTTTTCACTTTTAATACTGTTCACATTAAGAGTGGAAATGGTAAGGCAAGGCATCAGGAAGATAGTGATATATAGGACTAATATTTTACCAAAAAACCAAACTACGGGGTCTTGGAGGGTCTCCTCTATCTGGTCCATTTGGCAATAGAATCCTCCCCTCTCTCTTCTGTGTCTGTTGTGGAGGCTATAGAAGAGGTGTTGCTTTCATCCTCACCAGAATCCCCTTCTGATGGTTTAGTGGTCAGAGCTGCATATTTAGTTCTTTTTTCAATGAGGAGGAACCTGCACCCTTTAGACCCTCTAATACCCCAGTTCCTTTGGGTGCCAAGTATTTCCTTAGTCTGGAACATTTCTTTTGTAAGACTAACTTAAAAGATCTCTCCTGACCAGGGGGGAGCATCTCAGAAACAATTACCTCAACAATGCCCTTGGGATATTTTGGTGGGTTTACGCCTTCGTCCAACCTAATGGAATCAACTGATGGGGTCTCTACCAACACTGGAACATCCAAGAGCTGTGCACTTGTTATTTGGCAGTCTGGAGCTTCCTGAGCAGGAGTGACCCTTTCCATTTCCAGGGTTTCTCTGGCTGTCCTAAGGCTTTGCTCGGCTACTCTTTTAGCTTGCATTTATTGGGTGGTATTAATCAGGCCCTCATGGGATGGGCAATCCTCTCTATTATGGGAGGTCCAGGGGCAACGCCCACAGGCATGACCAGTCTGTTCACAAATACTACACGAAAACAAATTCAAACAATTTGCTGCAACATGACTATATTCAAGGCAGTGGCTGCAATGAGCAGTATCACAGGCTGAACTAAGATGGGTGCAAGAGCCACATTTTAAACAGGAATGGGATTGCCTGTGTTAAAGAGGGACCCTTGATCCTTACCCAAAAAAAAGTTATTGGGGAGATGCACAGGACCTGGATTGGTGGAAAACAATTTCACCCTTATCCTCCCCCCACCATCCCAAATCTGTTCACTGTCCAACATAGGTACTGGTCTACCCTGGACCTCACACCACTGCCGCAGCCAAAAGAGATTTGTCCTCAATGTTTACCCCCTCATTTCTGAACGTAACTGTAATATTCTTGACTAATGGTTTAGTGAGTGGAATCGCCTGAAATGGAATCCATATTGGGGTATTTTTCAGCCCCTGATACTGAAACCAGAGCCTATCAAGACTGGAGACATTTTTAAAACTCACATTATAAGCTGAGTTGCCAAGACTAACCAGTGCAAAAATCTCAGAGGAGAAAAAATTCATTGAGCATTTTGAAAAACTTGCAATATGCAGCCTGTCTGGAAAGGTTTCCAACACCCCTTTGTAAATTAACAGAACCATGTTCCTTCTAGGAGCGGGTTCTCCCTTGTTCTGGAACAGATCTGATAATTTAAACATAGGGTCTAACCTAACTCGGCTATTAGGATCCCTTAAAACCTCTTCAGATGGGCCAACTTTAAGGGGTCCTCTTCTACCTGCCTTTGATTATTAGTAACACCAACAAGTACAGATGTATTTATAAGACCAACAGTTTCAGAAGTACATGTTACTGAAATAGAAGGTTGCACAATGGGTTCAACAGCTGAAATACTCCGGGATGTGTTGGAGCTCTTATGGCATACAGTCTCAGTGGCCACTTCTTCCACAGTTTCCAGCATGGTTACTTTATAATTTTGAAAAGTGGGATCTGTTGGGTCCGGGATCCACAGTCCATCTACCTCCTGCACTCAGCCTGCATCTTCCAGTGTGTGGACAGGAGACCAATTTCCAGAACCTATCTCTGTGTTCCTTGGAGTGGGAACCAAAACTTTAGTGCCTACTGTAACAGTGTCTTGCCTGGCAGCACTCCAGGTGACATAGCCCTTAGGTTTTTACAGAAAAAATGCTGTCTCTGTACATGCCTCATTTGCATCTGTATCTGAGGACTTTGCTTGAGGGCGGTAACCGTGGAGTGCCTCCTTGCTCCATGCCTATGCCAGGCAGTTTTTGAAACATCCAGAACATCACTAGGAGTGGGAGCTTGCGGCTTTTGGCACATGACCCCCTGGCTGTTTTCACTGCTGGCCGCATGGGAAGCTCCCTTCATCTCTGAAACTTGTTGCACATCACTTGGGAAGTCGAGAGCAGCAGAAGCCGCATAGTCTTTAATGTTTGTGTGTCAGCACTCAGCTGACTCATGCTGTCAGACATAGGAGCACTTTTGACAGGGGAAGAATTCTCTGCAATTTTACTGAGTTCAGCTTCTAGTTCAAGAGCTTTTTGTAGAAATGTTTCTTTTTCAGCTTGTAACTTTTGCACCAGTAAGCTATCTGGTTGTTTTTCAGAAGTGGCCAATACATTAACAGGACAGTGTGAATTTTTGTTTAATGTCTTCTGTTGCTCAGTAGCCATTGTCACAACCCCACTCAGCAGGTCAGGCCCTCTGCTCCCACAGTGCCAACCTCAGAGTTCAGTATTGTGAACAGGGTAACAGAACAGGGTAACTCTCTTGTCTGTTTTGTGGGTCTGAATCACCTTTGGTCTCAAGTTTTGGAGGGATTCAAACTGTGAATCTTTTGCTATCGTACCCAAATGTACAGGCTCAGATAATTCTGCTCTTCTGGAAATGCCAGATATTTTTCACCTATGGGCACCTAACCAGGTATACAAAATGAACCCTTAAAAACTCTATGTAATACCTTAGATAAATTCTTACCTTTTCTCAGTTTGGTATTACCATCAAGCTTTGAACAGTTTAGTCAGCCTTAACCATCTGTAATTCACATGCAAAAGAAAGAACTTTGAAGGCACCAGGTAGTTTCTTTAAATACAAGAGGTTTACTTAGAAAATGGATAAAAATAGGTAAAATGTAAACACAAAACCATATATCACAAAGCATACAATCACTTAAAAGAAAACAAGGAAAAAATACAAACTCCTACCACCATAATACAATTAGACTTGTCTATCTAATGTATTACCTTCTAAAACAGTGCTTAAAGTAGATGATGTTGTTTCAGAGTCCAACACGAATATGCCTCGGTGGAAAATACAGAATACAGTTTAAACTGTCTCTAAACCTGCCCCTTACATGATGTCACCTAGCTCCTCCCTGTAAAATATAAAAATGAATACACACAGGATGTCCCATCACTCAGGAGGTATATTAAATAAGGTGACATTAGCAAAAACTCGTTTCCCAAATGACTTCTTTGATCTTGAGTGGTTTCCTGCTCCTCTTTAATTTTTGAGCAGTTCCTAGTTCCACACTTCAAAGGCAGGAGGTCATAAATTGCAACTCCTCTGAAACACCATAAAAATTTACAATCCCTCCTTGCAGCTGGTCAGCTACAATTAAGTCAGATAAACAGGAGACCCTTAATTATGTCTCTCTAGTCTTCAATTATCTCCTGTCTGTGTCCCTGTCTCCACATTGTGCATCACTAAGGGGGTTAGTCCGGGCTTTGCACTAAACAGGGGGACAAAGTCTGCTAAAACCTGCCTTACTTCCAGGATCTTGCCTGGGGCCAGCTGGGGAGACAATTTTACTGCCTCCACAGAGGACTCCCACTTGTTTTCTTCCAGCAACTCCAGAAGGGGGTCTCCTTTGTCCATCCCCTCCCCAGGACTACACACTGCAAACACCATGTCAGCCCTATTAGCATATGGCTTCATCATGTTGACATGGTACATCCTTTCTGTTTGTCATCTGTCAGGTAACTCTATAATATAGTTCACATCATTTACCTTCCTAACTACTCTATAAGGTCCTGCCCACTCAGCCTGCAGCTTGTCTTTCCGGACCGGAATAAGAATCATGATTTCCTGACCCACCATGTATGAGCGAGCTCTGGCTCTGCAGTTGTACCACACTTTTTTGTTTCTGTTGGGCAGCTGCCAGGTTGCTCTGGGCTGTACCCATAAGCTCCTTCAGCCTTTCCCTAAACCTAAGGACGTATACCACAATGGGAGTTCCCTGGATGGCATGCTTGCCTTTCCAGTCCTCCCGGATCCAGTATAGGGGCCCACTTACCTGGCGTCCATATAAGAGTTCAAAGGGGGAAAATCCTGTTGACTCTTGGGGCACCTCCCTGTATGCAAACAGCAGGTGGGAAAGGTATTTCTCCCAGTCCCTCCCATGCTGTTCAGCAAACGCCCTGAGCATTGACTTCAGGGTACCATTAAATCTTTCCAAAAGTCCATTGACTTGTGGGTGATATGGTGTCGTGTATCTCTGCAGCACCCCGCACTTCTCCCACAAACATTTCATCAGGTCCAACATGAAGGACACCCCCTCAATTGGTGATAACCTCCTGTGGAAATCCAACACGGGAGAAAATCCCAAGTAAGCATCTTCCACTTTGTCTGTCCTCAGTGAGGATAGGGTGACTGCCTCTTGGTACTGGGTGGCATAATCCACCACAGTCAGGATGATTCTCTTCCCTGAGGAGCTAGGGGTATTTAAAGGCCCCACAATATCCATTCCCACCCTCTGGAAAGGCTCCTCCACTATGGGCAATGGAATTAGGGCGGCTTGGGTTTTCTTGCCCGCCTTTCCTATTTCTTGGCACCAGTGACAAGACCTGCAATACTTCTTCACCTGCTGGGTGAAGTTGGGCCAATAGAAATTCTGGGCCAACCACTGTGTAGTGCACATGATTCCCAGATGACCAGACAAGGGAATATCATGTGCAATCTTAAGCAACTGCTCACGATACCCCTGGGGAATGACAAGCTGCCTGCCTAGCACCCTTCCCTCTGTCTGCACAGCCTAAGTATACATCAGTCCTTTTTCCCAATAAACCTTATGTTTTACTGTCAACTCCTTGTGCTCCGTCAGAGTCTGCCTAAGCCCTCAGCTTCTCTAGACTAGTGTCACTTCTCTGAGCAGCTGCAAACTCCTCACATATTCCCAAGGCATGGGACAGGTCCCCTTCAGTCTCTAAACTAGGGTCCCTAACACTAGTGTCAGGGCAGTCAGGATCACTGTCATCCCTAACCCTTTGACCATGGGTCACCCCTCCCTCTTCGGAGTAACCCTCTGTAGCTATGTGGTTAACTGTTACTGGGGAAATTTCTACCCCTTTTCATTAGTCTCCATATCAGCAGGCACAGGCTGGGGAACCAGCCTCCCAGTGGTTTCCACAATGGCTTCTGTGGGGTTCGGGGAACTACAATTTTCCCCTGCCGCTTGTCTATGGGTAACTGCACACACCATCCCCTGTTGGAGATTGTTGCCAAGGATGACGTCCACTGCTACATTTTGGCTACAGCCACCTGTTGAACAGTTCCCCCTGTTTCACCCCAGTCTAGAAGAACACTAGCGAGGGGCAATGTTTTCTCCCCACCAGTAAAGTCTTGTACAGTGACATATTTATTGGGTATAAGCTGACCAGGTTGTACCAGATCCCCTTTTACTATTGTCAGGGATGCCCCTGTGTCCCTTAACCCTTGCATCTGTACACCATTCACCATGACTGGGTGCATGAGTTCCCTCATGTTCACAGGCATGCTTCCAGGGACACACAAACAACCCACTTCTTTCCTAGCCCCTGGTTGTGTATTGCTCACCCTTTTGGGACACTGTCTGGCAATATGTCCAGTTTCTTTACACATCCAACATTCATTTCTTTTCTCAGAGAAATCTTTTCTCTGAAATCTGGGGCTAACTGGTTTTGGTGGAGGCAGTAAGGATTTTAGCTGCCCTGAAGGTGTGCTTTTCCCTTTCTGCACTGCCACGTCCACCCCATTTGCTCTCAGATCAGGTCTGCCCTTGGCATAGCAGTCTGAGAGTTCAGCAGCCTCTTGCACTGTTTTAGGATCTCGGTCCTCCAGCCAGGTTTTCAGCTCAGCTGGGCATGCCCAGAAAGACTGTTCTAACAGAATCACATTTTTAATTTTATCTACAGAGTTTGCTTCAATTCCTTCCCACCAACGTTTTAAAAACTGACGTTGTTTCATGGTTAACTCTTCAAGTCATAGCTCTTGTCAGGGCTTCTCCTGAGGTTATGGAATTTAGCTCTGTATGATTCAGCAGTTAATTCAAATTTTTTTAACAATGCAGCTTTAAGTTTTCTGTATTCATTACTGTCCTCATTGTCCATTAGACCCAATGAATCCCAAGCTTTCCCAGTAAGTAGCAGGGATAGCTGGAAGCTTCAGGACTCGCTAGGAATTTTTGCCTGAATACAAACTTTTTTAAAGGAATTTAAAAAGGCATCCATATCCTCCCCCTCTTTAAATGTGGCTATTAATTTGGAATTCAATTTGTAACCCAGTCCTGTAGTCCCAGTTAAACCCAAGACACTTACCTGCTCTGGTGTGGGTGGTTAGAGTCATAGCTTCCCCAGTTCCATATCACCCCTTTTTGTTAACACCCCAATGGTGAAACATGGAAAAGGACCATTATGGTGACATTCGCGATAATGGTCCTTTTTCCATGTTTCACCTTCCACCAGTGTTCCGTCCCCACCCCTGACCAACTCTGACCTGGGGTTGGAATCCTAGAGTCTGGGGGGGTGGGGGCAGAGCCCCCCCACATGGGAGGTGTGGGGGCATGGCCCCCCACAGAAAACACCCATGTAACAGGCGGCACAATACTTGCATTGGTATTGTGCCGTCACTGTGGGGGAGGTCAGCATTCTCGATGATGAGAAAACTTGGTGTTTCCCTCCTGTTCATGATGCCTCTAGTGGTCACACTCCTAACAGTCCACCTCTCACTGTTATTGCTCCCTCTTCTCCTATGCAACTCACTGGCACTCACACTCCTCACACTCAGCTTCCTGCTGTTCCTGCTCTGCCTCTCATCTTTCTCGTTCCCTCTTCTCCTGGAACTCCAGCTTCATTCTGCGCAACTCAATCTGCAGCCTGAATACTTCTGGCTCCAGAATATTGGTGACCTTCCCCTGCTGCTGTGGCCCTTCACTGGCACTGGCCTTGCTGCCCTCCTCATTGGATCTGGACACTGCACTGGCTGCTAGCCCTTCCACAGTCAAGGTTCGGTCCCTTACAGTCACTGTCTGTGACTCCATGCTCTGGGCATCTGCTACCTTCAGGGCATCCATGAGGTTCTGCTTGGTGGCTTTCATCTTGTACAGGACTCTCCTGACCCTGCACAACTGCTTTAAGTAGTCTACAGTGTGCCCAACAGTAGTTGGACACCATCTTCTTCCCTAACTATGGCTACTCTAACTTGCACTTTAAAAAAAATAAAACAGGTAGGAACTTGACTGTAAGCCAAGTGATATAGTTCTGTGTCCTTTTTAAAAAAAAAAAAAAAATCACTGCCTTGTTTTGCAAGTGAGCTCACAGTATTAAGCTGACACACCGAACAATAAAAGCTTCTATTACCAAAATTATGCACACCGCTGCCAACCAATCTGTTACAACCCCACTCAGCAGGTCAGGCCCTCTGCTCCCACAGTGCCAACCTCCGAGTGCAGTATTGTGAACAGGGTAACCCTCCTGTCTGTTTTGTGGGTCCGAATCACCTTTGGTCTCAAGTTCTGGAGGGATTCAAACTGTGAACCTTTTGCTAGCGTACCCAAATATACAGGCTCAGATAATTCTGCTCTTCAGGGAATGCAATATATCCTTCACCTACGGGCACCTAACCAGGTATACAAAATGAACCCTTAAAAACTCTGTGTAAGACCTTAGATAAATTCTTACCTTTTCCCAGTTTGGTATTACCATCAAGCTTTGAACAGTTTAGTCAGCCTTAACCATCTGTAATTCACATGTAAAAAAAAAAGAACTTCGAAAGCACCAGGCAGTATCTTTAAATACAAGAGGTTTACTTAGAAAATGGATAAAAATAGGTAAAATGTAAACACAGAACCATATATCACAAAGCATACAATCACTTAAAAGAAAACAAGGAAAAAGTGCAAACTCCTACCACCATAATACAATTAGATTTGTCTATCTAATGTATTATCTTCTAAACAGTGCTTAAAGTAGATGTTATTGTTTCAGAGTCCAACAGGAATGTGCCTCAGTGGAAAATACAGAATACAGTTTAAACTGTCTCTAAACCTGCCCCTTAGATGATGTCACCTATCTCCCCCATGTAAAATATAAAAATTAATACACACAGGATGTTCTATCACTCAGGAGGTATATTAAATAAGATGACATCAGCAAAAACATGTTTCCCAAATTACTTCTTTGATCTTTAGTGGTTTCCTGCTCCTCTTTAATCTTTGAGCAGTTCCTAGTTCCACACTTCCAAGGCAGGCATTCATAAATTGCAACTCCTCTGAAACGTCATGAAAGTTTACAATCCCTCCTTGCAGCTGGTCAGCTACAATTAAGTCAGATAAACAGGAGACCCTTAATTATGTCTCTCTAGTCTTTAATTATCTCCTGGCTTTCAGGTTAACATAGATCCTAAACAAGGCTATAAAATGTGAGTTCTTGGAAGTGAATCACATTACAGAGATCTGCTGTTTAACATATCCTGTCCTTTGAACTGAAACCTGGGGGGGGGGGGTTATTCCAGGAGCACAGGATGTCTCATAAGAGACACTCAATAACACATTTTTATATTACAAAATCATAGCACAATCAGAACCAGCTGTCCAAGTGTTACAGCTATTACATCATCCCATAGTTCTTCTGAAGACAGAAATACATCAGTTGCAGCATTGTCCTCTGAGAAATCAGCAGCCATCATAGCAACATCAATGGCTTGTGTTGTGAGACCAGGGGAGAAGGTCTGCTCCCCTGTCTCCTCCACGTCCATCCTGTCCACCGGCTCCTCAGAAGTGGCTATCTTGGAATGGATGGCCAAGGGTCCCCCCTACTGGCGAGTAGGGGAACTTCCCAGTGTCATGACCAACATTCCCCATTAATTAAAAACAAAAACAGGTTGATGTAACCTACCCCCCAGGATGCACAGGATGCAACTGGAAACAAGCTGTCACAAGTTAGTTTGCCTTCCAGGTCAAAACTTACAAATAAATTAAATAAATAAATATATTTGCAATTTAATGTTTCCTTAGAATTCCATTGCTCACAAAGCACCTCAAAGTCCACAGCATCAACAGTATTCAGCAGTTAGTAGCATGAGCTCTTTTGAACTCTCTGGTACATATGTAGTTGCTATTGAGCCTTCATTCCACTTACTAAATGTTTTATATCTCAGTAAACTATTCAACATCACCAATGTTTTGACTGTTCATTTCCATCATTTTATAGCACTTGAATCAATAAATTTGCATCTCTTTATATCCAGAAATATTTGTTTACAGTTTTAAGGCTTTTCCTAGGAAAGGTGTATATTGCATGAACTCCAAGATATGTATAAAATGTAAATATTATCACGAATATGTATAAAATATAAATATTATCTGCAGCAGCTTTCTATATAGACATAGGTATTGCATTGTTCGAAGTAGAGGGCATAGTGCTGATCCCAAAGACTAAACAGTATGCTGAAAACGTGCAGGGTTTTAAGTAAATTTTCAGTCAACAAGCAACAATGTCTTTCAGTGATTTGCAAGTTCAAAAATTGTGCAAAATCACAATTTTTAACAGTTTAAGGCATCAGTTATGCTCAGCGATTACAAAGTTCCAGAACTAGTATGAAATAGAAGTTAAATCATTGACAATTAACATTACAATTAGTATTACTGAGCCAGGCACATTTAAATACAAGGGTTACCAGCAGATGTAAAACATAACTGCTGATTTACTACTTGTCTCCCGTATATAACAGGAACCCCTTGGTAAAGCAAATTATTTGTGAAAGCTACCTGCAAACTTATCCAAGCTGCTGCTTTCATTTACAATTCTTGATTCGCAATGAGCATGATTTCTTTACTTAAGGCATAATTTGTTGAAATAGTTCTTATTTGTCTCTGTTTAGGTAGCATCATTTCAGATGCTGGCACCATAGTTAGCTTGCGCGTGTGCGGCTGTCGGTGTGTATCGCATCATCAGTACAGCAGTCAGAGACGCTGAGATGCTGCATTTCTATTGATTGCTGTGATGATGCTGTGCTGTAACATAGTTCCATCAATATCGGTATGACTGTTACATGATGCAATCAGCCTTATGTCAGGGCACATTAGCTAATATGCAAACAGCATAATATGGAAACATATTTCAATTTATTTTATGGTGATTGCTCGCATGCGCAAGAAACATGTTGTGACAGGTTTCTCCAGAAGCAGGTTGTGGAGGCATGGTAGTGTTGTACCCAATGCCCCCACAGCATGCAAAGGCTTGTCCCCCGTCCCCCAATGCCGTGGCACACTGCTGCTGACACTAGTTCAGCCAGCGTGCCACAACTTTCTAAAAATCAGCCACTGAAATCAGGGGCCGCCTCGTCATTGCAGCGTCGGCCATCAGCTGCAATGAGGGAGCGACCCGTCATTGCAGGGCAGGATGTAGGATCTCTGATATTGTTTGTGAACATGGCGGTGGCTTGCTGCCATATTCACAAACAATATGTAACCCCCTCCATGTTATTTGCCGATGGGGGAGCCCACTCTATGCTGGCATAATGTGACACCCCCTCCATTTAATTGTGTACCGATGGGGTGCCCAATCCCCGTCGGAAGAAAGGAATCCCCCCCTTTTGTTGTTTGCCGACTGGGGTGTCCAATCCCCATCGGCATAAATAATTCCCCCCCTGTTGTTGTTTGCCGACGGGGGTGCCCAATCCCCCGTTGGCTGCAGCTGTCCTCTCAGACTCTGGTGGCATGCTGGGAGCCCACCCCAGTGTGCCACATGCCCCTGTGAGCGGTCCCATGACGTTTTCTTCCATTTCCTGTACCTGAAAGAAAGGAAACCATCCCTCGTAGTCTTCCTGCCCCCCACAACCCTCACCCACCCACCCACTGTGCACCCAGCCTCCCACCCCCCCTTCACCCCGTACTTGCCTCCGGAGTTCGGTGCGACAATCTTCGCTGGACCAGGAACACGTCTGCACTCTTCAAAGCCGACCGCAAACTGAGGAAATGCCGGTAAGCTGTATAATGTAATGAGTAGGGTTTTTTCAACTTTAGTGCATATCTCAGGCATTTTTGGGAATTTTTTCACCAAATTTTCAACATGGGGTTTTTGGGACCCCTCCTCATGAATTCTTGAACTGTCAAGGCATTAATCAGCCCCGAAAGGTGGTTTTGCGGTCACTGCGTGGAATCACCTTTTGGGGCTGATTAACGAAACGACAGTGCCAGTGTTCATGAGGTGGGCTCTCAAAAAGCCTATTTTGCAAATTTGGTGGTAAAAATCCAAAAAATGACTGTTTTACGAGCATGCGCTGCGCAGTTGCTACGCATACTCGTAACATGATGAATTTGCAATATTTTCACACCAGATTTTCAACATTGCCATTTTGTCCCACCTCCTTGTGAACAGTATAGCTGTCATTGTTGACATCCTGGCTGAAATGTGTTTTCGCACTTCCATCTTCCACAGAATGGCGTGGTTGCTGTGGGAAATCAGTGTTTGGGACAGATTAAAAAAATGACAGTGACACTGTTCATGAGTAGAGGTACTGAAATGGCTATGTTGAAAATTTGATAGCAATACTCCATAAAATGACTGTGTTACGAGTGTGCATTGCGCGGTTTGCACGCACGTTCGTAAGTTAGCGAATTTATAATATTTTCACTCCAGATTTCCAACATTGCCATTTTCCCACACCTACTTATGAACAGTAAAGCTGTCATTTTTCCCATCATGGCCAAAATGTGTTTTCGCACTTTCGGCGCAGAATAGAGCGGTCGCTGTGAGAAATCACTGTCCAGGACAGATTAAGAAAATGAGAGTGATACTGTACATGAGCAGAGGTCCTAAAATGCCTATGTTGAAAATTTGGTGATAATAGCCCATTGAATGACTGTGGTACAAGTGTGAGTTGCACACTTTCCACACACCCTTGTAACTTCGCAGATTTTTAATATTGTCACGCCACATTTTCACCAGTGGAATTTTTCCACACCGCCTTATGAGCAGTACAGCTGTCATTTTCCACATCCTGATCAAAATGTGTTTCACAGTTCCGGCACAGAATAACGCGGTTGCTGTGGGAAATCACTGTTCAGGACAGATTAAGAAAATGACAGTGGCACTGTTCATGAGCAGAGGTCATGAAATGCTTATGTTGAAAATCGGGTGATGAAACTCCATAACATGACTGCGTTACAAGCATGCATTGAACTGTTTCCACGCACCCTTGTAACTTGGCAATTTTGTAATATTTTCACGCCACATTTTCAGCAGTGGCATTTTTCCCCACCTCCTTATGAACAGTACAGCTGCCATTTTTCACATCATGGCTAAAATGTGTTTTTTCACTCTTGCTGCAGAATCGCACGGTCACTGTGGGAAATCACTGTTTGGGACACATTAAGATCGAACGAGTGAGAGGGGGGGAGTGACCGCACTCAACTGAGCTCTGTCGGGACTGCTGCAGATTTGTTTGTGGGCAGAGAAAGGGCCCAACGCAAGAGCCCAGTACAAAAGGGCAGCCTGCAGCACTGGGAGAAACAGAACGAGAGAGCAAGTGACGGTGGGGGAGTGAGTGAATTCACCGGAGCTCTTTCAGGACTGCTGCAGATTTCTTTGTGGGCAGAAAAGGCATCAATGCAGGCAGGGGCCCAGCACAAAAGGCCAGCATGCAGTGGTGGGAGAAACAGTATGAGTGAGACAGGGAGACTTAGTGAGCTCAACGGAGCTGTGTCAGGACTGCTGCGGATTTCTTTGTGGGCAGAAAAAGGCACCAATGCAGGCAGGATTCCCGTACAAAAGGCCGCTTGCAGTGCCAGGACAAACAGAATGAGCATGTGAGACAGGGAGACTGAGCAACCTCAACAGAGCTCTGTCGGGACAGCTGCAGATTTGTTTGTGGGCAGACAAAGGTGCCAATGCATGCAGGGGCCCAGTACAAATGGGCAACCTGCACTGGCGGAGAAACCAGAATGAGCGAGTGAGAGAGGGGGAGTGAGCGAGCTCAACAGAGCTCTATTGTAACTGTTGCAAATTTCTTTGTGGGCAGAAGAAGGTGGCAACGCAGGCAGGAGTCTAATAAAAAAGGCAGCCTGCAGTGCCGGCAGAAACGAAATGAGTGAGTGAGAGAAGGGGAGTGAGCGAGCTAAATGGAGCTTTGTCGGGACTGCTGCAGATTTCTTTGGGGGCAGACAAAGGTGCCAACAGAGGCAGGAGCCCAGTACAAAAGGGCAGCCTGCAGCACCAGGACAGACAGAATGAGTGAGTGACACAGGGGAAGTGAGCGCCCTCAACAGAGCTCTGTCGGCACAGCTGTGGATTTCTTTGTGGGCAGAAAAGGGTACCAATGCAGGCAGGATTCCAGTACAAAAAGGCAGCCTGCAGTGCTGGGTGAAACACAGCGAATGAGTAAGAGAGGGGGAGTGAGCGAGCTCAATGGAGCTCTGTCGTGACTGCTGTGGATTTCTTTGTTGGCAGAAAAAGGCGGCATTGCAGGCAGGAGCCTACTACAAAAGGCCACCCTGCAGCGCCGGCAGAAATGGAACAAGTGAGTGAGAGAGGGGGAGTCAGCAGGCTCAGCAGACCTGTGTCGGGCCTGCTGCAGATTTCTTTGTGAGCAGAAAAAGCCACCAACAGAGGCAGGAGCCCAGTACAGCAGGGCAGTCTGCAGCACCAGGAGAAACAAAATGAAAGAGTGAGAGAGGGGGAGTGAGCCACCTCAACGGAGTTCTGTCGGGACAGCTGCAGAATTCTTAGTGGGAAGAATAAGGTGCCAATGTAGGCAGGAGCCCAGTACAAAAGAGCAGCCTGCAGCACCGGACCAAACAGACTGAGCGACTGACAGAGGGCCAGTGAGCATGCTCAACAGACCAACGCAGTCAACATTCGGCGTTGACAAACGCTTGTTTTATTATGTTCTGTTGTGAGCGCCTGTGTGTCATAGTGACATGTGTTTAGTAAGGCACCTGTTCAGAGTTTAGTATGTTGCACCGCAGTTAAGAGTTATTCTTTACCAAAAAAAAGTCACATATGATTCTCAGATGGGATATTGATTGCTCATTTTTAACATTTATATTACGTTTGTTGACTATGTGTTTTTGTTGCTCTTGTCTGAAAGTAGAGACGTCCTGCACTGCCGTGTGATTTGTTGTTTGCATTCAGCTCAAGTGATAGGCTATAACATTGCATGTGTAAGTAATTTATGTCAGCCTCACTCCCCAAAAATGCATGTGTTATAATCCAACAGTATGTAATCCTTCTCTCCCACATACACTTTGTATGTGTTTATATCTACTTGTAGACAGAATGGAGTTCTGTACCTATATTGGTTTTCATTTTATATTTATTAATTTGAGGTGTTGATGTCACCTTTTTCATTTTTGTGACATCAGTTCACCTACCCACGTAATGTCTCCCGTTGTGGATCTTATGCACTATCTGTCCCCCCGTGTTTTCAGACCTGATACAGAAGCTGTGCAAATCATAAAGTATTTCAGTGTAATATTTGTTGTACTCTATATATTTCCTCCCTTGTAATATTGAAGGATCACTCGAGGGTCGTCCTGCCGGCGCATTGATAGAGCTGCTGCTCACGATGCTGATGACCTGGGTTTGGAATGAGCCAGGGCTGTCAGAGGGCTGGCTGGGTGGAGGAGGACTGAACATCCCAGAGGCGGCCCTCCTCCTCCTGGGAGGGAGGACTGATGCTGCTGGTGCAAGACTGCCACCTGGCTGACCACAGGTGGCAGTGCAGTTAGGCAGGAACTACAGGAGGGAGGACATTGGCCAGAGCCCTGGAACAGCTCCCCATACAACGGGAAAATAATTACGAGCACCATGATACCCTGGTGCACTTTGGCCCAGATACAGGCCCTTGGTACTGGAGGGGCATGGAGGATTGGTTCCAGCTTGACAGGATCCCAATTTGAGGAGGCAAGGCTGTGGGTTTTAAAGTTCCCACAGGTTAGTGGCAGGGATGCCAGGGGGGGCTTGGTTCGGTAGGGGAGAGGTCAAGCCAGATTCTCAAAAAGTATAAATTGAAAAAAAAAAAGAAAGAAAGATCATGCAAGGAGCATCTCTGGGCTGTGCCAATCCTTTCAACAATGCAACAAAATGCCACAAGAGTATTCAATAATGCATAGTCATAGCTGTGCCCTCAACAACAAAATGCCATGTTTGGTTCCATTTATCGCAGATTTTCTCCTCAACGTGCTGCATTTCTTGTTTGCCTTCTGAATGCTTGCCAGTGTGCCACGGCTCTGGAGGGGTGACTGTGTGTTGCATCACAACAGCGACATATGTTAAAGGGAGGTCCCCAGTTGTTGTTTGCCTTCTGTGATGTTTAGGACAACAGAAACATGGTCCACCTCACTGTGGTGTGTAGTGGTCTTGTGCATAAAACAGGAATAGAAAACATATGATGACTGTTTTATCCTGACTATGGTATATGTGATTACAGGGTATATTACTGAATGATGGCTATGCACTTGAAAAACAATACATTTAAAACAAATTAAATAAATAATGCAATAAAGATAGGTAGTGCCCACATATGCTCATTATACGTTCCATCTGTGTATGCTGTTTCATTCCCCACATTGATACTTTCAATGTAGGCACCAGCTCAGTGGCTATGCAGTACCAGGCCACAGTGTGTGACAGGGTTCCTTCTCAGCTATCCACTGCTTATGAAAGAAACATGGCCACTCATGAATTCCTGGAATAGGCGACTGCAACTGTATATCAATATTTGCTATGTACCCTCCTCCTTTCAACCACAGAGCTCAATTCAGTGCACATCTGTTTTTATTTCTACACAAATCGAACGGTACGTAAAACGTTCATGCTTGTTTGTTTTATTTATTTTGTTGATTTTGTGGTTCATTTGCAAAATTGTTATTTATGGTATTCAAAACTCTTTCAGACTGATAGTGTATCTCTATCGTTTTCTTTTTTTTTATTTTATTTTTCTTTAGGTACAATGACATTTCTGTACAATGCCATTAGTGAAAGAGCAAATACAGCTTATTGTGACAATTATTTCCACCTCAGTACAGTTAGATCTGTCACATGGGTTACATGATAGTTGATACATTGTTGGTTCAGAGTTAGGTTAGCCTTTACCATTACTCTTATACCCCCCCACCCCAGTATGTGTTGATTTAATGGTCACAACAACTCTTCCACTAGTATCTTCTCATCCCATCCTTTTCTAAGTTTCTCCCCCAAAGAAATTAATAAAGCCATCATGGGATAAATGTGGGATCTCTGCCTGAATTATAGAACCCCCAAGCTCTCCATCTAATTTCAAACTGTGCCGCTTGTCCCATTGCTCCCGCTATCATATGCTCTATTAAATAGTGCTCCACTACCATGGCATGCCATACTTCTATCACAGGCTGTCTAGACTGCTTCCAGAGCCGTGTGATTGCCTTCCTACCTATGAGGAGAAAAGTAAATAAAAGTGAGCCTTGGGGACTGTATAGCCCCTCAGGTAGTACTGATATGAAAGCTAACTCAGGGGTAAGTTGGAGATCTGGCCAATGATTTCTGACCAGGCCAGTGCCACCTCTTGCCAGAATACCCGAAGTTTGACACATCTCCAAAAGATATGCTCATGACCTGCCCTCCTCTCCCCCACACTGCCTCCAGCACTCCTCCCCCAATGTCTGGAAAATCTTTGCCAACTTCGCTGGGGTAGTAAAGTACCTGTTGCAAGATTTCTATGTGAGTTACCTCCAATAAGAAGCCAGGGAAACTCCCCGGCAAAGGCCGAGTGTATTTCAACCATTGCTCATAGGAAACTCTATTAGGCAGTTCTTTATTCCAGGCCTCTAAGATTGTCTTGGAGGAGTCAGATACAAACTCCCAGAGACCTCTATATAGTAGTCCTATCAAACGTGGCCAAATGGTTCCTTGCAAAGAGGTCACCATCAGGTTCAACAAAAGAGGGAAATGGGGTGGTAGACTGCTCCTTGCTGGACCTTTTTGAATAAGAAAAACTTGCACTTGTAGACATCTGCAGTACTCTCTATTGGCAAGACCATATTGCTGCTGAAGTTGATTAAAAGGTAACACTCCTTGTTTGTCTAGAAATTGATAAATAAATGATAACTTTTCATCATTGACATAAAAAAGGGCTAAGTCAAACCAGGCTGGCAAGAATTCCACTTCAGCAGATAATAACCTCATATAATAAAGTAAAGGTTCCAAGCTCGATACCGTCCTAACCCTGTACCACATGGCCAGAGTCTGCTGCGCTCCCAGATAATAGTCTGCCAATTTTGGGGGAGATGAAAGAGGGGCAAATATTACCTTTGTGGGTTATGTAAATCATTAAGGACACATTCTATCTGCTTCCAAGGCACCTGACTGCTCGGATTTAACTAAGCCAAAATCTGGGTAATTCCCACTGCTGTGGCATATTGTCTCAAATCTGGAAGATTCAGGCCTCCTTTATCTTTTGGTAATTGTAAAAGCGAGGAGCGAATTCGTGGCCTACGTCCTTCCCATACAAACCTTGACAAGGTCTTATCCCAGGAAGTAAAACAAGTCTGTGGGGGAACCATCAGAATTGTCTGAAATAAGTATAATAACCTCGGTAGAATATAGGATTGCATAGTTTCAATTCTAGAATAAAGGGGGAGCCTCATCTGCGACCATCTGTGAATATCTGCTTCCAATTTCACTGTGAGAGGATCGTAATTTACCAAGGGTCAAATTTGAAATCTGTAAAGGCAAGAAAATCCCCAAATATTTTATTTTTGTAAGTTTCCATTTAAATGGCATTAGCTGTCGCAAAGTGGCTGAAGGTTCAAAATTAAGAGCCAAGACCTCCGTCTTTGTGGCATTGATCACATAACCAGAGACCCCTGCAAATTCCTCCAGTATCTGCCAGATCTTAATTAGAGAGGTCTCTGGGTCAGCCACTGTGACTAGGATATTATCTGCATATAATGTAGCCCTATAACTCCCCCCGCCCCCAACTCCATGCCCTGAATCTCTCAGGAAGTTCAAATTGCCAACATCAAAGGCTGTATGTAAAGAACAAATAGCAAGGATGAGAGCTGATAGCCCTGCCTGGTACCCCTTTTGAGTTTTATCAGTGGGGACAGATTCCCATTTACTTTAAGATAAGCCTGTGGATTAGCATAAATATTACAAAGCCATTTAATAAATTCTTCCAGAAAGCCAAAACAGTCCAGCACTCGACATAAGAATCTCCAAAACACTCGGTCAAATGTCTTGTAGGCATCAAGGCTAACTACAACTACTGGAAGTGACTGTCTAGAGATGTGATCCAGTAGATGAGTAATTCTAAGTGTGTTATCAGATGTTTGCCTGCTTTTTAAAAAAAAAATATTGATCTGGGTGAATTATGCCTGGGAGGATATCTTCCATCCACCTTGCCCAAATGTACATATATAATTTATAATCACAATTTAGTATTGAAATGGGCCGATATGAATCCAGGTGCTGAGGGTCCTTAGCAGGTTTGGATATTGTGGATATGACCGCATTGGCCCATGAGGCCGGGGCGGGGGTTCCCCATCCTGAACTTCCCTATAGGTGTTTCCCAGCAAGGTAATAAAGGTAGAAAGAAAAGTCTTGTACTATTCCTGAGGAAAACCATCACGTCCAGTGGACTTTAGTGTCCTTGCCTGTCAGACTGTCATCTTAATCTCCACTTCTGTAAGGGGTGCTAACAATCTTTTCCGTTGTATTTATGTAAGCTTGGGGAACTGTAAAGTTGAAAGGAAGTGCTGCATATGGATTTCAGAAGGGGGATGATTAGCGTATAAATTACTATAATAGGTTTGAAATACTGAGAGAATCTCCGAAGTATTATATTTCAGTGCACCAGACTGTGGGTCTTTCAACTTAGTTATAGTGGCCACCTGTCTATGACCACAAAGCCTCTTTGCCAGGTTCCTGGCACTCCTAGGGCACCCTCATAATAATATATGTTTAACTGTTGAAGCCTGGCCTGGAATTGATAATCTAAGTTAGCCTGTAACTGACTTTTAATTTGTCGTGTTTCCATTTCCACTGCCCCATCCCTAAGTCCCGTCTCCTGCTGTAGATTACGCAGGCAAGTCTGTAGCTGTTTATATCTATTCACCCTCTGCTTCTCCTTATACGAGGCATAAGAAATTATGTCACCTCTAATCACCACTTTTGATGTATCCTAAATCAGGATGGCAGGGGTCTCAGGTGACAAATTATCTTGAATGATTTGGAGAATTCTCTGTACCATCAAATCTTTTAATTCCTGGTCCTTCAGAAGGGACAAATTAAATCTCCATAATCACTGTTTGCGCACACTGCCCAGGTCCAACTTCAATGGTAATGGGGTGTGATCTGGTAAGAACCGGCCTTTAGCGATAAATCCCTTTATACATCTAAGTGTTCTACAGAAATAAAAAAATAATCTATTCTTGAGGATGTCTTCAATCTTGGCGAGTCATATGTATATTCCCCCAGCACTAGAATAAAATGTCTCCAAACATCAAGGAGGCCTAGGCAGAAATCTGGGAGCACAGCAGTCCCTGGATGGGTGACCTTCTATGCCTTTATACACCACACATACAAGTACAATACATGGGGTTTAAAAAGCATTTACAAAATTAGTTAGGCCATAAACAAGAAAAGAGCTATTTAACCTGAAAATTAATGTGGAGTGCCATAAAGCACTAAAAGACAGTTTAGAAAGGTACAGCTACAACTGTAAGATAAATCTCACTGAGAGTCTGGCCACTGTTGAAGGTTCTGTGGGCTTGGGAATGTTGACCAGGCAAATATGGTTTGGAACTGTGTGAAAATTTGGCACTTTCGGAAGGATATCCGAGAACAGTTTGTGCAGCTGTCCTTAGTCCCATCCCTTCTTACTATCAGCATGGTTTTAATAGCTATTCCCATGGGAGGAGTGCACTATCATTCTGGACTTATGGCTCCCTTATTAATCTTGGTGGCTAAGAATGCCATAATTTGTATGAGGTGCCAATCCAGGTCCCCTTCAATTTCCCACTGGTGTTCCATAATATGCCAAGCACTATAAACAGAATGAAAATAATTACTTATCAGTTAAGGGGTCAGGGAAAGGCTTTCAGCCAATGATGGCAACCCTGTTTTTTTATGCCATGCAAAATGATGATACTGTTACTCCTTAAAATGTAATAGTTTGGAGACTTTTTTGGTCATACTAATTACGGTTATTTGTTCTCGTTTGGATAGGCTTACGTGTTGAATGATTTTATAATATACTGAACCTTGTTGTGGGTAAGCCGTATTTCTGGTCCACATTGGATGTCACTTACCTGGACTGTATCGTTTTGTAAACTTTGAGTATCTTTGTAGTTTTGTTGTTCTTTGTCTGTATCAATTACCTGGCTATGTGTGTACCCCTTCAAAAGTTAATAAACTTCTAATACAAAAACAGAAGGTTCCAGGGATGGCAGGGACACCACTGGTAACTGCATACTTGGCCCTGGTAGTTGCACTAGGGGCAAGGGAGATGGGGTAGGGGTACACTGAGACCCAGGCCCAGGATAGAGAAGTAACCTTGGGCCGGATGAGAGTCAGGCTATTAAAGGAGCCCTGACCATGACCACATAATTGAGGGGTGAGGGCTCTCAGGGAATGCAGTCATTTTACAGGATTGCAGATCCTGTAAGGTCATCTCCACAAAGTGGCCAAACAGCTTTTGGTCATGGAAAAGGCATTAAGCATTGATAGGTGAAATCAGTAGCAAAACCAGCCACTCTGGGAAATGAGTAGTGCCTGAGGCATCAGCAGAAGTGGAAGCATCAGAAGCATCATAGGTGAAATCATAAGATGCTTCCCAGCATCCAAGCCCTGGGCAACAGTCCGCTGGACCTCAGCTTTGGTGGGCCCATCAGGCACCTTGTTGGCCACAGCTGAGATAGATTTCCACAAGCTGTTCTGATATTTAATCTTGTAAATCTGATAAATAGCAGTCCTGAGGCCAAGAGACACAGATGCATGGGTCCTCTTGCCCATCATGTCCAACCTCCAGAACTCCTTGTCTGGAGGAAGGGAACTCATGTGTCATGGTGCTTCAGACTGATCATATACTGCCATAATGACCACTGAGTCAGCCTCAGGCTGAGATGAGTTGAAAGCTTTAGTTGATTATTGCTTGTCCACTTTGCAAGTCACAGAAGGAAGAGCACTTGGCTTATGCCAGGCAGTCATATTGGCATCCTCCAGGCCTGGCTGTATGGGAGAAATGATCATTGTAGGCACTGCAGGAACCTTCAGGAACCCGTACAGGTTCCGTACGAAGGGTTCTCATACCCAAAGCACCAGGACCAGTAGTGAATGTCTGACAGTCTGTCCACAGTATTTTGTATTATATTTGATGCATTAAAGCATTTAATTATTTGTTCAAGAATATCGTGTGGTTTTTCGATTGAGTGCAAGGAGTACTTGAAGTTGTGATCCATATGAAAGAGTCCTCCTTCTTGTCTGTAAAGCCAACTAAATCCTGCATTAACTTGAGAAGAGCCTCAAATAAAGCATCCTTAGGTGGGAAACATGAAGTAAATACCACACTGTCCTCACTACAGGATGAGAGGGTGGTGCTACAGCCAATGCCCTCAGACAAGGGCAGATCCCCCCTCTTCTTCCTGATAATTCTCCTCCATATGCTGGAGGTTAGGATTAAACTCCTTCTCCTCATTCTCTGGGAGGGGAGTGTACAGAAGCTGCCTATAGGGAGGCTGCCTTGACAGAGGAGGCATCAGGTAAACAGTGGAAGTCAAACCCACAGCAGGACCAGCCTGGCATGTCGATGTCATGGTCTTAGGCTGGAACTGCATGAACAGAGTTGACAAGATCGGTAACGTGACCTGTGTGTCAATGACGCCTATATATTAGAAGTTGATGACAAAACCATCAACGGGCCATAGCTCGATGGCAGAATCAGCTGAGATCAGCTATCAGATCTTGACTTTGGTTCCTCAGGGATGGTTGAAGGAGCAGTAGAACCCAAGAACATAGCCACAGGCTGGGTTTGAGTACACTTACCTCCTGAGGCTCCAGAATGTAGAGAAGACCTGGAACAGACAGCAGAAGCAGTCACTCTGGTATCTTTATGTTTGCCTTGGTGGCGGTGCTTCTCTTTGTCAGTAAAGGATAAAATGCTTAACATCCCTGGCTACAACCTATTCAGGTGTGACAGGTTGACCAGAGGTGGTGGTGTTGCCATATATATTAAGGACAAATTCCTAACCTCCAATATTGTCCATACATTGATGCCCAAAGAATTTGAGTGTCTTGCCCTTAAGTTAACCTTATCACCTAGAGTAGCCCTTCTGGTAGCTGTATGTTACAGGCTGCCTGCTGCTGGCTTATGTATATTACCTCACCTCCACTGCCTTCTGGAAAAAGTGAATACTGAATGTGTAGTAATGGGGGACCTTAATCTTAACTGGAATGATGCCTGCACCAACAGGCTCAAGGACTTCTGTGATGAGCATGGTCTAACTCAGATTATCATTGAAGTTACCCAACCTAATAAAAAAAGCCCTGACCGAAGCTTCTTATTGGATCTTATGTTCGTCAACAAGCCAAATAATATCTTCCATACAGGGGTCTTCCATAAAGACCTGAGTGACCACTGCACCGTTGCCTGTATTAGGTGCTCTCCACACCAGCTTTCTACCTCTACTTTCAAGCTAAAGTGTACCTAAAACACGTCTATCTCCCTGCCTTTCTGATCGATCTTGGGAATATTAAGTGGCATGACTTCTATCTTGCACCCTCTGTGTCTGAAGCTTTTTTGTATCTTCCAGGATCTGTTACTGATGGTAATCAATAAACATACACCTGTAAGAAAGGTCAAAACTAGGAAATGAGCACCTGATTGGTTTAGCCCATTCCTAAAGAGGGCCTTGTGATCCAGGGACCTACTGTGGTAAAGGGCAAGGAAGTCGCAGTCCGACTCTGACTGGCTCTCCTTTCAGGTAGCCAGGAATGCCTGCACCAAACTGATCAGGGCAGAGAAATCATGCTTCTTTCAGTCTGCCTTTGAGGAAAACAAAAACTGCTCTGCCAAGTTTTGGCGAATCTTGAGAGAGATAGAAGGACATTCTCCTGCCACCCCAATTTCAGCCAAAATTGTAGTGAGCAATAACTCTTACACAGACAGGTCAGAGACCCTTGATCAGCTCAATAACCACTTTTCTACTGTAGGCCTTGTGCTTGATACCTTGCCTGTTAGTAAACTGAGTGCTCCTGGTGCCGCCAGTGTAGGTAACAGCCCTACTACTGTCCCCAGTACCGGCTACACTCCCTTTAATTTCCAGCCAGTATCCTTTAAACAGGTGGAGGACCTTCGTCTATCACAGGACATCAAAAAGAGAGCTGGTCCTGACTCTTTAGAACCCTTCTTCCTAAAAGCAGACTATTATCACCTCACAGCACCTATCACTCATCTATTTAATAGCTCATTTACACAAGGGGAGCTACCGCTCAGTTGGAAAATTGCACGTATTATCCCTTTGTTCAAGTCTGCTGACCTTACCAACCTGAATAATTATGGCTCAAGCTCATTTCTTCCTATATTATCCAAGCTATTAGAAAGAATTGTCAATACACAATTGAGAGAGTATTTGGACTGTGAAAATATCCTTAACCCAGCCCAATCGGGGTTCAGACCTAAGCATAGCACTGTGTCAGCTCTTGCGAAAGTATCTATTGACTGGTTAAAAGCCCTGGATAATAAAACAGCACATATACTCACTTTTCCTTGACCTTAGCAAGGCCTTTGACACAGCTGATCACTCCATCCTGCTTGATACTCTGTGTAGTATAGGCCTAACCCCTGCTGCACTAAAGTGGTTCCACTGTTATCTTACAAACCGAAGACAGCAAATTAAAGCACAAGGGGACCTGTCCCCACTTAAGGCCTTGCCCCAAGGTGTCTCTCAAGGCTCTATCTTGGGCCCTATCCTCTTCGCACTTTACATAAACCGCATAGACTCTTGCATACTCATGTGAAATGTTCACCTTTTCACAGATGGCACAGTCCTCTACACAATCAACCCTTCCCTTGATCTTGCTCACAAGGAGTTGCAGCATGACTTTATTACCCTCCAACGTAACCTGCTGAACCTTAAGCTCTTGCTCAATGCTAAAAAGACCAAGGCTATGATCAAGTCCCTGCATGCCTCCTATACTTTGGGAACACCTGCTAACCTCCAGATTATCACCCTCCTTGGTGAATCTTTGGAAATAGTGTATAAGTTCAAATACCTGGGTGTCTAGTTGGATAATAAACTTAGTTTCATGGTACACCTAAATGAGTTAACAAAAAAATCTAAGACAGCACCTTGGCATATTTTATCATATAATGCATCTTCTCACTCTTGAAGCCAGGACACGGCTGGTCCAAACAACTTTTCTACCCTTGCTCGACTACGCTGGCTTTCTTTACAGTCACTGCCCCCAGCATGTGCTCCAGAAGCTTGACACACTCTATCACTGTGCTTTGAGATTCATACTAGACATGCCCCTGTGGACTCATCACTGTCTGCTGAACCAGGCAATTAACTGGCCATCCCTCTTCTTGAGGAGGCAAATAAACACCCTCATGTGTCTCTTCAGGGCTATCTCTAACAAACTCCCACACTATATCTGCAACCTGTTGGAACGGTCTAAGGGTGTGTACGGCCTACGGAACTCTTCTTTTGTCTTCCTCAAGTTACCTCGGACAAGGACATGTCTTGGCACATCTGTTATCAGCTCCTTCCTACCTTCTCTTTGGAACAACATGCAAAAAACCCTTAAGCTTTCCTTCCTGCCTAGCCCTTTCGTATTCAGGCACCTGCTCTATCGTTGCCTGAAGACAGCTTGTGACTGCTTCAGGTGATCGCTTGTATTTGGCAACATATTCCCCCTAGCTCCTGAATTTACCCTGGCCTTCTTATTCCCCCTAGTTGGCCGGCATTCCTTTGCTGTGTAACTACCTCCCTTTCTACTGCCCTCCCTCCTCCCCCGTGGCATCCCCCTCCTAGGGGGTCCTCTGCCCATGCAGTGTTGTCCTCCCCCACTCCCCTTATGCGTCTTGCCCTCCTCTCCTCCCTCTGTCTTCTATAATCTCCTAATTCACCTATGTATGTATTTGCCTATGTATGTATATTGCCATTTGTTAACTAAGTCTGTCTCCTGATACCTAATGAGTACGTATTAAACCTTGCCTGTTCTATTGCCATGTGTGTTATGAATTACTGTTGAATTACTGTAACTGTGTATGTCCTTTGTGTCCAGGACTGTCTTACAATTGATATTGCTCAATGATGTAACTGTCTGGTTAAATAAAGTTTGATTGATTGATTGACAGCTATGTGTAACTGTTTTATTTCTGTGTAACTTTTTTATTTCTCATGATGATTATCAATTGTACCTAACCTTCCCGTGTACCATCTATTACATCCTTATTGCAATGTCTGTATTATTCCATTTGCTCTCAGTTGTTCTTGCTGTTTTTTCTCTTGATGTATGTAATTAACCATGGGTCATCCCTGAAAAAGGGACTGTAAAGGTCTCAGTGGGCCTACCTGGTTACCAAAATGTAACTAACTAAATAAATAAATAAAGCCTTTCAACCACGTTTCCTCATGGTGTAGTTGAGGCCCTGGCAAATTACAGTTTTCCACATCAAACAAGAGTCCCAGGCAGCATACACACAGTGAGTGTTGCCCTTGTGCCACAACGATAGATATGAAATAAAATTTTCTTCGATGGTGACAAATAATAATACATAATAAAATAACAAACAAATACCATTTAAAAGTGACAGAGAATTTTGTTGTTGTTTCTCTGCTGGACTGATGAGTCGCTGGAAACAGGAGAAAGAAAAGAGGAATGATGAGGCCACCCACATTATATAGGCAGCATCATTAAAAGTCAGCATGAGCGTCCCAGCTGGCTAAAGTTTCCATGTGATCCTAACACCAATGGCTTACAGTCTCCTAGGTGTGGTTCAATGGAGGAAGATGTCCTTCAAGAAGGTCTAGAATTAAATACAAAATGATGGAGCCTAACCAGGAAGACGAAGTAGGGGAAGAATAAATCATCCCTAACAAACCTCTAGGAAGGGGGAGGGGGAGGGAAGGCATGGGGGCAAGATGGGCGGTGGAGGTGCTCGAGTCTCAGGGGCCCCACCAATACTCTGGATGATGTGTAGCTTGTTACAACACAAACTCTTATGGAGCCAACCAACCAGCTGTCACTTTTTTCTAGATGGGTTCTCTGTTTTTCTGTTCTGCTTCACAGCCTGGCCATACTGTACCACCACAACTGAATTCTCCTAGCCTTCAATGGATGGACTGGCATTGATACACAGACACTGGCAGCAAACATTAAACTTGCACAAACTGGAAGCTTCAATCCATGAAGTGGACACTTTTCCTACATACAGTGTGGCAGCACTTTCAAATTTACCAAATGTGTGGTCTCAATGTAATATGTGTCTGCTGTATGTATGACCTGAGTGCTTAATAAAGAATGAATACCTACATAGCAGAAAGGCTGAGCTGACTTTTTTCCAGGTTTAAACACAAGTACTGGGAAGGTGAGGCAAGGCTGATAAAATGTTGGCATACTGCCTTTGTAAACAGCGAGTTGGGAGACATACTGCAGGCCTGTGGGGATAGTAAGAGGAGTTCTGCATGAAGCAGTAGAAGGTTAATTAATTAGGTTGTTTCAATCTGCAAAGTATTTGCAGAACTCCCATTAATGACAAGGTCATTCCTAACTCAGGTCAGTCTCTGATTTGTACCAAATAGCATTACTTTAATATTTGACTCATTCAGTTTTAATTTAATTGTAGCCAGCCACAAAGTTCATTTATCATAACTCATTTGCAAATCAATTTACTCTGTGATGCAGTAGGGCAGAGCGGAGAATGAGCTTGTCATCTGTGTACAAGGGATGTTTTGAGTTAGTTATTTCTATTGGTAGGACGTTTACAAAAACTGAGAATAATATTGGACCCAAGACCGATTCTTGAGGGACCCCTAAACAGACATTTTGTGGGTCAGATAAAGTATCCTCGGTCCTTACTCTTTGGCCTGAAAAGTAGATTCTGAATCACACAATTGTCACTGCATCCATGCCCATGGCCTTCAGCTTACTAATAAGTAAACAACCAATTACCTGCTAAATTAAAGGCCTTGGTCAAGTCGACAAGCACTGCTCTGGTTAGCTGTCCTTGGTCCCAGGCATTCACAACAGTACTCATTAACTCGACCAAGGCCATTGCAGTACTAAAATGCTTTATAAAGTCATGTTGTCACTGAAACAGCAACTCTAAGTGCATCAGATGCCCTACAGTCTGGTCATATACAAAGCTTTCAAATAGCTTTAACATTGCTGGGAGCAAAGAAATTATGTGGTAGTTGGCTGCAGAAGGCCTGTGCCCTGCTTTATATATTAGTATAATTCACAGATTGCTTCCATATAAATCGGACAGTTCCAGATTATAAACATAAATTGAGCAAATGTGCCAATGGTTTAGAAGTAATAGAAGTAGACATTTTAAATAATTTCTAATAATTTGGGCTAGATTTGGCCTGGACAACAGCCTTTAATTGCTAAAATTAACAACACATGGAGGTTGCATGCTGCAGCAAGTAGATTCCTACAAATACCTGGAAGCCTGGCTGGACTCCCAGTGTAAATGGTATATACACTTAAACTGCTTAACGAAAAAGCTGAATATGAAACTAGAGTTTACTTTACAGGCACAATGGTTGCATTACCCCAGAGGCTAGGAAGCAGACTGTAAGCACAATGATAATCCACTCTTTTGACTATGGGGATTTGGTGTATGTGCAGGCATCCAGAAAGGAATTGGCAAAACTGGATGTTTGATACAATAGGTTTGTTCGGTTCGTTCTAGATACTCCATGGGGGAACTCATCACTGATCTTTATATAGAACACTAGGGTGGATAGACCTGTCAGAATGTAGAAATCTTCATGTACTGCACTTGATGCATAATTGGCATCTTCAGAAAATGCCCAACTATTTGTTGAACCTGGTGTAAGAAAGAACCATGAAAGCTGACCAGTGGGCCATAGCTAGTATAGACTTCAACATACCAGTCCCAAAGACTATTAGGTATAGTTCTATCTTTTATTGTCAGGGCCCAAAGGTCAGAAATAGCCTACTCCAATGTTTGCAAATACTTTTAAGGGGTGCCATACCTTGGAATCCTGAAAATGTGGTTCACTGAAATGCTACATTGCTAAACAGCTGTTGTGTACTCATAGAAAATGTTCAGGTTGGTAAAGTTTTGCTGATAGTTCTTGTGTATTTATCCTGTCACTCACCTGTTTCTATGGCATCAGTGACTACTATGTTATTGTGAAACACTGCAGATTTTAGTAGATTATAAAATAACACTTTTTTTTGTATAATTATTTGTATTTATATATTGCATGTTATCAATGTACAATGAATGTTGATAAACGGTATCATCATTGTTAATATATTTAGATCTGCAACTGTGTGAATGACTGTTTGGACCCCATTGTAAATGAGTTTCAGTTCAGTTGGGGGATGGAGGATCAAGATAGCTGCTGCACGCCATCTTTGCTGATGAGTAGCTGCACCAATAGGAGTTGTGGAAGGCTTTGTTGCAATTTTTAACAGGTATGTCACCGTTGCCTTAATTGCAGCATTCGCAACTCTTTCCAGTCTTTCTTATGTTGCCACTTGGTCCCGGTGCGTGTTTGCTGTTCTGTGTCTTCTGTCTCCCCCAGCTGTGAAGAGTGTGGAGTCCCAGCAGTGCAGAAGCCCCAGCAGCTGAGGGTGAGATGATTTCCCTGCGGAGGGCCACAGTAGATCGGCACACACCTGAAGTACTGTGCCCGAGTCTTGAGAGCATGTGAGCCTGTGAGTAGAGAGCAGTTTGAAAAGAGAATTGCTACATTTACATGTAGTGGGAATCAATTACTTTGTAATCAATTCTTTTGATTCAGATTGTAATCCTTTTTGGTTTACATGGTGTTGGATTGATGAGGATGAACAACCAGATTCAAAATCCTCAGTTGCTGTGTGCTTACATGTAATGGGAATCGGTCGCCTTGTAATCATTTCAGACTGAACTGATTACAACGTGACCAATTCCCATTGCATGTAAACACACAGCAATTGAGGATTTTGAATCTGGTTGCATTCCTTTTGCAGCAGTTTCAACAGTAAGTATAGCAGAATCAATTCACAAATCAGGTTTACATGTACAAAGTAACCGGGTTCAAAATAATCAATGCTTTTGAACCACTGCAGTTAAACCCAGTTCCAACTGAAACAGGAACCCAACTCAGAATGAGTTTACATGAGCTTCCAATTGGAGTGCAGCATTGATTCCACTGAAACTGGAGTTTGAATCCGGTTCAAGTGTGCGTATAAACAAGGCAATTGAGAAGCCTACAGGAGCCTACAGAATTTACAATCCAATAAGGAGTGCATGTTGGGTCTCCCTAGCATTCTTTTTTTTATGCTTGTCTCTGGTTTCCCTTTTTTGGTGAACAAGGACAGAGGTCTGGAAACAGGGGGCTGTGATGATGTAATTCAGTATTCGATTGCCCTAGCCCTATGGAACCAAAGTGAAAGTGCTGCTGGCTGTCCAGCTGCCGCTACTTTTATCTTTTCTTTTACTACCCCAGTCAGACTTTTCCTATAAAACCAAACAGAGCATGTTGTAGAGTGAATAAAGAATATTGATATCCTAGACCTGAGACTTGACTAAGGAGAATTTGGATTGGAAACTTCATTCAACAGTGTATTGAAGGAGGAAAGGTTGTTAGAATCCCACCATGGATGTAAACGGCTCTGGCCTGGCTGTTGATTTATATTTGTTTTTAGTACTGTTGTTTTTTCTCCCTCAGCATATTTCTAAGAGGTGTGTTTTTTTACATGTTTTGTGCTAGTGCACCTTTTTGTTTTTTTTTTTGTTTTTTTAGGATATCTTGAATCTTTTTGGCATTTTATAGTTTCAAAGTTCACTGGATAAAAACACTCTGTCATTCAAGGATGTTTAATTGGTTTAATTGGTTAATGCAATAGTATAATAATTAATTGACTCCACCTCAACACTCTAATAAGGTTATAAGGAGTATGCATGGCATTCTTAGGTAGTGAAATGCCATTTTTAAAGATCCATAAGACAGCATCGGTCCTTGGCCTAGGATAATTCTCTGAAATATATCCCAGAGTTACATTTTTCTATTTATTCATTAAGTTAAGCCAGAAATTCAGTATTGTTCTGGTCATTCAGGTGAAAAGCTTTCTGTGGAGCTTCAACTGGCAGAGTAAGTTGCTCGATACTTTTAAACCCTGTTTTTTAAAGCCCATTATCATAACTAGTCTGGGAGGGGGTACTGATATTTGACACCTCTTCTTGCAAGTGATGTGAGTAGTCTCATAAACTTTTTATTTTTTATTTCTCATTTTCTTTGTTGAACGATTGTTTTGATGCGGGGTGCATTGTGTAACGTTTATGTGGTTTTAGATGGTCTGGGTCCCTGTCCGTCTTCACATGCTTTCTCTTATTCAAGGTAAAGCGTAACTAAGTAGTGAGTGAAGGACCATGTAGACGCAGAAAAGTGACAGAAATTACAAAAAAACTCACTAGCTATTTACCCCCATATGAAACCAGGGTTGTGACCTAGAAAATATTTTAGAACACTTGTGGGAGTGAAAGAGGACTACAAGTAAGTTGTTTTAAATATTAATCCGAGCACAAGATTCCATGATTCCCCCTCCCTTTTGTTATTTCTTGCACCACTTTACATGCTGAGACTGTTCTTTTTTTTTTCTTTTTCTCTGGGTTTAGTGCCTTTTATATATAGCTGGATAAAGGGGAAGACAATTCCAAGATTTTTTGCCACTTTCTGCAATTTCCTTTGTGAGGGACAGACATCAGTGGAGGTTTCAAATCTCCAATTATATTCTACACTACCCGGGCATTAGTCAGCTGTATAATCCTTACCATATAGTCCCCAGATTGCAAAAAAAGGTGAAAGAACTTTGACTAGTATGGAAAAACAACTTTCAAGGATTTTTAAAGGGACTACCAAAGGACTTCCTATAGCCCTGTGTGGCTAACTGTGGTTATCTGCTCTACATATTTATTTTCCTTGCTTGTCCAATGTATACTAGAAGTTGGAAAATGTTAACTGAGAAAGGGGACAAAACTAATGGAAACAAAAAAAAAAGAATAATAATGGTAGTGTGTTTAATGACACACTACTTATTCTACTTATTACTACCTCGTCACCTAATGAACCAAAAATGTTCTCTTATGCTGAGGCCTTGAAAAATACAGTTAAAGTGGCCTCTGATTTGGTTGACGTGCTTGATCAAAGGCATCATATAGGTGAAGTTATGGAAACATTGGATAAATTGAATAATCTGGATAGAGGAATGGTAGATAATAAAAATTCTCAGGAAACGTATTCTAGGGAAAAAAAGAAAAGAGGGGGTAAGTGTAATGTAAGTGGTGTAAAAAATAATGTTCAACAAATAGTACAAAAAAATATCACTGAATGCTCTTTACCAAAGCAGGGGGACAAACAGAATTTTGATCAGAGAAATTCAGAGAGTTCTGTGATTTCTTTGAAGGAAGAGAAAACAGAAGGCAATTTGCCTACTCCTGGTAATCTCCAGGAAACTGGGCTGGAGATTTTTAGCTCCCTTGGAATCTCTTCTAGACTCTCCGAAATTCCTGATCATCTGGAACAAGAACTACTTCCAGATTTACTGCTAGAGAAAGATAACCTATCAATATTAGCAGGTTCATCATCTGCAGTATTTTCAAAATTAGACAAAGAGGTTGAACAAATAATGGTAGAGGAAGATCTTTTTGCCCAATGCATTCATACGATGTCTAAGTACACTATTAAGGCTCTAGCACATCCTATAATGGCAAATGTGGTATTATTGGAAGCACTTAAAGAATTAAGAGCTAATATGGAAGGCTCTATTAATACTATTTTTGCAAAAATCCAACAGTTAGAGAGTAAAATGAATAAAATAATTAAGGGAAAAAAACAGCAAAACTTTCATTCTCCGCTATTCATATCTGTAAGACTCCTCAAAAAGTAAATAGGAAAGGGAAAGGATCTCAGAACCAGAAAAAGGGGAATAAGAAAAAAAAAGGAAGAATAAGACTCAATTCACTGCAAAAAATTCAGGCATATCACGCAATCTGGTAAAAGGGAATAGTCCCAATTCTAATATAAAAGGAAATCTGGAGTCTGAAACATCTGTACAAAAATTATATCCAAAAGAAGAGTGGTGCATAGCCATGGTTAGAAGGAAAATTAATAAAGGAAATATAGTAAACGTTAACAAAGGTCCCGCAGCCATGGAAGAAAAATGGTCTCTTAAGGGAAATGAAGTCTATCTAAGGATTGATGGCATTTTTCAGAAAAATTATGAAATGGCTGATTCCCTCAGGGATCTCATAGAATATTTAACAACAACAGAACTTGGTACTGTATTACCCAAGCCAAGGGAAATATTATCCTGACTAGTAGAGATGTTAATCATGACCAGAAACCAGTGTATGCCTTTGTCCCTGACATGAATTTGGTCAAGCTTATCTGGTCAAAGACTACTAGACTATCTCACTTAGCTTTAACCCTATGGACCCCTATTACCTGGAAAACTAGTGCTGCCCAAGTCCAGCAATGGGAAAATTCGGGAGCTCAAATGAGTCAAAACATTTTTAATGAAAGTTTGTTTAAATTGAAATGGGAATTTAAACATCCTGACTGATATAGGAGGAAGGAGGAATCCTACGTATTCTCATTTTTTGGGTGGAAAGTTTCCTAGTGAATGTGAAGATATCTTAAGATTTTATGTTAACTCTCTAATAAATTCCCACTTAGAGATGAATCCAGGAATTCAATGTATAAATGATGCAGGGAGAGTTCTCAAAGAGGGCCAGGGTAATCAAATAGATTACCTTTGTTCTTCTCCTGAAATATTTAATCAACTAAAAACTAATACTGAAATGTTTGACAAGGCAGGCATTTTATTTATTTAGTTGTTTAACCAGGTATAGCACACTAAGCTGAAAGCTTTTTTACAGGAGCGACCTGGGAGCACAAGGAGGTTAAGTGACTTGCTTAGGGTCACACAGTATGCAAGTGGAAGCTGTGGGATTCAAACCCAGGTCTGGTCTGCTGGATGTCACCAGATTTGCAGCTCAGAGCCTTAGACCACTGTGCTATACTGCCTCCAAGAACTCCATTTTAGTGGTGGACCTGTGTACTCTACAAGTAAAAGGAACCCAAGGATCCAATGTAGAACAATGACTGGACATAGAACCTGATAGTATGAAAGAATGTCCTGGTGACATGGAGTCTAGTGGTGATTATGTTAACTTTTTATCCTGGAATATCACAGGATTACGTGACAAAGAGTAGATCAGGAGTGTTTGCAGTTTTTAACCTCAAATTATATTTTTTTCATTACAATAAACTTGGGATACTGTAAATATTAATGGGAATCAGGTGATTTCAAACTCTGCAATAACAACAAAAAAAAATTGGTAGACCAAAGGGTGAGCTGGCAATCTATATCAAAATTGGACCTAAGTTTTCTATTCTAGAAGTTTTTAAAAATGTCCAAAATTACATAATAATGATTTCTATGGATCAAGTGTTGGTGGCTCTTATTAACATATATATATATCCCCTCTGGTTAATGATTAATCTGCCCCCAAAAAGATCTGGGACTCACTGACTGCAGACATTGATCTTGCTTTCAAGAAATATCCTCAAGGTATTTTGCTAATTGCTGGAGACTTTAATGCTCACATTTCTAAATATAATAATTTACCTGAACTTGAGAACCAGTTAAGCCTTAAAAACTATAATATTTGGCAAAGCAAGGATAAGGGGGTGAATGACTGAGGATGAATGTTCATGAAATGTATTGAGGAAAATGCTTTTCTTATATTGAATGGCAGAACTGAAGGAGATAGGGAGGGAGAAATTACTTTTTCTTTTCAGGGTCCAGCCAGAGCACAATTGATTATGTGCTGATCAGTAGAGAGTGTTATGAGAGGTTTGCTTCACTGAAGATACAAATGAGAACAGAAAGTGACCATGCCCCACAGAGGCTGCAAATTGAGACCAAGATTGAAAATGAAATTAAAACAGAAGATCCCCCCCCCGGCACAATTAAGTTCTGAAGGTAGACAACGTCTGAAATATAATTGGATCAATGGAGGTGAGGTTGGAAAATTATTCCATGATTTTGAAAACATAAGAAGAGAGTTATTGTTGGATGATGTAAAATGGCTTGAGGCACAATTAAATAAATTAAATCAAGAAATTAGGCAAATTATTTATTCTTCTTCAAAAAAAGGATCTCAGGAAGAAATGAAATCCTGGTTTGATCAGGAATGTAAAAATGAAAAAAGAACCTCATAATACTAACTGTCTAGACTAAAAAACATCCATTAAGAAAATGTCTCCCTCCTAAACCAGTCCAGAAAGCAATACAATAAATTTCTGCAAATGAAAAGGTTAAGCTATCAGCACACGCTTTGGGAAGAGGTGTATCATATTATTATAAGAAAAGACATTAAAGCATTTTGGAATATGGTGGCTAAAGGAACTAATCAATTTCAGCCCTCTTTATTAATATATGTCTCAAAGGAAGATTGGATCAAGCATGATAAAGACATCAGCCCAGATATTCAAACTGCACCCAAAAAGTGGGCAATAGCAGGAGCAAGCGCAAGTCTATTGTGCCCATGCACAAGAGACACGATATTCAAAAACGGAGCAGGCCAAATTGCGCCTACAGCTGACGACTGAATATCACACCACCTGCACCATAGCGCAACTAGGGAGGGGAAGCTGATCAGATCTGATGCACCATAGCGCAACAAGGGATGTTCAGTTCAGCAGTCCATAGGCACCATAGCGTAACCAGGGAGCCCCGCAGCTGCAGAGCAATATAACAGCACAATCAGGAAGTTAGGGGCCCCCCACCCATGCCACAGATGGGCACAGGAACACACAGCAGAACAGACATCGTCCCACTACATCCCAAGCACAGCACAACTGGGGGAGTGCTGGAATAACCACTGACCCATGGAGACCAGCAACCAACCCACAGCTGGGCCATGGTGCCCTATCACACCTACCGGCAAGCTGTGACTGGCACACAAGGAGGGCAGACCACCACTTGCCACACCATTCCCCCCCCAGTGCAGAGCACACCCTGCACCGTGACCCCCAGACACCCTCCCATGAGCAGTGACCACCACTGCAGGAAACCCCATGCATGCCACCACCCCCACTCTGACAAAGCAACCGTGTGCACCACAGAACCATGCAAGCCAGCCCCACCATGAGCACCCATCAGTGGGTTGAAGCACATGGCAATGCAACAACAGTAGACACATTGCCACCATGCACAGTCCCCCCAAGGTACTGCTGAGAGACTGACCATGCATCACCACAAAAGGCACCCCACACAGGACAGGGCATGCCCTTGACACCACCACCAGTGGTACAGCACCCTGCACAGTATTCCAGTGACACACCCTGACCCACCACTGGCCACAAAAGCCAGCACAGACACCCACAGTGGTGCATGGAAGCATGCACCACACCGGATGCCACACAGTGTATGGACAGACACCCACCCATACCCAAGGGCACACCAACACAGGGACGCAGTGGTGGGGCAACCAAGCCCCCATTGTGGGCCCATGTAAGCTGTGTACACATAACCCACAGTCCTCCATGGCACTGGAGTGCCAGCCACCCTGCACAGGCACTGTGGACCCGTACACCACCAGTAGTTGCCCGGAGCACAAGTCACAGACAGTGGGGCACATCCCTTGCAACACACACAAGGCACAGCTTGGGAGGTGGGACAATGACTGTGGTGCCCACAGTGCCATCTGAGCCAGGCATACACCACACCAGTGACAGGGGCAACCCAGCAAAGTGATGGGTACAGTGGCCGCCCTGCAGAGACTGCCACCACTGACATGCCAGCGGACCGTGCAGGTCACAGACATGCATGTGTGTCAGCTGCACAGGCCATGGATGGGCCAATGGGAGTGCCATGGACACAGAGCATGTGCCATGGACCACTGCACACAGTCATCCAGTGCACAGGGCACAACACACACACCACAGACACTGACTGATAGCTACCCCCACACCATAGTCACCTCCACAGGGACACACAAACATACCCATGACTGCACCACCCCTGATGCCATGCACACCACTGCTGCTGAGCATCTAAAGCCCGCTGCAAATCAGAGACCACCATAGTATTCATATCAAAACCAAATGTATTGAAAAAATATAATAGTCAACTATGTACAAGAATACAAAAACTATATACAAGGTTGGGAAGGCCACAAACAAGGTGGGGGTGGATAGAGGGCAGGGGTGAACAAATGGGATGGGATAGGAGGGGTGTGAGGGTGGGTCCAGGGGGATAGGGTAATTCAGGGACCGAGAGATCCCTAGCATGAGTGCCGTTCTGCACTCTGTGACCTCCGGCCTCTGTGCCTCCTCAGTACCCCGGTCATATCCAATCTCTGGAGTATTTCCAGGGATTCATGGGCCAGCTGTAGAATCTCCCACACAGCGTCCCTTATGTCCCTTAGATGGTGGGTACCTAGGACAAGGGAGCACAGTCAATAGGTGTGAATGCACAACCCCATACAGCCCGCCCACTGTGCATGGCATACGGCCGTGGGACATACCACTGTGATGGTGTATGACCACCCGCAGTGATCATGTCCACAGGACCTGCCCACCCAGGTGCATACAGCCATGCGGAACACTGCACACACCCACCGGCCAAGTCACGCATAGCACCACCGTGGCTGTTTAGTGACATGGCGATGTGGTGCAAAGGCAGTGGCACAGCCATGCACCTGGTGCATGCATGGACCACCATTGATGCACTCCCAGACATGCATTGCCACTGGACAGTGTTGACTGTAACAAATTGTGTGCATTACAGTGGTGTCGATGAATGGTAGCCATGCCCCGCTGTACCACCCTGTCACACAGCATGCAATGGTAATCATGGATGTATGGCACTCACCCTCATTGGGCCGGTCAGGTGGGCTGTGATGGCCCTCACCCCACCTGGCTGCACTGTCCTCCTCCCTCCACTGCTCTTCCCGCAACCTGCGGTGTTCATCCTGGCCTGTGGGGAAAACAAGGAGAGAAGAACATCAGTACAATCTTGAAGCAAAGTCCCCCCCAAGGTGTGTGCCCTCCCACCCAGCCAGACCCACCCACCCCACATCCGTGAACACTGCCACAGCCCACCCCAGATGGTCCCTTCCCTATGTACTGGACACATACAACACTGTGACCCATATGGATGATAAAAGTGTGTTGATGGAACCCCTACCCAGATGTGGCACCGTGCCCCTCCTGACACGTGCCTGCAGTCATGCCAGTAGCTCCTCCTGCCTCCTCCGCAGGTCCCCATATCATTGCCTGCACTGCTCCGCACTCCTCCCCCATCCAGTGGCCTCTTCCAGGGCAAATGCCACCTCCTGCCACACCTGGGTCCTGGCCCTGTCCAGGGGAGCCTCCCCAAAGAGAGGCCCATGGTGTGGCTCAACAATTGGCACCAGATTAGCAAGCTCAATGGCTGTCCACTGCACTGCCCATCTGCGTGCCATCCTTGCAGCTATAGTAGGCAATATGGCGCTCTGCAGCGTGGCTCCCCATGTGCAGATGCTGCGCGGTACAGCGCTGCCATTCCCTATCATGCTGTTGCCGAACAACGCGAGAGAGTTGCACCCATGCCTGACGCATGGTGCCTAGGGGGCGAAGGTCAGGCACAGGGTCAAGGGTCTCTGGTGCATGGCCATGCACAGCGCCATTGGAAGACAATGCATGTAGCGCAATTGGCTGCCTGTGTGCCAGCACCATAGTGGACTACCGAGCAGTTGGGCCATTGCGCCTATGATGGCCCAGTGCCACAGCACCATGTAGTGACCATCGCTATAGTGCCACTGGCACAAGGGTGGCCGTGCCCTGCATTGCCTACTGCATACAGCACATCATCAGTGCAGCAGACACCTGCGTCAGCAACCCGGGCATGCGCAGTGAGGTGTACTACACATGTCACAGAACTGCGCCATTGGCTCAGCACGTTCAACACAATTGCGCAAAGTGCAACAGCGCAACATTCAGCCGTCATATGCAAATCATCTAATCAGCCATTCAATGGCGCAGCACTGCAATTTGCATCTACTTAAAGTTGCTCCTCGCCTCATTTGCATGGATTGCGTTATAAAAGTGCGACAATGTGCCATGGGCCATAGTTGGTTACTGCAGTTTATTGGTGAGTTGCATGCTGTTTGGGAGTGTGGACTGTGGATTCAGGGACATGCATGGGACTGCACAGTCACAGGTAACAACTGCCATTCTTACAGGCTACATAATGACTGAGCAGGTTGTTGGAGAGAAGGAAAACAGTGGTGGGAGGAGGAGGCCGCCGAACTTTACAAAGGCTGAAACTGAGGCCCTGTTCGAGGGCTACCTGGATCAGGAGCCACTTCTCAGTGGATGGTGGGGAACACCTCAAGCACGTGCTGCTGCATGGAAGGAGGTGGCACGTGCTGTGAACCTGCATGGCAGCCACCAGCGCTCCATGCAGGAGTGTAAGAAAAAGATGGGCACAGACAGGAGGAGGTAAGGAGAAGGGTGGCTGCTACTCAGGGGCAGCACAATGCTGCAACAGGTGGGGACGCCGGAGGTGTGTGTACAGCTGACCCCAGAGGAGGAGAGGCTTGCTGGAAGCATGCAGTGCAGTGCCATTGAGGGTGTTCTGGGTGGTGGCTTCCAGACGGGTGGTGGCCCATCACTGCATGGTAAGTCATGGTCTGTCTATGGGGGGGACAGGGTAGGTCATACCCAGTAACGCGACTTTGCCTTCCCTTACAGATCCTGAGCGTCTGCATGGGTCAGCGATGGTGGGCCTGTCTACTGCAGACAGTTGGCTGGAGTCAGAGGAGGGACCATCCACCTCCACAGGTATATGTGGATCATTGCGACAGTGGGGCTGCCTGGCTGTCCACACTGATGTCGTTGTAACAGGTGTGGAGGAAGCCCTGCCTGTGTCCCAGTGTACTGGCATCCACAGATGCCAGTACACTGTAGCTGTGACCGGTGCAGAGTCCGTCACCAGTGATGATGACGCGACCGTCATGGGCAGTGACACATGTGTGCCACGGGATGGCCACACAGCAGGGCAATTTGCGCCCATGGCTGTGGGTGGTGCCGCCATGGAGGCCTGCATGTCAGCACAGTCCCAGGCTATGCCTGTCAGCATCAGTGGGGCAGCACTGGTGTCTGTTCAGGACAGAGGGACTGTTGAGGCCACTGCGGTGGCACCACTAAGCCCTGGGGAGCGGCAGCCAGAGGGGCAGCATCAGCAGTCACCCAATGGGCTTGGGGGTACAGGGTTCAGCGACGGCATCTGTGCACTGCCTGTGGACATGCCCAGACCTGGTCCTGGTGCGCAGCACCCACCCTCAAGAGGTGCTGATCATCGGGGCCATGCACACCCTGAGGGATAGGATGCCGAGGAGGCTGATGACCTCTTGGACGAGCACACCCGCCTACTGCAAGCATTGGTCCAGCAGGAGATGTGGCTTGCGATGTCCGTGGATGCCCTATGTGTTGCTCTGGAGTGGGCAGAGGAGCGTCGCAGCAGGGACACTGCACTGATCCTGGTAGGGATGGACCGTTTGCAGGAAGATGTGACCGCTGCCATTGACAGGCATGCACAGGCATTCATTGCTGTCATGGCCACAATGGGCACACAGTCAGGTGCCAATGCATCGCGGACACCACGCAATGCACTATCCACACCCATTCCCGGCATCGTGCGACTCCCACCCTGTCGACACCAGGTTCAGCTGTGGGCATCCTGAGCACTCCTGGTGCAGGCATGTTTGGTGTGCTGCAGACCCCTGCATGAGCATGTGGAACCCCTGGGGGACCATCAGTGCCACCCCATGAGGTCAGTGGTCAGCCTGTCAGTGCTGGTGGGTCTCGACGGGGCTGTCCACGCATCCATGGTGGTTGTGGCACTGTGTCATGTGACTGATCTGTCTGCCAGTGAGGCTACTGTCTGGTGCTGCCCTGTGTGCATTGTGTGTTTCAGTGGGCAGAGCACGGGTGGATACCCAGCCCTGCATGTGGACACACAGTCCACCTGCACACCCTCCCGGCTGCTGTCCGCAGTTGCATGTGCATGATGATGCCTGCATTGTGCTGTACACCAGTGTGCAATGGTGCTCAGCATCTGACACATGCACATGGACAGGCAGTGGGCGTGGTGGCCTGTGGACATGTGTGTTGCTAGGGTGTGCATTCTGGGTTGGTGTGCCTTCTGCCCTCTGTGCACATTTGTTGCATTGTGTGTGGCGTGTGTGTGTCCTTCAGCATGGCATGTTAATCCTCACCCATCCCTGGTTGTGTATGAGCCTGTGCCCTGCCACTTCCCTTGACGGCATGCACCCCTGATGTGTGTCCATGCATGTTTGTGGGTTGTGTCTTAGCCACTGGTGGTTGCGCATGGCCCCATGACTTACCTGGGTTAGCTGAAGTGCTCCTCCATGATGGTGTCCCAGTGCAGCTGTGCCAGCCAGAGCAGTCGGGGGTCCCGTCGGCCAAGGGGGGGCTGCCCATCACCATCGTCACCAGTGTCCCCATCATCCCCATTGCTGTCCCCCTCTTCAACCTGTACAGCTATCCAACATTCGTTGGCCATGTTGTGCAGGATGCAACAGGCCAGGAATATCCCACAGGCCTTTGAGGGGCTGTAATGTAGGGCACTGCCAGAGGTGTCCAGACAATGGAAACATGCCTTCAGCATCCTGAACACCCGCTCGATGACATTATGTGTGGTGGCGTGTGCCTCATTGTAGCATTGCTGCGATGCAGTCGCGGGCCGCCGGTAGGATGTGAGCAGCCAGGGACGGAGTGGGTATCCACTTCACCTGTGTGTAGAGGGTGGAGGTTAGTTTTGTGGTCAGCATCGCCCTGCCCCAGGCCATGTAGGCCACTACCCATGCCACCTCTTGCCATGCCCGCCCAAGCCCTATGATTGTCCATGTGGTTTGCAAACTCACCCACTAGGTGGCCAGTGGGGACGTTCCCACTCTCGAATCTATGGCACAGTGCCGACTGGTGCCAGATGAAAGAATCTTGTGCTCCCCCAGGGTGCATGGCACAGACATTGATGATGCACCCCCTGGCATCACACACAGCCTGGCAGTTGATGCTGGCATAGCCCTTGCAATTTATGTATGCGGCCCTCTCAGGGCCAGGTGGTGTGCGTATGGCCACATGGGTGCAGTCTATTGCCCCTAGCATGCAAGGCATACGTGCTACCCTGTGGAACTCCTGTATGTTTGCTGTGCACTCCACCACTGTGCTGGGGAAATGGATGTACTCCGCAGCATGTGGCAGCAGTGCGCTGAGGAATTGGGTGAGGTGGCGTGATGTGGCTGACTGGGTTATGCCTGTGGTGTCCCCAGTTGGTCTCTGGAAGGTATCCGTGGTGAGCAAGCACATGCAGGCTGTTACCTTAGTCTCCACTGACAAGGCATGGCTCTGTCGTGTGGGTGCCTGCATCACATCACTGCACAGCTCACAGAGCCACCTCAGAATTGCCCTGTTCAGGTGGTACCAGCCCACAATGTCAGTATCAGTGTTCAGCTCAAAGCTGGTGTGGGCTCAGTACTGCCTGTTGGGGGCATACCACTGATAGGCCCTTCCATGGCCACGCCCCCCTGCTGCCCACCTTCTCACCCCCCCTCATTATGGCCTCCATGTGGAAGGTGGCACTGGCCATGTCCCTGGTTTGTGCTCGCCCCCCCGGCAGCTGTTTCTGTATTCCCTCCATTGTCCTGGCTGCTACCTCCCCTGCACCGGGTATACCTGCCTGTGCTGGCCTCTGTGCTGTGTGGCTCCCCACACCTTCCCTGTGCCTGGCTGTTCAGACTGCCCTTTCCCTGGCCTGCCCTGTTTGTGCCTCCTGCTCTGTCTGTCTGCTTCTGCTTCTGACACATGTGGCTTCCCTGTAGCGTTCTTGTGCCTCTCCCTTGCTCCTTTTTATTTTGGCTCATTTCCGGTATGGTGCAACTTCCACTTGCTCCCCTATTGCGCATGGCGCAAGTCGTTGAATATCGCACTGTGCCATTTATGCATGGTTCCTCCCCCTTCGGCTGTGCATGCCTTCATTATCATTGCACTGTTGCTCAGCATGATTTCAGGGGTGCAAATGCCTCCTGCTGAATATCGCAGAATGGCGCAATTTCAGACTTGCGCAGGTGCAACCCTATTGTGCATGGCTCAACTCTTTTGAATATCTGGGCCTTCTTCTGTAAAATCTCCTCGATTGAAGTATATAATGTTACATTACTAGATAAAATATTGAAACTTGGAACCACCATTATCTTCTCTATAGAGGAAGTGGAAGAGTCTATAATGGCCTTAAAAATACAGTAAGGCCCCGGGCCCCAATTTTATTCCCCCTGCAGTTTACAAAGAGCATAAAGACTTCTGGATTTCAATTCTGACCATGTTTTTCACTTTGTGCTCAGCACAAAATTATATCCCTATATCTTGGACTCGTAACATAATAGTATCGAAACATAAAAAAGGTTCAGTGTATGAACCAAAGAATTTTTGTCCTATAAATTTGCTGGACATTAGTTCAAAAATATTCTCCAAATTATTATTAAATTAGCTTATTTATTGGGCAGAATCCACCTCCCAGATTTCTTCATTTCAGGCTGGATTAAAAGAGGGTTTCTCCACAATTGATAACATATTCTGTTTGACACATTTAATTGAGAAATATGTTCATCTCAGAAAATCCAAACTATTTTCAGTATTTATAGATTTTGAGTTGGCATTTGACTCTATTAATAGGGGTAAATTATGGGAACTACTGTATTTAAAGGGCCTGGATTATTATTTGCTTAAATTAATTAAAAAGCTTTACTCAGGTACCACTACAGCTATCAGATATAATAGTACACTGACACAATTTTTTGAGTCAAACCCGGGGGGGGGGGATGTCTTCTTGCCCCAACTCTTTTAAATTTACACATCAATGATTTACTGGATTATCCTGATAGTGACTTCAGATCCCCCAAAAATGAATAATATGCCCATACATTCACTGGCATATGCAGATGACCTGGTCATGTTTTCACTTACAAAATCTAGGTTGCAGAAAAAAATGAATAATCTCTATCATAAATGTAATTATTTAGAATTATGAGTAAATATCCAAAAAACAAAAGTGCTTATTTTGGGGAATAGTGCTAATCATAAAAAATTGAAATTCAAAATTGGTTCAGAAGGGATCAAACTTGTAAAGGAATATTGTTCTCTGTGAATAAAACTAGTATCATCATTCACTTGGTCTAAACATATCACTAATCAAATCATTAAAGCAAAATTGCAGCTAAGACCCTGTTGAAATTTAATTATGTTTACAGTGGAAATTCAATTATACCAGCACTTAAGGCAGGGGAAGCAAAAATTCAATCCTTATTGTTATATGGAGCTGAAGTCTGGGGCAGGCATATAAAGAGGATTTAGAAAAACCTCTTTCATATTACTATAAATCTTTGCTTAAAGTCCCCAGTTCAACATCAAATGCTATGGTCAGGACAGAACTCGGAAGAGTCCCATTTCACTTTCTAAAAGATCTTACACTTATTTCCTACTGGATTAGAATAATAAATACATATAAAAATATGATCCCCAAGATATGTTTATTTTAAAAGATGAAGTGGTCAGAAGATGGACCTCTGCCCCTTTGGCTTAATGCCCTTAAAAAAAAAAATATGGCACACTTAGGGAGAGACTACAAAAGAGAAATTATAATTTCACCCCAGTATAGAGACAGAATAAAAAAAGAAACTAATATACTTAGGGAAATCACTTGATATTGTATCTATTAAAAACCAAAAATGTGCCAACTGGTTTAAGTTAAACAAAACTGACCACTCAATGGAAACTTACTTGACATTACCTTTGACTCCAGATCAGAGAAAAACAATTACATGGGTAAGATTTGGGTTAATTAACACAAACTACACATACTACAATATAATAGTTAATGGTGATAGCAATAATGTGAAGCAGGTTAAAAATCATTGCCCATGTAATATGGGATTTGAAGAAACTCTTAGACTTATAATTATGATATGTCCCTATACAAAAAGGCAAGAGAGTTTCATCTGCCAGAGCATTTAAAGATATATGCAGATTCAAACTATGACCTAGTCTTCATCTTGCTACATCCACAAAGAGGCTGAATTAATTGCCAAATTCTTGGGTTCCATTATCAAATGTAAAAAGAGAAATTTTAGGATGTTAAGTGACAAAAAATTTGTTCACTTCAATTTTTAAGGTACCGCTGGCCCTTCCAAGTATACTCTTATCCTTTGTAAACTATACTACATCTGAAATGATGATGCACTTTATAGTTAATAATTTGCATATTGTATAATTTTTAATACATAGATTTTTATGTATTTTTGTAATTTTATATGGATGTGAATAATGATGTGTAATTGTTGTATTGTAATAGCCTTGGTACTTGCACTGTCTTGGTTGATCAAATAAATATTGAATTGTATTGAGCTCAGCCAGGTTAACCTTTTCTTAGTCTAACAATAAACTATTTCATGCTAACATAATGATTTTAGAAAACATAGCAGCTTTAAAAGAAAATATTTCTTCTCTTAGAACGGATGTTTTTAGGAATAAAGTAATTTTAGATAAGGTACACTACCGGTCAAAAGTTTTAGAACACCCCCATTTTACCAGTTTTTATTGAAATTTACGTAGGTTAATGTCTCAATGTACTCTGAAATTAAAGCATAGAACAAATAAACAATTGAAGATAAAAAAGAAATCATAGAATCATTTTATTTAACAAAATTTAATCTAAATTTTTGACTCCAAAGTAGCCACCTTTTGCAGATATACTGTAACCGCTGAACACACTCGTGGCATTCTTCCTACAATCGACGTCAAATATTGTACGGGAAGTTCTTCCCAACACTGTTGCAGAAGTTCCCACAAATGTGTTGCACTTGTAGGTTGCTTTGCTTTCACCCTTCTGTCCAGTTCATCCCAAACCAGCTCGATGGGGTTTAAGTCTGGAGACTGTGCTGGCCATTCCAAGATTTGAAGCCTACCATCTTGTTCTTTTCCTCAAAGGTAGTTCTGACACAGCCTGGGGGTATGTTTTGGGTCATTATCTTGCTGTAGGATGAACCCCTGACCAACTAGGTGTAGACCAGAGGGTATTGCATGGTGCTGCAAAATGCTGTGGTAGCCCTTTTAGTTCAGGGGTGCCAGTCACTCTGCTGTTGTCCTGTAGACCGCCTATCACATAAGCTGTTGACTCTCAGAAACTTGTCTTCTGATTCTGTTGTGGTTTGGGTCTGCCAGACCTCTTCCTGTCAGAGTTTCCTCCAGTTTCCAAGTGTTTTGATGGTGTAGGAAACTGTACTCACTGACACCTTGGCTCTTTGCAATTTCTCTAAAGAAGTTTTTGCTAACGTAAACTTTTTTTTAACCTCTAGCAGTTTACCTCTTACCTTTGTACCATTTCAGGTTATTCAATGGACTGGAATTGCTTAAATTTCAATAAAAGCTGGAAAAATTGGGGTGTTCTAAAACTTTTGACCGGTAGTGTATTTACATGCAGGAATCTTAACAGAATAAGTCCTAACTCTGAATTAATATCTCAACAGGAAACACAGTGGCAAGGGGTCAACAGAGGCACTCAAGTTAACTTGCCACTCCCCTTTGTTAAAGAACAAATGGCACACTCTGAAATGTATGATTTGTCTTCAAAAAGGACATACAATAGAAAAGGGAAAATGAAAAGAAAGAGAAGGAGTAATAAACAGAAGTCAGTTAAAAATAATAAATTAAATAAAAACTTTAAAATGAAGTTAACTCAGTTAAGGGCAGGAGAGCAAAATAAATTAGACAGAACTCTATTGTGGAAAGATACAGTGTGATCAGTGAAAACAAGAAGGTAGAAAATAATGTCAAAGACTGTAGAGTTACCAAGAATGATTTTACTCAGCAGGTGCAGGTCAGGAGAGAGGTCACTGCAGATAACATTCCTGGATGTCTTATAGAAGAGGAAGGACATTTAGAAAAAAACCTATATGATGATGCCTTAACCAAAAGGACAGACAATGTTGATGCTGATTATATTTCATTTGGGAATATACTAGAAGACACAGATGATGGCACAGAATATTTGATAGAAATGTACAGTATCAAATGTATACAGGGGACACATAACATAATTTAGAAGTTTATATAAGGAAATTACCAAGCGTCATGGAAAAAGAATGGAACTTATTTGTCATGCGGCTCCCTAATCTTTCTATACCAGACTATACTCCCCTGGGAGGTATAGCTACTAAAATATGGTCTCAAGGAAAAAACTTAAAACCTGAAGGCATAATTATATGCCACCCACAAAAAGTACCTGTTTTTTCAAAAGTAGAGACAAAGAAACAGAAAACCCAAGGTAAACTAGATATGAAACTTTGGGGACTTGTGAAAGTAATTCATGATTATGAATATAATCAATATATGGAATGGGAAACTACAATTATTACTGTATATTTGGTTGGAATACCCTGGGAGAAAATTCAGCTTGGAAGGTCAAGGAGAACCTGATCTCCTTTTTGTCACACTCAATCTAAAGATTCCCTGTTATGCAGTAAACAACATTAAAATGTGGAGGGAAGAACTAAACTCATTTCAAATTGATATCACATTTAAAAATGCAAGACTTGTGCAAGACGTGTTGGATAAAGCCTCTCTCTAGAACAGTCTGGGCATTCTCGTAACTACCCCTAAGGTTTTTTCCCCATTGTAGTCAGATAGTATTAAGTGGAAGGGAACAATCAGAAAAAAGTTTGTCAGTGGCTCAAGAAAAAAATTGACAGCTAATTTGGGATATTCAAGCAGATTCAGACTTAAAAATCCTTTCCTGGAACATAGAGGGAATCAAATACAAACTAGAGGACAGTGAAACTAAAGCTTTTTTGATGACATATGTATACAGAAAACCTGGAGTGTGAATTTTGAGACTGATCTACTATCAGGGTATACCTCTATAGGAATACCAGCTATTAGAGAAAGTAAGCAAGGCAGAGCTAAAGCTGGACTAATTACATATGTGAAAACATCCTTAAATTTCAACATAACGAGACTAACTTCTACAGTTGATACTATACTACCATTAAAATTACAAAGAAAATACATCACATTATTAATTTGCAATATATATCTTCCACCTAAAATGAAGAATAGGGAGGATCCTTGGGTACATACAAGAGAGAACTTGGACATTTTAATTGACTCAGAGGAACATCACCCAGTTATAATTTTGGGAGATTTTAATGTTAGGATATCAGAGAATGTTACTGGTGGTGAGCATTATCCTACCCCTTTATGTCAAATTTCAAACATGAACCATAGAATATCTGCCTATAGAAGATCAGAGGACAAAAAGGCAAACAAAAGAGGTGGCCAATTGGGTAATCTCATGATAGAAAATAATTTTATTTTGGTAAATGGAAGAACAGTTAAAGACCAAAATGGCTGATATACCATTATAGGTCCTAACGGGCTTTCCATGGTAGACTGGGTCTGTGTTAATATTGAGGCTACTAAGTTTTTATGGGACCTGGAGGTCATAGTGTTCAGACTCAGCTCATTACCCAATACTTCTCACATGTAATGTACCACAAGTCCTTCCTACTAGCAGGGAGGTTGAAAGTGAAGCCCCTTTAGAAATCATTAACCTAAAAAGAATAAAATGGCAGAATGCACAATATATAGATTTCAAGATTCATTCTCCGAAGGCATCCTGTTTAATTATCAGCAGGGCATAATATACAGAACTAATTATATGACAATCTTAGAACAGTGGACCAACCTGATTACATACATTGGTCCTTTTTGCAGAACCCATGGCACCATAAGGCATTATCAGAAAACTTGGTTTAAAGTGATTTTGTGAAGTTTTGCAGATGACTTTTTCACATAGTAAGCCATTGCCGCCAATACTTTGAATGGTGAAGCTGCAACTTGTTTTGTAAAGAAAACCTGTCATAGTCATTTTGTTTTATGTTTTATCAGCATTCTGTTCTCCAGTTTTCTATGTCTGGCCACATCCCCAGAATGATGTGTTACAAGGGAACTGTCAACAGAAACATAGAAACATAGACTTTGATGGTAGATAAGGACCGCTTGGCCCACCTAGTCTGCACATTTCCCTACCTACAGGATAAGCTGCAGAGCCTAGTTAACCAACAGCCTATTTCTTCCTAACCCCCACAAGAACTGCCTTATGTCTGTCCCATGCATTCTTGAATTCTTCCACTGTTTTAGACCCCACATCCTCCTCAGGAAGGCTGTTACATGCATCCACCACCCCCTCTGTGAAAAAATACTTCCTCACATTGCCCCTGAGCCGTTCCCCCTTCTATCTTCAAATTGTGTCTCCTAGTTCTTGCACATCTCTTTTTCAGAAAGATGCTACCCTCTTGGACTTTGTTGATTCCAGTGAGGTACTTTAAAGTTTCTATCATGTCCCCCCTCTCACTCCTTTCCTCAAGGGTATACATATTAAGCTCCTTTAGTCTCTCCTCGTATGGCTTCTCCTGCAGACTCTGTACCATTTTATTTGCCCTCCTCTGGACTGCCTCCATCCTGTCTATGTCCATGCAGAGATGGGGTCTCCAGAACTGGACTCAGTACTCCAGATGGGGTCTCACTAACTGTCTGTACAGAGGGATAACAACTTCCTGTTTTCTGCTGGTGATGCCTCTCCCTATTCATCCCAGTATCCCCCCCAGCCCTCCGTACTGCCTTCTCACATTGCTTGCCAACCTTAAGGTCATCTGATATGATTACCCCAGGTCCCTTTCCATTTTTGTTGTTGTTACTACTCCCCATTGTGTACTCTTCCTGGGTTTTGTTTCCCAGGTGCATTATTTTGCTTCTTTGCATTGAATCTAAGCTGCCATACTTCTGACCATTTCTCCAACCTTGCCAAGTTCCTTCTCATCCTTTCCACGCCTCCTTGTGTATCAACTCTGTTGCAGATCTTTGTGTCATCAGCAAAGAGGCATACTTTTCCTTCCAGTCCCTTTGCAATGTCACTTATAAAGACATTAAAAAGGACTGGACCCGGAACTGAACCCTGTGGTACCCCACTAGTAACCCCTCTTTCTTCAGAGTGGACTCCATTTACAATTGCCTTCTGTGTCCTTTTGTTGGGCCAATGTTTTATCAAGGCTACCACCCTGGGACCCACTCCCAGGCTGGTTAATTAGTTTATTAATCTTTTGTGTGGGACTGTGTCAAATGCCTTGCTAAAGTCTAGGTAGGACATGTCCACAGCCCCTCCCTGGTCTTCTAATTTGGTCACTCAGTCAAGTCAATTAGATTTGTCTGGCATGAGTTTCCCACTGTGAACCCATGCTGCCTTGGGTCCTGTGCCCCTCTGGCCTCTAGGTACTCAACAGTTCTTTACTTCAGAAGCAATTCCATCACCTTCCGTACCACAGAGGTTAAACTGACAGGTCTGTAGTTTCCTGCCTCTGTCTTGCTCCCACTTTTGTGAAGGGGAATCACATCCACCTTCCTCCTCCCAATGTTTTACATATAGCACCAGTGCAGTCTGGGTAAATTATAAAGCTGTTTTAAATGTTAGTTACTCAGAGGTGCATTCCCTTATTTTGGTGGTGGAGATTGCAAGGGGTATTATGCTGACATACTCCCTTTTCTGAGTAGACTTGTGTCTTGAACAATTATGTCTGTAACAATTTTGATCTGCTGCTGATTTAAAATAAAGTTTACAAAAAATATATAGACATTTGAAGCAAGGCACTGTGGGTACCTTAAGGAGTTATTTTCCAATTTCCTTACTGTGAGGTGCAGTCTTATATTTCTGTAGTGGCTTCAACAATAAAAGCTCTCACATGTTTATTTTCAAAACAAAGCATAGTGCACACAATATCTAGCTGACAAGATTTCTTTACTAAGAGATGTAGTTTTCTATAGCGGCTGTGTGGATGTCTGCAATACCAAGACTGACCGACAGGGGTCTCTGTTTCAAACCAGTGCTTAAAGTGATTTTGTGAGGTTTCGCAGATGCCTTTTTCATCGAAAGAACTCCCTATTGTATTTTTGTTCTCTTCTCATATGTAATACAATTCTGATTGTTGTATTTACCCACCATATTGTTCCTGCTGTCTATGCTTACTGCCATCTACCTAATATGTAAATTGCCCTTGTAGTCTGTGTAACATTTGTATTACTGTCTCCTCAATTGTACCCATGTACTATATACCTGTTAACTCCACTTCCTGCCCCCCACCCCAAGGATGCATCTGAAATGAACAGTTCAGTTATTGCTTAGTATGCCTTCCTGGTGAAACACTTGAATAAATAAATAAATAAATAAATAAATAAATAAAATAAAAATAATATGTAGACATATGTAGTAAGGTATTGTGGGTACAAAAAGAAGTTGTTTTCCAGTTGCTTTACTGTGAAGTGCAGTTTCATATTTCTGTAGTGGCTTCAACAGTAAAAGCTCATATATGTTTAATTTCAAAACAAGGCATTGTGCATACAGTATCTAGCTAGCAAGATATTTTACTGAGAGATGTAGTCCCCTATTTCGGTAGTGTAGATGTCTGCAATACCAAGACTGACCAATAAAGGTTTTTATTTCAAACCAGCTTTGTTTCTCTTGCATGATGTCACAGTTGGGGTTTGTCGCACTGAAAAAAAGAAGGGGCCGGTTATGCAAATGAAGCAGAGCACAGAAATTAAAAGCATTTTTTTCAGGGAAAACAGCACTTTTTGGCAGTTTGAACGGTAGGAGATTGAATCACATCTCCTATAGGTTACTACTCCCATTTGCTATGGCAAATCTCACAAAATCTCTTTAATAAAACCTGCAAAATAGCAAACTCCAACTTAACTAGGACAGTTAGAAAGTTAAAGAAAGATCCAAAGAAAAGATCAAAGAATTAAACAGAATGAGAAAGGAGTACAAGGAAGAGATCTGGGGAGCAAGAGGACCAGGGTGCCATTGCTGCATACCAGAGGTATTAAGGGAGCCACGGAGAGAGTCGGCAGATGCAGACCTTAAGGGAGAGAGGAGTGAGGTGTGTTTTTTTTTTCCTTGGGCTGTACAGCAACACTGAGCAGCTGCCTTCCAGCTCCAGGAGGCAGCCAGTCCTGAGAAGAGGACAGCAGCCTATCCCATAGACAGAATAGGTAGACATAGGCTCCTGGAGAAGTCAATCGGGAAAGAAGGAGTGGGGTTTAAGTGGAGTGGCCGGCTTTAAAAAGCCAGCCGATTGCTGCTCACTCCAAGGAAGAGGTCTGGGGAGCAAGGGGACCAGGCGGCCATTGACGAACACTGAAGGGATCGAGGGTGCTGTGAAGAGAGTTGGCAGACGCAAGCCCAAAGGCAGAGAGGAGTGAGGTGTGTTTTCATCCCACCTGCTCTCCCCGGCCCCAACCTTTATTAAGTACCCAAGGAAGGAGGAGCCAGAGCCAGGGTGAACCGCAAGCCAGGGAAGGATTACCACCCTCTAGAGGGAGGAAGAGGTTACAAATATACCTTAAAGGAGCTGATCACTACCTGAGGGGACTGGGCACTCATGGATGGCAGGAGGAGGAGCATCTATTAGGTAAGGGCAGCTGGAGGAGCTTGATGGAGAGATACATCCAGAGGTAAGGGCACTGTTGCTGGTCTAAGGTACTGTGTCTTTTCAATTTAGGGGGTTGTTAATACAGGGTCGGGGTACTGTGGCTGTGTCCAACAGGATACTGTTCAATTTCCAGAGGATCCGCTACAGAGCAGGGGCACTGTGACTGTAATTGACGCTTGGGGGCACTGAAATTGTTTGGGCTCTGTATTATAAGGGGAACTTAAAGTGATTGATATAGGACATTTGGAGTTCTTAATCTGTTGTTCTAGGGGAAAGTCAGTTGTACGTACTGCGTTCAAGGGGTACTCAATCTTCTACTATCTTCACAAGAATCACTACTGGAGTTGTAGGGGGAAGCTTCAATTTACTGTCACTACAGGGGAAGGGTCATTAAGTTGAGTGTCTTGTAGGAAGCAGGGCAGGGGGTTGGTAAGGACATGTTAGATAAGACCTATCTACAGACAGTAGTCAGGAGTAAAGAGATACTGAGGTGGCCAAATGAGGGGATCTGGGGAAGGGCACACTAGGGGGTGGGGTGGCACTAGTGGGGGAGGATGGGGACAGCATAGGGTGGGGCACAGGGGGCAACAAGATGATAGACGGGCCATCATGGGTAGAATAGTGGGTTGCAATGGTTGTGGGGCAGCAGTCTGATGCACATATTGTGGAAGCTTAGAGGTGTCTGATCTGTCACAGGCTGAGGAGACTCGAGGAAGAAAAGCAGTGTCTTGGTAGAGAGTTGGGGGTTGGGAGGTGTGAAGGGACCTGGGGCAGAGGGGCGCAGGAGGACACCATGTGGGAGGAACAATGGTTCAGGGGGATGGGGAAGGGACAGAAGCATTACAAATAGGAGGCCTAGAATGGGAGGGTGGGTAAGGGCAGGAAGATGGAGCCCATACCCAGCATGGCTGAAAGGGCAGGAAATAGGTTTGCCAGGCTGGCAACATTGAAGGAGGAGGGGTAGGTGAAGGACCTCCAGGAAGGGGTAGGTAAGGGGAAACAGGAGGATAGCACAAGGGTCAGTGGTCGGGCAGAAAAGTGTGGTAGGGGTAAGGGGGTAGGGGCACAGCTGGAAGAAAGGATTACAGGAGAGGGCTAAACACAAGAGGAGTTATGCTAGAGCAGAGAACAGGAGGGACTTAGCAGAGGGAGAGGAGGTGACCAGGGTGGAGGGGAAGGATGGGGAGGGGGAGGGAACAGTAAAGGGAGCGGGATAGGTCCGGGGAGGGGGAACCATGGGAAGGAAGGGCAGGGTTTCAACTCGGGCAGACTCTTGTAGAAGATACCAAGATAATGGGTTGGGGGGAGACGAGAGTTGGAGAAGGAGGGGTATTAGTACTGGGGGACTCCATACTTAAAGGGATTAGATGGGGCAACAAGGAGAAATGGCACAGTCTCATCTGGGTGGGGTCCATACTTGGCTTAACTGCAGGTAGGGCAGGACAGTCAATTCTAAAGTGTGCTGGGAGGGGTAGGAGGAAACCACATCTCACAGTGCACATGGGTACGAATGATCTGGTGGGGAAGATAGTGGAAGCAGTGAGGGAGAAGTTCGAAGAATTGTGTAGGCTGTGTGGGGAACTAGGGGAATAAGTGGCCTTCTCTGAGGTGCTCCCAGTACCCTGCACTAGTACAGTGAGGAAAGTAAGGATTGGGGAGTTCAACACCTGACTGAGGGAATGGTGTAGATCCAGGGGATACGGGTTGGTGGGGGGCTGGGACAACAATGAACTTTATGCAGGGGATAGGCTACATTTGAGTGGGGAGGGAAAGGGGGTACAAAAGCAGAGCATTGGGGAATACATAGCTACAAAGGTGAATTTAAACTAGTTGGGTGGGTGGTGAGTGGACAGATGGTAGGCTGGGATCCCAGAGAGGGGAGCCAAACAAGCTTATCCCCCAGGCTAGCAGGGAGGAACTTGGAACAGTGGCACGGGGGGGGACTAGGAAGAGGGTAATTCAGGGAGAGGGAAGGGCAGGGATGGGTTGGAGGGTGGTCTCACTGAATGCACGAAGCCTTGGTAACAAATCAGTGGAATTACAGGCTCACTTGGCAATTGGAAGGGTGGGCATTGTGGCCATCACGGAAACGTGGGCCACCCAGTACCAGGAATGGGATTTGATGATCCCAGGGTATAGGATATTCAGGAAGGACAGGGCTAGGGGAAATGGGGGGAGTTTTTGGCAATATATGTACGGGAGGGGATAAGGTGCATAAGGGGGGAGGAAGGCACAATGGAGGCCCTATGGATGTAGCTTCAAGACTCAAAACATAGTACACTGAGGATGGGGGTGGTGTACAGGCTGCCAGCCCAAAGGGAGGATTTGGATAGGGAGTTAGCTGAACAAATCAGAAGGGTCTGTAGGAAAGGGAACACTGTGGTGGTGGGGGACTTCAACCTAACGGGGAGTGTAGTGGAGCACCCCAACCACCAAGAGTGCAAGGGAGCAGGTTTTACTAGAGGCGTTTCAGGACAGCTTCTTGGTGCAGTTGGTCAGTAAGCCAAGTAGACTGGATAGGATTCTGGATCTGGTTCTATCAAATGGGGATGCTATAAGGGATCTGGAGGTGGAAGACCCTCTGGCTGGGAGTGACCACTACACAGTATGGTTCACGCTCAACATGGACAGAGAAGCAGGAGGTATGGGTACCAAAGTAACAGACTTTAAGGGGGCAGACTTTAAAAGGATGGGGGAAATTTGGGGCAGGCATCTGGTGGAAATTCAACCGCGCATGGATGCTAGCCAAAAATGGGCTGGTAAAGGCGACTGGGACATGTACAAGAATTAGGAGTAAGAAGGGATAGGAAAAAAAAAAAAAGCAGCTGTCTGACGCAGGTCATGGAAAGAGAGAGCCAAAAAAAAGCATTTTGGAGACTCGAGAAACGGGGGGGGGGTGATAACAAGGAGGTGTATGTGAAGAAGTCCAGGGAGGTTACCAGGCTGGTCACAGTGGCCAAGGCTTCCAGGGAGCTGAGACTGGCGCAGGGCATGAAATACGGAGAAAGGGACTTCTTCAGTTACATTGGCAAAAGACGGAAAAGCAAAGATCAGATTGTGAGGATTAGGAAAGGCTGGGGCTGGGTGGAGAAAGGGGAGGACCAGACAGAGGCACTGAATCAGTACTTCTGCACTGTGTTCATGAGGGAGAAATGGGGCAGATACCACCTGGGAGAGGAGGAGTGGGAAGGGGGGAGGAGGTGACTGATATAGGGATTACAGAGGATAGGGTGATGAAGGGATTAAGGGCTCTGAGGGAGGATAAGGCACTGGGTCCAGACAGCATTCACCCCAGGGTACTTGGGGAACTGGCCGAAGTTCTGGCAGGACCACTGGCTGACCTGTTCAATACATCCTTGGACACTGGATATGTACCACAGGACTGGAGGATAGCCCATGTGGTACCCATTCATAAAAGAAGACCTAAGGATGAACCAGGGAACTACAGACCAGTAAGCCTCACATCAGTTGTGGGGAAACTCATGGAGATGATCCTAAAAGAGAGGCTGGTGACTTTTTTGGAGGTCAATGATCTCCAGGATGGTCAGCAGCATGGGTTTGTCTCTGGAAGATCCTGCCAGACAAATCTGATTGAGTGTTATGACTGGGTGACAAAGGGACTGGACAAAAGCCATCTAGTGGATGTCCTGTATTTAGACTTCAGCAAGACCTTTGGTTCTGTGCTGCATGGGAGGCTGGGGGGAAGCTGGACTATATAGGGGTGGGAACAAAGATGGTAAGCTGGATCACAAATTGGCTGAAGGGAAGGCAGCAAAGGGTGGTGGTGGTGGGGGAGCTCTCATCACCGAGGGATATGACAAGCAGGGTGCCACAGGAATCAGTATTGGGACCAGTGTTGTTCGGGATATTCATAGCTGACATCTCCCACAGGGTCCAGAATAAGATCAGTCTCTTCGCAGATGACACAAAGATGGGTGCCATGATTGATGACATTGAAGGGTAGAGGGAACTGCAGGAGGACCTGACCAAACTACATGAGTGGTCAGATGCATGGCAGATGGGGTTTAACATCAAAAAGTGCAAGGTCTTGTACTTCGGGGCTAACAACCAGGGAAGGAGCTATCAGCTGGGGAGTGTACAGCTAGAATGCACAGAGGAGGAAAAAGATCTAGGGGTGCTTATAATGGGGAGTATGAAGAACTCAGCTCAGTGCAGGAAGACAGCAACAAAAGCCAACAGGATGCTGGGGTGTATAGTAAGGGGAATCTCCAGAAATAAGGAGGTGATCCTGCCTCTCTACAGGTCGCTGGTCAGGCTGCACCTGGAATACTGCATGCAGTACTGGTGCCCATTCTTGAAGAAGGACATCAGATTGTTGGAAGGTGTACAGTGGAGGGTGACAAAGATGATCCAGGGATTAGAGGGATTCTCCTATGAGGAGAGGCTGAGTGAAATGAACAAGTATTCCCTGGAGGAGAGGAGGGATAGGGGTGACATGATTGAAACCTTTAAATACTTATAGGGGATTAACAAAGCTAGCAAAGAAGGGATTTTCCAGATTAGAAGGGGGAGGGTCACAAGGGGCACCAGATGAGACTGGAGGGGAGAAGATTCAGGAGGGAAGTCAGGAGACATTGTTTCACTGAGAGGGTGATGGATAAGTGGAATACTGTGCCAGAGGAGGTGGTAACCTGTAGCATGGTAGACAGATTTAAGAGGAGATGGGACAGAATGAGGGGTATTTGTGAGGATGGGAGGGTGGGTGGGGCAGCCGCAGTTGAGGGGCTAGCTGCACAATCGAGCATACTCGAGAGACCATGAGGCCTGTTTCTGCTGGCATTTTCTTATGTTCATATGTAAAATTTTAGACAAAGAGAAGAAGAAATACTACATTACTCAGCGGGGAAAAATAAAGAAGAGCAGTCCTGAGGAAAGACAACAAAACACTTTGGAGAATTGTAAGCAGAAGCTATGAACAATATGCAAATAGAACTGAAGCATATGTTACCCCAATGGACTGGGAACTTCACTTTAGTAAAATATATTTCTCTGAAGCAGAAGCAATTAACTCCAAAGTGAGGATAAAAGAAAGTTTACAATATCCAATTCCAGTATGTCTTGATGAGACAGAAATATTTGTAGCAATAACCTCTTTGACCTCTAAGAAAGCCCCAGGCCCAGATTGCATATTGAGAGACATTTGTAAAACAGTCCCTGAATGGTGGTTACCAATACTTTAAATATTGTATAATGCACTTCCTCTGGGCCGGGGCATACCCCATAGTTGGTTAGGGAGTATAACATTCCCTATTTTTAAAAAAGGGGACCCGGCAAATCCTAAAATGCACAGACCTATTAGTTTAATAGACATGTCCCAAAAGATATTTTGCAAGGTACTATTACAACATATTCACACTTGGATTAATGAAAATAATGTCTTGAGTGAATATCAAAATGGATTTTGATCAGGAAGGTCAACAGTACAACATTGTTTTGTTTTAAGACATCTAATATGGAAACAGATGACTGTCAAGGGCAGCAGGTTATAGAGTTGTTTCATAGATCTGACTGCTGCCTTTAATAGTATTAGTAGGTCCCTGTTGTGGGGATAAACTAGAAGACTATGAGATGGATAGCCCTCTTCTAGTTGTAATCATTAGATTGCATAATGAAATGTGGATACAAGGGCAATACAGCCACAAGGGTTATTTAACTTCTGTTATCAAAACACATTTAGGAGTGAATTGGGGTGTGTATTAGCCCCCATGCTGGGTTATTTATTTATTTATTTGAATTTTGATAACCGGGTAAGCCCACTGAGACAAGACAGTCCCTTTTTCAGTGGTGACCCGGGTAACCTAAGCATTCCACAAAGTGAATATTCATTAAAAAAAAAAAAACAATTGTGACATTCGTGGTAACACATAAATAAAAAAATAAGTAGGCATATACAATAGCAGGTTAAGCAGGCATGTACAAATAGTTGGGGGAGACGTACAATCCTCAGGGTTTAAACACATCAGTAAGACTTATGCCACGTAGACATTCAAGATTATTCACGCTTCCGTAATTACCTATGCAGGGCAGTTAGGATAACGTGCGTCTCCAGGGAAACAAGGACACATTAGGGATCAAGTAACGGTAGATTGTGAGGAACTGAGGCCAGAGAGAGAGATTGGAAGGATTGGCAGGGGTAATTAAGGACAACTGCAAGAGGCAGAGGTGAAGAAAAGGTTCTTGTACCGCTTTTCAAACTGTGGAAGGGACGAGCAGGAGAGGAGATCCAGAGGAAGGTTGTTCCATTTGTGGGCGGCAGCAAACGAGAAGGATCTCCTCCTGACTGCTAATCTGGTTTTGATATATTTAGTAATGGTTGGTAGGAGGATCGAAGGGACCTGGTAACTGGTTTGTGGGACAGCAGATTGGCAAGGCTGGGTGGGGAAGGGAGTTGTATGAGTTTAGATGTGGTACAATGTAGGAGGATATCCAATTTTGCTTCATAGCTAGGCCCGTTTAAGGTGTTGAGCACAGTACAGTGGTGGGTTCGTGCTGGGGCAGATGCAGCGATTCGTGTTATCCTGTGATATGTTTGTCCAAGTCTATTTGATATCGATGGTTTAACCATGCTGAGCAACGAGGCACCATAGAGGAGGCCTGAAAGTAGGGTTGCTGTAGAAATGGTCTTTCTGGAACGACATGTGAGGTATGGGGCAATACGATAGAGCACACCTAGTTTCTGATGTGTTGACTTTATGATTTTGTTTGTGTGAGTTTTGAAGGATAGGTTCTCATCTAGTGTGATGCCCAGGTATTTAAAGTTTTTGACGCCCTCCAAGGCCACTCGTGTAAATGTTTTAACTAGTTGCGATTGGTTATTTAGCTTGATAGGGGTGTGATGGAAAAGCTTGGTTTGGATTTTCTTTATATTAAGTGCTAGTAGGTTGGCCTTGAACCAAGCCTCAAGGGCCTGGAAATCTCTCTCGAGGTTGGTGTTGATTATGGAGATATCTTTTGTGGATCTGTAGAGAATGGCATCATCTGCATATAGATTTATTGCTGCTCCACCACAATTGAGGGAGAGCTTGTTAATAAAAATGGAGAATAAGATAGGTCCTAGTATGTATCCCTGGGGGACACTGTCAGTGATTGGAGATAGGGAGGACAAGGCGCCAGGCCATTTTACACATTGGAGACTGCTGTTTAAGTAGTTGGCTAGGCAGAAGTGGGATGCATGATCAACACCTAAGTGATGGAGTTTGGATAGCAGTAAATTGTGACTGTCATAGTTGAAGACCTTGATCAGGTCCACAAAGGTAGCCCCTGTTGCCTCACCCCGATCCATTGCTTGGAAGATAGCTGAGGTTACCCATAAGAGTTTTTTCCGTACCATGTTTTCAGAATCTGCATTGACTGGTGGTGATGGCATTGTTAATTTCAAGGTGTGAATAGAGCTGGTTATATAGGATACGCTTTTGAAGTTTGGCCAGTGGGCATAAAATGGAGATGAGCCGGTAGTTTTCTACTAGATTTGTGGGGCCACTTGTATGTACTGGGACTACAATTGCTGTTTTCCATTTGTGAGGTACTGATTGGGTCTGGAAGGATTTATTTATTAATAGCATTACTGGGTAAGCAATGGCAGATGCGCCTAATCTAAGGAATTTGGGGTGGAAGGAGTCAAAGCCAGGGGCACTGTTAGGGTTAAGACCATTAAGAAGCTTGAGGACCTCCAATTTACTGGCCAACCTCGGGTAGAAAGGGGGAATAGAGCTAATGGGGTTGAGGGTTGTTATGTCAGAATGGACAATGAGCAGATCTTTTTTGTATTTGTCCAAGTCCGTAAAGAAGTGATTTATCCCGGTTGCTATGTCAGCGGGGTTTGACAGTGAGTCACCTTGACATGCCAAGAACTGGGGGAGGTTCCGTTCCTTTCCTTTTATTAGGGAGTTTATATGGGCCCAGAAATTGTTTGGGTTTGTAAGATTCTTTATCTGTAAGTCCCAGAGGTATTGTCATTTGGCCTTGGTGGTTTGTGTTTTGCAGATATTGCACAGTTGGTGGTAGTATTGCTAGTCGGGCATTTGTCCCGTAGCTTTGAACACTTTCCAGGCCTTATCAAGGGATCACATCATGACTCATAGGTCATGGGAAAGCCAGGGTGAGTGGATTCCTTTAGCTCTCCGAGGCCTGATTGGGGCTAGGAAGTCAAGAATAGTGGAGAAGGAGTTTATGAAGTATTCTAGTGCTTGGTTGACATCTGGGAGGAGGTTAATGGGGGACCAGTCAACTGATTTCAGAGGCTGTATGAAGGTTGCAGTGCTAAAGCTTGTAAGGTCTCGAATACTGACAATTTTTGGTGGGGGTTTCTGGAAGTTGTTCCTCCAGATGCAGAAAGTCAGGGAGTGATCACTCAGGGCATCAGGGAAAACCCGTTCAGTTTTTATGTTTTGAGTATTATTTGTTAGGACCTAGTCCAGTAGGCTGTGGTTGCCTGACTTCATGTTAAGTCTAGTGGGGTGGTGAATTACTTGTTTGAGCTTGGCATCTGCTAGACAGAAGAGATAATTTATTCTATTGGGACTGAGCCAGTTTAGATTGACATCTCCAGTGAGTATCAGGTCACCATGGCGGGGTTTGTCTAAGTTTGCGAGGAATTCAGTGCAGGCTGAGGAGGCAAGGCTCAGGGGCAGGTAGACACACCCGATGGTTAACCGTGTGATTTGGCTGAGTGTAATTGTGATCATTAGGTGTTCATGTTCTAAAATGTTTGAGACTGGTGGGAGTTCACAAGAAGTGAATTCTGTTTTGGCATAGATAAGAACACCCCCCGCCTTTTTTGAATTGGCGGTCCTTTCTGTTTGTGGTATAGCCAGATAGTGCAATTTCATGGGGTAGTACGGGTAGTTTTAACCATGACTCGGTGATTCGTAAGATTTCAGGGTTGAAGTGCCTAATCCAGGCTTCAAGCTCTGGCATTTTGTGTTGGATGCTCTGTATATTCATATGAGCTATTTTTAGACCTTTGTGATTGGTCCAACTTGGAGTTGAAGAGAAGGTGGTTTGAGTTCCCTGATCTTTGGGTCCTGGGCTGAGCTCAACAACTCCAGATAATAGCAAGAGACAGGTCAGGGGATGGAAGAGGGGTGGTGGTAGGAATTGGGACTTGTAACACATTCTGGCTTGTGGTAATAATAACACGGTTTTATTTTGCCAAAATGACTATTAGTGGCATGGGAGGAGAGTAGTAATTTAGGAGAGTAGGAAACATAGAAACATAGAAACATAGAATTTGACGGCAGGTAAGGACCGCTTGGCCCACCCAGTCTGTCCATTTCCCTACCTACTGGATAAGCTGCAGATCCTAGTTAACCAGCAGCCTACTTCTTCCTATCCCCACCCCCTAGAATTGCCTTATGACTGTCCCATGCATGCTTGAATTCCACCACTGATTTTGACTCCACAACCTCCTCCGGAAGGCCATTCCATGCATCCACAACCCTCTCTGTGAAAAATACTTCCTTAAATTACCTCTGAGCACGCCTCTATCTTCAAATTGTGCCCTCTTGTTCTTGCACACCTCTTTTTGAAAGATGCTACCCTCTTGGACTTTGTTGATTCCCTTGAGGTACTTGAACGTTTCTATCATGTCCCCCTCCTCCTTTCCTCGAGGCTATACATATTAAGCTCCTTTCGCTCCTCTTCATATGTCTTCTGGTGCAGACGCTGCACCATTTTAGTTGCCCTCCTCTGGACAGCTTCCATTCTGTCTATGTCTTTGGAGACTGGGTCTCCAGAACTGCACGCAGTACTCCAGATGGGGTCTCACCAGCTGTCTGTACAGAGGGATAATAACTTCCTGTTTTCTACTGGTGATGCCTCTCCCTATGCATCCCAGTATCCCCCCAGCCCTCCTTGCTGCCCTCTCACATTGCTTGCCCACCTTTAGGTCATCTGATATGACTACCCCCAGGTCCCTTTCCATTTTTGTTGTTGTTAGTATCTCACCCCCCATTGTGTACTCTTCCCCTGGGTTTTTGTTTCCCAGGTGCATTACCTTGCACTTCTTAGCATTGAATCTAAGCTGCCATACATTTAACCATTCCTCTAACCTTGCCAAGTCCCTTCTCATCCTTTCCACCCCACCCTGTGCATCAACTCTGTTGCAGATCTTTGTGTCATCTGCAAAGAGACATACTTTTCCTTCCAGTCCTTCTGCAATGTCGCTTATAAAGACATTGAAGAGGACCGGTCCTAATACTGCACCCTGCGATACCCAACTAGTAACCCTCCTTTCTTCTGAGTGGACTCCATTTACTATTACTCTCTGTGTCCTATTCTCCAGCCAATTCTTTACCCAGGCTGTCATCTTGGGACCCACTCCCAGGCTGGCTAACTTGTACATTAATCTTTGTGTGGGACTGTGTCAAATGCCTCTAAAGTCTAGGTAGGCCATGTCCATAGCCCTCCCTGATCTACTACTTTGGTCACCCAGTCAAAGAAATCTATCAGATCTGTCTGGCATGACCTTCCCACTGTAAATCCATGCTGCCTAGGGTCCTGTGCCCTCTGGCCTCTAGATACTGACAATTCTTTCCTTCAGAAGTGATTCCATCATTTTCCCTATCACTGAGGTTAAACAAACAGGTCTGTAGTTTCCTGCTTCTGCCTTGCTCCCACTTTTGTGAAGGGGAATCACATCTGCCCTCCTCCAGTCCTCGGGTACCACCCCATCCTCCCATGATTTGTTAAAAAGGGTAGTCAGTGGTGTCACTAGTTCTACCCTTAGTTCTTTAGAATTCTGGGATGAATCCCATCAGGCCCCATTGCTTTGTCCACCTTCAGTTTTAAGAGTTCTTTCAGAACCCTTTCTTCTGTAAATGGGCTGGTATCAACTTCTGTATCCAGAGTGTTTCTACTGTTTGTTTTATGTACCTCCCCCTCTTCATTTGTAAATACTGAGCAAAAATATTTGTTTAGTATCTCTGCCTTTTCACAGTCTCCCTCTGCCCACCCTCCCTCACCTTTATTAAGCCTCACTATCCCTCCCTCGGTCTTCCTTCGCTCCCTGATCTACCTATAAAAGGTTTTATCCCCCTTCTTAACTGAGTTAAGGAGTTGAGTTGAGGAGGGTAATATATTTGTGATCCTGGCAAGTTGTGGGGATAGTGAAGATGAGCAATACGATGCAGCCCATGGGAATCATTGGCCCTGTCTTTAACATGTGGGACAGGATGTAAAACTAGTAAGGCGATGCAGTAGATTAGAAGACCCTGTGCACTAACACTTTTCATTTTTAAATTGTCTTAGGTTAGTGTGACAGCTGACAGCTTAAAAATGTTATTAGCACTGGTTACTATTTCTTTGAGCTTTTATGAGGATGAGCCTGTGGATTCTTCTACTGCCCTCAGGTGGTAGCTAGATATAAAAGGTGGAGTGGGTAGGCAGCAACATACACAGTGTCGCCTCCCCTTCTAATTGGAAACTGTAGAGTTCCTCTGGCCAATGTGGTGAGGGGAGAAAGCTTGAGTGAGGGAGGGTGGAGCTCAGGAGCTATTAATTAAAGGTTGGGATGGGGGTGGGAGATTTTGTTAGAGCAGGGAAAGTCCCAGTGAGATCCTTGCAGCCTGGGTGCATAGAGGTCCCTGGGGCTGCTGATACAGACAGTGACTCGCTCAGCGCTTGGCACCAAAATTCAAACGAAGAACTGCACTCCTAAAAGTTACCTGGCTTCGTGTGGAGTGCTGGCCAGCAACTCAGCAGTCCAGGACCACAAGTGTGGTCTCCTACAAGATGCGGGGGGTCTGGGTCTGAACCCAAGGTGGTTGGATTGAGGGAATGCTGCTTGCCCTTGTGGGGCTTTGGATTCCCTAAGGAGAGAGGGAAAAAAACACTGAATTAAATAGTAGCTGGGGGAAGAGAGAGTGAAAAATTCAGGTTACAGTAGCACTACATAGGTGAGGGGTTCCAACTGGAATTGGGGGGTGGTTCCCTCGTGGATGTTGCTGCTTATAGCTGCAGGGTCAGGGATACATGGCAGGAACACAAAAATAAAAGAATATTTCAATTTGGGCGGGCACCAGTGGACTTAAGCTACACTGCTTGCAGGAGAATTAGCTCAGAAATTAATTTCAGGCAAACCCCTTTGGTTAAACAAACATAAAGCCCAGTAATACATCTGTCTAAAAGCAATATTTGAAACTAGGGGAGAAAGAAATTGATAAACTGAGAAACACACTAACCCCTTTAGTTTAAGCAAACACAAAATCCTAGTAGTAAATCAGTCTAAAGCAGTGTTTGAACAAGGGGAGAAGAAATTGGTAAACTTATACATTACTCTATATTGAACAGACTTTAGGACTTGGAATTTCACTCACCAAAAATTGGAGATAATAGAGTGCCTTTATTGGTTTACGTAGATGATTTGGTCCTAATCTCCACCCCCTTGTTGGGGTTACAAAGAAAGTTAAATAAGTTTGCACTATTATGTAAAGAAAATGGGCTAGTTATTAATCTAGAAAAAAACAAATTGGTTATTTTTGGCAATAAATCTAGAACATTATCGGGGTTACAGTCAATAATGAAAAAAATAATGGACAAACATTATGATTATCTTGGTGTATGTTTTTCTCAAAATACAAACTGGAAAGATCATTGCATACTGTTAACTTCTAAAATGAAATCAGCATCAAATGCACTGAGGATGTTTAATTCAAAATTAGGGAAAGCATCAGTCCAGGGCATTCTAAAAGTTTTAAATGCAAAATTAAAATCAAGCATTTTATATGTCTCGGGGGTTTGGGGTGATACTAATGTAATGGACTTGGAGCATTTAATTAATAAACTATAACACAGTATTTTAATGGTACCTCAGTCAGTCCCCTCAGAAATATTGCAAACAGAATTAGGGCAGTTTTCCCTTGAAACATTAATATTAGAGAAATGTATACATTTTCTGATGAGCCTTTTTCTTCTACCAGACTCCAGACTGCCCAGATGGTGTTTGGAGGAGGAAATTTTTGTCTACCAGTCATGTATTCATCTCTCTGAACATTTGCCTGATACAAAGGGAGCTTTGACCCAGGGGTCTGGGTTATTTACTATCAGAATTATATTTAAGACCACCGTCAGATATAATTCTTCAGGTTAAAACCAGAATAAGGGATGCCGCAATGACAAAGGATTTAGAAAGAATATCAGAGCTCAGAAATTATAGTTGGTTTAAGGAGTTAAAACAAATAAAAATATATTGGCTAGAGCCCTACTTAACTAAATTAACTAATCCCACTCATAGAAGACTTATTATGAGATACCAAATGGAACTCTATAAGTCAAATTACATTTTATTTAGACAAAAAGAGAAGGTGTTACTACCCCCTTTGTGGATGTGGTTATTCAACTGAAGATGACTTAAAGTATGTTGTTCTGCTTTGTCCTAGATATGAGAATTATAGAGGCAAATGACTCTGGGAGATTCTTTCTAACACTGACCTCCCTCCTGACCTGTTAACTGTTTGTCTATTCAACAATATGAATCCATTGATTCTGGCAAAACTAGTGACATTTTTATTACTATTACATTTATAATCGAGACATTGTCTAAACCAAGGTTCCTAATTTTCAGATATAGAGATGTTGAGAAGATGGAGATTTTTGTAATTTGTATGTAATTCATATGTACTGGGAAATTTTTAATCTTTTTAAGAATGCAAATGAAATTGTGAAATTGTACTGTATGCACTTTTAAAATGGCTTGTAATGGCTTATGCCGATCAATAAAAATCCTTTTGAATTTTGAAAAAAAAACTATTTTACTAGTTATTACAACTTTACTATCATCCAACTTCATTAAATATCTTAAGATAGTATCCTCGGTTATTTCCTGAAACTCGAATACTGGCATTGTTGTTTCAACCCCAAGACTACAAGCTGATTCTTTTTTTCTCTACAAGAAGATTTATTTGAGATCCTTCATATGGTCTTAGACAATATTACATATTATAATTTCAAACTATATTGTAAAAACTGACATGCACAAAAGAAAGGAACTGTACCTATAAGAAACCCATCAACAGACCCAGAAAACTACCTTCTCTAGGACTATCAGTGTCTTTTTTCATATTTCAGTTTTTTATTGAGTTTTTCCAGAATACAAGAACAGATTCCTTAGTACATTATATCATTCAACATAGGTACTTATTTCAATGTATTACTATAACAAAAGTTACTTATAAAAGTATTTCAAATAGTAATGGTTATAGGTTCTTAAAACACTTTGAAATTAAATGGTATATCAATTAGTTCAGTGTAGAATTGTTGTATTTCAGTATTATTAACAATATGATGAGAATCCATACATTATTCCAGGGTGAGTCTGCTGTAGATCCAGGTCAACGATCATCTTAAAGATCATGTGTAATGCTTTTAAAATGCTGTTTTAAGATACCCTGATGTAATAAATGACTCGTTAAAACATCGTGTGTGTGTATTTTTATTGTTCCTCCTTTATTGCTGCAGTTACATACATTTTAAAAACCCAGTTTGTAGTCAGTCATCCCCTCGGTTCTGCTTTGCCTTCTTGACAGTTGCGTCTGTGTGCGTGAGCTGAAGTATGACACAATTGGGTGGTGAGCTTCAACACTTGACAGCTAGACAGAGATTCCCGCTATGTGTTTCCCGCTGTCTGGAGCGAATGTGGCACGTCTTCGAGTGTGTGTATTGTCTTCGTGTCTCCTCAATTTCTAAAACTTTTGTCTAGTGTTTTTTTAACATTTACCGACTGCTATCCCCTATTGTCTGTGAATCTGTATTGTTTACTGTGGTTCAGTATTTCTTGTCCTAGCTGCTGTTCTCCACGATACTGACAGCTGTCACCCCCCCATGTCCTTATCAGATGTCCGATTGCAGTTGTGTGTAGATCTAATGATTTTTGGCATCACCGTCTGCATTCTTGTACTGATTAATTTATTTTTTAGTCTGTTGAGATGCTGTGGTAATCCCGATTAGTGAATGCGCGTCTGTGGAGCTACTGTTTGAATCTTGCCTCGATGGTTCGTATGGGACTGTGTACTGTGCATAACTCGTTGTGTTACTATATGTCACAAAGATTCAAGGGCATTTTTCACTGTTTTAATTGTTGTGACTGCATGTATGATACCTTGCATCGAGGGAAAATATAAAGTGACCATAAGCAGCTGTAGCAATTGTGCACTGTGACATTATTTGTCCATGTATGTCTCTACCCTCACTTCACTACATACATGTCAACATACGGAAGTGCATTATTAGATGTAGTTTGGCTGCACTATCTATAGAACTTGTAGTGTTTTATGTGTCTGAGGGAATAGTGGCATCATACTTTCAGGATTCTTATTATGTCATTATGTGTCATTCTGACTGCTAAGTTTTTGAAATTTTCACATGGTAGACAGTTTTCAGGTATATATTTTTTGATGGTGAGATATTGTTTACAGAGCTAGACAATATAACTGCAACTTATGCATTTGTAAAGTGCCGACACATTGTCACATCTGTGTTTTGCATTCATTGTTCAAATTCCTACCATGTGTCGTTTATGTGTGTCACAGCAATTTTTTGGTTTGCCATTGTGACTGACCCAGGTAGTTCTTGGGGTTGACACTGTGCATGTGTGTTATCACAGTGATGTACTTGTGTTGAATGTAGTCAGGGCATCCTTTTAGCATTTTTCCATTGTGTATTTATCAATTCATATCAATTACTGACAACTGTACCTTACTACCTGTTTCTTCACTATTGTAACACTTAACTTTTAATAAAAATTATGTATTCCTTCTTCCTTGTTTGCCTTTGTTAGTGTGTCTGTGTGTCTATTGCATGTTTCTGGTATAAGTACTATCAATTAATCATCCTTTCTGATAACAAGCCTATATATGTACTAGGGTTGTGCCCTGTATTTGTTTGACAATGAAGCACTGTTGTGCAGTGGGTTGCACCAATGGTAAGGGTTATACAAGAAGCTTTTATCGCTTCCCTAAAGATAAAAAACATAGAAAGCAGTGGACAATTGCAGTAAAGCGTGATGGATGGGAACCGAACGACCATACTGTGATATGTGCATATCATTTCAAAGAAGAACAGTTTGCTATATCTCAAGTCCTGTTGGATGTCACTGGATTCAAGCCCGGCCAGAGGAGACTGAAACCTGATGCTTGTCCTATGGTTTTTGTGTTCAACAACAAGCCAAGTCGTTGCAGCACTGCATCTGAAAAGAGAAATCGGATACAGGTGGGTGTACATTCTTTTCTGTTATTGTTCAGACGCTGTGGATGTTGGTACTGCATTTCATGTTTCCTCTGTGTGGTACATGCCAGACCTGCTTTGATGCTTCATACACTTAGGATGATGTGTGGTACACTGACGCATGCCCTGCAGGATTATGCCTGTTACATTGAGACCCTGCTGTGCCGGATGATGCCTGGCACACTGAGGTCCTGGCCTTCATGATGATGCCCTGTACACTCGTACGCCCCCAACTTGGAGGATGATGCTTGGTAAACTCAGGTCCTGCACTGCAGGATCATGCCTGGTACACTTGGACCTCATGCTGTCCTGTAGGATGATGCCAGTTACACTCACACCCCACTCTGCAGGACGATATTTTGTTCACTTAGTCCCTTCCCTGCCCTGCACTGCAAGATGATGCCTGCTGCATTTCTGCCCCACCATGCACAGCAGGATGATATCTGCTGCACTGTGACTCCACCCAGCAGGATGATGCCCCCTACAGTGTCACCCCATGCTGCTCTGCAGTGTGATGCCTGGTACAGTCATACTGTGGCCTGCATGGTGATGCCTAATACACTTAGATACCAACCTGTAGGATGATGCCTGGTACACAGTCCGACACCATCCTGCATGCCGATGCCTGGTATAGTCAGGGACGGGCCTGCTGGACAATGTATGGCACACTCAGGCTGTGACCTGTAGGATGATGTGTGGTGCACTCTGACTCCACCCATCAGGATGCTACCACCGTAAGTTTGTCTTTTATGTGGTCGTCCTTATGGCACTGTGCCTTGTGCAGTCACCCATTGGGGACTCGCAGATTTGTAGGGTCCCTTATTACATAAAACCACGGACAACTGTATAGTTAAAGGAGCTGCTCTCATCTCCTTGTGTTTATCTCCCATGTTTATGCATCACCGCATTTTAATTTGTTTTTTTTTGGATACAGGACCTATGTAGTAGTGACAGTTATTAATTTTATCATGTACCACCACCTCATGCCCTTGTCCCACTAGAAGGCTGGAGTTTCTTCACACTCTATGCATGCGTGACACAGAGCAATGCTTTTTCCACCCAGTTGAAAACACTTGATTTTATCTTCCATGGTCCTGACCCCACAGTCTCCAGATCCACATGCATGGTCATCTTTCCTTGATCAGCTGCATCCACCATTGATACGTCCCAGTCATCATCAAAGAGTATCGTCCCACTGATGCTACTGTTACAGATCTCTGAGATGATGAGGCGACACAAGGTCAGCACCATAACCAGGAACAGCAGCACAGTGAGCAAAATAACCTGTCTGCTGGGAATTGCAATTTTTATTTCATTAGTATTTCATTGAAATATATGATTACAAATACCTTTGAGCAGGAACTGCTCATGTACAGAGGTTCCATGTGTTGCTGCGCTGAAGACACAGTGTGTTCATTTCCTGGTGTTTCATTCCCCACCCAATGTCCAATTACAACTTACAGATGTTTACTGTCTGTGTGGTGGTGTGGTTGGCACTGCGATACACATTTATGGGCATCCCTGACAGCACAATGCTGATATTCGGAATTATGTCTGTTTCTGCCACGTATGTCACTGACAGTGCTGTTGCACTGTTACATTATGATCTTCTGAGATGTATGCTGTAAACAGGAGTGCTCCCAGTTCTGGCACCTTTGTGATTCCCGTAATTTCTGTAATAGAGGATGATCCCCCAATGTGGGCAGCATCTGTAAATGACCCGCTATCCAGTTTCTGATACATCGGACCATGTAACCCCCCCCCATCCCACCACGATGTCCTCCTGCTTACCCAGTGTCACTGGGTGTGTCACTGATTGAAATGTCTGTGTTAACGTCAGAAACAGTACATCCAGTGGTCTTCCCATATGCAGCAAACTCAGCATCCCTTCATGCAACTCCATATTTCCCTCAGGATGTTCTGACAATGTGTATGATGACAATTTGTCATGTATTTTTATTATGTATTATTTTACATTTTTTCTTACTGACCACACCAACAGCAACAGTTAATGTGCATCCTATACTTAAGGTAACATATCAAGAAAAACTAAAAAAAAAAAAAAAGTTTTTCACCAGTGTAATAATACTTTCTTTGCAAGTATGTTCACTGTATATCAATATTCACACTTGCAGTTTTATGTTTAGACCATTCCTGCAGCCTGGCTCCTTCATCCTATTCAGTATTGTAGCGGAACCATGGTTCTGTGTCTCCTGACTTCTGGTAGCTGTTGAAGGTAGGGCACAGATCACAAGTATACCGCAAGTCACAGGACTGGGTAGGAGGAAGATGCGGCTGCTGATGGGAGTCCTGGTCCTCACATACCTGACTAAATCCCTGTAAGTTGTGGGCCACATCCCTGAGAATACCTGAGTTGAATACTACCCACCACGAAACACCATTACCTACCTTGGTGGCACAGTGGTGGCCCATCCCTTCTCTCAGTTGTGACCGTCCACCCATAACAGCTGGTGGGTGAGTCGGCAACTTGCACATCCCTTTGATCACCACCATGGCCATCCACTGAGTGATATGTGCCATGATCATGTATAGTAGTAATACACGCTCCATAAATGACAGCGTGGCTGTGATTTGCAGATCGTGTATTACTGCTGTATGCGATCATGGCACAGCTCAGTCGCTGGATGGCTGTAGTGGGGAGTGGAAGGATGTGCCTCTCACTGGCGACATATTGTTGGAGTTTCACGTCTCGCACTGTCAGGTGGGGGGATGTGGGCCACTGGACCACCATGGTTGTATTGTCCACATGCGGTACTCAGTGATATGGTACCTGTTGGGCTGAGATGTGGGTGTGAGGTGTAGTAAGTGGTCATTGGGGATGGGGATGGTGGTGGTCAGGCAGCACAGAGGGCAGGACACCTGGCAGCATCAGGTTGTGGGCAGGTGATAGTCCAAATGGGTAGGTTGCTGGCTATTGTGGTGAGGGCATTTTGTACTCTGCATTGTCAGGCTAAGGCAGTACATGTTACACAACCTCAAGATCACTGCTGTTCTTCTTTGCTAGGTGCTCACAGATCTTGGGCTTATCAGTACTGTTGGGATTTCATCAACTGGTTCATCAACATCCACTACTACCGCATTTGAAGGCATAGATAGGGGATTCCTAGAGGTTCATCACAATGCTGTCGGTGAACCACAATTAACAGATATAGTACCGGACTTCACAAGTGTCAGTACTGTGGACTGTGCAGCAGATGTTCAATGTTTTCATGATGCCACGTGTCAAACTGAATGTTTGGTAAGTTGTGTAATTATCGTGTATCTAAACTTTTTTTGTAACCCATGTACAGTACTGCCATTACTACATACCTATAGTAAGGTGTACTCAATTGAATATTGGATATTTCTATTTGTCAGAACATTGTATTATTCACCCAGGCTGCCTTTACTGTAGTCCAAGGTGCTGTTGAGTTCTATGTTGGCATCCTACAGAAGCACAATGCACTTGTTATGCTCCGGACAGTATTCAAATAACATTACAATGGTCAGAGTTGACTAATATTGTGTGAAGATATCACCATCTTTCTTATAAATGTGAAGTATGGCGCTATTTTACAATACTGTCATTCACTTTGTACATGTTAATCACTGTTATTTTTATTTGTTGATAGCAAAGATGAATTACTAAGGTAAGGCGGACTTATTGTAGTTTACACCATTGTTAGCAGCTGCACATTATGCATTGCAGTTTATGTTAATGTGCATCATGTGAGTTCCTTATTGCCAGTATTGAACATGCTGAAAAATAACAATGTTGAAAGTCTATGTTGACAATGTATTGCTCATTTATAGGGATATTTTGAGTTAAATACTTTGCAAAACAACAGTATAGAAAGTATGGTTGTGAACCACAATACAATAGAATAGCATGTAGGTACCATGTGGACATGTTAATGAAACAAGATAGTTTATGATGTAGTCACAATTTATTTCAGGCACTGATACTTTCTGTTGTTTTCCATTTTAGAAAGTATGTCACAAAGGCACACAAACAGTAAAATACGTACCATCTGGATGAGGGAAGACTAAGTTCTCTAGGGGAACTCAGACTATCCCATTTGGAATTGAGCATGCTGTACAAGTCAATATACCTATGTATCGCACTGAAACAGCATCTGTTGGAATTCAGTATGAGGAGCAAGTCCACTGCAGAGATTACAGCCATGATGACACCGTGCTATATGATGCCGATGAGGAGTCGGATTCAGAAATGGAAGACAACCATGACTCAGACCCAGATTGGGAATTGGGAGACTTTGTCGACTCTCAATCAGATTCAGACAATGAAGATTTGTCTGACAGCAGTAATGAAAGGTAAATTATAAACTGGGTGTGACAAATGGAGCTTTCTGACTGGCTGTGAGCATTCTAATGTATTGATTTATTAATGTATTTATTGTAATTATAAAAGCAATTGGGCAATCACAGTGGTTATGTTACTGGTCAGTTAATCACCGTCCAGTGGCATGCTCTTTTTACTGGTCTCCGGAATTTGTTCCTTATCTTTTCATTATATGGAGATGTACAATTTTGTTCCAGAAATGCAACATTTTTGTATCTGGTCTTCTTTTATTGGTTATTTGGATTTCTTTACATTCTCCTTCCCCTGCCTCAGGAACTGCCAAAGCGAGGCACCCGACATTGCAAGAAACACTACCAGCCAAAACATCATATTAAAATTATTTAAACTGCAGGTAACATGGCTTAACCCTTTGCAAGACTGGTACCCCTCCTGGGGACGGCTGTTGAGGTGGGTAGGGCTGACAATGTTGAGTCGGTGTACGTAGGTTCCAGAACTCTGCATACAGTTTGCCAATGAGCTTTTTGCATTTTTTACATGGGGACGTGATGTAAGACCCTTGGTTACCCATATGCCAACAATCGTCACTACATTCATTCAAATAGCCCCCGCATCTCCAGCCTCGATCATCACCTACAAGGTGAGCAGGGTAGTGACAGTTGAGCATTCTCACCATGGACTGCATTTTACTGCCCCTGATCCCTTTCCATTAGAAATCCAACCTGTATGACAACGTGACAGCTGCAGTGGTCGCCTTTTTGAAAAAAATTCATAGGAAGACGTGTAATCTGTATTTTTGGGTTTTCAGATTAACAGAACTGAAGGCAGGGAACCACATCATCAGAAGAAATTCATAGTATTTGAGAGTGCTATTCTAATGCTTCTTCAGACCTGTTTCATATGTCTGGGTTCATGCAGTTTTCATTAGACGCATGGTCGGAAGCCTTGCTGTCATGGAGCAAGTATGCTTCAACGGACACAAACGACAGTGGGATACTCAGCCACGAGTTGGAACTCTTCCAATTGGCAATCTTCTAACTGCATGCGGAATTCTTTTTTCTGGTGGTAGTCCAGTGCTTGTGCTTAATTTTTTCAAACATGTGAATTTACCAACTATATCACTTAGGACATACAATTTGATGCAGGCTACGTACTTAATTCCATCAGTTGCCAGAGTATGGTCCAGACATCAAGAAAGACTGCTGTCATCACTTGTCGGCAAGCCAGCGAAGCTGGGAGGAGATGCAAGATGCTGCTCACCTGGCCACACAGCGAAGTTCAGATCATATTCTCTAATGGACCTACTTGGTTCCAAAATTATTGACATACAATTAGTGCAGGTTAGCAGTGGTTACATTAAGTATTAGTGCCAGATAATTTCAGGTACATTTTTAATTAGTGGTGCCATATTTTATTATTGGTTCTACATTATAGAGTAATGAGGTCTCCAATTCCAATGCTATGGAGCTTGGGGGTTTAAGGAGAAGTTTGATCAAGGTCAAAGCAGTGGGTGTACAGATTGACAGCCTTACCACTGATCGACACCTTGGTGTAAAAAAATATATGCGTGAACAGGAACCAGACATCTCACACTGGTTCGATGTGTGGCACGTGGCAAAAGGTACAGTTCTGCCTTTACTTGTGATATTTGAAATGCTCTGCTGTTTGTAGGAAATGGTTGTGATGTCACTTATTGTGCTTATCATGCTGTTCCATCATTTTACAGGGATAAAAAAAAAAATTGAGGCAAAAGCTAAACGTAAAGATTGTTCCATTCTGTCAGATTGGGCCAAGGGTGTCAGTCATCATGTAAATACAAAATCACACATGCCCCCACAAAGTCATCATGTATAGTGGTGTGCAGGCTCCAGTGGGGCAGATGGTGAAATGGTAGTGGCTAAGTGGCTGTCAATCTTGAACCATGTCACCAATGTACACTCCAATCATGGTACCATTTTCCAAAAATGTCTTCATGGTCCTATTGAAGATCGTGCTTGGATTGAGAAAGGTCAGTGTGAGGCACCAGTTTCTGATTGCTAAGATTACTACTAGTCACTACTAATACATAGTTACAGTATAGTGTTACAGCATTGCTAATGAGTTGTTAGTAGCATGTTTGCTGTACTTTTGTTTTTCTCCAATTTTTTTTATAGGTAGTAGGGCTCATAAGGAGTTGGAAATAATAACAAAGAACAACTTGATATTGAAAGACATACGTAAGCTGTCTCCATCTGAGCAAACAACTGCGTTAGAAGCGTTTCACAAGGTTGTCATTTTCTTTGCCACGAAAATGACACATTTTTTCTATGACAGTATGAATGCAAGGTTTGTGTGCAAATATTGTGGTATCACCTATTAAAATTTTGTCAAATTTGAAAAGGGGGGTTTCCCTACATCTACATTGTTGAAACATTAAGTTACCTGAGCAGTTTGTACAGGGTCTGCAATGCTGTTGTGCCACAGAAGGGTACAATTGCATTCCATGATCTTTTGAAATGTGACAAAACAGCATTTCTGAAACTGATTTAGTGACACATAGGGCAATGATCTACTATATGTAATGTGCTAAGAAAGCATACATTGTATCGTTCCTCTGTTAATATTGTTGACTGTACTATCATCGTACTACATCGTACTTTTTGCTTTTAATTGGTTTTCATCTGTCTTTGGTACACTTCTGATCGCTGCTCTTCACTTCAATGAAAATGCAGACAGGAAACAGGCACAGACACGAGCTGGAGAGGCTAGATGGGGAGTGTCCTTCCCAAAGTCTTGTTCTGGTGCCCCTGTGGTGAAGGAGGTGAAGGTCCCTATAACATACAATGAGTCTGAACACATATGAATTATTTCGAAGATAGTGTATGTGTCCCCATCCATCACCACAGTACTCTGTTTTGCAGCTGTATCACTATTGAATGACTGTCATAAGTAAGCAATAAGGCATGACATGGGTAGACTGGAACATATGGTATCGAACGACCAGGGTGCCTAATAATACAACAGGCCTCGTCCGAGTACCTTTAGGCCCTAGCATGCGGTAAATTACATGCTATGCACATACCCGTTGTGTCTTATTGCGCTTATGACATTACTGACACCCTGGAGTATCTTAGGTGCAATTATACAATTGACACATATGTATAATAAATGTCAAATGTGTGTAACTATAGTGCTCAAGATATACATACTTTGTCTGACAGTGCTGGAAAGGAAAAGGTCACACAGTGAAAACTGCAGTATAGTTCACATCTTATTAACATTTAATGCTCCGTGTAGTCACTGATAAACTATTACTCCCTTTACATTGGCAGGGTATGTTTCTGAATTGATTGATGAGGCATTCAGTGTTCGTCAAGAATTTCCCAGCTACAGCATTGCTCGGGAAAATACACCAAGACGCCAGGTTCCACCTCCCATCGCCTCAAAATATGAGAAAACAGATAAAGTGCACTTGGTGACTTCTCACTGTAGTAGGTTCAATAAGTCTCAGCAGACACAGGTTTGTTCACCTACATGTATGACACTACCTTCCAACTAAGTATTTGTGCAATCTTCCAGTACTGGTGATACGGTCCAATACGCCTGTCCCACCCCCAACACCCCAACCGACAACTGGCACAGAACAACTCTCACCACCATGGCCAGCCACAGACTGAGATGTGCCAAGATCAAGTACAGTAATACTATGTGTTACATCAATTACAGCTGCTGACATTTGTGGAGTGTGTATTGGTACTGTACATGGTCTTGGCACAGTTCAGTTGATGGCTGGGAGAGGCGGTAACAGGTGGGCTGTGCCACTCAGCAACTCACCTGGTGGGAGTGTGTGACCGATGGTCGAGGGCTAGTGTGCTGATCTCTCATTGTCGCATTGATTGCTTGAAATTACTGTCTCATTTCATAAAGAAACGTAATGCACGGTCAGCTAACGTATCTTGGCCATTGACATTTCTAGAATTTTTCTTTACATTTTATAATTGTTCTTATCCGTCATGCTAACAATGATACCTTTTTCTTTTCTTTCATTGTGTCCAACAGGAACGTCATACAGAACCAGAATACTGATAAACGTTACAGTCTGTCACTGGAAACAATGAAATGTACTTGACCGCCATGAAGCACCCAACATGTACCATGTGCTGCTTTCAATAAAATGCAGTGTCGAATTTTCCGGACTGTGTGTTAAGAGTTTTCTGTTCACATTTTGAACTTTTAACAATTGTTATTTTGATGTACTTGTGTGAATTACTGTGCCATTACTTGAAAAACCTTGACTTGAATGGAAAAAATAGTGGTACATGCGCCATAGTAGTGCAGAGGTGGCATGCCAAAGGAGTATGGTTTCACATATAGGTGACTGATGTTTTTTTGTGCACTCCTCAAGGTTGTAAGGCTTTGTTATTGAGGTTTACATGGTTGTAATATCAGTGTTGTTGTTCACTGTTGCCCATTCATTATCCTGCATATAACAATTGCATCTAATAACAATATGTAATGAAAGTCAGTACGCAAAAAATATATAATAAAAAATGTGTGTTTATTGAAGCACCAATGAAATAAGTACTGAAATTTCTAAACTGTGACTGTGTATAACTGACACAGTATTGCTATACCAGGGTCACAGGTACAAGAACAGTCTCACAAATGTCAATAACAAACAGACATTGCTGAAAAGGTTACGTTGAGTTCTTCATGCAATATTGTTCTATTCGTGGTGCAGAGTACTTTCAAAGATGTACCTGTAGAGCATACAAAGCTGACATGAATTAATCAACATGTTATGGTTCGGACTTGCTATTACCTGTAATAATAAAAGTTTTTACATGATGAAAGTAGTATATGACAGTACATTCATGTGTCTATGATATACACCATGCTACTCACTGTTCATGCAGTTTTGCTGGGTGTGGGTGGGTGATGGGAGACAGCAGGCACCATGAAAGATAGACATGGCTATGGAGAGGAAAGCAGTGTGGTTGGACATGCAAGTGTCACCAAGACTCCTGAAAGGCAGACAGGGTTCGGGGAGGTAACAAAGTACCAACCAGTCCCCAGGGACTGTTTGGTATGGAGTGGGGTGGAAGAGGGGAGACTCCACACTATGGGAAAGGTTGGAAGTGTTAAGGAGAGAGAAGCAGGTGCCAACAGGTCCCATGGGACAACAGGCATAATGTGAAGGTCTGTGCGTGCTAACACATGTAGTCTTCCAGTTCCCTGGTACATTGTCATCTCTTTCCTGTTGTGTCTGCATGATGAGTACTGCACACCCCTGCTCTGCTGTGTCATTGTAATCGTCATGTTTTAATTCCACAAAAAAAACTGTGAGCTATGCAAAAAGAAGTGCAAGAAACATGTTGCAGCAGCTTGCTCCCGAACATGGTTGTGGAGGTGCTTTCCTCAATGGCGTGGCACGCCACTGCTGATACCAGTTCATCCAGCATGCCACAAATGTTCAACATGTGGTTTTTGGGACCACTCCTCATGAATTGTGCCACTGTCATGGCATTATTCAGCCACGAAAGGTGACTTTGCAGTAATTTCGCGGAATCACCTTTCAGGACCGAGTAATGAATTACCGAAACGACATTGCCAGTGTTCATGAGGTGGTCTATCAAAAAGCGTATGTTGCAAATTTTGTGAAAATAATACATAAAATTACTGTGTTTCAAGCGTGCATTGTGCATTTGCTATGCATGCTCGTAACTTCTAGAATTTGCAGTATTTTCAGGACACATTTGAAACACTGCCATTGTTCAACACCTCCTTGTCAATAGTACAGGTGTCATTTTTCACATCCATGGCAAAATGTGTTTTCGAGCTTCTGGCGCAGAATTCAGCCATCACGGTAGGAAATCAATGTTTGGGACATATTAGGATTGAGTAAGACAGAGAGGAGTGACCAAGCTCACCTGAACTTGGTTGGGACTGCTGTGTATTTCTTTGTGGTCAGGAAAAGGCGCTGATGCAGGCAGGAGCACAGTACAAAAGGGCACCCTGCAGTGCTTAGAGACACATAAAGACCGAGTGAGGGAGTGACTGAGCTCAATGGAGGTTGTTCGGGACTGCTGCAGATTTCTTTGTGAGCAGACAAATGCACCAACACATGCAGGAGTCCAGTACAAAATGGCAGCATGCAGCAGCGGAACAAAATATTTTTTGGCATTCCTTGTGCTCGTTACTGTATTAGGACTACTGCCATGATGTTATGATCAGATAATATCACTGGTACAGTCCCACACTGACCAAACACAGACAAATTTTTCTCTTGCCGTACTATTATTTTTTTATTTTTAATTTTTACAATTTTTTCCGGGTTGGGCTTCGTGATGCTTCTGCCCTTGTCACGATGCCCCGGGGACCTCCACCACCGCCTATGGCTGCCGAGATCCCCAGTCACCCCCAGCTTACCCCCCCAGAGGGCGGGGCCATGGCCACCTACACCTGCACTCACGGGTCTAATATCTGGTCGGGGATCCGCAGTGGCGGTGGTGTTCCGAGGTCCTCCAGGCGTCATATGTATGTTGCCCTCGCCTCAAGTTTTTTCCTCCTTTTTACGGAGGCGGGGACGTGCAATGACGCATGGCGCCTGTCCCCGCCTACCAGACCTGGCTCCATCGGTCGCCTAGGGTCCCCTAGCCTCCGCTAGGAGCCCTCAGTGCACCGAACGCATCCCACGCCCTCCCACCGGAGAAGGAGAGCTGTCCTTAGGACGCTCTATCCTCCCCCCCCGGGTGGTCCTCCGATGACCCAGGTCCATTCCCAAACCCGGGTCGCCAGCGTCGCAAGCGGAAATAGCACCACTGCGCCAACGGGCCAGCTATGCCATACTATTATATGACTTTCATTACGATGATATATAAGAAAGTAGAGATATAAATGATATATCCACGACCTGGCTGAGAAATGTATTTTAAGCTGTGAATGTATCTGAAAACAGACATATATATCTATATATAAACAGCTAACAAGCACCAGCGAAAAGCAAGACAGATCAAGAGATTAGAAAACTTCAAACTTTGACAATAATGTCCACACAATACTTTGCAATGACTACTAAGAAACGACCATTGGGCACAGGGAAGAAACAGTAACAAAACATGTGTCCATTAACAGTAGAAAAGAGTATGTGAAATTCTAACAACATGCTTTAAAAAGATACACAGCACACCTTGATACCTCCTGAAAAAATGTCAGAGCAGTCTTGAAACAGTGATGTTGACAGGATTGTGGTGTGTTTGTCAAACCCGTGTGTTGTGTGCCTTGTTAAAGCATACAGTTCCACAACTGAAGGAACATTTTCATATGGGAAAAAAAAGTATATGTTCTACTTCTTCCTTCCTTTGGCACATTGGCTGATTGTGGTCATTGGACAGTACCATGTGGTCAATATAAACATACCACCAACCCTGTGTTCAGCTATGTGTTGTCATCACCAGACATCTGATTGCAGTAATTCTGCTGTTCTCAATGGAAACTTCAAAAACAATGAATGTGATTCAAACAAAATAAAAACGTTGCATTTCATAGAAGATCACATCTTACCTCCAAAACTTACATTCATGCCTCATGAAACCTTTGTATGTCTCTGACGGAAATTGTGCATGTATCGCCAACACCACACAGGAGGGTAGCACTTTCAGTTCCGGCGACCAAGTCTCTACTATACCCAATACACAAAGCGGCAGTGCACCAGCCATGCAGTAACCTGTGGACAAAAAGCAGAAAGGAGTTTTAAAACAATAACAGTAACACACCTGTATACAGTAAGCAAATGATGTGACTGTCATTATACATCAAGTGCACACTACAGATAAATTGTTGTAATACTGCCATCCGCAAGTGTGACGCAGTTAGTCTGCATACAACGTGCCTGGCCCATGAACAAATAAGTTCAGTGATTGTGTAGAAAACCAGTGTAATAGCTGTATTACACATACAATACAATAAGTACAAGAAAAGAAAAAATGCCCCTAAATGGAATGTTCAGAGATAGGAATGGAATGATCGTTTTTATGTTGGCGCGCTTGCGCAGCCAACATCTTGGGATAGTGCAGCTTTGTAGGCGCGGGTGCTGTTCAGCGAATGCAGACCATGAACAAGCAGGTGCGTCCCGCATTCCACAATCAGCCTGCATGCCGTCGACACACCATGCATACATAATGTGGTGAGCAACTGTAAGAAAAGGCCCGTTGCAATCAGGGCAAAGTTCATCCGACGCAGCGGCCCTTTTCTTGCCATGCTCGCCGCCAGTATATACATGACGGCACACTGGCCGCTGAACTGCCAACTTCGGGGGTGCACAATCCACCGTCAGCTACAGACACCTCCACAAACAGTTACATGGCACGCTGAGAGCCGACCATTCGTGCAAAATCCAGTGGAAAAAAAAAGGTCCCACAATCTTTTTTTTCTTTTCTCGTTTTGAACCTGTAAAAGGAAAACAGTCACTCATAGTCTCCGTGACCCATCCCCACACCCACCCACTATGCAGCCTGCCTTCCCACACCACCCTCACCCCATACTTACCTCTGGAGTCCGGCGCGATGATGTTCGGTGGCCCGGAACATGTCTGAACTCTTCAAAGCCGACCACGAATTGAAGAAATGGCGGTAAGCTGTATAATGGCATAAATAGGTTTTCTTTCAAATTAGGTACATATCGCAGGCATGTTTTGCATTTTGGCACCAGATTTTCAACATAATGGTTATTGGGGCCCCTACTCAGCAATTCAGTCATTGTCATGACGTTATTGTGTCCTGAAAGGTGATTTCGCATTCACTGCGTAGAGTCACCTTTCGGGACCGTGTAACGAAATGACAGTACCACTGTTTATGAGGGGGCTATCAAAAACACTATGTTGAAACACAGCTCTGTGATGTCTGTCTGTATCTCACAACACCATAAGGAAACAGTGCAAGGATAATGTGCCAGATATGGATTCATTAGTACAGTTCTGGCTTTGTGATGCATGCATATACCTGTTTATGTTCTGAAATACCACACAGTTGCATATCCATCCTTTGCTCTGTGTCATCATAGTCATGTTGTGCAGAAAGTATGCACAAAACACAAACACCATGTGAATAATAACTTTTGTGAACTAACACAGCATACATAGAGTGTGCATAATCATGAATGACACCATGTGATACAACCGTAGGACAACTATGTAATACGCACGTTTGGCCAAAGATGGTCACATAACAAGGTAATGACACACTGTCAACATTTGTTGCAATGGTATTATGAAAAAAAATACGATTCGTACTCATTTGTGAACTCGTTGTCTCCCACAGGACCATCCATCTCAATGTATTCGTATAGGCAAGATTGAAGGACATCCTCATCTAGACAGAGCGAAGAAAATCCTGGTAATTCGGTCACACATTGAAGATCATCACACATCTCAAACTTCTCAGAGACAGCAGAGTAGAACCAGCAGCATCGATTCTCTATAACTGTTTGCATTTTGTCACATTTGCTGCAACTGCACCTGAAACATATGCAATGGACATATTTGGCTATTACTAAAAATGCAAAAGTCAACATACACAAACTATGGCATATAAAGCAGTTATCACTCATTTTTCATCAGTCTGCAAAATGGCTTAGCATACATACATCCAAAAGCAATGTAACTGCATAGAATATAACTTAGTGGTCATTCCAGAAAATGATACAATGACAGGATGACCTGAATGCATCATTTACCGGAATGCCAAAAAAGCAGTAATTGTACTCAAAATCAGATTGCAGTATTCATTGCCTCCACTGCAACATACTACATATTGCTTACAACTGTGTTGACTGCTATAGCATGACACAAAGAAGTCACAACATCACAAAAAAAGAAGTACATTACTATTTAAATAAGTAGCCTGTTTGTTCTCGAAAATTGTTTATGACACTGTAACCCTGGTCACCCTATGCGTCGTCCTCCACTGTTAGCAATAAACGCCTCAGGATACAGCCAATCCTCACTCCACTTGGAGAGGAACCATCCAAGTAAACTGCATTATAGTGTATAGTGGTACGTTGTTGTTCACTGAAATCTAGTGCTCTGAAAATGTTGTCCTGCACTACTGATGTCCGCAGGACAACAGAACGAAATAGACTTTTCGTTCTGCTGCAGTGCGGACGTCATACATGGTGCTCTCAAGCAGCAATCTGACAGTTACTGTTATTGTAAAAAAAAGATGTAGTATTTTTTTTTTTTGAGTCAACGTCGTAACAGTATACACTATACAGAAGACTGCATGAATACCAGTTAACAACATGGCTGTCCTTTCATCTCTTTGGTACTATGATGACTGATTACCTCTCCAGCTGCGCTCTAGAGGTAATCTGTTGTGATAGTACCAACTCAGTGAAAGAATAGCCCTGTTGTTAACTTGTACTCATGCACTATCCTATATGTCACCCCCCTGATATCAGAACGATGAGAAAGGAACTAAACTGATGAAACCACTGTTATATATGTAATGGTGGATTACATGACAGCACATGCAGAAGAACTGGAGGGAACTTCAAGAAAACCCAGCAGTGAATGTGAGGCCACTGACAGTGGGAAGAATGTAAGCCTATCAGCGGAGATCATGTATTTCGGCTTTGTATGCCCAGTGGTGCAGCATGCAACCCCAACACCACATTGCACGCCCACAGACACCAACTACCAACCCACATACTCAGCCAGGGCATGCAACTTTGCAAGAATACACACTGCACCCTATACTCACCACATTAGAAGAGAGCAGTCATCCAGACTCTCAATCTTCTCTCCTCCTTTGTCAAACTCAGGTTAAAATTCACATATCAAACACTGTCACCAAGCGTAACACATGGTGTGCCAACCAGTAATTAATACGACCGGGATCACACCATAGCAACCATCGTGAATACAGAAATGGACAGGCAGGTGATGACTAAGGCATCTTCATAGTTGAGAAATGTAAAAAAAATATTAAGCTACCAAAACACAATGAAATGTACATAACTGAGAAGTGGCAACATAAACACAATATGGGTGACATGATTACAAGCTGCATTATTCACACCAGTAATGAAGGATGACACTGAGTACCATGATATCATGTGAGTGGGACAGCCATATAGCCATACAGACACCAGCTACAACAATTTCTGACATATTACATCACTGGACATAAGTGTGCAACACTCTGTGGCTACTGTCATACATATACAGCAAACAGCATAGAATAGAGTGTTGAGGCTGTGAGGTGCAGATCTGGAGATCTGTGTTTCAATCCCACAGCCCCTTGTGCATACTATGTCATCATATGTCTCATTTACAAACAATACTTAGCTTACTGTGCCAATGTGCACTTTCCTCTAAGTATCACTTAATCACACACACAATAACATCAGTGCATAACAGTGTTACTATTCATCTCTTGCAATACAACACAACTATGAACACTGCATGTACAACAACACGATGATGGATACTGCTTATAACACATAAGGCAATCCACATAAGCCCTAACCCATCATACTTCTAACGTTACTGCAAACTGTATATGAACACAGTTAGAGCCCTCTAAATGCAGTTCTGAAACACATTCACTGCTACAGGTGACAAACTTCACAAAGATAACATTGCATGGTGGCAGATGGCAGTATAACACAAAATTGCAGGGTTGCAGGTGGCATTTGAAAATGATAAAGTGGTAAAACAATGTGCAGGGCATAAAACATATGATTTCCTTCAAGTGGCATACACTAATACTTGTGTGGAAGGCAAATAACTACCCTGGACACTATCTTACACCCACTTTGACTGTGCGAGTGGAAATGGGGGGGCGCATATCAGGCTGAATGCATGAAATGTATAATGTACAGTATAAAAAATAAATTATCATTATCTGTGAGGACATATAATGCCTTACCATTCTGAAACATCTCATAGATCCTTCTCCGTTGCTCTCGCCTGCAGAGCTGTCAGGCTGATTGTTGCCAGAAGCTGACAACACAGAGGCAAGTGGCTCGAATAAATAAGGCTCAATGCTCGCGGGTGTAACGACAGCACAAGACAGAGCTGACATTTCACTCTCATCATCAGAGGACATCGTTATAATTTAATACCGCCACAATAATAGTTGGTGCTGTGTTTACAGTCTCATGGGAATGACGGCAGTCAGCTTCTCACTGGCACTCCCTATCTGCATGTCCCCACTTAATGATGTCATTACGCATGACGTCTGCTGCCAAAACGGAGCTCCGTGGATAAAAATAGATTGAGCGTCGAGAGCGTGATACTCGGTTATAATATTTTATTTTATACTGAAAACACACTGAAATGGTGCAAATGGAGCACACAGCACAGACATTTGCCAGGTAAGGAAGCAGCATATATAATTTTGTCACAGAAATCACGCATCTGTTGCACATGATCTTTAACATGATGGCTGATAAGTTTAATTAGTATACTTTGATTAGTATCCTTTAGATCTAGCCATATAAAAGTTTAATCAGTATACTTTGATTAGTATCCTTTAGACCTAGCCATATAATATGAACAAGGGTAGGAACCAGCTGAGATAAGGAAAGTAAAGGTGACATACAGTCAGTTAAGAAATAGGGAAAGAGAAGATTCAGTTTGGTCGATCTGATCTTAGGTGTTTAAGAAGGAGAGACAGAGTTAAATGAGTCAGTGGGGGGGGGGGAGCGGCCTTTCCCTATGGAACAAAGTTTGTATAATTTTCCAGTTAATACATGACCCATTTGCATGATTTAATTTCAAAAGAGGAAACCCAATTCATAATCCTGGCGGATATCCTCTCCAAAGTGTAAATGTTAATAGGAAAACACAGTATGAACAGTGACTCAAAGAATGAACTATATTCACAAGCTCAGGGTGCACTTATCAAGGTAAAGTAGTATCTGAAAAACACACAAAGCCACAGTCATGCCAGAACAGTCAGCACTCCAAAAGGCCCAACTTGTAAATCCAGACCAACAGCTTTCAAGGATGGGCAGCGAATATATGTTTAACCAATTTTCTTTTATTGTCACTGTAAAAAGCAGCATAGCAGCTACTGTTGCTCAGGTGAGCCAGGTAAAATATTGATGGTAAACACTGCTATCGATTGCAGTATAATGAAAACTTATCAGTCTACTATTACTTCATTGCTACCTGTACCCTGGACACACCTGACACACCACCTGATCATGTAACTAATGTTTTGACGTCACATTGATATCTTCTTCAGAGTGTTATAGGTATGGTGGAGGTATCTGATATAATGTATACAATTAAAGGTGCAGTGTGCCTAACATATCTAAAAAACTAAACCATATCTAAAAACCACCAAAAACACAGTGGACCAGATATTCAAAGCAGTTGCACGTGGCGCAACTGAGTTGCGCCAGCACAAGTGCGGACTTGGCCAAGGAGCGATATTCAGTGGGAGCCAGTGCACAGCGCAAATCCCAGTGCACCAATGCATAACTATAATGAATGCAGGTGCAAGTGCAGGGGGCGTGTCCATGAATATCCAGCTCAGTGTGATATTCAACCGTGGAACCATAGCGCAAGTGCGGAGCAAATCAGAGATGTGCCGAGCAGACTTGTTCCTATAAATACAGGGTGCAAGCACACAGAAAGCACTTGCACCAGGCAAGAGGGAGTGAGAGAGACAGAGAGAGAGCCCTAGACAGAGACAGAGAGAGAGCCCTAGACAGAACAAGAGGGAGAGGGACAGAGGTGGCAGTGGAGAGGGAGACAGTGGCAGTGACAGTGTAACAGACAGGCAGACACACTGCCAGGCAGTGCACCAGGGTGGCACACAGCCCACAGCAGCCAACTGCCGAGGGGGATATAGGACAGCAAGGGCCATGGATAGGGCACCCTTTATGATGGAGGCTGTAATGAGGGGTGTGAGGGGGCAGCAGGAACAGCGACATGGCCGTTGGGCCCATCAGTGGTATGCCCGACACAGGTGGTACCGCGCCTGCATCACCTTCAAGCAGTACAGTGGCATGGAGATCGTGGGCTGGTACCACCTGAACAGGGCCATTCTGAGGCAGCTCTGTAAGCCATGCAGTGAGGAAATGCAGGCACCCACCAGATAGAGCCACGCCATGTCCATGGAGATGAAGGTGACAGCCGTCATGTGCCTACTCACCACAGGCACCTTCCAGAGACCAACAGGGGACACCACAGGCATAACCCAGTCAGCCATGTCCCACCTCCACACACAGTTCCTCAACACTCTGCTGCCACGTGCGTTGGAATGCATCCATTTCCCTAGCACACAGGTGGAACGTACAGCAACCATGCAGGACTTCCACAGGATAGCACATATGGCTGGCATGATTGGTGCCATTTATTGCACCCATGTGGGCATCTGCATGCCACCTGGCCCCAAGGGTGTCACATATATCAATAGGAAGGGGAGCCCGAGTGTCAACTGCCAGGTGGTGTGCGATGCCACGGTGCGCATAACCAATGTCTGCACCACACACCCTGGGAGTGCACATGATGCATTCATCTGGCATAGCTCTGCGCTGTGCCACAGATTTGAATGTGGGAATATCTCCACCGGCCACCGAGTAGGTGAGTATGGAATGGGTAAGGGGCAATGGGCAAAGCATACCAGTGGATGGGAGGCAGGGCATGCGTTGGCTTGGGTGGCAGGCACAGGCAAGGGCACAGCCTAGCATAGCTGAGGGCTAACCATGTCATTATCCACACAGGGGAAAGTGCCTATCCACTGCGGCCCTGGCTGCTCACCCCCTACCGGCGCCCGTCGTCCCCAGCAGAGGAATGCTATAATGAGGCACACGCCTACACATGCAACATCATCAAGAGAGTCTTTGGCATGCTGAAAGCATGGTTCCATTGCCTGGACAAGTTAGGCAGTGCCCTACAGTACAGCCCCTCAAAAGCCTGTGGCCTATTCTTGACCTGCTGCATACTGCACAACATGGCCATTGACCATGGGATAGCTGTTGAGGCTGATGAGGGTGACTGTAGTGGGAACTAGGGAGGCAATGGGCCAGAGGGTGGTGGACAGCCACTCCCTGGATGGAGGGATCCCCAGCTAATTCAGCAGGCAAAACGGTACAGGGACACCATAGCATGGGAACACATTGGTGCACAGGTAGGTGGTCCAAAAACTAGGCCACAACGGTACAGCACACATGCACGGACATGCATGGCAAATGGGCATGTACACGCTGAGGTGGGAAGCAGGGGTAAGGGTGACAGGGGCATACATCCACACACAATCACACACAGCAAGCTGAACAGCCCCCACCTCCACACACACAGGTGTGGGTATGTGGCATGGATTAGATGCATCAAACGGTGCACAGGTGCAACTGGTGCAGGACTAGTGTCATAATGTCCATGCCACATGGCCCAGCGTCCGGGCAAGCATGCACACAGGCAGTGTGTGGCATGACACACAGGTGCCACACCTGCAGAAAGCACACACACACCGCCCATGTGTGCACTGGGCAGCAGCTGCAGACTGCAGGCGGGATGGGCCACACATCAGGTCCGCTGCCCAGAACCTTGGCCACCGCGGCCGCACCTGGGCTGATCAGCAGTCACAGGCTGTGCATCAGCCATGGGGGGGTGTGCAACAGCCCCCAGAGGTGGAATCATGGGACTGTGACCATGTCTGCGTGGGTGTGTCGAGGCACCCAAACAGCCCAGCCCTGGGCGTGCCTGGGATGCTGACATCTGAGCCCAGCATCGACTGCGCAGGGGTCGCAAGATGCCAGGTATGCGGGGTGGATGGTGCACTGCAGGGGGGGTCATCTGTGCCCGGCCACGCCCTGTGGCAGCCAGCAGCGCAAAGCCATCTGAGATCACGGAGGCAATGCAATCCAGGAGGTGGTCATGGCCTCCTGCATGCACTGTATACCTGCCAGGATCTGCGCAGTACCCCTCTCCTGCTGTTTGGCTAACTGGTGCACCTCCACACACACTGCGTGCACCCCAGTGGTGAGCAGTGCCTGTTGCTGAACAGACTCCCGCAGCAATCGAGTGTGCTTAGCCAGCAGCTTGGCATCCTGGGGCTCCTGGGCCGGAAGCTGATCTCCGTGTGGTGGCTGGCCATGCTACACAGCCCCCCTCTCTGGTGGACACTGCACAGTGGAGCCTGCAGGGGGATTGGGATGGCAGGTGCACCAGCGGCAGACCCTGTGTCCAGCTTCCCAATAGGAACCCACAGCCCACTGCTGTTGCCCATCCGGTCGCTGAACGCCACCCAGCACCTGTGCGGCGCAGCACCACCTCCACTGCAGGGCACAGCCTGGGCAGCGCGATACCGCTGCGCCCGCGAGTGGTGGTGGGTGGTGCTCTCGCTGCCGGCAGGGCACTGGGCATGCTGCCTGTTCAGTGGCTAGCAGGGCATCTCCCCACAATGGTGGCCATGCTGTCCAGAATGAGCGCACGTCATCATCGGTGTTGGACCCAGCCCCAATCTCAGGTCTCTGCACACAGGACCCAAGGCTGGCATCCTGCATCCAGGGCCTCACCCAGGACATCCACCTGCACAGTGGTGGTGAGTTGCAGCCTGTCAGGCCCCTGGATGCCTATGGAGGTGGAAAGCTGGTCCTCCGGGCCAGTTCAGTGGCCACAGCTGCTGCCGCTGGCACCCCATCATCTGCACGGAGGCATGCTGGTGCTGCAAGAGAAAGAGAGGCATGTTAGTGATGCATTGCCCACAGTGGCCTCCCACTGCCACTGCCTGTGCACTGCAGCATGGCATGTGTGTGGTGAGCAAACATGCACATGACAGGCATGCCAGCTGAATGCATGCCAGCATGACCATGTCCACACCCTCCTCACCCCCAGTTGTGCATAGCAGACATACTTACCATGCAGTGATGGGCTGTCACCCATCTGGAATCCGCTGCCAGGAACACCCTCCACCATGCTGCTGTGCATGGTGGCTGCCACTAACTCCTCCTGCTCTGTGAGCAGTGGCACAGCTGGAGGCCCCTCCGTGGCATTCCAGAGGCACGGGTGGCCGCCACCCTTTCCTTGATGCGCCTCTTGTCTGCGCCCACCTTCTTCCTGCACTCCTGTACTGAGCGCTGGTGGCTGCCCTGCTGGTTCACACATGCCACCTCCACCCAGGCCCCAGCCCTGGCCTGTGGTGTGCCCGGGGCACCACTCAAGAGGGGCTCCATTTCAAGGTGGGTCTCGAACAGGGCCTCTGTCTCCGCCTTAGTGAAATTGGGCCTGCGCTTGCGAGCAGGCCTATGCTCCTCCCTCTCCTCACCCTCCTCACATTCTGACATGTTGCTTCCTGTGGACATGGACAGCACAGTGTGTCAATGGCAATAGCACCCTGTTCCATCCCCCCTGCTGTGCTGGCTGCTCCTAGTGTGCTACAGCAGCATGCGTAACTTACTTCAAAAGGATGCAATACCGGTCCATGGCCTGTGCTGATCCGTGGTGCTTTTAGAGCGCATCGCATGCAAATGAGCTTTGGCACAACAGTAATGACATGCTAATTCCCCAGTGCACCACGATTGGCTGAGCTCATTTGCAAGTGGTGGCTGAATACCGTGATTTTGCTCTGTGTGCAATGAGTTTGCTCCAGAGCAAGATGTGGCGCAATGCGCATGCATGCGGTGTGTGGAACCAGTGCCAGCGCGCTAGATGGTTTAATGTAACCATTGTGCACTGTGCAGTGACTGCAACAATGGGGGCCATAGTGCATGGTGCGCCAGGCCTGCCATTGCGCACATGCGCACTGTGGCAGCTAAACCCTGACCCCTGCTGTGACCTCTGCCCCTGGGTGATGCCTGCATCCATGACCCCACCTAGCCATGCCCATGCCACGCATCTCTGAGGCTGTGAATTGGGTGGACACAGCATGTGCCCTCAGCCTGTGCATCTGGTGCATGCTGTTGCCACATGTGCTTACCACCACCATTTTGCTCACCAGCTATGACTTGCAGAATGGCACAGCAGAGAGTACCACAGGAGCAAACTGGACGCAGGTGAAACTTGTCAACCTGGTCGCCTGCGTCCAGCCCCACGCACCCCGACTATTCAGCCAGGTGCCCCTGCGGCAGCCCTGGGTAGCGGTGTGGAAAGGCATTGCTGTCACACTGCAGTAGCACACAGGGTGGCCAGGATGGGGGAGCAGTGTCACCACCATTATGGTGACCTGGCAAGGAGGAACCAAGAGCACCTCAGGAGGCTGGAGGCACTTGTCAGGTGTGGGGCTGTGCCACAGCCAGGTGAGTAGGCCCATATTGCATGTGTGCCCTGGTGCTGTACTGTGATGTTGGCTAGGCTGCCTGGCATGCCCTGCAGGGTGGTGCACTGCCATCGGCGCATCATGGGTGGCATCACCTGCCACCACTCTGCATTATGGCTGGCTGGCCAGCGGGACGGTCGGCAGGGGCTCACCCTGTGCACAGGGTGGTGGTGGGGCAGCTGA